>JASSKH010000026.1:0-1200000 GCA_031763025.1 Macrocystis pyrifera
CAGCTCTTGAACTTCCGAAAGGGGAGGGCGCTGGTGGGAAGGGAAACCTGATAAGAAGTCGTCTGGCAAAACTTCCGGTCGGCCAAGGGCTATGTAGCGCATGGCGGCATTGCACGCGGGCTCAGCCTGTTGTTCCCGAGCCCAATCGGCGTGCGAGTAGCGCGCTGCGGAATCACCGAACTGAAACTCGGCAGCTGCGCCGAGTGCGTCCAAGTCGGTCGAGGTGACGGGAGGTGCGTCAGTTGGCGGCGGAAGTCGTAAAAGAGGAGTTCCCACGGGCTCGGTGCGGTCGCGGCCGGACGGGATGGGTACCGTCGGGACGGACGAGGCGGCAGGAGTCGGGGCCAAAACGACGGGTGCGGGCAGTCGTGGCCGTGGGGTTCGCAGCGGGGTGGTAGCGCGCCGGGCTGATGGTCTAGGGGTCCCGCCGGGCCCGAAACCATAATCAACAGCAGGCGGCACGGCGCCAGCGGCGGCGGCTGTTCGTCGGCGCGTCCGCGATGAGATGCGGCCTGAAAACGGCAAAACGTTCGGAGGCACCGGGTTGCCAGGCGGCGATGGGGTAGACGCGGCCGGATCAGTGAGCACGGCGGAATCTTTTCCCTATAAAGTGCTCGTCGGGGGAGGAGCATGCTGGGCGACAATCGTCGCTGCATCGGGGGCTTCTGCGGAGCCCTGGCCTGAAAGGGAAGACGCGGCCGGAGCAGTGCTCACCACGGAATCTTCGACCTGTAAAGTGCTCGTCGGGGGAGGAGCGCGCTGGGCGACAATCATCGCTGCAGCGGGGGCTTTTGTAGAGCCCTGGCCTGAGAGGGGAGACGCGGCCGGAGCAATGCTCACGACGGAATCTTCGACCTGTAAAGTGCTCGTCGGGGGAGGAGCGCGCTGGGCGACAATCATCGCTGCAGTGGGGGCTTTTGCAGAGCCCTGGCCTGAGAGGGAAGACGCGGCCGGAGCAGTGCCCACGACGGAATCTTCGACCTGTAAAGTGCTCGTCGGGGGAGGAGCGCGCTGGGCGACAATCGTCGCTGCAGTGGTGGCTTCTGCAGAGCCCCGGTCGCCCCCGGAGGGTACGACAAAAACCGAAGCGAAAGCGGCGGTGGCGGGGGGTGAAAAATCCCCCAAGTCAGGACGGCGGACGACGGTGGCGACGGAGGCAGATACACGAGCGACGAATCTCCCCGAAGGAGCAGAGAGGTCGTCAATCCTCATACGTGGCCCGTGTGTGCGAAAATCGCGAAAATCCGAAGGGGCGAGAGGTAGCCCACCCAAGACGGCACTTTCACTGCGGGACACCAGCCCACCCAAACCGACACCAGGGGTCGGCGAAGAGCGAGTGTGAAGCCCGCAGGCTCGGATGAGGAAGATACCACCGTCCTCGACGGGGTTGAGGCAGCTAGACCCACTGCAGTCGTGTTCTGTGGCGGGCTCTGACAAGCGGGAGAGGAAGTCAGCATTTCCGTTGGCGCTGCCCTTGCGGTACTCGAGGGTGTAGTCGAACGCAGTGAGGAACTCGAGCCAACGTTGGACTCGCGCGTTGTGGTCCCCTACTTTGGCGATACTCTCAAGTGCTTTGTGATCCGAAAATATTCGAAACTTCGTGCCCCACAGGTAACCTCGGAGTCGTTTGATAGCCCAGACAATGCTGCCAGCTTCCAGGTCCAACGGTGTCCAGTGCCTTTCGGAATCGAGGGTAGCGCGGCTGATATAAGCAATGGGCCGTACCGAGCCGTCCGGTTGTTCTTGTTCGAGCGCGGCACCGAAACCGTCGATGCAGGCGTCGCAGTACACGTGGAAGGGGCGGGAGCCGTCGGCTACGGCATCCCAGTCAGGGAAGACCAAAATCGGTGGGGCCGCGAGCTCGGCGAGGATCTGGCGGACGATAACTTCCATAGCCGGCGTGAAGACATACTTGACCCCCTTCCGGAGAAGGGCGGAGAGGACGTATCCGTTTAGACAAGTCGGGCAGGAATTTGCGGTAATATCCTACACCGCCCATCAGGGCGCGGACCTGCTTGAGGTTCTTGGGCATGGGCATTTTCAGCAAGGCCGAAACTTTGTCCGCATTAGGGCTTATACCCGCGGGCGAAATAGAGTGGCCCAGAATATTTGCGTCCGTGGCGCCGAGGCGAGCCTTCGAGGGGGAGAGCTTGAGGTTGTGTTTGCGCAGGCGTTCGAAGAGGGCTCGTATCGTCCTGACGTGGGCCGTAGGGTCAGAGTCGAAAACGATCACATCATCAAGGTAGGCCGCCACCTGTGCCAGGCCTTTAATGACTTCGTTAATCACTTTGACGAACCAGCCGGGCGAAGCACTGCTGCCTTGGGGCATGACGAGCCACTCGTAAAGGCCCGTGGGGGTGCAGAACGCCGTAAGAGGGACGGTGTCCTTGTGCGCGGAAATCTGGTGAAACGAGGAGACCAAATCGAAGAGGGAAAACACCCGTCCCTTTCCCAGGGAGTCGAGGACCTGGTCCACGCGAGGGATAGGCAACTGGCTGAGTTTGCTGATCTGGTTGAGTTTTTTGTAGTTCACGGTGATCCGAACGCCTCCAGACTTCTTCGGAATGACCACCAGCGGGCTCGAGTACGGAGAAGTCGAGTGCTGGATCAGACCAGCCGCTAGGTACTGATCCAAGGTGGCCTCCACTTCTTTGGCCAGGATGGGGTTGATGCGGTGCAGCCTGGACGTGACAGGAGCGCTTCCTTCCGGGACCGAGATCACGAAAGGCATCAACGAGCAGGAACCAAAATCCGACTTGGACTTCGAGAAAACGTCAGGAAATTCGCAGAGAACGTCCCCCAGCTGTTCAATGACCGCAGGGGTCCAGCCTGTGCCGTGGAGATCAAAAACCACCTCCCGGAGATGTGCCGGCAAGCGTGCCCAGATGCGCAGGAACGAAGCGCGCTGTTCTGAGGTCAAACGCTCAAGCAGTGCAGGCGAGGGCGAGGCTGGAGCTGCGAGGGGGGGGGGAGTACCTGCTGAAACCGGACACACCTCACCTAGTCCGGAGGGGGGGGCTGGGGGCTCGGTTGTCCTGCTGCAAAACGTCCAGCAGAACGCTCAGCAGTGGGGCGTGGGCGACGCCGAGGACATCCCCCGGCTCGAGAGCCGCCACTCCAACGAGGGGAAGAACCTGCCGTCCGGAGGAGACGAAGTGCTCCTCGACCGAGGGTAGGTCGGGCTGGGGCATCATGTCGACCAAGTAGTGTCCAGTGAGGGCCGGGGAGCCATCGCTCCGAACCAAATTAACAGCAAGCAGCTGGGGAGCGTCTGACAGGGTGACGCCTGCTGCGCCCTCGTAGCGTAGATGGAAGCCTCCACCCGAAGCGGCGGAGTCGATGGCGTACACGGACATGCCTGTCGGGGCGTGGTGAACTAACTCCAGCTCGCCAAAAACGCGTTGATCAGACGGCCGAGGTGGCAGAGAGCGGTAGGAGCGGCTATTAAAGCGCATCCAGCTGTCACGTCCCAATAGTACAGCATGCTGCATCACCGAGGGGGGGACCACGCAGGCCCAAACTGCGAGGGAGCAAGTAGGCTCATTTTCTCGAAAAAATTGGACGCTCAGGCGCACGCTCGTCGAAGTCTTCAGAGGGGCCGATTCGCCAAAACCCCCCCAAGAACGAGGGGCGCCGTTCTGCTCGCACGCGAGGGAGGCCGCACCAACCGAGTGCATGCGATCCAAAACATCTCGCCGGATGAAAGTCTGCGGGGAGCCGGTGTCGAGAAGCGCCACGCAACCAAAAGGTGCAAGAACGCCAGCTCCGCTGTGAATCGCGATTTTCGTTGTAAAAGAGGCATCATCGAGGGTAATGGTGCCCCCGACGAGGCAAGGGCCGTGTTCTGGCAGCGCGAGGGAGGGGTCGACACTAGGCACGACAGCCAAAATCTCCGGGCTGTGATCAGCCGGCGCGTCAGAAAAATAGGTCGAAAACTCCAAAGGAGGACCTGGGCAAGCGCGGGCCACGGCCAAAGGGCGGGGCGGCGCTGGTGTAATCTCATGAATTCTGTCAGGTCTGGTTGGGGTGCAGAATTGGTGGGAGGAGGCAAGGTGTGCCAACCCGGCCTCACTTGATCGGAGGGTGTCGCGAACGGCGGAAAGAGCTTTACCGAGCAATTTTTTTCCACGCCACCGAGAGGGGTCGTGAGCTTCGGGGGGTCGTCTGCCCGCAAACCGATGCCCCACACGGCATCAAAAGGGCTGGCTTCAGCCAAAATTTTGGTGCCAGTGCTCAATAGGTGCTGCTTCATGACCGGGTTCTGCGAGAATTTGGCAAAATAACCAGAAAGGACGGCGTCTTCCCGAACACGGTCCCAGATAGCGCAGTCGAAGTTATGCACGCCTCGACCGAGGCGTTTGTGCTCGCGTGGGTCTGGCGAGGCCATAATCCGCTCCGCTGAGCCGTGGTCCTGGAAAAGGCGAGCCTTTTCAACCATCATATACTGCTCCGCGCAGGAATATGATACATCGTCGACGACAAAAGACGAGGGGGACCACTGCGAAAAATAAGAGGGGGGCTGCCAGAACAGTACCACCCGCTCCGTTGTATACTCGAGAGTAGGGTCAAAAACCGACGGTGCCGAGTCGTCGGTGGCCGCAGTTGCGGTGTGTGGGGGGGGGAGTGTGCTTCTCTGAGAACACTGAGCCCCTGGTGCACGAGGCGAGTCCGGTTCCACGTATACTGGCTCTGTGTCACCATTGCCCGTAGGCAAAAAATCGCCAGAAGGTTCTCTTGCTGCGCCCGATGATCTCTGTCCTGGACCAAAGGGGGCAGGGGGCTCTGAGCCCGTTCTGCTTGACGAGAGCTGCGATTCTTCCGAATTTAACGGGTATGCTGTCCGGTTGATCTGACAGGAGGCCGTGGAGTCACCACTGGCTCGACGGACAGTGCCAGGTGTTTCCTGTTCCACTGGAGCCGAAGGAGCGCTGCGCACATGGAGTGGCGTGCGCGAAGACGAAAGAGGGCCTGCAGACCCTGTAGACGTCTTCAAGAACGGTGTTCGGGTGGGGGGCAACAACGGGTCCACCGGAGAGAGCTTCCGCCCTGTAGACCTGGTGGGGAAGGGGGACGAGGTAGCTACTCTTGTCGACTCTTCCTTAATAGGAAAAAGGGTGGAGCGGCCACCGTTATTGCGAGGAAACGCCGAGTCGAGCTTCAACCGAGATCTCGGGGTTTCGGTGTTTGCCTTCCCGCACCTCAAACTGACCGCCACCGCATGGCCGGGAAGTGTAGGAGGGGGACACCCTCGCTGAAAAAAAAACGACGCGACGCCGCGACACCCGTCGTGTTGCGCGGTGCGTGGTTTGGGAGAGAGGCGTTTATCGCGCCTGCTCTCGTGCCCAGGTTGAGGGGAGCGGCGTTTGAGGCGCGGGCTCCCGACGTCGGGGAAGGCGCCCGAGGGTTCCCCGGAAAAAGCTGTGAGCTGAGTCGCTGCGTCGGTCCGAAGTACGGAGTAACGCGCGGGGCGGGAGCGGAGTACTGAGCGAGCCTGGGACGCGAGCATCTTGTGAAATCAAGGTTTTTTTTCTCCTGACAATGCTGGCGGCGGGCGGTCAGGAGAAGCCGAACCGCCGTCGACCTGTCAGTTACCGGTACGGAAGGTGCCTGGCTGGCGTCCATTCGGGTTTCCGCCCGAGGTATGTAAGGCGCCGTAGCGAACCCCCGAGACGGGAGCCGGGGCGGAAGAGGCAGGGGCGGTCGAACCACCATGATGGCCGGGGTGGGACTGCTGGTGTCCTCGTGCCGCGTGTGTTGTAGCCATCACCTTGTCTGTGTTGCTGACCCTGACCGTGATGTTGCCCACGCGAGGAGCCGGGGCGACGCCTGTGTTTCTGCTGGTTGTATTTTTCCGGTCGTGAACTGTTCTCGCGGCGGTGTCTGATCATGCGTTCTTGCCAACGACGGAACGCCTCGCCGTCGTCGCCGAGCGTTCCGAGGTCGGGGTTCAAGATACCACTAAGGTTTAAAAAAGGGTGCCTACACTGACGAAGAGAGAGTGTGTGTCTTCGTGACAGTTTAAACAGCGTCCTCGGTTTTCGCTGAGGGCGGCTGCGCGAGCGGACGATGAAAGTAGGCCGCTCCAGTGGGGAGGGTCCTCGGTCTGGATGGCCATGCAAACGGCGTGAACTTCGGCATAGTGGTGTTCTTCAAGGGACCAGCAGTTGGAAGAGGTGTCAAGCCACGGGTCGAGGCAGTCAGGGATGGATTTGTGGACATTCATAACAAGCGGATTATTGCGCGATCCCGTCTGCCAAGAAGGCGACTGGGGAAGCGTCCGGCCCTGGCCGCGACCAATATTGGCGGGCCGGGGCCCCGACGGGGCGGATGACCGCGCACCCGACGAAGAAGCAGGCAAAGAAAAATATTTTTCGCCGTTGACGGCAGGTGTCTTATTATTCGCAAGAGTCTCGAAAGCTAACCACATGGCGTCCAAAGTGCCGAACGGCCTCGAAACCGTAGCCAAAACTCCCGGGTACAGCGTCGGCATCAAGCTAGGGTACTGCTCGTTCACTGCCATCCGAACTACCTCCAAAACGACCTCCACCCCCGGTGCCAAAACACGCTCAGTCCCCGTCGCTGCGGACACCACCCCTCGCAATGCACGACTAAAATCGCAAAAAGGGGTCCCGTTAGCCACGCCAAAATTATGCAACTTGGTGTAGCTAGCCCCCGTGTTGGTGCGGTCAAAGTGGTTGCTCAGCAACCTCAGGAGGAGCGTGAACGCCTCCGGTCCCGACGACCCTGCTGCGAGGGCGCGCGACACCTGTCCAAAAAAATCATCCATCAAGGTAGTGAGAGGGGCGGTCGTAGGCTTGTCAGGCGTGATGGCGCGCGCGAAGGATTTCTTGAGAGGGTACTCCCAACCGGGGATCCAGTTAGTAGAACTAAGGCCTTCATGGCTGCCATCGTTGCACATCATGAGAATATCAGAGGCGGAGGCCTTTACCGAACGCATGAGTTGCTGTGCGGCCTCGCAAGGGTCGATCGAGGAGGGGAAAGGCAAGACAGAAATGCGCGAAATATCCTTCAGTCCCAGGCGTTTGTACGCCCGTTGTACGTCGGCAGCGTGCTGTTTCGCGGCGGCAGCGGCGGCGGAGTCGATCGCCGACGTTCGGTCGTGAGCAAGGTTAGATGACACAGGCAAGGCGCGGTCATCGGGCATGGTCAAACGACCAAGACGCGCGGCGGAAGAAGCAACCTCAGTCAGCGAGGGGATCACTTGCCTCTTGCTGATGGCGTGCTTCGCTGGAATGGGGGCTCTGGTGTTGTCGTCCGAGGAAGAGCTGGGGGAAGTAGCTCGACCAGAGTTGTCCCGCGGGCCGTACCGAACGTCACCCGATCGCTCCTTCCCCTTCCACCGTTTTTTTTCTCCGTCCAGTCCCGTTGCGCCGAGACGAACTGCCACCCGTTTCCCCGCCCGAGCCCCGGCGGAGCCTGCTGTCCGGACCGGCCGGATCCCCTCCAACCCTCGTGCGCTGGCGGGCCTTGTCGCCAGCGCGGCTGCGAGCGCGGTCTCCGGCCACAGAGCTGTCGCCAGTTCCCCCGCGGCCGCTGGAGGAGGTGGGGCGGTGTCCAGCTTCCGGGATCGAGTAAGAGAGGGGGGGGTCCTGGGGGGCAGCGCGCGACCGCCGCCTGCAATGAAGCTGGTACGCGGCCGGTCTCGGCCATTGAACCGTGGCGAAAGACGCTTCATGGGCCCTCCGTAGGCTCACCACCAGAGCCATTGTGTAGGCCTGGAGCTGTTGGTCCGACCAGGAGACGTCTGACATTCCCAGCCAAGCGTCGTGGACCGAGAGGCCTTCGGCCGGCAGCTCGCGTCGGAGGCGGCGAGCTGCAGAGACCACCAGAGCCGCCTCCTCGGGGGGGAAGCACGGGTTGGGCTCGGCCGCCATGCAGGCGACACTCCCCTGCAAAAAATCCAGGTCCCCGGGGCGCTTGGTCCGGGCGTCGATCGCGAGCACAGCGGGGGAACACGGGTCCGTGGGGCCAAGGCCGGGGGCTGGAGCGGCCTTCGCGGTGGTGGAGGCAAGTGGAAGGTTCTCCGCTGATGCCCTCGTCTCGCCGGCCCGGCTGGTCGCGGAGGAAGCAGCCGCCCGGGCAGCCCGCAGCGCCTCACTGGCCCGAGATATGGAGTCTCGCGCACAAGAGGCGGATCGAGCGGCTTCCTCGGAAGCCGTGGCGGCAGCCGTGGCGATGGCGGCGGCGGCCGTGGAAGCGCGGGCGGCAGCTGCAGCCTCGAGGTCGGCCGGTACACGCGTCAGCGCTCGACGGCTAGCCGTTGTCGCCGAGGCAGCCCCAAGGGCCTCGGCGGAGGCCAAAGCCTGCTCGGCTGCGAGGACGTCGGGGTGGGTGTCTGTGGCATCAGGAGCCCGCGCGGCCGTGACAGTGTCGGCCTGGCCGGGCGCGGGGCGATCGGCGGTTGTCCCCGCTTCGAGGCTGGACTGGTTGGCCCAGCGCTGGATTACCGCCGCCTGCTCCTCTGGCGAGAGGGAGGTCCACGCCCCAGGTAGTTGGGGGGGCGCCTGGGCACTGCCCGGGTCCTCGGCCGCATGTTCTGCGGCCTTCCCGGTTGCCAGCCGCTCGTTCTCGGAGTCCGGGGGCTCGAAGTCCACGGCGTCGTCCAGAGACCTGGGGCCCGCGGGCTCGGGTGTCCTCGCTCCCGAAGAGGGGGAGGAGCCGTAAGTCCTCAGGCCTCTGGAGGACCTGGCGGGGCTGGGTGATCCCTCCCATGCTTTTGTTGTCCGTGACATGCTTAGGCGGGGCGGGCGGAAAACACCAGGGCAAAGGGCGACGCCGGGGCAGGGGGGACACCGAGGCGGGGTAGGACGGAAAATGGCGGTTCTCAGGGTCGTGGTGGGTAGGAACAGCGGCGGCAGGAGCTGCAGCTTGTGCTTCAGCAACTTGTATAGCTGTGATCAAGGCCTGGCGCGCCAGTCGGCGGACACTACGAGCACTTGGGGAGCGAGCCTCGACCCTAGGTGGTGTCGTGATGGGTGGCGGCTGTCGCGGTTTATATGCGTACTAACAGCAAGTGTAGTTGGTGTTGGCGCGTCCCCGATACTGGAGGGCCTATCAAAAGCATCGTCCTCTCTAGCAGCGGTATTAAAATTCGCATCAGGACGAGAATTCTCAGCAGAAACGTCACGGGTAGCCACAGTAGCGGGCACTCCGGTACTGGGGGGCCTATCAAAAGCATCGTCCTCACTAACAGCAGTATTAAAACTCGCATCAGGGCGAGAATTCTCAGCAGAAACGCCGCGGGTAGCCACAGTAGCGGGCACTCCGGTACTGGGGGGCCTATCAAAAGCATCGTCCTCACCAACAGCAGTATTAAAACTCGCATCAGTAGTGGAATTTCCAGTGGAATCGGCGTGGGTGGTTACAGCAGCGGGCGAAAAGGACGCAATACTGAAATCCAGTGTGCCATCTTGTAGATGAGGAGCGGGAAAAATTTCACGAGCGGCCGTGGTGCTCCCGCTATCAGCAGCATGAAAACTCGAACCAGCACTGTAATTTCCAGGATCTCTGTTTGTAGCTCCCAATAGAGCAGCGCGGGAAGCAGGCTCAACAGCGAAATCCAGTGTGCCATCGTGTGGCCGCGGCACGGAAAATAAAATCAGGAGTGGCAACATCACGCGTGGTCATCCTACGAGTACGAGCAGAGTCGAACAACAGTGGAATGCGAGGCGGAAAAAAAACAATCTCAAATACTCTCATCTGGCCCAGAAGCAGGTAGATCCAGCGGCGCAGAGCGCAACTGGGATGCCTCCAGGTCGCTGCGTCCAAGTTTGACCGACGTGCTCCGGTCCGGAGCGGACGCAGCAGGCTCCCCGGGTTGGCTGGGTACGCGCTCAGCGGAGCGGGGCTTCCAGGTGGCTTGGACAGCAGAGGGCACGAGTGGGGAGACAATGCTGCAAGACCCAAGGCCTGGCTGGTGGCGCGCGTCGCGCTCTCGAAGGAGCGGGGCGTCCAGTTGTCTTGGGCGGCAGAGCTCGCTCAGCCGAGCGAGGCCCAGAAGGGATCTTGGATGAGGTCCGTCTAGCGGAGGCTGCTCGGGCCCCGTCAGGGGGCTCCGGTCGAAGCTCTTTCTCCTCATGTTTAGTTGTACAAGGCGCTCGATCCACGTCGTTCTGATGGGGCTCCTGCCTAGACTCGTGCTCCACTTGTCGGTCTGTTGTACAAGGCGCTCGATCCACATCGACGGGCCTTGGGCGGTGGGGCACTGAGGGGCCCGGAGCCTCAGCGGCTCGGCCACCGTGAGGGGAAGCAGACCCTTCCACCTCTTGAGTCTCCATCATGCAGTGGCCAGAACAAACTTACTCAACAACAATAGGAAAGCAAACAAATAAAAACAGTGACAAACAACGCAAACCGACAAAAAAGCGGAAAGCCCTAAGCCGAAGACGCCACTTGCTAAGATCCCGGGTTGCGGGACACTTTGTATCCCTGGACAGGTCTGCCTTTTAATTCGGTAAACATTGCACTCACATGTGTTGTTTGCTTAGCTATAGAAGAAGAGCAGTTTTTATTCCTTTCGTGCACGCGGAGACTGAGACCAAGCTCGTGCTCCTCTGGAAAGCCCCTGGTTTTCCATCTAAGATACGCCTTCCAAGTACTACAAATACGTTCCCCGTGACTAAACCCAGGTAGTTACCGGGCTTTCAATATCATGCAAGACCGTATCTAAAAAGCGATTTCATGGTGGACGTGAGATTCGAACTCGCGACCAACTACCCATGTCCTGCCGTCGACGCCATTTGTTAAGGTCTTAGTCCGTTGGGCTAAAGGTAAAAAGTTAACTAATTGCCTACCCAATATAAGCCTCATAACATTCGTTTTCAAAGAAATTATTATATTTACCCCTTTTTTTCGATTTGTTTACCGTTTTTATCCGTTTTTTCGCGAATATCTCGCTCATTTTTGAATATTTTCCATTTTTGAGGGGAATTTTGGTCGATAGGTTTTTTGGATTTATTTTCCTTTCTTGATTTCGTTTTTTTGCCGATTCTTAATGTTTTCCTCGGTTTCGTCCGTTGTTGCGATTTTTTCGTCGTTTTTATCCGTTTTTCGCGAATCTCTAGTTCAGTTTCGATTATTCTCCATTTTTTTTGGGAGTTTGGTCAATCATTTTTTTCATTTTTTTTTTTCCTCGGTTTCGTCCTTTGTTGCGATTTTTCTCATTCGTGAGGTATTTGTTCAGAAATTCAAGCTACGCTTGACTACTCGTATGAACACGTTCGAAAAAGCGCGAAAAGAAAAAAAATTCTCGTCCCCCCTCACGTAATAAGTTTCTGCCTGGTTGGAATACCCTGCACCGGTCAAACAGAAAAAAATCGAACAGCAACGCTTCGCTCTCAGCCTCGTACGCCGCCCGCCCCGTCTCGCGACCACCTCACCACCGATCCGGTCCGGGTAAAGCTTTCCTCCCTCTCTGTTACAGTGAGCCCCATCGCCCGCCTCGCATGAAGCCCGGTGCTCACGTGGCCCTCGTTCGCCAGCTCGACAAAGTTGGTGCTCAGACTGCGTCATTCTCTCCGTGAAATTTAGTTTGGTCGCAAAAAAAAAAAGCACCGCTTGAAATTTATTTTTCATATACTAACGACCCTTAAGACTCGTATATGATATAAGCGGAGCCTCACATGGAGGCCAGACAGAGCCCAGTCGTGCTTCCTTCCCTCCTGTCTCGAGGCACACGCGATGCCTAGCTACGAAAACGGCGACCGCGCTCCTTGCAACCCCCCTCCATCTGCCATCACCCGCTGACACCCGCGACGGCGCCGGGCTCGCCCGCGGTGCCGTGCTCTGAGTACACGTACGTGCCCAAAACGAGAAATATAAGCTACGCCTGACTCGTACCTGGAATGTTCGTATGAATACGAGTACAAGAAGGTGCTTGTATCCATGAACGCAGTTTTTTTTCGTACTTGTAAGCTACACCCGACATTGCTTTTGTACTAGAAAACGTTATACCTTGACAGAAAACGTTATCTAACTTGGGTTCGGTGTGCCCTGATCATCTCGTTGTTTTTTGCACCGTAAACTGGAAAAATGACACGGGTGTACCGTTTTTTTATCATCTTTGCGACTTGGACGGACGGACATGGATTTTTTGCCATAATACGGTATACCTTGACAGAAAACGTCATCTAACTTGGGGTTAGTGTACCCTGATTTCCTGGTTTGAATTTTTGGTACCGTAACCTGACATAAAATCACTAGTGTACCGTTTTTTGTCATTTGTCCGTTAGGACAAGTTTTTTATTTTGCTTCTACAGTAGATACCTTAGGTAAACCTAGGGATTAAGCGAATTATCATCGTTTGCGTCAGATGCCGCGAGAGTAACGTTTTCCTCTGCCTGCTGTAGGTACTGCCTGAGTCGCCGCTCGGTTTAGGGGCGCATGTGATGTATTCGGCACTCGCGGTGGGCCATGACGACAATCTATGATATCTCGAACAAACCAAGATCGAACGAGTTGAAGAGTCAAGTAATTCACCCGTTGAGTCGGGTAGCCGGCATCATCGCAGGAGTGTGAAGTGGTGGTAATGACCACACTGCACCACCGCTCGTGATGATGTGAATACTTAGCGCTTCCACTTCGCCGGGCTCCGGGTCCGGGCTAGAGAGTAATCATGTCGATCCCCCCACGTCAGCGATGATACACGGTTTCTTCTCGCTACCCACGTGGTTCTTAAGTGCGCCTTCATTCGCAAATGTTAGATATAATTTACTGCAAGATGTTGATCAAGCTGTTGTTGTCTACTTGAAATACGTCATTCATGCAACATCGTGCTGAACGGTCAGTACCGGTCTACTTTTTGCAAGGCAAGTTCCACAAGAATTCGTTGTACAAAGTGTCTTTTCACCGCGGACGGAGCTCGAAGCGCTTCTCCTTGCACCATCCGAGCGAACAGTAAATTAGGCCAAACACGCACACCTACTACAGATCACCCGAACACTCGAGTTCACCGCCGGCGCGCCCCCAGCTCAATAGGTGTCACTACTCGCACTGCAGTTCATGGTCCGCACCCATTGAGTTCCAACACCACCACACGACATCCAACAAAATTGGGACCGCCAACAGACAGGCAAAAGTGCAGCCTGGCTTACGAGAATTCCGAGCTTCGTCTAGCCCATTAGACTAGGTCGTCACATATTTTCGCCGTTTTTTACAGTCAGTGCTGGCGCGGAACACGGCCCGTGGCCAGTCACGCTCAACGCTCATAGACACCCGGGGCTACCGCTGCTTCCGTTCTCTACCATGCGCTACCACAGGACAGACGACACTAAGCTCTACATGACATGCAGCGACAAGGGTATTGACAATTCCTGCGCTCGAGAAGACCGAGCCACTCCCACAGCGACGGCAGTTGGCCTTTTGCCCGGCCCGTTCGCACAACGAACATCTTCCGTGCTGTCCACCGTTCTGGCAACGACCTGCCGCGGTCACCGATTTTTAGCACCAGGGCGGGGGGCTAAGGTTCCCGTTCAAGACCAACTGCCTCACGCCACCATCTGGGCGATGTCTCGGACCCTGAGCACCACCGCATCCCCGGAGTCTTTGCTCCTGCTTCCGAGGTTCTCTACGCCTCCCAGGGCGCAGCGTACCGCCGACTTGCCGACCGCCTCGACGCTTAGCGGCTGGGTCCAAGCGACGTCAGCGAGTGGAAGCCCCGACTCTGCATGCGCAAGTGTAGCAGAGAAAGCGAGCGAGGGAGGGACGGAGGAGGGAAGGGATTCCGGTGTTAAAGTGGGCCCTTGAAGCGTCAACAGCAGACATGCAGCGAAGGGTACAGCAGAGGTTGGAGAGGATCAGCGTGCCGTATACAATGAAGGTCGAGGATATCACCGTCGATTTTACTGGTGCGCCAAAAAAGAACTACATTGCACGACAAAGCGTCCTGTCTTTCTAAAGAGAGCCCTTCAGCCTTCAACAGTGCGGCGAGCTCTCGAGCACCGACCGCGGTCTGAAACACCCACCAGCAATTTTCTTGGCTACACCGGTACCAGCGAGCCGCGCGAGGGGTCCGCCTAGCCGCTGCAAGGGCACGTTAAGCGTTCGCTCCCGGCCGTTGGGCCCAGTCAACTTCACACTGCGCTCGCCGTAGACGAATGCCGGCTTCAAAATCACCCCCTGCATGGTGAGCGCACGGAATAGGTTCGAGAGTCGTTTCGAGAGTCATGGTGAGATGTTGCGAGCACACGATCGGTTCGAGAGCCATCATGAGCTGTTGCGAGTGACGGGGATGTCAACCCCCACGGCCAGCACATCACCTTGTCCCGCTCAGAGCGGGGGGGCACCTCCGCTGCGTGGCAGACATCGCTGGCCCACCATGACAATGACATAATAAACCCCAAGTACTCGGCAAAGGAAACAGGGGTTTCGGCGTGTTCATGATAGCGTGAGCTACACCATTAGATGAACGTGCTGGGCAGCGCTCGAGCACACGTGAAGCGAGAAGCAATATTCAATATGCCACGCAATACGAACGCATGATCACCCCCTGTATCCTTGGAGGTTTCCTCCTCGGCCTTCCGATGTCACCCCATTCCTATCTCCTCCAGCACGAGCCTCGTGAATAGACGACAAACGACGGGAGGGCCAAGCGTCTTGCCCCCTAGGCACTATGACACTGCGGACTTTGCACTATTGACTACACAACGAAACAACACTGCGAACGAAAGCAGTCAACTCGCCTTGTCCCCGAACAGTTCCCCGACGACCTTTTCCGCGCGCCGCTTCCCGTCGAAGTATCCCACACGCTTTACGAACGAGGGTGCCTTGTAGTCGTGCACAGACATGAACACGAACTGCTTCACACCCGCGTCCGCAGCCGCCTGGCGTTAGTTGTAAGACGGTGCGCAACATTGCCGCAGCGCAGAAACAAAGAAAAAACAAGCTCTTGTGAGTGACCTGGGGTACAGGGCCAACTTTGAGGATGGCACGGCAGACAGACAGGGATCATTGGGCTGCGCTGGTGCAGTTTTAGTGATTGTCCGCAGTCCAGGAATAGGCGGTCATGGTTGTTGCTGCCGATGCCTTGCGATGTTTCCCACATCTGCGCTGGCTTGGCACAGCATGCAACCAAACGCGACAATGACGCCCAATGCCTCACCATGCACTTCAGAACCGGACATGCCTTCTCTGACAAGAAGGCTCAGAAACTATTTTGTACACGGAAGGAAAAACATTTGTGGTGCACAGAAGTGACAAAGAAGATTTGGAACGGGCTTAAACAATCCAGTCCTGATCTCATGTACAAGGACGACATGAAGAGGCTTGATTCCCCTCGGAAAAGAGAAGAAGTACGCCACCGCACTGTAGCCTACCTCTGGATCGAAACACTGCAGCGTTGCTGTTCGAAGAGCTGTTTGAGCTCAACGCCAGTTTGCGAGAGACAACTACGCGTATAGTCACACAGCCTGAAGCGCTTCCAGATGCCACACATAATGCATCGAACAAAATATCAACAAGGTTTGACCACAAACAGTGTCCGCAATAAAGTTCACGTGGCCCTGTTCAATAGAGAGATCATCATCAACAGAACAGATACACCCCCTGGTGCATTTGGCACGCGCGGCGCCTGACCCCGACTAAGGGAAAACTCCGCCATGTGGTCCCCGTTTTCCAAGCCATACTCGTAGCCGTGGGCCCTCCGCTTTCTCACTGCCCCACGAATACCATACTAGATAGAAAAATTGCCACCGACCTCTCTCACCGACACAAAGGGGGATCTCGTTCTGCAGGAAATGACCAATCTTCACATGACGCGAACTACGCGACGACCCCAACAAAGTTTTCCCACGACCATGGTAGTCTCGCTGATGGTGAAAAAATACCGACCCAGGGCTAGACGGCGACGACTATGCAATCGACGACGCACGGCTATACAAGAAGCCGGCAGGGCCCTACCCTAGACGTACCAGCACACAATCCAACACACAGATTAGTCTACAGCAATATACCATACGTGATCGCACCTCCACGAGCTTGATGTTGGCCTCGCCATTGATCAGACCCATGTACGCATCTGTCTTTCCAAAGCCGCCCACGCACGATACTACGGTATCGGTCTGGCGCAGCTCGGCCCGGTAGAGGTCTTGATTCTGAGCGCCAAAAAACGAAAGCGCGGGGAAGAAACAAGAGGGAGGTACAGAACGCGTACAGGGGCCGAGGACGGGGACACAACTATTGGCCAGGTAACTCTCGTAGGGCCATAGCATCGCGCGAGGAGAGCGGCGCACACTGAATTGTTGAGTTTCCGCGGGCGAGTCGCGGGCGAGTCCATACCAATCATGCGCAACAAAACCTTCTGTTTGGGGTACGTGCTGGACCACGCGATATCCACGAAGGTCGCTCGGTTTCCCTAGGGATTGCAACGGCTTCCAAGACAAATCTGAAACGCCGAGAGCAGTGCTAACGTCAAAGCCAAGCATCTACGCCCGCTCGTTCGTCATTTGCAACCAGCAGTCTCAACTTGCTTCGTGCAAGCCAAAACACGATCAAGGTGCTTTCGCATTTCAAGGTAGCTCTCGAGGGTGTCTTTAAGCCCCATTTGCGGGCTGCAGACTACTGAGTGCCCCTTCACCCCCCCTCACCACGGCATTTGCCTCGACCCACTTGACGGACTTCGTCCACTCCCCTCCGTTCTCGGGGACGCCCTTGCGGCTGAGCGCGATCACGGTGCACCCGGCCGCCACGAGCTGCTCGATAACACGCGCGGAGAGAGTTACACCGCGGATGGATTCGTGTCAAAAGCCGGAACGGAACGATACACCTCACAAGCGGCAAGGGCATGCAGTCAGTGTGAGTAGTTGCAAGTCACTAGCTTAAATCGACACCTTTAACGGACACAACACAATTCAAGGCTTCGACAAGGACCTCCGTGTCGCCTTGTGCAGTACAACAAAAATACACAGGTCTGGTGTTGCGGTAGAGCATGGGCGTTCCATGCATACGAAGTACTACGCCAAACTCGACTATCAGCGTCAAGTCGTCACCTGTACAAACGAAAAACTGTCATTCATCGACGTTGCACTGCCAGCATGGAGGCCAACCCAGTTCGTTGTGGCGTACCCCGTACACGACATGAAAAAACGTCAGCTGCTGGGTGCAACTCCCTGCCATCCCGTAGCAAATCGGAACAAGCGAACCTAGCGCTGCATCTGCGCCGTCGAAGCAGTCCAATCAAAACCTACTGCAAACCTCTACCCTGTCGTCGTGTTGATGCGTGCGGTGCAAGCAACACCGACTGACACTTGTGTGTGCAGGGGAAGGTGGTGGCCTCATCGATTTTTATTAACCAAGGGACTTTTCAACCAAGGGTTCGCAGGTCTACGGCGACAAACAAATACGCGCTTGCCCCCCTCTATCGCTTCCTCCAACTCTCTGCACCCCGTTGTTCACAGCACGATACGTGGCTCGCCTGCTTGCAGATTTCCGAGCCAACAAAACCAGACCCCCCAGCGACGAAGACGGTAGAGGTGGAAGACGCCACCACCTCTGCTTCAACTTGTTCTGAAGCCCCAGGAGCGGGTCCCCCCCCCCCCCGCGCCTGATGTCTGCGGTGGCATCGGCTCGGTCCCGTCGGAGGTAACGCTCGCGTCGTCCGGCATCGATGACATGACAAGTCTGCCGCAACCATAGAAAGGGAGAGCATTTGTGTGTGCAGACTGTAAACAATGTTCACCTCTTTTTCTTATGATTTTTTACAGCAAAGTGTACGCGTACTGATTGTCTGCATCGCGGGTCCAATCCACGACTCCGTCTAGGTTGCACGCGGCACGCGGCACGCGGCAGCAGTACTCGCTTGCCGACCAGGGGACGCACAGGCGTCGACACCCACTCAATATTCTAGGTGGGTAAACGAACAGTTTCACCTTCATATATAATCGAAAGTGCAACTACGGTAGATCTTAGCACAGCATTCATATTCCTTGAATGAGGTCGACATTAACTTTGGTGCCACAACGGCAGCAAGGGCCGAGGCCACGAGAAGACGGCGTGCGTGGATGACCATGGGGTACGTGCTGTGGGAGAACCCCCCCCAACAGCAGCATCGGCAGTCCCTCGCAACGGCAGCGTAGAAATGTACGACGGTACACTCGTAGCCCACACATCACTATGTACGACACATACCCAAATAATGTATCTATCGCATCGTTACCTCTGCACAGCAGGACTCATACATTCACACATTCAGACACAAGGGCGGCGGGGGGCGAACTTACAGAATTACGTACGTACCAGGTAGGGATACACTTCACCGTTTTCCTGGGGCAGGTACTTGGCGTCGATCATTTCAGCCAGACGTCGATCATTTCAGCCAGACAGAATACCCTTACTGCAGTCTCTGGGAGCTCGCGAGACAGACTTATGTCTTGCCGCCACATATATTACGCAAGTTGAGTCTGATACTAATATGGCGACCCATGACGAGCCCGGTCCGATGTCTGCATGTACCTGATGCCTGCTCCGGTATTGGAATACATCACGGCCATTTTTTGCAACAACAATAAATTACAGAATGATCGACAACGCAGCAAGCATGGGGAGCGTGGAACTGGAGGTCCCCCCACCGGGCGTGGCATACAAAACATGCCACATGGAGGTACAGTACCCGTACAGTACTCTGTGGAATTGAAACTGGGAAAAGTGGAAGTCGGTATTGCCGCTCTGTGTCCGTGTGGGTAGATGCACTACATGTGCAGACGAAATACCGTCGGAGATAGCGACGGGGGGTCAATGCCAATGGAAACGGTATCTAAAATTTCTGAAACGAGCGCGCTTGTTACGAGCACCACTCGCACTAAAAAAAAATTCGGACAATGCAAAAGCACAGAGAAGAGAGGAACCGATATGTCCGCTGCCTCCTGTAGATGTGTGCGAGTAGGTGGGTATACTTTTGTACCAGGAACTGGTGGTTGCGTTATAACCTGGTACGCGAGCTTCGGCCGGATATACGCGCAGGTGGACGGGAACCCCCCCCTCCCTGCACAATGTGGGCGTAAAAAAAAACCCTGCGGAGACGGCGAACACTGCACATCTATAGCAAACCCCACGAGGTGTGGACAATCTCTCAATTCGGTACGCTTAATGGTGTGCTATATTTCTCAATGTCTCCACAAGGATTTGTTCTACATTGAACAATGTGTACAGCAGACTCCACAAGTTAGGTATCGACAGCCTCTCCGTTCCGTACGCCTATTAGTGTGTGATACATTGCTCAATGTTCCACGAGGACTTTTTTACGCTAGTTGGCTAGCAGTAGGCGTCATAGTTATAAGCAGCGGTGACAACGAGCCAACCATCCGAGTATTGGTATTTCCTTGTTTAGGGAAGGCATATTTGCTCGTTTCCCCGAGAGACCACTCGCCCAGGGAGAGATAGGAGGCTGAGAGACCTACCGTGTACTACTGCAACTCATGGCGCATCGGAACCCATCGCCATCGACAGTGCCGATGGCAGTGCGGAGGGCCGCTGACGTATACTTCATCAAATTTCTAGCAGGGAAATTGTCAAAGGGGGGTGTAGCCCCTACCCTTTCTCAGCCCAACAAACGAGGGCATAAAGAAAATAGACCCCACGGCAGGTGCCCACGGGTGCCCCAGCCTGCCTCAATTTAATTCTGACGCGCACGCACGACGTCCGCAGCCCATGGCGAGCACGCACGCACATCTTTTTAATTTCCTCTTGCGGCACGTTATTGGGGGCTCACGGCACCGCAGCGGAGGAGGTTGCATAGGGATCCCTCCTGTTGACCAACTTGGGGGGGTATGCTCCCGCAAGTCGACTACACTTTAGTAGTATAATAGCGCTTTTTACCACGGGAAATGGTCATACGGGGGTATACCCCTCGGCTTTTTTAGCCATTTGGGGGTATAGGAAAAATGCGTCCGCGGGAGGCGTTCCCACGTGCCCCAACCGGCTCCGAATTAAATTCTGCCGCGCTGGCAAGGTGCCCGCAGGCCATGCCTAGCACGCCCGCTTTTTTTCTTTTTCGGGCACGTTTTTGGGGCTAACAGCACCGCCGTGCAGGAGGGATCCTACGAATTCCCGCTTTTGATCAAATTGCGGGGGGGTATTCCCCTGAAAGTCTACTAAATTTATGTAGTACCCCCGCGTGAACACTATCTTAACCCCCTCTGACCGAGTGCACTACCCCGCGATGACCACTTGTCACAGCCTGAGGAACAGGTATGAACACGTGTGCACGTCACCCTATTGAGCAGGCCGAACAACCCAAGGGCGGAACACCCAGCAATTGGGAGTAGTCAACCATCCAAATTGGAGGAAAAACACAAGGGGCGACAAGCGACCTGCAAAACCAAATCTTCATATCCTACACAAATATATGAAACTTTGGGGTTGGTCGTCTGTAACAGGTCTATAGGCTACCTTCGTTAAGATTTTTTTTCAGTTTTTTTTGCTGTGGGGGGTGGGAAATCCTGATTAAATGACTTGAATAAAGGATAGGAATGTCTCAGATGTGCCACCAAATCTCTAATAGTAAAATCCTATATAAAAAAGTATTTCGAGCGCGGCACAGCAGTTTGACATGGGGACATGGAGATACCGAGGGACTTGGCACCACCCAACGGGTCCCGCCGTTCCGCTACACGGCCAGGGCTACACCCAAGCACTCTACAGACGGTTCCTCCGGGTGTCTACAAGGCGGAGATGAAGCACTGCGCCGTGTAGCGAGCCAGGGACTGAACACACTTGGGGGTAAAATTGTCAAACGGAGCAAGAAATACTCGAACTACTTGCTATTAATAATCACTTGCTCAAAGAAACAGAACCCCCGATCACACAGTTGGATCAGCAAACTTACGAAGTCTTCATGATGCAGCACCGTCAAACTGGAAGACTACACAAACACACGGACACACCTACAGCCCTCTTTCACACGCAACTCCTCTACGGACGATGTCTCCGTGCTTCTAGACGTCCGTGGCTCGGGTTGTAGACGTCTCCAGCCGTCAACTGTTACCAGCAACTGCTTGTCCGAGCCTATTTGATGCGGTGCAATCTACCGCTGCCGTTTTGTGCTACGCGAACTTTCACTCTGTAAAGCACCAAGCAGCCAGCTTTCCTCGGCGCAGCGTAGCCCGCCACAGTAGTGCGGGACGCAGAGCTTAGCTGCCTGGTGGCCTGTCGGAGATCGGAGGCCTTGCGGCGGCACCCTCTGTCGTTGAGGACGGCAGCTAAGCTCTGCGTCCCCCACTACTGTGGCGGGCTACGCTGCGCCGAGGAAAGCTGGCTGCTTGGTGCTTTACAGAGTGAAAGTTCGCGTAGCACAAAACAGCAGCGGTAGATTGCACCGCATCAAATAGGCTCGGACAAGCAGTTGCTGGTAACAGTTGACGGCTGGAGACGTCTACAACCCGAGCAACGGACGTCTAGAAGCACAGAGACATCGTCCGTAGAGGAGTTGCGTGTGAAAGAGGGCTGTAGGTGTGTCCGTGTGTTTGTGTAGTCTTCCAGTTTGACGGTGCTGCATCATGAAGACTTCGTAAGTTTGCTGATCCAACTGTGTGATCGGGGGTCCTGTTTCTTTGAGCAAGTGATTATTAATAGCAAGTAGTTCGAGTATTTCTTGCTCCGTTTGACAATTTTACCCCCAAGTGTGTTCAGTCCCTGGCTCGCTACACGGCGCAGTGCTTCATCTCCGCCTTGTAGACACCCGGAGGAACCGTCTGTAGAGTGCTTGGGTGTAGCCCTGGCCGTGTAGCGGAACGGCGGGACCCGTTGGGTGGTGCCAAGTCCCTCGGTATCTCCATGTCCCCATGTCAAACTGCTGTGCCGCGCTCGAAATACTTTTTTATATAGGATTTTACTATTAGAGATTTGGTGGCACATCTGAGACATTCCTATACTTTATTCAAGTCATTTAATCAGGATTTCCCACCCCCCACAGCAAAAAAAACTGAAAAAAAATCTTAACGAAGGTAGCCTATAATGAAACACTATTAATAGCAGAGAGCCACAGACCACAAAACAAGCAACGCAGCGAACTACAGTAGCACACCCGGCACACCTATTAATAGCACACCCGGCAACAGCAAACAGCACACGGGTACCCAGCGGCTTCGAGCGTAAACGCAAGCAAAGCAGGTCATGATCATCCACATGTCTAGCGAAATTGGTATGGAAATTGGTATGTCTACAATATCTGCCCGAACAGCTCGAGGGCGGAACACCCAGTAGTCTTCATCTAAATTTGAGGAAAAACACATGGAATGGGGGAACAAATTATGAGAGTGTGCAAAATCAAATCTTCGTATTCTAGATAAATATACATAACTTTGACGTCGGTCGTGTTTCACAGGTCTATAATGAGACACTATTAATAGCAAGTAATGGATAATTACAGGTAATGGGTAATTAAACGAGGAAGGTAACTGATAATAATTACAGGTAATGGCAACAAAGCTGTGTCTGCTATTAATATTAAGGCCAGGGTGGCACGCTCAGGAATCCGATCTGGCCGGTAAAAGGACGACCCCGGGTTTTTAAAGGAACGGCGTGATTATTCCGACCGGTCTATTCGCCCAAAAAAAATAATACGTATCGCAAATCTACTCACGCTAGAAATCACGTAAAAAAATAAAATCGACTAGGAAATAGAGTGGGTGATTATGCACGATATACCTGGTTCGTACAGCAGTACAGCAGTACGAGAGCGAACACGATGCACGCCGTCCCCATCATACCCATAGAAACAACACACGGTGGCAAGAGAGATACTCGCACTCGCACAGCGCTTTGAATCCACCAAGCAAATAGCCACTCCATCATCAGATTTCGTGACCATGGCCGATGGACAGCAGCCACCGTCTAAGCGCAGCAAGGTCGAGGATGGTCTCCCGACTTCTCTTTCGGGTGAAGTTGCCTCTCCTGGAGCAGCAGATACGAGGATGCAAGGTCGTCCCCAATCGACAAAGCGAACGGGTAGGGCGAGAGAAGCGTACATGGTACTCGGAGCCATGGTCAGCGTGTTCACATCCAGCAAGGAGAGTGCCGATGATTGGGATACCGGCCCCAACACTCTGGAGGAGGAGATGGCGTAGGAACACAAACAAGTGCCAAGGAACAAGCTGGCGACTGCCTTTGTGAGACGTCGCTGCAGAAGCAGAGGAAGGATTCCCGGCCGAGTGCCGGCACTTGCGGCCACCAGCAGGGGGACATCATCTCTGGGGTAGCTAGACATTCAGGTGCGTGGTCGATGCCTCGTCGTACGTAGGTTCCGCCGTGGGGTGGGACGGAACAATGATCACACCAGTGGTATTTGCTCACTGTCTTGTGTGGTGTTGGTTCTATTACGGGGGTCCATAGTAAACAGGACCAAATATTGTCAGAAAAAATAGGTCAATATGTAGGTTTTTGTCTGCACCACAGGTGCTATTTACTATGTTCGCCCGTAAATAATAGATTACTTGCCTTGCAGCAGAGAAAAATAAATATGACTGGGGAAATGTATATCGATCGACCTTGTTTTACGCGCCTTTTCCCCAGGCTTTTTTTTTGTGTGGTGTGGTCTATTATACCAGAAGCAGAGACGTGTACGTACGTACGTACGCAAATAGCCCGAAACACAAGACACCGCCGTGTTGAAAACCGTGCTTGTACAAACACCTTGCACGTTGTGCAACAGCAGTAGCTCATGGTCTGCGGCATATATTTGGCTGACCTAACCTTCCGTTGTAAGATGCTGTGCGGGATCTGTGTATATATTTTTTTTAGTTGGCGCAGATTTTACTAGTATCAGTAGTAGTCGTGTTATTACGAGGGACCATCAAAAATAGGACCAATTTTTTTTATTCAAAACAGGTAAATACTAAATTGTTGAGTGTACCGTTGGTCCTGTTTACTATGGTCCCCCGTATAATAGTTCATTCAGATTGCACGCCTCGTGCCCCACTTGTAACGAGCTGCCGCGGACGTCATCTGTACCATACAAGATTCGTAACAGATCAGTTCTCATGTGTGTCGATCAGGAAGTAGGAATCGATGATCTGCCGTATTGTACAGCAGTAGTACACGCATGACACTACAAGAGGGTAGCATAGTGCGCCGCAGTGTCGAGTCAGTACGGGGGACCATAGTAAATAAAACGAAATATTGTTATTAATAGTACAAAGATGAAAATATCTAGTTTTTTGGGCGTACCGCAGGTCCTATTTGCTATAGTCTATGGAGGTGGCCACACCAGAAATTCCATAAATGCATTGATGCTGTGACCAACATGCAAGAAAATCCGCCTATAAAGCGGTTGTTAGTAGGATGCAGCTCACCCTTCATGCGACTTGCGCAACACCTCACGGCGCTTGGCGCTTGGTGCAAGCACTGTCTGCCTCGTCGATGGAAAGCCGACGCGCTCCGTGCCGGCACTGTAGGGATGCGAGGGTATATGGTCATACGACTACGGCCATGCATGATATTGAGTACCCCCCGTCATAAGACTACGGCCATGCATGATAATGAGTGCACCCCCCCCCCCCCCCACCCCCCTCCCCATCCCCCCCCACCCCCGTCCGGCCCGTGTGCAGGCCAATTTCGAGCGCCAGAAAAAGCGCGGAGGGGATGACGCTGTGCCCTACATCCTCGCACGCACCGTGAAAAGTTGTTTGAAGTACAACGCGGCTGGTGGGATTGGGTGCAGGGGTGCCGGCAATCAATGCAAGCGTGGCCGGTGCTTGAAGCGCGTGATGGGGATGTTTAGTGGGGACGGCATGGAGGGTATTTCCAAGGAGGTTGTGCTGGCGTTGCTTAGGCACAAGTGAAGAATCTCATTAGGCTAGTATTTTTTGTTTTTGAGGCCCTCCCACAAACACTCCCGCCCGAGCACACGGAGGGTGTTCCCAATGAGGTTGCGCTGGCGTTCCTTGGACATAATTGATTAAGAAAGTGTAGGGTTTTTTTTTCTTGGGGGGGGGAGAGTAGGGGCTATACTCTCGTCGCCTTTACATTGGGTACACTAGATAGCAGTGACTAAAGGACCTGTATTGTAGGAGAGAGACGGTGGCCGCAGACGGCGAAACAGGAAGGGGATAAGATGAGTAAAAGGTACCTATGAAATACAGTCATGAAAACGTAGTGAGCGCCCAACTGTTGGTGGTGGTGGCTTTATTACGAGCATGAACGGTGCTCCGTCTCGGAAGGGAGGAGTGGTCAGTGGTCAATTGATGTGAGGCAAACAGAAAATGAGTACACCTCTCCCCTCCTTCCCCCCCAGCTACCCCCCCCCGCTGGCGTTGCTTAGGCATGAGCGGTTGAGAATCTCATTGAGCGAGCATGTTTTCTTTATGGGGGTGGTCCACTCTCGTGCTAACCCCCCCCCCCCCCCACCCCCGCCCCAACCATCCCCACCCGGCATGACGGAGGTTGTTCCCCAGGAGGTCGTGCTGGCGTTTTTTTTTAGGCAGAAGTGATGAAGAGTCTCAATAGGCGTTTTAATTTGTTTTTTTTCGGGGGGTGGGGTGGAGGTATCCTCGTCACCCCCCCCCCGAATCCCCCCCCCAACTGGCGTTTTCGAGCACCACAAGCAGAGATGCAGCGCAGACGAAAACGTGTTGTACTTCGTTGCGAGTAATAGTTCCAGATTCGCCGCAGTACGTTGTGTCTGAGCACATTGTGTCTTGGGTTAGAGATAAGCAGTGTGTGCCTATGTTCAGTTACTGATGGGCGCAATGGAGGTGTTCGTTGTAGATGGAGTTTGCTCGTAGAACGGATGTGCTGGCACTTTGGTGGTATGAACGCATGCGCTATATCTGAAGTTGTTTTGTCCTTTGAAATCGATGGAATTTTTTTCGTGGGCGGTAGTTGGGCGGGTGAGCGAGCAGGGTCTAGTTTGGACGCCAGGGCTAAAACTTTCTGTAATTTTCCGATTGTCTGACAAGGTTTTGGTGTTTGGGTTTAGCGACAAACGCGTACCTTCTTGTTTCCGTAGCCAAATAAAAAGGTATACGCTTAGTTATTGGCAATGGCATCCGCGAAACACGAAAACTAATCAAGTTGAAAAGTTAAATTGTTTACAACATGTTTGCGGCGCGAGCAAAGCAAAGCGTTCATGTGTTGGTAGTACACCATGCACCCCCCCCAAGACGAGAAATGTAAATGTTTTTTTTTTTTATTATTGATGCCGCGGGAGCGAAACGGTCTCGTCGTAATTCTTCCTGCCATGCGTGCCTCCGCACAAGTTCCTAAAATACTTGCTGACGGCCTGCTCCTCGAGCCCCAGGTCACGTTCAACTTCTTCCTGCTTGCGCCAGTGACTCGGTCGTGGCTGAGCGCACAACATTGCAGGAAGATCCATCGCCGAAGCATTAACCGGAACAGGCGCTGTGTGCGCGCCTGCGTATGATCCCCACAGCACAAGAAAAGGCGGTTTTGTTATTGAACGCTACGCCGGTGTTTGCAGTATGTCACACTCACGGTTTTGGTGTTTTCTTGACAACATCACCATGCAAATATACTTGAGGGCTATTGATAGGACCGTCTTCACGTCATCTATATCCCATCCCTGACCTTGTGAGCACTGTATCGAGATCACGATGAACAGCAGCGCAAAGACGGGTGGACCTGACGTTCTTTTGTTTTGCAACAGGTGGGCAAGCTTGAACATGCGAATAACGGTACCACAGCACCGTTTGAATGGTGGAAAAGGCCGTTTATAAACAGCAGTAGGTATGCGGTACTGTCTTTTTCTTCATTGCAGGATAATGCAGTAACATGGGCATCAGGTTCATGGATCCGTCCGGAATTCAGCTATATTTTATGGAGTAGGCGTTCAGTCCAAGACGAACAAATATTGAATGGTTGCCCCCGTTACGGATGGTTCCAACAAGCTTTCTTACCGGTAGGCTAGCCTGCGCATACTAAAAATGGTACAAAAACATCATTTTTTCAAGGAAATACGACATTTTTTCGAGCATTCTAGGTACGTCATCGGATCAAACCGCTCCGCTACCTTGGGCTGCAAGACTCAAGAGAGGCCTACAGAATCGTCCACGTGTCGGCTACCATGTTCTATGGAGTAGGCGTTCTGTCCAACAGGAAAAACCATAGAAGAATAGCTGTCCCCAATACGTGTGAATCCAA
Organism: Macrocystis pyrifera; assembly: GCA_031763025.1. Lineage (NCBI taxonomy): Eukaryota > Phaeophyceae > Laminariales > Laminariaceae > Macrocystis > Macrocystis pyrifera. Next base: position 27,106 of record JASSKH010000026.1, read on the forward strand.
CAAGCTTCCTTACCGGTAGGGGAGCCTGCACATACTTAAACTGGTACAAAAACAACATTTTTTAACTATGTAAGACGTTTTTTTCTGGCACGCTAGGTTTACGGTATTGGTCCAAACAGCCCCGCAGCGTTGGGGTGCAAGACTCAACGGAGGTCTACAGATTCGTCTAGATGTCAGCTACCTTGGTCTGCAAGACATTTGGCCGAGTATGCCAAAGCCAAAGAGAACGGCGGGCCTCAAAACGGGTACATCTGGCCCTGTCTTCGCGTGGGTGGGTCCTAAGCACAATGTTACCTTCCCAAACCTGCATAACCAAAACATGAATTTCTACTGCTGTACGGCACCTCGTGCGCCAATTCCACCGCAGGTGATAGACCATACATCAGGGCAGCGACAGTGGTTGCCGTGGTTGGTGGTGTGTGTTTGTGTTGTGGTTGCAGCGTGAATACTTGTACAAGTACGCCTCGATAACCCTGGCCACCCCTCCGGTCCAGATTTCGAACCAAAATCAGACCTTTTGGGCCCAAAGTCGACTTATACATGCTCGTTTGCGACGCTGCGGGGGAGGAATCACCCTCAAACAACACGGCGGTGAGGTAAAGCCTTCTTCGGATGGTCTACGCGGTCTGTGAGACGAGCACGGGGGTAGGACGCCTGAGCCACGGGCTCAAGAGGCGGCCTAACCAGGTTTGTCGGTGGCTAGAACACGCCCACATCAGCTCTCGACACACAGTGCACCGGATACCACCAAATTTTGGCAGGCGACATGTCTCACGACCCCGGTAACCCTCTTACCTTGTGGGGCCGCCATAGATCCGCCTGCCCGAGCACCGCTGACCACGCCGATAAGCCAGACAGCGATTCGCATAGTTTCCAGAGTGGTTTGTGGTTTGCCTCAAATCACCCTCAGCCTTTCAGTGGTCCGAAACCTGACAGTCTCGTTTTGTAACTGTAGCTTTTTTTTATTGAAATGACGTCGATTTTCACAAGTATCAACTATTTAATCAGTCGAACTCACAGCTGACGTATTTCAAAATTTATAAAAAAAAGTATATAGGGGATGCAAGGACCTGAGCGGACCTGAGCGTGCCACCGTGGCCTTAATAGTGTCATTATTGCAGTGCGGTGCGTTGAAAGCATTGAAGTGCGGTGCGTGCGTTCTTGGAGGGAAACCGGTTTTTTTTCTGAATTTGTAAAATTAATATTTGTGGGCTCCTATGTATTGAACTCATGGGGATTATTATGTGTGCGCTCTTGGAGGCATGTTCGGAGTGCTCACGTACTGCTCCGCCAGAGGGCGGAGCAGAAACGAGTAGAAGGAACGAGGATTCGCGGGAGGACGGAGCCGCAGGCCGCGATGATGAGACCGCCCGCCTGAAACGAGAGATGGCCGAGATGTCGCTCCGGCTGGAGATCAGAGAGGAGGAACGAACGAGGATGGAGAGGCTACAGCAGGGGGCTGGAGGAGGAATGCGCCCACCGGAGCCACATGGTCAGCCAGGCACGTTTCTAGTTGGTTTTGGTAAGCCTTCACCGAAACTTGACGGTAGTAAGGAGGGAAATTATTTTAAATGGTCGAAGCAATTTCTATCATGGGCTGTTACTAACACCTGCGACGATGGTTTGAAGGAAACTAGCGACCCGATAGTCTTGCAGGGCCCAAATAGAAGGAGTCAACAAGACCTCGATTACCGTTTCGGAACGGCAAGGGTAGCCGCTGCTCGCAGGGCATACGAGGGTATCACCAACGCACTGACTAATTCGTCTCTGTTATACAAGATCTATGACATAGGCAGCCCTAGTCTTGCGATGGCCTAGGTACGTCGGCACTACGTCCCAAGCGACGACCTCGACAAGCAGGCATACCAGAGAGAATACATCAATGCTCACATGAAAGAGGGGGAGGACCCCACCCTTTATTTCGAGAGGATGAGCATCATCCGAGAAAATCTCTCCGAAGTAGGGATCCCAAAAACGGATCAGGAAGCCAACCTCCACCTACTGCAATGCCTGACGTCCGAATACGAGGTGGACAAGAAAATCCTGCAATACGCCCAGAACTTGACCCTCAACATGATCGAGGACCGGGTTCGCATAACGTACCGGGAGTTAGAAGCGAGTAAGAGGAAAATGATCGATGGCTCAGCACAGGTCTTGATAGCCACAGGCGGAGGTGGAGCAGGTGGACAGGGGAGTTTCCCCGGTCCCAGCCCTGGCCACTACACGGGCGGCAGAGGTGGCGCGGCGAGTGGTGGCGCCACTGGGCACTGGGCAACAGCAGCAACAGCAGCAACAGCAGCAGCAGCAGCAACAGCAGCAACAGCAGCAACCACACAATCATCATCAGCCACCGCGTCAACACCAACAGCAACACCAGCATGGTCAAGGCTGGGCAGGCCAGGACTGGGGAGGGGCACGTTCGGGGAACAAGAACGGGAAGCCGAAAAAAAAATCGGCAGAGGCAGGATTCGCACGCCAGTGGCGGCGGCGGACATCAACCATGGCCGCCATACGCCGGCCGCGGCGGAGGTGGGAACCAGTCGTGGCCGCAGGTACGCGACGCACGTTTCATCGGGCCCGGAGGACACCCACCAGGTACCGACCGAATGTACGACGCCGTCCGGTACCCCCCTAACCTACATCGGCCACAAGGCACCGAGCCGGGAATCCACGCCGCTGACCCCCGCCCAAGATGTTACAGGTGCGGCCGGATAGGCCATTTTTTTGCGAACTGCCGCGCTATCGTGACGTTGGTAGATGACCCGAATCCACCTCGTGAAGTTTACCAGAGCCACTTCGTGGCGAATACCGCGAATACCGCCCAGTCTACAACACCGCTCCTCCCCACCCCAGACCCCATTCCGCAGCAGCAGCCGCAGTACCAACAGCAGCCACAGCAACAGTCCCACCAGCAACCACAGTACCAATCACAGTATCAACAGCAGCAGCTCCAACAGCAGTCACAGTACCACGAGCCTCAACAGCAGCCACATCTTCAGCAACCACCGCAGCACCAACGTGAGCAACAGCAGTACTACCAACGTGAGCAGCAGCAGTACTACCAACATTCACAGCAGCAGGCTCAACAGGCGCAGCAGGCCCAGCAGGCGCAACAGGCGCAGCAGGCACAGCAGGCGCAGCAGGCGCAGCTGGCGCAGCAAGCACAGCAGGCGCAGCAGCCACCGCAGCACTACTTGGCTCCTGAAGAGCCATCACATCTACTCACAGCATAGTCTGCTTTGGTCGGTCAGTACGATGTTTTGGGAAGGGGGATAGAGAGTTGGATTGCGGACAACGGGGCGACAACGCACATGACCCCGAACCCGGACCACTTGTAAAACAAGCGCCCCCCCCTCCCCTGAGAACGCCAAAATATTTATCGGTGACAACAGAATTAGCAGTGGAGTACGTAGGCAGCGTGGATTTAATTTTTCACAGCACGGAAGACGTACGCGTAACCTTAGAGAGTGTTTCATTTATCCCTAGCCTAAAGGTAAACTTGCTGTCGCTGCACACTGTCCAGGCCAAAGAGACGATCACTCTAGATGCTGCTGGTGTCTACCTAATGGGTGGCCGCTTATTTTTCCCCAAAGACAGAGCCGGATCAAGGCTGAACGCCACGCGTCGCCCCCCCCCCCCCCCCCCCCCCCCCCCCCCCCCCCCCCCCCCCCCCCCCCCCCCCCCCCCCCCCCCCCCCCCCCCCCCCCCCCCCCCCCCCGTACAGGGTACACCAGCTTTGATGGCCTTGTTGCAACCCCCCCCCCCTCCCCCCCATGCGCCGGTGCCTGTGACGTTACAACCGGTGAGGTCGCCGGGAGTATCTGCTATGCCGCTGTCGCCGGGGGTGATGGTAGCGGTAGACCCGCCGGTAGCGATGGATGGTACAACGGTTTTGCAACCCCCCCCCCCTCCCCCCCATGCGCCGGTGCCTGTGACGTTACAACCGGTGAGGACGCCGGGAGTATCTGCTATGCCGCTGTCGCCGGGGGTGATGGTAGCGGTAGACCCGCCGGTAGCGATGGATGGTACAACGGTTTTGCAACCCCCCCCCCCTCCCCCCCATGCGCCGGTGCCTGTGACGTTACAACCGGTGAGGACGCCGGGAGTATCTGCTATGCCGCTGTCGCCGGGGGTGATGGTAGCGGTAGACCCCCCGGTAGCGATGGATGGTACAACGGTTTTGCAACCCCCCCCCCCTCCCCCCCATGCGCCGGTGCCTGTGACGTTACAACCGGTGAGGACGCCGGGAATATCTGGTATGCCGCTGTCGCCGGGGGGGTGATGGTAGTGATAGACCCCCCGGTAGCGATAGAACCAATGACAGCGGTAGCAACCCCTCACACACACCCTGCGACAGTGCCGGAACGTAGTGAGCCAGCGCCATCGTCAGCTAATCCCCCGGAAGAATGCCTTCCCCCGCTCCCCCCCGCGTTCCGCCCGGCGATTGCTGCTGCCGTACTCGTCCCCGGCATTAGACGTTTCAAGGAGGTGGATATCAACGTCTTTCACGTGTGCAACGCCCACGCCCACGAGGGCCTTTTGCGCGAGACGGCCAAGCAGCAAGGCGTCAAGCTCACTGGTACTCTGGTCACTTGCAGTGGATGTGTGCAGGCGAAAGGCAGGCGTGCGTCTATACCTACGACTACATCGTCTCGGAAGGCACTCCCTCTGCAGCGCGTTTTTGTTGACCTTGCCGGCCCCAGGAAAATCGCGTCTGTTGGGGGGGCTCTGTACCTGATCCTGTTCAAGGATGACCCGACACGCATGGGATGGCTATACCCCCTCAAGAGCAAGAGCGCCGCCGACGTGACCGCGGCGACCCGAAAATTCCTGGCTGACGTCGGCGGGGACGTCGAGTGTTTCCGGACGGACAGCGGCACAGAGTTCGTGAACGCACTCTTCGCAAACTTATGCGCCAATGAGAAAATCCGACACGAGCACACCGGGGTCGACGGACCGAAACACAACGGTGTGGTCGAACGTGGACTCGGCCTCATCCAGGAAGGCGGTATGGCCGCTTGCCTTGAGGCCCCCCGGCTATTCCCCGGGCAGCTCCCGAACCTGGACCGCTACTGGGTGGAAGCAGCCATCTACATGAACGACTGCCTGAACACCACGGCGACGTCGGCGAACGCCCCTTTCAAGTCGCCGCACGAGGCATTTTTTGGGACACTGCCGCCGCCCAACACACTCGCCTTCATGCAGCCCGGATTCCACCGTATCCACCGCACCCACAAGTCTGACCCCAAGGCCGAACGGTGTTTTTTACCTCAACAGGGAGAGAAACCATCCGCACGACTGCGTCAAGGTGGTCACGGCATGCGGGCGTACGAGCAACTCGCGGGACGTCACCTGGGAGGTGGAGCGCAAGTCGATCATCGAGGCTGCGCCTCAGGTGAGGAAGGACTCGATGGCGGAGCCGTGGGAGGCCGATCTGCACATCAGGTATTTACCACCGGAGCTGGCGACTGTGTCACCGGGGATACCACCGATGATGTCACCGGCACCACCGGCGGTACCGCCGACGCCGGCGATGACGCCAGCGCCAACGGAGGTGCCGCCACCGCCGACGCCGACGCCGGGGGTGCCGCCGCCGCCGCCGGGGGTGACGTCACCGTCATCCCCACCGGGGGCCGAGAACCATCACGTCGAGGACGACGAGGGCCCCCGGGATAACGAGCTCTTCCAACTGGGGCGGACGCGCGCTAGGACACGGGCGATGACGAAGGCGCCGCCTCAAGTGGGGATGCTGCCGGTGATGACGCCGGCGCCACCGGAGATGCCGCCGACGCCGGGGGTGATGTCACCGTCATCCCCACCGGGGGCCGAGAACCCTCAGATCGAGGACGACGAGGGTCCCCCGGACAACGAGCTTCTCCAACCGGGGCGGACGCGCGCGAGGACGAGGGCGTACCACCAGGCGTCTACTGGTACATCGCAGCCAGCTGACCACGCACTTTTCAACCAGCGCCCGCCCAACCAACCCGCCCCTGCTCTGCCAACATGTGACGCGGGACAACTCTCGGAACCCGCGACCTACCAGGAGGCAATGCTCTCGCAATACCATGCGAACTGATCCCATGCAATGGAGACGGAGATTGCCGGACTCGAGGGAGCTGGGACTTTCGGGGATGCTTAGCAGCAAAAGGGAGGGAACGTGGTATCGGCCAAATGGGTGTTCACTTGGAAGGCAGATGAGCATGGTAAGGTAGTGAAGGCGAAAGCGCGACTAGTGGCGAGAGGATTTAGCCAACGCCCCGGAGTTGATTACTATGAGACTTTTGCCCCCACCCCCGCCGCGTCATGTATCCGTATGATAGCTGCGATGGCCTGCGAGTTACAGTTAGATTTATGCCATTTCGATGTACAACAAGCGTTTGTCCAGGCCGAACTACAGGAACTCGTTTTGATGCGAATGCCACAGGGCTGTGGTGATCTGAGCGGCAAAGTAATGCGCTTGAATCGTAGCCTATACGGCTTGAAACAGGCGTCGAGATCCTGGCATAGACACTTGGTCACCCGCCCGAAGAGTCTTAGTTTTGAACAGAGCCTCGCAGATCCGTGTGTTTTTCGATTAATCGAGGCGGGGTCTGTTTCCATCATTGCTGTGGTTCACGTCGACGACATTTTTGCGGTAGGCCGTAAGGAGAGATGTGACCGTTTCTGCGAGGACCTGAACCGCGTAGTCCCCATTAATTACCTTGGTGAGCTGCGATGGTATGCCGGTTGCCACTATTCCAGAGACAAGGTCGCGGGTTTACTGACAATTTCGCAAAAATCTTTCGCGGAGAAGACGGTCAAGCAATTTGGCGTGACCACTGGTAGGAACACCCCACTTTCCCCTGATCTTTTCCTGGAGGTGTTTGATGAGGAGGAGCCCACTGGTGACTGGCCGTATCGTGAACTAGTAGGCAGTTTGCTGTGGCTTTCTAACCAGACGAGACCTGCTATCTCAAATGCCGTAAGGGCGGTCGCGAGGTATATGCATGCCCCCAAACTCAAACACTGGTTGGCTGCGAGAGGGATTTTGGAGTATCTGAAGGTGACGAGTAGCTACGGTATTACTTTCCAGAGGGGCAGTGGATTAGAGTTGGTGGTTTATGCAGACGCAGCCTATGCCCCCCGAGACACTACAGTAGGAGGAAGTCTGTCTCGGGTGCAGCCGTGATGTGTGGGGGTGCGGCGATTCAATGGATTTCTAGGACGCAGAAGACTTCCACACTCTCCACGAGTGAAGCAGAGTACGTTGCGATGGCAGAGGGTTTCAAGGAGGCTCTTTTTCTAAGGTCAGTGTGGCGTTTCCTGTTGCCTGATTTTGGGGATCCGTGCATCCAGGTTTTTGAGGACAACAAGGGTGCGATCCAAATAGCGGTCAACCCTGTGACGAACTCTAACTCGAAGCACATAGATGTCCGCCACCACTTCCTGCGAGAACTTGTCGAAAAGGGAGAGTTTGAAATCACGCATGTGAGGTCGGAATACAAACATGCGGACTTCTTGACGAAGCCCCTTCCGAAAGACGCTTTCCGTTTCCACAGGAACTTCATCATGAACATGAGTTAATTTGTTTGTTTGTTTTGTGTTTGAGTCAATTTTTATGTCTGACGAGGTCGATTTTTGTATCTTTCTGTGATTTGAGGGAATTCGAGGAAGTTATCACAAATCTCATGAGATTTGAGAAGATAGTTTATGGATTTTATTGAGCTTGGAGGTCATGATACTTTCTTGCTGAGATCTGAAGAGTTATTTTTTTGGGCGATTTGACTTCATGCGGTCCTATGATTTGTGATTTATTTTTTGGGGGGGGGACGAGGGAGTGAATCCGACATGCCACTATGTACCATTCTGGTTTGAGTTGAGGAGTCGATCGTGATTCATGAGTGGTGCTTTCTATCCCGTTCCGTTGGGGCTGGAAGACTGCTGTACGTAGCAGGAAAGCTGAAATATTTGGAACTACTGTATAACATTATTATACTGAATACGTATCTACGTACGTAACGCGGAATTGAAATCTGTAGTATACTACGGCGACCGCACTAAACTGGGGCGTTATTTCAGAGACGAAATTCTGGGTTTTTGTTGCCATTTGACTGGATTTAGTGTGTCCCCTGTAGAGAGGCTATATCGGATTGGTGTTTGATTCAGATCGAGAGATAAAAAAGGGGGGACTGCAGTACTATATAAATGATGCAAGGATTCGATTGATTGTTTTCTGAGATTTTGAGGAGTTGCTTTGTGGGCTTTTCTGGGCTTGACGGGCTTGATCTTTCTGTGCAGTCGAGATTTGAGGAGTTGATTTCTGTTTTTCTCCGATTTATTTATTTTTCGGGTTTTGAGCAGCTGTTCTTGTGGTACTATTTTTCTGGAGATATGAAGTGTATCAAGTTTCTTTCTTTGTGAGATTTGAGACTTTGATATTTGTGTTGGTGATATTCTGATTTGAGGCATTGGTGGTCTTGACATATACTTATCTTTGAGTACAATACCTTGGATTTGGATTTTGGGTGATCGTGGTCTATCATCATGGCATGGTACTTTATCATGAGCGATGTGTGGTGATCCCATTCACCAAGCAGCCAAGTAGAGAGCAGAGGGGCTGTTCGGAGTGTTCACTTACTTAGTGTATGGATTCATGTGTAACGGTATTTGGGAGTTCCACACAGGAAATATGCGTGTTTCTGTGTGGAACGGTCAGCGGGTTGGGACGTATCTTATCCGCCGCTTTCTTACTTTTTCTTCTTGTTCTACTTCTTCTTGTTGTGTGTGTACTTCATGTTCTCCCCCTTTCTTCCTTGTCTTGTGTATTCTAAGCGATAATATATATATATACCCTGGAGGGGGTTCTACGAACTGACTCAGGCTTGGCCTATCATATCAGTGAGTGCATCGAACAAGGCATGTCGTTAATTTTTCCGAGAAATTGTGGTTATTAATGACTATGTATTGTGGGCTTCGGGCAGTGCCGGTTCGTGGGTAATAATTCCATACGGTATGAGTGTCGTGCGCTTTGATCTTGGGGCAGCGATGGCTTCGTGAAACACAGAACGAGATATGAATTGCGGTGACGTCGTGGGGCATAGGGACATTGGCAACTTGCTATGACCTGCCGTATCCTCGTGGAGATATCGCTAGTATTTCCGAGTAATCGTTGAGATATAAGGTGCGTGGAATATAGTTGGAATTTGTTGGAGCGTACCTTTGGTGGCTTGGAAACACAACATGTTCTATTTTGTAAATTAATTTGACTAAGACCTATGCCAATGGCAACCCGAAGTATCAATAAAAAGTTTGAATTCCAAAGATACCCGCCAAAAAAAAGTTTAGAACACGCTTCCTATGGGCACGTTCAGAAAAAGAAAAAGTCTCCAACTTTTGGAAAAGCCCGAAAACAGCAAATCTGGGGCCGATGTTGGGCCAAGATCGGCCTGAGAAAAACTCAGGCCGATCTTTGTTTTCGAAGCGGCGAGATTCCGAGTCCTCGACAGACATCGATCGACAAAACCAACGATCGCGTCATGAATTCTGAACGGAGTGCGCTCGTTAGGGGCCCCAACCCACCCTTGGGTAACCGTCTTCACACAATGGCCAGTGACGTGCGGCGGGCGCTGGCCAGGCGTACGATAAAAAAACAAATAGCCGCTGGTGTGTACAAGACAGAAGACAAAATTTCGCGATCCGTCTCGAATGGCAAAAAACAGGCTTTTTTCAGGTTTGGGAGGATACCGCAGGACGCCGCCGGCAAGCTCTCGCCCCCTAGAACATGTATTCACTTTCTATCTTCGATGCCGTCATCTATACTCGTTGGCCTTGTCCGACACCAAGCGGGTTGGCCTTGGGCTGAGTCTATATCGAGATCGAGCATCTATCGTCGCACGAGCTGATACTTTATCAGCGTGTTGACAATTTTTTTTTTATAAATTTTGAAATACGTCAGCTGTGAGTTCGACTGATTAAATAGTTGATACTCAACTTTGCAAGCTGCGTAATACGCCTCGTCTATATTCCATTTTTACCTAATTTTACAATTATTGTGATAAACCGAACGCGCATTTTGCAACGAGAGAAAACAAATTGCGCCGCCTGCAGCCGTTGGAAAAAAAAAACATTTCCCACAGCGGCGGTAAGACCAACTATTATTGGAGGATATTTTCGGCTGTTTTTTTAAAGAATTTTTTTGAAAAAAAACTTTCGGACTTCGCGTTTCCATCGGCATAGCTAACCCATTGTTTTTTTGGCGCGCTGTTTTCATGAAGGCATTGCGTTCTTCTAATCACGGCGTTGCGCGCATTTTTTCGTGGCTTTTCAACCGAACCAGTGGATTACCGTCTTAATGCAAATAAAAGTTGATATTAGTTATAACGCTTCCCGTACGGCGCTATCAGCTATCAGCCGCTGTCATCGCTGTCAACGTCTCGGACTCGCTTGAATGATGCGGGCGGCGTCAGCCCCAAACCTTGTACGTTGTACCAGCTTACAGCAGCAGTGCTGTAAGTACAACTCGAGCACAGCAGCAGCAACTACAAGTACTACTGCTGCTGTATAATACCAATAATGTACTGCTGCTGTATAATACCAATTCATATTCATGAGGCACCAGTACTGACTGCACTTACACGTACCTTCACGCGACACCCTTGGGCGGGTTGCAATAGTGTCTATGGCAGTTGATTGTACTGCTGCAAGAATACCGATCAAGGGCAAATCGAAATAAGATGTAAGAGAGGGGAGGAGACGTTCCAGGTATTAGGGGGGACACGTACAATCTGAGTACGCATACGAGTATAAGTGAGTTGGACGTTGTCTGTCTCGTCCGTCTTGTTCAACTCCGACTCCAATTCAATAGTAAGATGAGTGTGAGTCATTACATAGGTTCAACGCGAAGAGGTGCTATGCGCGACAAAACTTGACTGCTAGTACCATTGACTGTATCATACATGACAGCTTACTCAAAAGCAGGCAGCAGTAGACACGTTGCTGGGCGAGATAAGCAACCCACCTTCCGCCTCGAGCCGTCACAGCAGAAGTCTGGGAAGCCTGACTCTTAGCTGGGTGAACCACTCTCCTGACGCTTTTAGCCTGCAGCAGCACGCCGAAAGCTCCAGCCCTCACGACCATGAGCAGTACCCCTACACCAAGAAACTTCACCATCCTTGCAGATCCTAGGATGCCGTATGGGCGCTGCCTAATCACGATACAGGCTCGCATCCTGATACATCTCATGAGTACTCACGGGGACATATGATCACAACCCCGGGGTTTGTATGTAGAATGGCCCTTTTTTAGTAGAAACGCGGCGTAATATTGGTGTGCCATGTTGTGCCATTCCCGACAGAGCAGTCACGCTAGTCACGCAACAAGGCGAGAAAAGCAACACACAAGCGACCTATAGCAGTAGCAACCATGCCTTTGATATTCATGTAAATGGGCTTTCTCGAGTGAAGGTTTCCCGGTCTGTGACGTAAGCCCCACGTTTCAACTATCTCGTATAGACTACCGAATCCCTGGTACAGGTAAATAAAGTAATCCGATGAATACGAGTAGGCACTCTGCGTACGAATGTACGGATGTTTGGTGCTGTCCTGCAACCTGCGACGTCTCATCCCTCTATACCTCATCCCTATGTACCCGACCTTCAGCCCTTCGCGTACCTCTCATCAGTAGTTGCCCGATAGGTTTGAACCCCACCCGTTGGTAGTCTTTACGGGTTTTACTTAGATGTAGCTGGGTACAGCGGGAGATCAAACCTTGCTGGTTGGATAGCATCGATGGCAAAGCAGCACCAGCATTACAGCGTACCATGTAGTGAATTGGAGTGGCGGCGAAATCCAGCAGCTGTAATCCCTGCAGCGTCCATATGTGTCTTCTCATTTACATTATGCCAGATGCCAGGTATATGATCGGACCTCCTGCCCCAACAGGTGTTCCTCTCGCGAGATATATTCGTACACCCAAGAGAGCTTGGGCGCAGTGCCGCAAGCTGCTCACAGTAGTTTTCCCCGACCGCAAAAGCTGGTGAAATGATCCGTACGTTCTCTCACACTCTCTAGTTTCGAGTATTTTTATTTTCCCTTTCCATCACCCAGGCTACAGGTGTTCCTGTAATATATACCAGGTATGTATATATCTTACAGGGTCTACGCCATTTTGCCGTTCCGATGTAGCGATCGAAAGAAGGGAGTGAGGTCCTCTGTGAGATTGGGTATTCACGGGCTGTTGTGATATCGGCTCCTTCCTCCCTACAACCTTATCACCACTATATGGGCCCTCCCACCCGCAACGACGCTTTCGCAATTGTCTCCCCTACGGTGGGCGTATAGCCCTCGCCGATTGGGATGTACTGCCAACCCTTCACTATCTCTTTTCACCGACCATGTTTCCACCGCGCTGTGGATCCATCAACCGGTCTCCGGGCAAGTCGCCACGAAGACTAGCGTTTTTTCTGAGTTGGTTTGAAAAAAGCCGGAGAGGGAATAACTCGTCGCCGGTTCCGACTTAATCTCTTGCCTGCCATCACTCTGCCACTGTCACTGAAACCTGCGGGGCCGCCGCCAACTATGCCGGTCGCCTCCCTCCCAAGAACGCCCCTCAGTCGCCACTGCCCAACTACCACCACCTCTAAGAATCTCTCAACAGCTTGTGTTCCTCGCCGTATCCTTCATCGCCATAACCCAGAATCGTTCCGCCGCGGACGCGACTATGGGCAATCCACCCATCTACACAGCTCTACTCTACCCCAGTCCCCAACACACTATCAGCTTCGACACTTCACCCGGGACAGCCTCCCCCATTTTTTTTTCTTTTTCTGAACCCGTCGCCTACGAGCTAGGTGGCAACATCTACTTCTGCTTCTGTCTTAACCACTGGCAAGATACGGATTGAATTGTGAGTGACGCACGGAGTTTCTCTCGTACGCCTCTATGCTATCGCTATCGCTCTCCCTTGGCCGCCCTTCACCACTGGCGTTGATCCTTAAAGTTTTCGCTCCTCCCCTCGCCGTCCACGGTTTTGACGATATTTAACTCGTCGCCAAAGGCTATCTCTACACCGCCACCGACGACACCACTGTCTTCGTTCAGTTGCTGCCGATAATACGGCTTCGAGATCCCACAACGGTGGCGCGCTCATCGCCACGACCAAATGCCATGATGAAATAGTCAATTTATCCCCGCGCGTCTACGCGCCCATGTTGATGTTCCCGTGGGCCCTGCACACGTGTCACACCACCATTTCCTACCTCTCGAGTGTTTTCTGCGCGCTCAGTGTATTCGTGCGTTGATTTTGGTGGCTTCACCACTGACTCAGCTGGCGTTTGCTTGCATTTTCTGTCGATTGATTCGCTGCCCCCCCCCCCCCCTACCGTCCGCAATGAAATGGCGAAAGCGTCGTGCGGGGTGCTGGGGTACTGGTACATGATCGTATTATGGAGTCATGTAGAAGAATTATGCACAGCGTATGACGGTGATGATCGAATTGGAGATGTGAGTCCCACAAACTCACTCTCCACCACTACCACTCTCTAGCACAAGGCCACATAAGCGCCACCTTTCCAACCATCTTTCTTCCTGTTTTATTCAACGACGCAAGTGTGGCTCACGATCACTGGGTGTCAGCATCCATCTGCGAGTCTCTTAACGATATATTATCATCAGCTACATTCCAACACAGCACACGTCCCCCACTTCACTAGCACACGTCCCCCACTTCACCGGCCGCTTTAGTCGCAGAGCTGACAAACACGCCGCCGCACCACAAGACTACCAACCAACCGCCAATTGTACAATGGCTGGCCTGGTCGACTGCTGCATCAATCTCCGTAGTTTCACGGTTGGTTTCCTCTAGGTAAGCAATGATCCCCCCGTTTTCTCGTAGGTGTTCCGCGCCGTCAATGAACCGCTCGGTGCCAACAATACCTCTAAAGCCAGCTTTTACAAATGCATCATCGTCAGCGGCTCTTCGGCTCTCCAGCAGGGCTACTGTTACAGATATATAGGCTTTATGCATATAACTATATATATGGTCTGATACACGCCGATGACTTGCGAGGAGGCCAAACCCCAGTGCGATGCAGACAACATCAAGTACCGCGGAGGAGAAGGGTAGATACCTATAACCAACCATGGTCTACTAGATTGTCACCGAACGTGCAAACTGGTGTGAGCTAGGCTGGAGCGTTAAATAGTGGATACAAAATACCCATCTTCCCCTAAACAGGTACACGGCGTGTTTAAATATGGTGTTGCGTAAATACAAGACGACATCGGGGGGAGGAGGTAAGGGAAATCGGCTTGAAGGGTTATCTCCACTATTAATAGTTAACAGCTTTGCTCGGCCCCAGGAAAAACAAACCCCCCAAGACTTCTAAAAAAAGGCCCTTAGATATCCCTGCATCCCAGGAAGGCAACACCGCCACATAACTGCGTGTTGTACCTGGTGCAAGGTATTGACTAATATTCCACGGTGCGATATCATGCTTATATGTCGTGTGCGCACTCTACAATTCCGTTGCATCAGTACATTGGCGCGATTGAAAGTGTACCTGAATTTAGTCTCCAACTGTCATAGAAGCTGACAGACGAGTGGAAGCGACGCTTGGATATTGCTGCTGCAAGAATTTTATGTAGGTATAATGTTGAGGCAATGTCAAACCTGTTCTCACGATGCCACTAGATAATTGACTCAGGGGGTCACGAAAACCATACCCCAAACCTGGAATAAATTGATTACTACTAGTCTTGCGGGGCCACCATCCAAGTGAGGTTGAAGCAAACAACAACGACGTAAAGCGTACATGTCTCAATCTGATATCAAGTCCCGAATCATCACCGGCGTCCATCACGACCCAGGCTGGCGAGGGAGAGAGATGTAAGCAGAGGCAGCAGCAGACGGTGTTAGTGACAACCATCTGCACAGTAGATCAGAGAGAGGCGGGGAAGATCGAACAAAATATGTTGCAACAGAGAAGTACGGTTCATTCGCCGCCCCTTTTCCTGCCCGTTGCCATTCCTTATACGTCCGGTACGTCTCGTGTACTACGGTACAGGTAGCGCCTATTGGTTTTGGGGCTCCTCGCCTGAGGAGCTCTAGATTTCTTTCCCGAACGTCTAATTTTGATATACCAAAAGACGGACGCCTATCTCGGCGTATCGTAGATATTCTTCGAATTGTGCCGTGAAACATAAATGGGATCAACGATATTGGGTACTATCTCTATAGTCAGTAGCCCCTCCGTTGAGGAACCCCGTCAGTCACCAACAGTTTGGCCAAACCATGCTACCCCTATTGAGGCACGCGTCACGTTTTATCAACCACTTAGATCCAACCCCGTTTGCATGGTATGCCTTACTATTACGGACAGAAAACATACCGAGGTTCATATATATGCGTACAAGAGGTAGAAACTAATGAAGTGTTCGCATCGTGAATTTAGGACGACGCAGAACCACAGCACGTTCCTCCTATGCTATAAATACCTATCGGCTGTTCATACGCATACGTCGAATGGATATGTTCAAGCTTGGAGGCGACCAGTACAACGCAGCGCTCTGAAGCAATACCAGGGAGCTAAATACGGGAGGCTAGGTACACCCTTCGTTCCGGGCGTTGGTTTCAGAGGACCCCATGGCCCCGGGAGGAGTATGTATACCGCTGGTGGTGTCGTCGGTAATTTGTTTGGCGCTTGCCTCGCCATAGCTTTGACAACGGGCTTCCTCAGACTAACTGATGGTGGTCCCCCGACACAACTCTTCAGCTGCGGTTGAAACTATCTACGTACATGCCATCGACGTGCGTCGCAAGAAAAGTAAGAATATAACGACCAGTTTAAAAATATTGCATAATCGTCGGAATGCAATCATGTGCTCTTTGAACCAAGGGTATCGCGTGGGACGAGAGGGCAAGTGCACACGCTCGTTGAAGTTGAAGTGCATGCCAACGCACTACAGCACATCCACTTCGTCCGGAGGTACGTATTCATGTCGGCAAGAATGACGGGGATAAGAACTAACCGCATGGCTCCACTCTCCACTAGCAGGTGGGCGCACTCGGATCAGAACAAACCGCAAATAATTGGGGCTGTCAAGCCTCAAATACTTGTAACAGTGCGTATTATACGATTAGCGCAAGGCACGTCTCGATAGTTCCGGGGGGTGTGGGGAGATTGTGATGGGTCCTATGGTCTCTACAACAACATCATGGCACGGGCATCAAGGCAGGAGCTTCGGACGAGGGACTTTTCGTGCCGTTTCCGACAATAACTGCTACAGGCGAGAGCGCCGGCGTAGATCAGTGCCGTCAGAATACTCACACCATATCTGGGGTCGTGGCCATGGAGGTTTACTTACATACCCGCTTCCCCTCACCAGCGGCATGGCGAGATTTCGTCCCGCTGCTACACATATATGTATACATCGAGAAGAAGATCCAGTCGATGCTACTATATGCTCAATGGGTGGGTTGAAAATGGGTCCCGGAGGATCCATACCTGGAAAAAATGAGCTTCCGCTTCGAACAACATATCATAGTGGAGCCAACCGCGACTACCAGGTTCCAGGTACCAGCATTTATTTCCATGCTGTTCGCTTGATCAATGAAATGCTGCGTGAAGGTCAGCACGCATGTCCACCATCTCGTGCGATAGTACATAATAAACTGAACGAAATCACCTGCAATGACTGGCTCTGGGTACAGTACCCCCCCCTCCCCGTCCGCTTTTCAGAAGTATAAAGAGAAACAGCGGGAATCAACCCTGCTGTGCGAAGCTACATTAAATTAATCTAGACAGGACATACGCCTTCTTCAGGAAATATGATTCGACTACGAGTACGAGCAGGTAGGTCTCCTCCGTTTCTCAAGGAGGTTTCGTAAATCGACCGTGAATTGCCGGCCTGCAACTTTCATTTCTCGGTCGGGATATATGGTTCAGCATGGAGTTACGGCAACAACATTCTGCTGTATGGAACTATTTTCGGTGAGTCCAGCGCGAAAACTGGTTCGTCAGCGCAACAACTGGTCGAGAAGTGCGGCATGAAAAGCACGCGGAACGTGCTCAGAACGTCGCAGAGAAGCAAATAGTGTGTGTGGTACTCGAGCGCGTAGGCTCTGTCCCGTCCACTCGGCGGGTGGACGAACAGCCCATGCGAACGAACGAAATGATGTGTTGCGGTTTTCGGGCGAAACAGAGGCAGATAAAAGTAACTATCCTTGTGTTGTATGGTGTGGTGATGATCGACATTGACGAATCTCGGAAACACTGGAATACCATCACTGCTGTATTGACGTTCTTCCACGTCCGGCCGAAATCTGCCGCTTTGCATCACAAATTATTTTTCCAGACCAAAGTTCTTACCGGACGAACACGAGTGCGCCATCGTAAGGAGGTGCTCGGACAAGAGGTGAAGATGATCATGCGGATCAGAGATTGCCGGTCGAATCCAAGATTGGCGAGGATCTACACTTGAGTCTTCTGCAAGGTATCATACGGTAGTCGCATGGCAGTGCGCATCATCACGCAAACCGCAGAGCATATTGTTGGTATTTTGCCGAACTCGATGTGAGATGCGGCTAATTGTTGTGTGTATATGTTGGGATAGGAGCGAAAAGTAGAGAAAGAGGGAGGGAGGACTCCGGGTGGAACGATAGGAAGCATGCAGTTCGTGAGCTATACTCAAGAGTGAGCAAGTGACCAGCAAGGAAGGGCGGTCAAGATGATAAATTGCATACTTGGTATATTCATTTGTAGGACTGTGAATACACCTGGTATACACCTGGTATCTACTGTTTTTACTTCTTGGGGTGAATTTCTAGGACTAAATTAACACCAGAACTCTAGATAGAGCTGGATGGAGCTTACGATTAAACTAGTACAGTACGGCCACGTACGCAGGCCGTTCCAATGAAAAACGGAAGGGCAGCCCTTTTGTGGCGACGCGGTCAATTGCAGCCCAAATCGGACCTGACGTTATTTTCCTGTACAAAAAGAATATTGTACTGTTGTAGAACCGTACTCGTATTAATAGTACGACTTACAGTAGTACGCCTCGGGCAGCCTATCTAATATTAAACACACTGCATACATGGCCATCTCTTCTGCCTGGTATTGAATAAGGACGAACTGGTATCGACGGAGCTCCTGTTTTTGGTATAATTCGGGGCGCCCCAATTGTTTCGTGGAAATACAGCATGTAGCAGCATTACTACTACTACTACTACTACTGCAGTAGTAGTAGTAGTAGTAGTAGTAGTAGTAGTAGTAATAGTGGTAGTAGTAGTAGTAGTAGTACAGTAGCAGTAGTAGTAGTAGTAGTAGTATAGTAGTAGTAGTAGTACGTAGTACTACGTACTACTACTACGACTATTACGGAGGACCATAGTAAATAAGACCTACGGTAAACACAAAAACCTATATACTTCGCTATTTTTTTACTAACAATATTTGGTCCCATTTACTATGGTCCCCCGTACTGCTACTAGCGGCAACGGCAGCACTACTACTACTACTACTACTACTACTACTACTAGTCTACTACTACTACTACTACTACTACTACTACTACTACTACTACATACTACTACTACTACTACTACTACTACTACTACTACTACTACTACTACTACTACTACTACTACTACTACTACTACTACTACTACTACTACTACTACTACTACTACTACTACTACTACTACTACTACTACTACTACTACTACTACTACTACTACTACTACTACTACTACTACTACTACTACTACTACTACTACTACTACTACTACTACTACTACTACTACTACTACTACTACTACTACTAATACTACTACTACTACTACTACTACTACTACCACCACTAATCGACGGAGAAACCGCACCACGTGCCGCGCGCCACATCGCGTCGAATAGTGCCTTGTCATATATGCATGCGATGCGTTGTCTCTTGTTCGTGTTGTGTTTGAATTGTACGTATTTGGGGAATCTGGTTCCTGCTCTCGTACCCACACCGGGGTTCACAATAACTGGAAGTTGCGCAGGTTCTCCCCACATTCACAAGAAAAGCTTTATTACGATGGAGTCTGCTGCTGTACCACAGCAGGTGTGGTATGCGATGACAGTGTAGGCTTGGTTGGAAGCTGTCCACAGCTCGGACAGATCTTGATCTACTACTACAGAAGATCGTCTAGTTTCTGACGTGCCCGTGTGAGAGATTGCTCAAGATCTGTATAGTGCCTACCCAGGAAGCATGCACTACTGCTGTAGATCATGCGGATTTTACGGATTATTAGCTAAACCACCCAATATCGGGAATATATCGGTCTTGAAGATCATGAAGCAGGAATCGATAATCTGTCCGAGGAGGGAAACGGTCTGCCTGCCCACTCATAAAATGTACAGCCTTGCTGGGACCGCGACGAGGGCCTTAGCGGCGGTGAGTTAATGATGTGTAACACAGCAGTGTCACAATAAAAGCCCCGACCATGCAGCACGTATTGTACGTAACCAATACCACTTTGTTTTTACAGCAGTAGTCCGTTCCAAGTTTTCCCTGACTCAACCTTTGCGTGTTCGGTGATGAATGGTGGTCGTCCTTTCGTTCTTTTCGCCATTAATACGGGGACGTACTACGTACAGCAGTAGTGTAGTTTATGTATTTTCCGCCATCAGTAAGTAGTGGACGTTTACGTTTTGACCGCCCTATCTATGGTACGGTAATAATTCATGTGTTGCTTTTCGCGGTAACCAGGGCGTACACGCCCTGTACTGCCTTCTACAACGGTTGTGCTGTGTGCATTTATCTTTGATACGTATTGATAGAGCTCAACCGGGCAGACAGACCGGAACATGTCTCTACACCTTTTTACCAGCTTTTTTACCTCATTTTATCTCTTTGATTATTTATTTGCTGTCTGGTGGAAGAACTAGAAATATTTGGGGACAAAGTGCTCGACTAAAGAGTGACGTAACCTGTATAGTAGTTCGTTTGTCAGAGAGGTGACCTAAAATGCACAGAAGTTTACACGGACGCTGCTGTGTGTTGTCCACGACCCCTCACACTCTGTATTATACAACAAGTTTGAACCACTTTAAAACAACACTCTGTAGTCCACGAGCAGTACCACGGCGGTGGTAGTACCTCAAAAATACCAATACTTATACATTGTATAACCTTATACATTTTACCTTACACAGCGTAAGTGACTGCCTTTTGCGAAACTACTTATTTTCAACCCGTCCCCCATGTACGTACATATACCGCACCATAGACACTCGAATTATATATAACGAATACACGTATGATATCAGGGTTATTCAGTGGTTAAACCTCCGAACTGCAAATTTGAGGCCGAGATCGCGGGTTCGAATCCTCCCCTATTGTACAGGGCACGGGGTGTAAATTTACGTATTTATTTATTGTCTGGTACGAGTAAATTAATATTGCCCACCTATTAGTACCTATGTAAAATGCCGGTGCTGATGATGCATGCTGCTCGTAACATACCTACCAGGTAACATGTACTCGTATATATGTCCAGTGTACAGCAGTACCGCAGGTGATAGGTACATGGGTGTACGTTTATGCGGTAATATTTGTATAAAATTATATACTAATAATAACCAACCGTGGAGCGACGCCTTTTCAGCTTTAATGCGTTACGCACCAGGTAATATTTTCCCTTATGTATTGGACCATCACTTGTTACTATTAATGGTATATACCGTGAGCTACCCCGTAGGGGTCCGTTGGAATCGCGGTTACATCTATATCTAACAATCTGACGGTTTCAAAAATGTGTAAATGCCAGGGGCTCTGGGATCTGGAAGACTGGGAGAGGGAATGTCACAAGCCACAAGTCACAACAGGGTCACCTTTGTTTCCTCCTGATATCATATTGCGCAGAAGCACGCGAACACCGCCTATACCACACCAGAAAAAAAGAAAAGTTTACGTTCCTGGTACCTGGTACAGATCAATTTAGTATCGGCATGCCTCTCACGAAGATGTTCAAGCTTGGGTGTGCTGCTCGGTTCTGCACGCCGCCCCCACCCCCGCCTCGCAAACAGGAAAAACCTGAACCTGCCGTCGAAACTACAACCAGCGTTGAACGAAGCCCCGAGCTAATCCTCTGGGACCGCGCTGTGGAAGCTGCCCGCCAGCGCAAACACCACCCAGACCCCACACAGGCCGACATCCTGATCCCATGGTCTCACGGAACAGAGCGCACTGAAGTGCAAGCCCTCGCATCGACCTTTCCCTCCGGTCGAGCTACTCTCTTTCTCCGCACGAGTCTTGCGCCCCTGGAACTGGCGCTTCGTATCAACAAAGATTTCTTCAAGGTCTTACAACTAACAGTCAAGGTGGGGAATCGTAAATCGGGCGGGCGCCTAGATAAAGACATAGATACAAGTACAGCAGTAGTACGGTAGTAGTGGCAGTGGGCGTACTGTACTGTAGGCGAAAGCTCAGACGGGACCGAACCGGCTTTTCAGGGGCGTATACCAACATACCTGGTATGCTGAGCCTCAAGAGCCTGCAGCGTGCCAGGTATCAAAGCTCTACATACGTACCTATAGGTAAATAAGTACGTACTTATTGCTGTTGCTGCTGCTGTTGTTGATGCTGCGGGTACCCTTTTTAGTTGACAACATATTATCCCTAGTATCTAGCCGGCACGGGCAAGCAACGTTTTGCGCCGCTGGGAGTGTCGTGTGTTGAAGTACGTTTGTTGCGGAGAGCGAGGCACGTGCGTCAGACCTGCTGCTGTTATCTCTCGAATAAATTTGACCCCTAGTAATATGAATACCAAAAACTACACTTGCCGCGCATCTGCGCTTGCTTCTCGTTGTCTGGGCCCGAGAGACAAGCCCTGAACACGAAGGAAGACAGAGACACCGTCAAAACCCCCACCGCATTTCGCTGAATTTCCCGCCCTACCAAGCAACGCGGAACTCTTTCATCCTTCATGTGTCCTGCTGTACCCTGTGTGTCTCGGGCTTGACAGTCGCTTAGCAAACTACAGAGACCAAAAATATCACTTGGAAAAATATACCAGAGGGAGAATGAGCTCTTGAAGTTTGACATGTTTGATTGAATTCCGACTTCAGAATAGATTATTTTAGCAGAGAGTTCTAGACCAGGTTCTAGACCTCTACATTGAGCTAGCTCTAAATACTCGTTTTTATGGTATATTTATAAGCAGGCACCCAAGTTGATACGGTATATATCTGGTACCGAATACCGAACTTACTCTTAATCGTCGGTTCCGTTATCATGATATACATATCATGGCAACTTAAACCGCTTCGTACCGTAACTGTGCGAATAAGCTGTTGTACTATGCTTGATTTTACGTGTGGTATAACATACCAATATACTCGTTAACAACAATGAAGTCGCCGAATGTGGAATTATATTGATCGTGCGCAAAAGGTACAGCTACAGCAAATAGTATCAATACCCTTATTAGTAGTACGTGTACGTGTCCGTAGCGGTATTGATATTCATGGTAACTTCATCATCCGCAGCGATCTATCAGGTGACAGCTGTCTTTAAGTTCCACAGAAATTAAACGGAGAGGAGGTCTAATCCTGCTCCACTGATGATGCTGCTCGTTTTCCCCCTATATCTCTCTCTCCCGCTTGGACGGATGCCCTCCAGCCGGACATCCCCGAGGAGGAGCCCAAGCCTGATAACGGCGGCAAACCCGAGCACCCAGCTCCGCCGTCCAGGGTGTGGCTCGTGTCGAAAGCCGGCCACTACGTGCTCACGGTCGAAACGGCACCGGGAGAGCTCATGTACGGCAACGTTTTAGCCCTGACCAGCACTCGCGTTGCCGCCGAGAAAGCTCTCGGGTATCTCGAGTCGGTATTTCCACCTGGGTTCGCTTGCATCGTACCCCACGATGTAATAGAATCGAGCATTGCGACGGTCATGGGGACGATGAGGATCACCAAGCGGACCGCGGTGGACAGCGACAACCTATCGGCAGGAAGCTTGGTGACAGTGTTCGAGCTGGAGGCTGATGAAGCGCCTGCGTTTGACAACCCGGAGGGGCACGAGCCGCACGGGGTCGGCGACCAAGTGGTTGCCCGGTGCGTGTTGGCTTACGCGGACGGGTCTTCCCGGCCGAGCGCGGGTCCCACCATACAGTCTATTGCCGTCCGGAGTGATTATCAGGGAAGCGGGCTGGTGTTGGATCTGTTCAACGCTGTCGAGGGCTGGTTCGTGAAGTTTTGGACGTTAGACACTCTTGACTTGAACCGCGTTTTCAAGGCAACGCACCTTCAGGACTTCGTGGTTGATTTTGCTCCGGAGGAGGACGGCGGGGCGGCTGGTCAGCATCACGTGTTCACAGATAAGATCTTGCTGTACGAGGTGAGAATTCGTGCGTCATGAACCCGCCTGTCAATTTGCTGTCAGTACGTCGTCCGTCGGTCCGCACGTTATCCGCTGGGCTATTCGTCGAGAGTGATTGGGCTGGTTGCGTCATCCGCGTGCAAATTGCAGTATAGCAAAGTGACACCCATGACCCGTGCTTTTTTAGTTGACAGATAATGTTTCCCTCGCTGACGTGATAAGCGTAGTGCGGCGGGGCTCTTTTCATTATCGTCGCATTAGTTTGTCCCCCCCGGTTATATGCAATGCTCTCAGGGGTTCGTTGAAGGGTGACATTCATCGATAAGACGTGCGTGCGACTGCAACACTACCCTCGCACAGCATTGCCGCGACAGCACTGGTGCCACACAAAATTTTATTTCTACCCTGCCTACGCTGTTGCTTTCACGGTCAAGTACTGCACCACTACAATGTCAGCAAGACAGTAGAAGTAGTGTGCTCCAAGCCCGTTCGTCTAAGATCACAAAATGGGAGCATCTACCGTCGAGCCATGGCCCTACAGTGCGGTGGGGGGTGGGGGGGGTGCGTTGAAGTCCACGTTTTCCTGACCGACCTAGCTCCTGAACCTAGGAACTACCAAAAATGACATGTTCAATCCCATTTTCGTTTTACGAATATACTTGTTATATGTTAAAGCTTCATGTGTCTCAAAAACGTATTTCTGGGTGAGGTGTAAAGCCCCTCGTGCTAGGAGCCTAAGATACGTAGTAGGCTTTTACCGTAACTATTGGTGCGTGCTACGATAGGAGTGCACCGATTATAGCCTTTTGAGGGTCCTCATGCGAGGAGCTCTACACTAATATCAAGTCATTCCAAAACAACTCCTGAAATAACAGAAACGTGCAACCCGACGAGCAATCCCATGGTCTACTGTAGTAGCTACCATCAATAAAAAAATAACAGTGTTCTAGCGATAAGGCGTACCTTATTCTATGGTTTTTCACTTGACAAGTCGGGTCAGTCATGGATGTTTAGGGGAAAAAAAGGCTACCCTTTTTGCAGCATGCGTGTAATGCCAAAGGGGACTAGCAGGTCTCGAAGCAACATCGGCTCGATTGCTGAACATGACCAACAATATCGCCAGCCAAGTTGATAACCGCAAGTGTTATATAGAAGCTAGCGAGTTGGACGCCCGGCGGATACCCCGTATTCTCGGTATGTGGTGGTACTTCAAGTACCCGGTGCAATCCGCATTGTGCTCCTTGGCGCTCGCAACGATAGGTTTTATCTGAGAAACTGCACGAGAGAAAACATAACACGCCATTGAATGGGCAGGTTATCAGCTTGAACCCGTTTAGGATTGCAATTCCGTTTAGAAAACAAATTGCTTGAATTTGTGAGCTTAAAACGGGACTGCAGTTCTACAAGGGTTACCATTTACCAGATATTGGTTATCATTCATCGTGCCCTGGGTGACCATCTCGGAGGTCGAATCACGCCGACCTTCTCGAACACCTCTCTGTTTCGTCATTGTACCACTGTAAGTGAAACAGACCCATTAGGTAGTGATAATTCTTGGGTTTGAATCCCCCGTTCCGTGGCTTGAACAGCACTGACATATCGTACGCGTCTACAGTATCCGAATAGGCAAACATCGTAGATCGCAGCACATTCACAACCTATCCATATGTAGAATATAGTGGACCACCGCGGTTCCAAATGACAACGATGTTTTATTCCCCCATCGGCGCGTGCTTCTCCCCCACCCGCTCGTGCTTTCCCCTCACCTGCCCGCGCCTCTCCCTCACCTGTTCCTTAAACCCCTCCACTTGCTCGTGCATCCCAGGTAATGCATTTCGCATGCAACACTCCCTACCCGGACGATCCTCGAGGCATTCACATCACCCGCCTGCCACCGGAAACGCATGCCATCAAGTACTACCCCCGCGTAGGGACGATTATGTCCCTTCCCACGATGTATTACACCTACCCCAAAACACCTCAGGGATGGCGCTCCTGTGACAACTGCAGAGCTCCCGAAACTGTACCGGGCCCAGGCCTCCTGGTGTGCGGCAGCTGCACGCTTCCGATGTACTGGCGTGCGCACTACTGCGGGTAAGTGTGCGTTTCCAAGTCTCCGGCATCCAATGAACCCGCTCCGGTGGCATTGAACCCCGCGACTCGAAATATCACACGCGAACGATCTTCTCGAGCACAGCATCCGACCTAACAGCACATAACTTCAACAACATACCAGCACTACTGCCCATGACTACCAAACTCAATATGTTTGCGTGCGCGCTCTCAGCGTTACATACTGCATACAGTACTAATTCGATAGCCGATGACCTTAGGGCAAACGATTGGAAAGGTATGGGACTACTGTGGGTAGGTTGATTCACCTAGGAATTATACTTCACCGAAGGATTCTCAAGGATAAACTCTATGTTTTCGTTCCCACACTCTGGTACCTGTCGTTCCTGAGATAACGCTCAACAGATGTTACTTGCAGATTCACGATGGACTTTTGTCCATGGAGGGTTCAACGAGTTGAATTATCAACCAATGTATCCCTCTGAAACAATTCTGACATCGCTCAAATATATGTCAGGCATCTGATAGTGTCGTTGCATACACTCGTGCTTTCCATGCTTTCGACTCTGTGCGACTGACGAAAGAATACCGCTACTGTGTGTCCTCGTACCACCAACTATCCCGTGCCTCCCTCCAACTTACCCCCCGTCACGAAATCACAGCCGAGCGTGCCAGAAGGAGGACTGGGGTGTTCACAAGCTGTGGTGCGGGAAGACGTACGACGAGGTCTGCTCGGGGAAGAGAGAGTTTCGAGGCCAGCCTGGCCGCAGCTCCTTCATCGTGAGGCGCCATGATGGCGACAAGCGAGGACACATGCTTTGGGACAAAACAAAAAACATCCTATGTGATCATCCATGTGTATTTGAAGCAAATGTGTACAGCGATACCCTGGACGTTTTTCTGAAGTCACATCCGACATGTACACTTTGGACATTCGTGTGGCGGCAGAGACGCACATCGACTCCAGCGAGCCTGCAATGCATCCGGATGACACCGCAGCCAAAGTCAAGTTTTGGAAGCCGATTTTCTTACACTCACCGGTCCTCTTAGGCAAAGAAGGCCGCTCCTTTCTGCGCATGTAAATTGGCCGGGTCGAGTTACAGCATTCCGCGCGTGTAAATTGGTCGGGTCGAATTACAGTAAATTGTTTTGAGGAAGCAAGGGGGGATTAATCTTGTAGGAATTCGAGTTTTGTTTCGTTTATTTTATCACTGCGATGGCATTCGATACGAACGGTTTTAAGCAGATCGCTCTCATACAACGGGGGTGATGAAATATGGGCTCCTGGCAAGTTTGTACTGGTGCAAGATATAGTAGTCGGAGCATTGCCTTCTAGATGGGTATATATCTTGCTCGCACCGTGGAGGCTAGTTGACGGGGCACACCACCAAATACATGGTACCAGACAGTCGAAGAGAGCGTTGTCTATGTAGAATGTTCCTTGTGATTGGTATGCTCACACAAACATGGGGAGCTGTAGCTTGTGATGGGCTTTTCTAAGAAGATTCGTCCAGGAGATAGGCTACGTCGTCGATATACGTCCCCGCCCGGGGCTTGGCCATTGCAGGATACTTCTTGGGTGAACCGATGGAGTACACAGTTGTGCCGCGTGTATTGTAATTGTTTCCATGTTGTCCTTGTTGTTTTTGTGTTGTGTTGGGTATCATGTATGTCTAGAGCGCCGCCGCCGCTGGTGGTGAGGGGTTTTCTCCATGTATTTACTATTCATTTTTATGGTGCATGAGACCACTGGTGCCAGGCTGGGATTTGAGGTGTTCGTAATAGATGGCTCCAGCGTTACGTTGTGGTGGGGTGTGTTGGGGGATGTATGGTGGGTTAGGGCACAGTATATCATTAATATGCAGATGTACGAGAGACGAATTGTCAGGCGGAGAGCCGAGCTCCACCGCATTCGATCCGAACAAGATTTGTACAGTAGATGCTCTTGGTTTGATGCACGTCGTCTGCACGCTACGTATGGCAATGACCTTGAATTCAATTTACTGCTCGGTCGTGTTGGTTAAGGTTGCCTGGCAAGTTTCGGCTTGGATAATGTCTTCAGAAAAAGTATCGCACAATCGTCACGGTGGACAACGGCACTACAGTATCTATCATGTGGCAATCATGACATAATTAATCTTGAGCGTCAAGGTCTAACACGCATACAGTAGGCGCCGAGCTGGCGTGGTTGTGTTTGGACGCCACAAAAACACAGCCTTTAACATGTGTCTGGTCGACGATTGAGTGCCCCAGGGACGGCTGATTGTTCGGCTCGGATGTCGACACAAAGGACGCGTACGTGGTTCTTCGGTGTCCAAAGGGAATGGCGCAAAGGCGAGGAGGTAATCTCGTGGTTGAGAGGGCTGACACATTGAGCGGGGCCGAAGAAATGCATATGTTGCACGATCGGAAGAGCTTTTGACCTAAACAAATCGCCGATTGGGGGTATTTTGGCCACATGAAAACGCATTGTCTTCTATCTGAAATGTACTATCTAGATATTGAAGGGGGGGGGGGGGGGGGGTATGCGTGAAAACACGCACATTACGATTTGAGGACACGGACTGGACAGGATGGTAACGATAGAGCATGTCGACGAACAAAGGAGCGATCGATTGGAAGTCTACTTTTGTAGAGGCCAGACATTCGTTAGTTCTCCAACGACGAGAGGGGCCAAGTATTTTGAGGCTTATGAGGCGGCGAAGCACACAATCTACACAATCGGTATCGACCTTACGATTGATAGAATAGGAGGTAAGATATCTGTCGACTTGTCGCAATCCGACCAAAAATCAAATTTCCACACTGTAGGAGATCATTCCAAACAACCGTAGGTACTGATTTTGTTCCACGGATTGGGCAAGCAAGCCCCCCCCCCCCCCGCCTCCCGGCAAACCTCTGCGCCTGTCTTCCTTGCCTACATTGTCGTTGTCTCAGAGGGGCCATTCTACACTCCAGGACCCCTGAGAACCGCCAATACTGTAAATCTTCCGCGCTGGACAACAACAACGTTTTTACGAGTACGACCCATAAACCATCTCCACATGTAGACCTTTTAACATCCAACCCTTCGCCTATTGTGCGTTTGAACTTTTCATCTTCCAATCTTTCTCACGCGTCCTCACCAGCGCTACAACAAATGGTTGGTGTACGGTAGACGACCACTATTTTCGTGACCTTATCCCAACGTTGCTACGTCCATCGTACACTAACGGCTGCTCTCAACATGCTTTCTGTTATATAACTGTGAATTGTCATACACCATTTACGAGCACTGCGTCGTAGACTGTTCCGACATTTTCGCGCCCGTTACACGAAATTACATATTTAGCGGTGGAGCCCACTAGAAGCGCAACATGGAAATTATCCTCGACCAGATGAAGTACGTGCACATTAAATCCCCTATGATCCCCCCGAGCTGGAAGTCAGGTTATGCTGCTAGACTGAACATGTTGCGCTAGGAAAACAGGCGCATGCGAAAAAAAACAAACTTGCTCGCTCAAGAGAATCTCTGCGTCACCTATCTCGATTGGTAGCCCGTGGTGCTGCAGTCAGACCTGAGCTTGCGCTGTAATAATCAACTACCAGGTAGACATTTTCTGCCTGGCCAAACCCCAACTTCCTTTCTGGTAGCCCCACATCTTTCTTCCCATGCTATAAATTCCACTGAAACGGGTCACTCCCGATAATATGCAGCCCTCCGCGACACGGCCTCTGGCCTACTCATTCATAGTGACTTCTGCTAGATTGTCTTACTCGTTTTATCTCGTGCTCAATGGCACGAAGAAACATGTTCGAATGTTCCCCCCCCCCCCCCCCCGTCAATGGTCGTACGACTAACGTCATGCATGACATGACTACACCCCCCCCCCCCCGATATGGACTGCTGTGTCAACCAGTCAATAGTGTAGAGTCCGGCCGTTCTTTATTGCGCGGCTCGTCCTCGTTACGGCGCGTGGTGCCCTAACACTGCGCCCAGGATTCGTCCCGAGGGAGAGGGCGGCTTTTAGCCGTCTTGCGATTTTCCGGTCGATGACGCATAGACGATACCCTGCAACTATGCACCGAGCGTTGCAATTATTGTATTATCTCTACCCACTCCTCGCCTTCCTCGTACAATCGTCCCGGTACTCCGCCCACACCTTTTTGCCCATTATACATACTGTACACACACCAGGCCTGCGGACTATGGTGGCTAATAGGAGAGGCCATCAAAATCGATCAGCATCGGTCCTGGATACTGCCTGCAACACGGGCCGGAGGGGATGGGTGCAGTGGCAAGCACAGAGACTGCGGTGGCGGCCGGCCATGCTTGACGTCATTTTGTTGACGAAGGACTCGGGAAGGGCGACACGATGATGACTGAGCTGAACGCCGGCAGGCCGAACTAACGCGGACGGTACAACAGAGGAAACGCAATCTACTATTATACCAATTAGCCAATGGGTGTGGATCCGGCATGCCCAATCTGAAGCCCTTGATCGTGGTGACCATCGAGCTCTTACTATTATTGCTGTGCGATAAATACTCACGCCTCGGTTATATCTACTATTCATATTAATATAATACCGATATATGTTGCTGTGCATATGGCTGTGCGTTCTAAACACGGAAATACCTCGTAAAGTCCACGTACACACGGTAGAAGTGTCATGTGTCCGACCGCAGACTAGCTTACAGTATGTTGCGTTTTTTGTTTGGGCGTGTCATGTCTCACACATGCTGCGGATCACATCATCATACATACGTCATACTTGCACGCATCATATATATCATGCGTATCATGTTGCCTAGCCTCTATAAGCTTGAGCCGCTCGAAAACATAGCATACGTTGGGCTGGTTGGCGTTTCGTATCTCTGCACTTGGTGCCGCCGGAACCCAGCTTCACCACCCGGCTATGCTTGTGATTGCAAGCTACGTACCAGGTAGCAGCTAAGGTATAGTGTAGAATGAGGTATTTATATAGGAATAGGGAGACTATAAGCAAGTCGTATGCCAGGCATACAACACCAGGTACGAAGTTTGATGTGATCAATCGTTTCGTTCCAGCAATGTTTTTTCGACACATGGGTCTGACTACTATTTGTGCGGTTTGGTGCATCAGGCAATTTTCGATTCCCGAGAGGACGTTTCGAGGTATCAAGCAATATACAAGGTACAGCAGCAATAGTAGTAGTCTCTATAGCACCTGTTGAATATAGAGCCGGTTGCCCTGTATAGTGCCTGTGCAATCGCTTGGCACAGCTGGGGTTCCCTTTACAGCAAGAGTGTGGCAGTGTGCGGAGTAGTGCCGGTGGCCGCTATAGTGCCGGTGTCGTTGGCTAGCACAAACCGGCGCACAAAAAGGACCACGAGTATAAAATCCTATTACGGGGGGGGATAGTAAATAGGACTAAATGTTGTTAGTAAAAATAGGTAAATGTATAGGTTTTTGTGTATACCGTAGGTCCTATTAACTATGGCCCCCCGTAATATTAAACTCTATTGCGGGGGTCCTACGGTATACATAAAAAAACTATATATTTACCTATTTTTACTAACAACGTACAATATACAATATTTGGTCCTATTATACGGGGGTGCATAGTTAATAGGACCTACGGTATACACAAAAAATTATACGTTCACCTATTTTCACTATTAATAACAATATTTGGTCCTATTTACTATGGTCCCCCGTAATAATGCCAGGTATCAGATATGTATGTACTACGATACAGTACAAGTAAGTGTGTAATATATGTACAATACTGAAAACAGATATCATTTTCACATACGAGTTCGTATACTAAATTTTTATTCTATATACTACTTCATACAAAAAGTTTTTCAATAACGCCAATCAATCATGATACGTTATCGGTACAGTTGTTGTTGTAGTTGTTGTTGTTACTATTAATAGCTGTTGCGGTTATTATTGCTGCTGCTTTTGCTCTCATCACCTTACTTATTGAATATGTGTTCGAGCTGTCAAGGAGGTATCCAGCCAGCAAGCATGATCCTTTGCAAACAGAGTTTCTAAGCACAATGTACTGTAGTAGAACATTTATATTCTCACAGAATCACACGCTCTGCGGCCCCCGGGCTCCTCTTCCACTTGGACCTGAGCCCTCCAACACAACCCTGGCCATAGATGGCATCCGCAGGGGTGGGAGCGGAGCGAACTGGTCGGCCACAGCTGGCCATCAAAATCGCGCTTAAAATGTCTCCGAAACCGACGTCCAGCAAACGAGAATCCCCAAACCGCCGACAATATGTACCGTTTTTACTGCTGGTGTAGATCTAAAAGAAAAATATCTTTATTCTTCTTTTCAAAATCCAAATTTATTTGTAAACAAGCTTCTCCCTTTCTTTATTGCTTCAGTTGGTTGTGGAGGCCTGAGCCCCGAGTCTAGGAATGAAGATGTTTGTGTGCCCTCATCAATGTTTTTGTACTACGTATGAGTTACTACTGCTGTAAAGTCCCAAAAGGCAACCACGCAACCACTCACTGCTGGCTGCGTGCCTTAGGATTGACAGATGTGGCAGATCGAGACTGACTGCACTCCAGCCCTTTTAAGACTTCAGAGAGGAAAAGTGACGACAAGTGCGGTCACCAGCATAACGATTACAGTACGACGAGCACTCAACGATTACAGCACGAGCGCGTACGTACGTACCACTTTAGCAGCAGTCAGGACTGCTGGGATAAGTGAATTTATAGCGTCCAAAATAATACCGGAACACCAATAAAACGCAAAGAACTATTAATATCTGTTGTTGCACGACATCCACGCAGCACGATATACTTACATCAGGTACTACTACTACTCGTCGTCGTGCTGCTGCGTGAGCAGCCACAGCAGCATACTACAGTTGTATGTAGTAGTATGTCAATCAATATATGTCAATATATTATAGACTGACTGTTTTTAAGTGGCAAGAGCCATATCTTTTTTGTTTGACCGCTTCATACCTGGTCCCAAGCGACCCCATTCAAAGGGTGCATAAAGCACAGGACTCCAGCTTACATGCACAGCAGTAGGTCGACCTTCTCCATCTACGAAGAGCCTGAAACCAGAAACCAAGAACCCACGTATAATGAGTGTACTTGCATCCTATGAATATATAATGATATATAATGAATGCACGTATCAAATACCAGGTACCAGGTATATACGAGCTGCCGTGTATTTGCTGTGGGTTGTGGATTGTGGGGCTACTTCTGCCGTAGTTTGGACTCCCTCTGTCGGTTGTATTACTGTATTTACCTTGTCGACAGTAGTAGACATCGGGATTTTTTACAGAGTAGACGGTAGACGAAATCACAGAAGGAGTACGGGTATACTATACTGCAACTGCTGTGTATGTAACAGTCCAGAGAACACATGTGAAGGCATTATAGGCATTCCCAACGAGGGGCTGCCGTTTTTGTCATCCGGTACAGCAGTACAGGTACATGACGATCAATCAATCCAATACTACTGCTGTAATGCGTACATACCTGTACATACAACGCAACAACAACAACGAACACCACCACCACCAACAACAACAGCAGTTATTAATATTAATAGTATTAATAGTACGAAACTCCAACAATAATCTACCTCCGCTCGACGAGTCCCCTTCTTGTCGTCATGATACATCAAATGTTCCGCTCTGTACGTACCTGACCTACCCACACCAAGCACGTACGTACTTTACCCGACCAGCTTCACCCACACCAAGCACGTACCTGACCCAACCAGCCCCACCCACACCAAGAGAGTGACGAACAACTTGTCTCGTGCGACAATACGAGTCTTTCGCAAGCTGCTGCTGCATGATGCAGCAGAGTGTTCAGCTATGTAGTTGCAGTTTTTGGTGCAGTTTTTTTTTTGTGCCACACTCCTGTGCCACAGCTGGTTGGTATAGTCTGCTGTATGTATCAACCTTCAACTCTCTCTGTCTCTCTCTTTCTCTGGCGGCAAGCTACAGATCCCAACTCCACAAAACAATTCCGTACACAACCTGCTGCTCACTGTTGTTCCCCGCAATGCCACAACATGATGTGGCATACCTCGTGTCCTGTGGCGATTTACACATGAGCGCTCCGAGAAGACCAGGCAAGAAGAAACTGTTCAGGCTGTGATCAAATCCTTTAAAAAATCGACAACATCAAAAATAAAAAAAATAATAAAAATAAAAAAGGGAATTGGGGTTCCACAACATCGATTGGCGGTCTCACCACCCTGCACCGCGGGGAGAGGGCCACCGTGATGTGAGTGTGGTGAGTCTATCGGGGCGATGAAGCTGCGCTTTCGGGGTGCGTGCTGGGATGCCAGTGTAGCTGCCACCTCTGGCGTGCCCCCGAGGGCCCAGACAGGCGTACCCCCAGTAGGCACACAAACAGATCCGGTGCTGTCCTTGCAGGACTTCCTCGAGAAAGAGGGTGTCGTACCGGGGCTCGACTTGCCCTTGCGCCGCCTCCCGAGGCCTCCAAGCACCGATCTCGCTTCGTGGTCGTGTGCGATCGCAATCCAACGTTATCGAGAAGAGGAAGACGCGCTTCGCTTGAGATTCGACGGGTCTGGGGAGCTTGGGGTTGTTACGGACTCGGAGCTTTTGGACAACAAGCATCAGGTGCACATCTGTTTCCCATTTCTACTGCTGTACAGCCATAACCTCAGACATTCTTCAGGCGATGAAATGTTTTTCACCAATTTTTTAAAACTGCCGCAGCAACTCTCATGTACGTGTATTGCTTTATTTGTACCAGATACGTACTTAAATCTCGGCAGAAGCGTTCCGGCTTACAGTAACTGATCCAACGACATTGATGGGCTCATGTTTTTTCCTACAGAAGCGCTGCTGTTGTAAGCTTAGGCGCGCCATTTTTTATGTCGTTCCCTTGTCTCCATCATGAACAACAGGGCGCCGACCGCTGGTCACAGAGTTTACCTCAGGAATGTCACCGGGATGGCGTAGCAGCCCTTCCCAAGCCAGTCTACTGCGTCATGAGCGGTGACCCCGCCATGGCCATGGAATCGCAGCGGTCTTTCCTGCGTTTCGTGCTCACGGATCGGCAGCTGCGGGGCCATTTATTGTCGGAAGTGGGTATGCAGCTAGGCGCACAGGGGGGCCCCTTATTGACTGCAGCCTGCGCGGATTTTGCCGCTACCTATTCCGGAGTCGCTAAACATCTTGAAATTTGCCACCGCCAGTATCTGAGCGGAACTCTCCAGCGCCTGCAAGAAGCGAAGCCCTTGCCGAGAGGCGAAAAGTGGTGTTTCCCTCGTGTCGGAGCAGAGTGTGCGTCCCAGGTGCGGACTTTAAACAAGATACCAGGACTAGGTATACGGTGCTAAGCGGAATACTACCAGCAAGAACACAGGGGCGAGAGGATGTGGGGGGTGCACTGTGGAGTAAAAAGGGCAGGCAGCAGTGGCGCGTGCGAATAGATCCGCGAATAATTACCACTATCGGTCCGGAAATTTAGGGATATTTGTGTTTGTTATCTTGTCGACAACCAAACCGTGCGCAATTTCGCGGGCATATTGGCGTATGCAGCTTTGTGAGGCATGTATTGAGTTACACCAATTTACCACCCTTTCGCTTTCATTCTGAACCACCGGTAAGGGCGAGCTAAGGTTAACGTATGCTCGTGCGGAGACCCATTCTCACGCCCTGTTCCGTCGGTGGTGCTGACAGCGACGCTTCGAGCCGATCACTGAGGACTTCAACGAGCTCGTACAATTTCCACCGGGAAGAATCCGTCGCGGCAGCGGCAATGGGAGCTGGTGCAGCCCGGAGGTTGGTGCTAGTGAAACAACCGTTCACACAGACAACGCGTCGGAAACATGCCATTGCGAGATCTCGGAGGCGGCACCAAGTTTCATGCCCGTATCATCATGGGATGCCCTAAGTGTCGGCCACCTGCTCAAGGTATAGACCCCTTTTTTTCATGTGTTCCGTTGTATATATCGCATCCATCCAGGACGGTCTTAATTCGCCAGGCAGACATGGTTAATCGCGCACGTTCGTTCCTTGTACCTCGCGGTGATACGCACGACGATTGGATTGCTTAATGTATGTGTTTATCACAGGAATGATATTCTTGCTTGGATTTGATGCCCCTGTCGAATCGTAGTTGCATATTACGTGGGAAGGGTCTCCTCTGGTAGCACCTTTCGTTGTACATGAGATAATATTCGTATTCCAACCCACGACGATCTCCTTTGTACGATTACTATGCAGCTCTGGTCGATGCCTGGCGTATCAAAGTTGACAAAGGACTACGCCTTATCCCCGATGTGGGCGACTCCCACGGAGCCGCGCGCTACTCGGATTACACACCCGGCTACGCCTGAACCAACGCGACGGAGAGGGCCCAGCGGCGGTGATGCCATAGTTGCAAACCGGCGCCAAGCATTGGACAGTTTAAGGAATCTGGTGACAGAACGCAGGAGTGACTCCATGAGGTACTGAAGGCGCATTCACTACACCTCAGCCTCGGACAAACAGTATCAACATGGTTTAATGTGCGCGAGCGGTTGAATAGAGTCGACCACGTCAGCATTCTGGCGCCTGGCTTGCCATGTTTCTCTTTCCAGAGTCTATTCTCGCAGCAGTGAGTAGAAAGTACTTAAAATGCGTTAGGTAGATTAGAGCACGGTGTACCCCTACACCATTGCCTTGCTGCACATCAATGTTAATCTCGACAATACTCGAGCCAACTGATCTTAGCATGACCGCATTTTTCAATTTACTATGCAAGTTATGGGAGAATAGTCTACTCGTCAATGTGAACAACACGAAACTTGTTCGCTCGAACTTGTGCCTGAATGGATGTGGCCCCACTCCAAAATAGGCTATCGCGGAAAACCCCGTGCAAGCTTGTTCTCACAAACTTTTTGGCAGAGAGGACATTAGATAGCCGGGGAAAGACGATTGCACAGAGTGGGTTTGACGAAATTCGGCTGTGGGCGGGCAGCGAATCTTGGCCTAGCCTGCTTGGTGCTCAAATTAGCTGCGAGAACCTAGATAAATTAGGACCCACTACTCCTCTGCCTCAAACAGGATCGACGTCGATGATTTTCCTGGGTCCAGAGATCTGCAGCTGCAAACTATGCGCAAGGACATGGGACTTCTTGATGTCGTCGGGGATAAGGCATGTGGGATATACGTGAGTCCTGCCACCCGGAGTTTCTTTCTCGTGGGCCTGTAGGGCATTGTTACAAGGCATTCGGGTGTTTGTTTTTTCCTCTCTTCGGCTGTGAGTTGAGACCACCGAGCTGCAGGAAAAGAGCGCCCATTTTGTGCGATCGGCAACGACGCTTTAGGTACGAACTCTCCTCTTTGTTCTTCTCAACAGATTGCCGCCATCGGCACTGCCACCTGTGACATGATTGCGGCTGTCGAGAACAGCCACGGCTATTTCCAACCTGCCAACACGACTCCCGCAGTTTTGAGGCAAGAGCTGTTTCCTGAGCGATATCCCCAAATCCCGTTGGCTGTTGCCGGAGCGACCACCCGTGTGCGAGAAAGGCGAGGGCAGAAGCAAGCACAGAGGTCGA
The DNA here is from genome assembly GCA_031763025.1 of Macrocystis pyrifera. NCBI lineage: Eukaryota > Phaeophyceae > Laminariales > Laminariaceae > Macrocystis > Macrocystis pyrifera. The sequence continues at coordinate 64,056 of JASSKH010000026.1, forward strand.
AGGCGGCGAGCGTTTCAGGAACGACCCGCGAGGAAGAGAACGCACGGAAGACACACCAGAGTGTTCTGGCTGTGCTATGGGGTGCGATACGAGAGGTGAGCTGGCTGATAGGCGTAGTATGGGAGCACGAGGTCTTACGTTTGACAGCGGTGGGTGGTGTAGGGCTAGGATGGCGTGCGATAACCTGGCCTTGAGGTGTACACAGCAAAGCTGGCACCCTACATGGACACGGCATGGTTGACTTCCAACAGATGGGCTAAATCGCTAGGCTCGTGCCACAACCAAGCTAAACGAAGATAAGGGTGTTATACAGTAGTACCCATGAGCCGTGTATTGCGCATAGCAGATACATGTAGACACCCGCCATGAAGGCGCTCATTGGTTCGAGCATAAGTTTTGCAGCCGAGCATCGTGGCGTGTGTTCCTTTGTCCCAGAATAACACTGTCTCGTCAAGCAGCCTATCATCGAAGCCGGGGGCTGTTCTTGACTTCGCAACGAGGAAGACGCACACGAGCACTCTTTTTGAGCGACCAGGCTCTCTGTCAACGAAGACTAGGTGGAGAGGGAGGGGTGCATCGAACTCAGTGACGAACGGACTGCTGGTGGCTATATTGGGTAAGCGCATGGCGAAGCCATCACCCTATCCCTCGAGCAGCAGTAGCAGTAGCACATATGTTAGCTGGAGTTTTATGGGCTACGCGTCGAAACGAGATCATTGACTCCCGTTTTGTTGTGCCCACGCGCATACGCCCCTTTCAACCTTGGGCCTCCTTGCCGAAGCTTACTTCGAGGGCAGGCCTTAAAGTGAGAATGTCGGTCATGTCTACAACGTTCCGTGGATTGAAGGCCTTCGCTATTCGTTATTGAAGAATTTGGCGCGGTTAAGCTATCCGTCAAATATGCGCTTCTCTCCACCTGTGGTAATTATATCGCGTGCGCGGATTCCTCTCCAGGCCACCCATTACTCGGCGACGGTGTCGTGTACTTGTCGATCTATGTTGTAGGTCGCGTCATGCCCTTGCTTCAACCCGTCATAAGGTGGATAATGACAGAGAGCAACCCTCACCGTTAGTCAATCACGTATTTTACGCTCACTCCCAAGCCACCTCCATCCAGCCTACAGGTAGAGCAGTCGTTTAGCGCGAGCACAGCCCCATTGTACGACTAGCACAATCATTGCTACACGCGACGCCGCGGATGTTGGGGTGCCTCCGGTCCTGCCTATATTCGACAAGCCGCACTCTGCCGTGCCCATATCCTTCCTTGTATCTGCTGTGTTGTCTCTTTGATGGCGTGCACAGCTTCTTGGCGACAATCTCACGCCCAAGCCTATCTCACAGGTCCCACCACGAATGCCGAGCCCCACCACAAGTCGGACGCTGTTCCAGTGACATCGCAGATTCAGATCACGGCGCCATTCCAAGCACCACCAAACCCAACCCCGGAGCCGGCTAGACATACTACCGTCCCTTCACACGACGGCAAAGTTGCGTTGTCCCACACCCTTCGATCACAACCTGAGCATTCTCCCTCAACGATACGAAGCGGCGGGAAACTGGCGGGGGGCACCGTGAAAGACCCAGCAGGCACCGCGAAGGAGTCAGTGGAGCCAGCGAATCCGCTGAAGGCTTCGGCAAGAACGCTTACCAAATCCGGGGGTGGGTGTGGGGGGTGAGCACGCTTTAGCCATCAGCGCACACTCTAAAAAGCTGGTAGGCGTTTCTGAGAGCGATCCAGACCCTTGCATCACGGATGGTGGCAGTGGTACCGTGTTGGGCGGCCAGGCAAGTCAGAACCGAGTGAAGGCGGCAGACGTTCCGGAGGAACGACGGGCTGTTTCGACCGACGAGGGGCGACCCGCGGTGGGACCTTCCGTGGACAGCGGTCGCAAGCGAAGGATTTTCGAGGAACCATCCACGGCAAATGTATCTGACGGCGAAGCTGTCTCAATGTTGCCTCGCCGAAAATCCGGTGGTGGTGGTGGACCAGAAGGGACGAGGTCTGGATATGCAGACGCTAAGCTTGCGAAACGGCGGCCTAGCGAGCGTGCATCTTTTTCGTTCCTTGGTGCGGTTCCTCATCGTCCGAGAAGGATGCGCGCTTCGACGGGGAGTGTTTCGACCCGCTCCCCGCTCAACGGCATTTGTCGGGCTGTGGAGGGAAAAGGCAGCGTGGGTCCGCGTTTCTGCGAAGCTCCCCTGGTGGAACCGTCGCTGCTGCCAGCGAACGCCCAAGATGACCGAAAACGGCGTTCATCGCCGGGAGAGGGCAGTGGTCGGCGCACGATTCCATCGGCCACGGCTGCTTCCGTGCTGCAACCAGGCGCGTGTTTCCAACAGACTGGGGTTTGCACGCCAAGCGACGTGACGCAGGCACACCAGCCTAGACCCCCGGAGGTTGTGTCATCTCCACCACGCGAGACCACGATTTCGTCGGTGAAATCTAAACCGGCATGCCTGTTGGACAGTATGGCTGTCGCCGCTCCCCCTTGGATGGGGCATGTCGGAGACTTCCCGAGTAGCCAAGAGAAGTCCGAGAGACCGAGGCACGCCGCACCCTCGGTATCCACGGTCGAGGAGAGCAAGCAATCACTGATTCGATGTCAGGGTACCAAGGGGCCGGGCGGAAGAGTGGAGGATGCTGCAATGGCAGGTATTCGAAGTATATTGTCGAGCGAACAATGACGTCGACATATCGCTGTATCGATCGTCGAAAATATATATATGTATATATACATATAGCGGTCAGGTTATTCTGACGATTTGGTGGACTAAATGGTATTATCCTATCCAGATTAAACAGAGACTCGCACAAGCCCCAAACACATGGGGCAGACTTGTGTCGGGAGTAACACTTGCGGGTGGTGGTTTTCTATGCTCTTCACATGTCACAGGATATGATCAGTATCCATCCCCCACGTTCGTTTATTGTGGGCTAATTGGAACATTTACCAGGCTCGTGAGCAGGTGAACTTCAACTCTCACGTGTTGCTTGTTTGTGTGCATGCGTCACAGTCATTCATAAAGATACCACCTACCAACACGTAAGACTCTTACGCCGAAACTCACGTACGCCTTCCAATGTACTGTACGGTTGTCACTGGTATGATGGTCGCGAAGGCTGTGGATCGAAGCGTCAGCGGGAAATGCTCGCTTTGATCCGGGCCGGCTCAGTGGAAGGCACGTTTGCTTTGACAAGGGGATGCGGGCCGTCAGGTGTGTTCCAATTGCGAGCTATAGCATATGCCCCCTCATCCATGATGCACCCTTTATAGACCATAGCACTTTAACACTCACAAGAGCGGTAAATTCATCCACGTGCTTGCGTCATGTTGTTTAGTAGTCTGAAAACTGGTAGGTCTGTTTGTGCGCTCCGGTGGGTATGAAAGGTGTTTGAGCTCTACCAGGTATGGAGTAGACTACCCCCATAGGGCCCTTAGATGTTCCTGGACGTTGACTTGGTTTGTAGATTGTATGATATCACAAGCGTCAAAGCATGGACGACCTCTGGATGCGGATGATCGGCACTCCAAGCAAGAATTGTGAGCGCTGAAGAACTTTGTTAGAAATTAGTACTGCGCGTTCTTTGAAGCGTTTCCACGTCAGGCACCCGACGTTTGTAGCGATAGCTGCTCTAGCCCATAATTCCGTTCACGCCGATTTTGGTCCTGATTGTGTGAGGTAACGCCTCGATTGCATGCCAACACCATGGAGCAGTCCCAATTGGGTCATGTATGTGGACCCTTGAAACGGTTAGTAAGGCTAGACTAGAAACGCCTGATTCGATGAGCTCGTAGAAAAAAGACAGGCCGACTGCTTGACGTGTTGGTGTTCTAGAGTACCGCAAGTCTGAACCCTTGAGCGACAAGCACCTTGACGAAATTATTTTGATTACATCTCCATTCCCCGTTCCAGCATCGCCATTACACGGAATCAACGAAACGTCTGCGTAAGAAACGGACCATTCGGTGTGCGGATTGTGATGGCATCATTAATTGGACAGGATATACGGGCAAGGGAACAAGGTTGACATCTGCGTCCATTGCTTCAAACGCTCGTATTGGTCGTTCGGGACCCGGAGGTCCTTCTGGCGCTGCAGGCGTTTCCACAGTCCTGGCCAGTTGCGATCCGGAAACACGGTTCCTACGCGGCGGCAACCGAGTGAGTGAAAGGCATGATTCTACTGCCCCTATTGCTTGGCCCCAAGCAATTGACTTTCATGACAGGCCCTTATTATTACCGGGTGAGTGCAAGGTATGATTGGACTCCCAACATTGCTTGGCCCAAGGCAATCGACTTCCACGGTAAGTCTTTGTTGTCTACTGAACCAGAGGATGTGCTGAGGTTGGCAGCTTTGAAGACATCTCCTTAGGGGTGGAATCATCACGGTTAAATTTCATCGGGAAATGCTTCGAATAGCGTACGTATATCAGCAGGTCGAATTGGCGTACGTATATCAGCTGAGTACGCCGGGCTCACACTGCCCTGCACTACCCCACAATGTGTCCTTGGGCGTCGACGACCAGTGTCAAGAGTCTTTCTGCACGACATGCCCCCACGCCATACGAACCGTTTCGTTTTCCAAGACAACTTTGACGACCACCCAACAATGTACGTGTAGAGCATGGGTGCGTTTAGTTTATAACTAATTTACTTCGAGTACGTGTGAAACAATTCATTGATGGTATTGGGAGACGATGACAACATATTGACTTCAACCATTGTCTTCCTCGTTAAACCGGGCCCTCTACGTCGTCCAGATAACACATTTTTCCGGGTTTATTCTTGTTTTTTAGGCTGTGTATCGTGTGCACACAAACCGATTGTCAGTATAGCACGGTCTTAAGGCATTTGAAACTAAATAGTAGTCTATACCGTATATAGGACGAAAGTCAAGACAACATTTGCGCGGCACACCCACTCGGAGGAATAGCCAAGCTGTTTTCTCGACGACTGGGCGAGCGATTTACTTCAGTGTTTTGTGCGCCCTCCTCTCCTTGTATCATACATGCCACTATGAACGGAAATGTAAGCCTCGTTTGGGCATTCATATCAATGCCTAAACGGTCTTTACATTTACGTCCAGAGTGCTACATGCTTCAGAGAATGTCGAACAGGTTTTTAAGTCAACACTGGGCCAAGAAAAGAGAAAAAGACAACCTCACGGGGACTCGAAACCCGAATTTTCAGAGTCACACTCTGACGCGTTGTCCACTACCTATCCTCGGAGAGAGAGCTTCGAGCTCTGGAAAATGCAGTAGCTGTTCGTATCACGCGCGGTCTTTCGCCAACCCCATTATTGTACTACAATCGTCCTACGACACTAGTCAACCTCAAACGAGAATCACGCAACTCATGCACGCTGCATGTACGTAGACCATCCAGACCGGTAGGCACCCTGAGCTTTTTACGCCGAACATGCTACTTGCGACCCCCATCCTCCTCGTGTTCCGATCCTACTTATACCAAATACGCGAACCCCAACACGAAAGCACACCCGCCCCTTGTTCGTGCTACACGTACTCCGTCCAGACTGCAAAGCAAGCCGACAGGCCGCTGTATGCGATCGTGTCCGAAGAGCTTGTCGGCAAGGCAGGCTCGCTGGTGATGGCGCTATCAACGCCACTGCGCGGACCCAACGTAGGGGCATATTTGAATGCTATGCAACGTGTACCCGCGGACAGTGGTTCAGGCACACGGAGTCCCGAGCGATTCGCGCTCCTGGAACTGCCGGTAGAGCCTCCCGTCGACCTGGTCGTCGGGGGAAGGTGGGCGGTACCTTCCAGTAATCCTACGGGGCAGGCAGGGTACCGTACGTTTGAAAAAAAAAGCTGTGAGATCTGAAAACTCCTCCAACCTTATCTTTGCGAGCTTGGTGTGATATTTTATACTTAGAATACGGTTCCCAAACTGAGGACCTCTCTCTTTACCTCAACAGAAATAAAAGACGGAATTGAGAAGAATTAGCACGTCGGACAGATCATCGATTTCCACTTCATGACTGATCTACATATTTCAGAGTGGATAGATCCCTGCTCTGACTGATCTAACTCATGTTTCCGGGTGAGAACCTTATAACCTGCAAGGCGAAGGACATGTATCCTAGGTTGGATCTGTACCGTGCAGATCCACACAGCGTCTCTTAACGGCAGGATAGGTTCTACAGTAGATGATCTAGATCGTGATCTGTTCGAAGTGTGGAATAGTTGTAGGCGCAACCCGATGAGCAATTCCAGCAGCTGTGCACAAACAGAAATTCTATTGGTTAGGCATATCTGCATAATGCATCCCATTGGCTAGGCATATAGCAGAAACCCATTGGCCAGGTGTATATCAATAAGCAGAATCCTATCGGCTAGGCGTATAACAGAACCCCATTGACTAGATGTATAGCAACAACCCCATTGGCTAGGCATTCAACAGCATCCCATTGACCAGGTATATGACATAATCCTACTGTCTAGGAAAATAACAGCAATGCCATTGGCTAGGCATATTACTGCCGATAGAAACGCCCGCCGACCTCGTCGTCGGAGACAGGTGGCATATACCATAGATAAATCCCCCACTCATGCTACGGCAAGGGTTCACATAAAAAAATATGAGGCTTCTCGCTTGAAGCGCTCTACCCCCAATCCCGGTCAAGCTCCACACGCAACCGGACCACGTTTAAAAAATGTATTGACCACGATGCTCGGCAGATCTAGACAGAATGCTCTTTTTGGACGGTGTGCCTCAGGCGTTACCGTTTTATTGGAGCGTTGCTCGAGGAGGAATAAATATCACCGATGATTGGTGGGATCAGTTGAACAAGGGACTGAGTTTGACTGCGCATAGCAGTTCAATAGAAGTCTCCTGAGGGTAGCACGATGTCTTGAGGGGCTGTTATCGCGGCTGAGACCGTGCCTTCAGTGATACACACCCTGGTATCGACAAACTACGATGCACGCAGTCGCCGAATACCACTACGTAGATCTGGCTGTTGCTTAAGAAGTGAAAGCCAGTGCGTGGTATGGGTCTGGGCGACTGAGCTCGGCTACTCCAATTGTATGCGCCGCTCACGGCTGACACTGGAGTTTTGAACATGTGCTTGGGATACTTAATTTGCTTGACGCGAAACTGCGACAGAAGCGAATTCATCAAATAGCGAGACAGAGAGCGCCATCAACAACCCGTTTAAGTCGATGAAGTTTGACGCGTCTCTTGACATTCCCGGTTATGGAGCACGACGTTCCGCATCATAGAAACGCGATACGTTCACATATTATTTCGTGTGCCTGGACCAGTAGCTTTCTATCCCTCTTGTTACGTGGCGTGCTGAGGCCCTCGGTCTCCCCCCTTCGCCATTTTTTCAGTTGGATATGCCTACCGTTAGTAGAGCCAAATCAACCTGTCGAAGATTTGACCATCTACCCCTTGCCAAGAGGTATGTGACATGCCCTAGAAACATGGGATACCCCGCGCCCGATCGTGCTCGGTTTCTCGACAACGTCAAGGGTGCCGAAGTCGAACAACATCAAGGTATTTTCGGAAGGCCCTCGACTAAATGGTTCCGAAGACACGCTTTGGTTCGGTGCATTGACAGCCTTCGCGCTCTTGAAAAAATCGATCGCACCCCTGCGCGAGCCCAACGGTACTTAATCTTTACGGTAGGCGACTTAGACTGCAACTACGATGGCGCTTGTACCCGCGTGCCCCGCTGTTAATTCCAATACGCCATGGTATCGCGCCTTTCGCAGGAGCGCCGTCGTCATAATCGACAGCCGCAGTATGCCGTCAGTCGAAAGCGGGGGGGGCGGGAGAGGTAGAGACTCGTCCGGTGCAGAGGTTAGGGTTTCCGAGGAGGCCTTGGCGGAAGCTGAAACGGCAGAGGCAAAGAAAAAACTCCACCTCCTCACCCTACAGACCCTCAAGTACTCGACGCTGTGGATCATACTGCGGGTAAGCCCTCGCTGTTACGACGGTGCGCGTGTCAGTGCTGTCATGCTATCATACCGTGGACGCGTACCACGAGAGGGGGTAGGGGTTGCAACTAGGGGTGTCCACTTCAAGACCATGGTACGTAGCCACCGCAAGACCAGTCGTTTGCATACCTTTCGGGAGACAGGATCAGGTGAAAAATTGGCCTGTCACGAGACACAAACTACTTGAAATCAGTATGGCAAGCAGTATTAGATGAGACTACAGTATAGATGAGACCACGCTTATTGGCTTGTCCCGGGGTGGTCTTAAACTGGGTAGGCACCCACCTGTAGCACTGTTTTTTTTGGCAAAGCGTATTTCTGACTGACAGAGGTCCATAACCTACTAACCATCTTGGGACTCCAGAGGGATTGACCGACGATCAAAGTGATGACGATAACAGCGACGGCCACTGCGTGATTGGGGCGTGATAGTAGGTTGGTGTCCGAGTTGCGATGCAAAGATCGCTACGGCATGGGCGCAACATGACCCTCCCGTACTTGTGGGCCCTCACGCTGCCCGCAGATGGATGACAACACTAAAGGCATCATTGCTCTTGGTCGCCGTCTCGGGGTCCCGAAGCCCTAGCGAATAGCGCTGGAAAAAAAAAACAACAAAAAACGATTGTGTTTTGACCCTCTTTTCGGTACATACACATGTAGAGTAGACACCATTCATCGTTGCAGTTTTATTTTTCTTAACCCTTCTAGCACTGCATTGTATCGCAGAAACCTAAAACTGACTCCCCGAAACGGGAGTGCGGTGCCAAAGGAGTTAAGGTCAGGTTTTTCTTATCGGTTGAGCTCCTCAAGTGAGCAACTATTACATAATCACCGGGTAACATTAATAGTGTACTATCAAGTATGTTTGTTTTAGGACTATTACGGGGGCCCATAGTTAATAGGACCTATGGTATACATAAAAACCTATATGTTCACCTATTTTTACTGACAATAGTTTGTCCTATTTACTATGGACCCCCGTAATAGCGCACATATGTTATGTGCGGGTTAAGCGAACGATCTTTATCGAATTTCATGTTTAGGGGTGATATATTCAGGAACCACGTGAGAAGCTCAGATAATAATATGCCACCACCCCTAGAGGAGCCTGCATTCGTGCATACACTGGGATGCTGCTGTAGCTACTACAGCAGGAACCTCTCTGTGTTTTGATTTCCGTAGGCGCTTGGCTTTCTGAGGGGAAAACTGAATGGACGAGGTTTTTGCTGGTCGACAATAGTGACCATAAGCCGTTTTGACCCGCGTGATCCGATAAACGTTCAGACGCATCTCACGGCGGGCGGTTGCACTTTTTGGCTCAATATTGTCTGCCCATTTCATCCCCTCAAGCGAGCAACCACTAGTATACCGGCAAGCATCATATTTTTACTCTGTACTGGTAGTGAATTTGGTTTAGGGGTAGCCCGTAGAAATGTCGGTTGGGTCGTGCGAACAGGCTTGTTCGAAGTCATATTTCGGGTGATACATCGAGATCCTCGTTCGAGTATGAGCTTAGAACAAAAAAAAACACCCCCCCCTAAGAGACCTTGCTGTTCACCATCTTATTGGTGGCTCCCTTATCACCCCTGCTGAGCAAGGAGGGCCCAACACTAGCGCATGTAGTGGAGGAGAGGGAGGGACAACCGGTTGCCGCCGCTTCTACTCGTCTTCGTTCGACCCGTGTTCTTGCTTATTGCGCAGATGGGAAAAACTCGCGTCAGCGGAGCAGCAGCAGCAGCAGCAGCAGCAGCAGCAGCAAAGGGACGCACCCTAGTCTGCCCCGCCTTTGAAAGGCTGGAGCAATGGTTGGTGGGATTCCCATGCAGAGTACTTATCAGGCGCGTAACCTATACTGGGTGCAAGCGGTGGGGGAAACGAGCAGAGGGCCTTTTTTTCATCCAGCTCGACTGTTTTGTGTTGGCGTAAGTTTGAGTGGGGTCGCACTGCTTCGCAACAACGATGTTTGCATGGCAGAGTCCGTCGTATCCGCCGTCGCATGGTGCTCTCGGTGGCTGGGTGCCATCAAAGGGCCCGAGTCCGAGCGGGTACATACCTGCCAAGCGATTGTTCCCGGCGCAAAATAAATTAAGATTGAAGTCCGTTGTGCGTGTGCTGTGCAATCTACGATCGATCGAGGTGCACCTGCTATTTTCTGAGGCTACCATACTCACTTGAGCATCCCTATACCACTATTAGTAAACCACCCATAACCTGACCTTGAGAATGATGAAAGTTCAACCCGACAGACGATGCCATGTTCTAAGCCCCTATCGAAAAATCGCATTAAAAACGCAAACAGATGTCGTCTGAGCGACTCCTCAGTGCACTGTTAACTATCGACCCTCCCCTCTCGGGACTTGAGAGAGGAAATTTGACTAAAAAACAAATGACGATTACAGCAGCGATCACTGCGTGACTTGAGGGGTGATAGAAATTCGTGTCCTATCATGCTAGACTTACAATGCAAAGGTGTGGTGCGATACGGGTGCAAACCTATCCTTCCGTACTGCTGGGCCCTCACGATGCTCGCAGACCGCTGATACTACAGTAGCAAAGTCATACCCCTGGGAAGGGTTTAGGTCGCTATTTCGGGGTCCCAAAGAGGTTCAGGAGCCCCGCCAGTCAAAAATATTTCGGCGAAACAGCTAGTGCTACCCCTATCATCCTGCAGTAGCACGCCTCATTATTTATGTTCCCCCTTTAATTTGAGCACGTTATAACAGACGCAACCAGGGTACCCTCCCACCGGGGAGGCAAGGCATCTGCATACGCTTCAGGCATACATCAAGCCGTAGCACGTTGCCCACCCACCACTTGTTCTTGCATTGCGTCCGGTCAAACCAGATACAGCAGCAACGAAGCTCAGCTGGCAGAGCTGATCACCCACGCGGCCTTGGCTGAGCAGCGATTGGCCGGAGCAACCACCGGTACGGTCACGGCATCTCCTCGAGATGGTTCAAACCGTCTTCGGTCGGACCCTGCGCCGAGGGAAGCGCCTACTCTGTCCGGGAGGTCACCACTGGAGGCAATCGAACGTCTCTCTCGGGACGATCCCGACTGGGCGGCAGTGCACCATCGTCAGGCGTGGTTTCTTCAGGTGCTCTGAAGACGCATGCTTGCCTTGTAGGGGTGTGTAACACCTGATTTTTCCCTTCTGAGGTTACTCACCTGAGGACCTTCATTCTATTAGTAAGTCATTGCTACAACACCCGAAAAACTCATTTCGAGAAGAGCAACAAAAACAAGTGCAACCCGATCAACTATCTCAAAGCCCATTGACGGTAGATATTTCACATACGAAGGAGTATCATAAAACACTACAGTAATGGTAATCCGACAATAGTGGGTTAAGGTGCCTGGTCAGTCCCAGTGACGTATACTGGTCAGAAATTGTGCTACCACCATCATAGCACGCCTCTGGAGGATAAACATATCTTCGAGGCGAGGGGGGAGGGGAGGGGGGGGGGGATAGTTAGGTATATGATATCCCATTCTCCGACCACCCTCGCCCCCGAATTGCTTGGAAATGCCGATCGGAGATCATTGCAGGGGTGTTTTCTCATGCGAGAGCCAGTAGAAGCGTGCTACTCGTACTGTACCAACCAGATACGAGAAGCAGCGTACATTAATGGTATTAACAACAGTTTAATGTGGGCAACAGATTGTACGACATACGTCATATTAATATAAAATATAACAGGTGTAAGGGTAGGCGTGGATGAAATTAAATATTTAACTACTTGAGCTATTGAGCGGATTAGTTGAAGTTGAAAAATCAGGGAGACGATATGCAACATCGTAGGGTAGACGAGAGGTATAGTTAGGGGCGCATGTCTGAGGCCGCCACGTTTCTGCTTGGGTATCCCTATACTGATGTGCGCGAGGTGGCTCTTATATCTAAACAAGTCCTACAGCTTTGGGCATGCGCTCGAAAGAGATATATCTCGCCGTGCAACCTGATGCGATGAAACGAGCTTAGTTGTTGCCTGTGTGAGCGACTTTTAGAGCGCATGCCCTATTTTCTCGGATGCATCCCAGCCCTCAGCAGCCTTAAGGAGCAATGCCCCTTTAGGGGTGGTGTCTTGTTTACTGAACTCCTCACACAAGGAGCTCAATATCTCTCCCGAAACATGCCTGCGAAGAACGTTTGTTGCTGCAACCCAGCCAATATTTACATGCGCTAGTCTTAATAAAACAAAACATTAGTATTAATTACTCACGCAAGTAGCTCCGCCGGCCGCAATGGTTCAGTTTCCGCCATTATAGGGTTTTTCTCATGGAATCTCGTGGAAACATCCATGGAAGCTTCCACTGCTTCTAAGAAAGCTTGTGGAAACTTCCGTGGAAGCTTCCATCTATTTCCGCAAAAAAAAAAAAATTGACGCCGAAAGTGTAACCGACGCCGTTGGAGATGAGTCAGCCTCGGCTGCTTTGTGGGGCCGATGCTATAATCACCACTTTGTGTTGTATACATATTCCCCTTTAAGGCATGCCTCCAAGTCTGAAAGGCGGGAGGGGGTTACTCGATGGCATGCATGACAGAAGCCGTACGACCATAGACCCTCGCATCGCTACGATACCGGGATGGAGTACGTCGGGTTTTCACCGACCAGGCAGGCTTTTGCTTGCACCAAGCGCGAAGCGCCGTGAGGTGTTCGGCGAGTTGCATAATGGGTGAGCTGTATCCTGCTAAGCACCCCGCTTGCGAGGCGAAGTTGCTCATGGATAACAGCGTCAGTGACTTGATTTATTTTCTGGTGTAGCCACTCCCGGAGATAGCAATAATGGTATTACAGCAGGGGGGGGGCGGTATACTCGATATCATGCATGGCCGTAGTCATATGACCGTAGACCCTCGCTACACGTGGGGGGGGGGGATAGATCGGTTGTTTTCAGCTACTCGTAGAGCCACTCCGATCGAGTGAACACTATTTTGTTTCTTTGCAGTTCTAAGCTTCCAAGCCTTTAGCTTTCGCGATATGCACCGCCATGGGATAGTTTGTTACCCTGCGCCAACTAAAAATATTTATTTATCGGTTTTTGAGTAAAGCACAGGGTCACCCACCGGAGTGGCGTAGAGTTAATAGTGAAAACTGTTGCAGCCCCCCTATAACTAGCGTATATAGTAGCAGTCCAAGAGCGTTAAGCCATCAAGTGCTGCAACATCTTTGGATGGGACAAAACACTCGAAAATAGTGCAAGATTTTGTTTTTTTTAATAGTCACGTATATGCTGCTCGTGTATTGAAGTTGGCGATTTCACTATTAACAAACCCATCTGACATTCGCCACCCTTCCCTCAATTTTGTTTTATCGTATGCGCCCTTCCTTCGGTTGATCTTCTCGACATGTATTAACGGATCACGAACGGCTCGTGAACACAAACACAGCTTTTCCCGGCGCTGAACGCCTACTCAGCCTCGGCCCTTCTTTCCTCGGCGTCCTTGAAGCACCTCATTGTCGCGCCATTCGAAGAATTGGCTCCATGCCTCTTGGGGAAAGGTAAAGGGACTGAAGGAGGCGGGAGAGTGGGGGGGGTGGGGGGGGCGGCGCGTGGGGGCGTGGGTGCCGAATCTCTTCGTGATTTTTGCGCGGCGGTGCGATTGGAAGAGGGGTCGAAGGTCGATGACATGGCTGTTGTGCCATGACGATAATGGTACTTGAGCCCGGCGAAGCACCGCTAGACCATGGAAACGGATGAGGGGCACTTCGCCTGGAACAGGGGGCGAGGGCTATTGACATTTGACTGCGCCATGATAGTGCTCGAATCCGTCGAGAGAAGTTCTCTGTCCTGTTGCAATAGGGGCAGGAGGCTAGCTAAGGTGATCAGGATTTGGGTACTCGTGTATGAAAGCATCGACGGGTCTGAAAGCGATAAGGTCAACGTAGGCAAACCCAAGCAAATGAGCTTTCGTTCAGCTACGTTGGAGATGGTGACAATTTCCGCTCTTCTTCGAGAGGGCCCTAGACAGTGCATCCGCAAACTGCGAAACGCGAGTAGCACCAGAAGCATGAGCACAAAGGAAAAGGGGGCAGGCATACGTAGGGAATGATGAGAATGGGAACGCCGGATCAAAGTTCTGGTGTTCCATGTTTTCTCCCCCCCCACACACTCACCACCCCCCCCCCCCCTTGTAGATGGGTTGGGTTGGCGTCGGTTGGCAACGACTCTGTAAAACATGCCGCTCACTACGTGAGCTAGACATCCAGGGTACCGTTTTGTTTTGTTTTGTTTTGGCGGTCGCCCACTGCTGGTCGTCGAGTTAGATAATTTATGCGAGGTAAAGAACCTTTACCCTGCACAAGGGAATTGATCGCATCACGTAGTGTTCGAGGTAAGGCACCCAAGAGCCAGTTACATAGTAGTCCCATTGCTGTCTCTGGAAGTGGCCACACCGGAAATTAAACTAACTCATTGAAGCTGTCATCCATATGCAAGTCCGCCTCACACGCGGTTCTTAGTACGATGCAGCTCACCCTTCATGCGACTCGCCAGACACCTCACGGCACTTCGCGCTTGGTGCAAGCAATGTCTGCCTGGTCGGTGAAAACCCGACATGCTCCATCCCGGTATTGTAGGAATGCGAGGGTCTATGGTCATACGACTACAGCCATGCATGAGATCGAGTATATCTCTCCTATCGAGTACATCCCCCCCCACCCTCAATGTGACTTTTCAGTGACACCCCCGGTGTATTGTTTCTCCCGGGGTATGGGATGTACGTGGAGTTGATGCTGAAGGAAACTACGTACTGCGAATACTCGAACTACTACTCTGCACTTCAACAACTACTTTTAGTACTTCCACTGCTGCAATGTCACAGCCATTACGGAGGACCATAGTAATAGAACCAAGGTACACACAAAAACCTGCATATTACCCTATTTTTACTTGTACAACTACTGTTAATACCGTAAACAGCGTTGCGTTCGCGCAAGGGGTGCGATCGTGTTTCAAAGCTCGACATTTTTTTCCAGAACGGGGCGGGGGGCGTGGGGGGGGGGGGGGGGGGGGGGGGGGGGGGGGGGCGTACTCATTTGTTGCTTGCCTTAGTCATTTGACCATTGACCACGCATCCCTTTAGAGACGGAGCACCGTTCCTACTCCTAATAGAGACACCTCCAACCATTGGGCGCTCATTACGTTGTTTCCATAAATTACATAGAAACTTTTTGCTAATATTATCCCCTTCCTGTTTGGCCTCCTGTAGTCACCATCTATCTCCTAGGATAGCGATCGTTTTCTCGCTGCTATTCGTTGTATCAAACTCCTCCATGTCACATTCGTCTATTTTCCTCATCTCCTCTTCTAACACATCCCGTTCCTCCTTGTATATTTCACATTCTCCTACTATGTGAGTTCTACTCTCTATTGCTTTGCCACACGGGCACATCTGTGCGTCTACTTCCTCCTCTTCCCGGCTACTAGTGTACCTCTTTCTTCTTTCAGGCAGGTCCAGGTCCCCTACACAAAAGCGCAGTTTCAGCGTTTTCGCGAAGTCCATTGGGCCATGCAAATACGTTTTCATTCATATTCCTTCCCTCAATCCCCTGTATATCTCTAAGTGTTTTTCCGACTCCACCTTGCTTCTTAGAGCTAGCCTTTCCCTTCTTTCCATCCTTTCTTCTACTTCTGCCTTGTACCTCCCAAACTTCCCGGCGGACATCATCTCTACTTGGTTTCCCCCTAGATCCTTCCATACTTTCTCAACTACGCCATCCCACCTTATTCCAGCTCGCCCTTTTGATACTTTCTCCCATACAGCTCTATCAACTATGGCTGGCAACCTCTTTTTTGGCATGTTCCTTACTTTATATTGCCAGTTCAACTTTCTCATGTCTCTATTTGTCTTGAGTGGGCGCATTCCCAGTTCTGCTCTTAATACTGTATTACTAGTCGTACTTGAGCATCTTAGGATTTTTTTAGCTGCTGTCATTTGTACTGTTTCCAACTGTTTTACGAGTTTCGCGTTCCCTTCCCATACTTCTCCTGCATATTCTAGCTTTGGTACTATCACATTCATCAAGATACATCTCTTAATCCTAGTGTCAAGGTTCGGGTCTGTTAGGATCGTATCCATCTTGCCTACTTGTGCCTTACCCTTTCCTATTACTTTTGCTATATGTGTATCCCAAGAGCAGTCTTTTGAGATCTCTACGCCAAGGTATGTATACTGGTCTACGATCGGCAATTCATTTTCTCCCCACTTCCAACTGAAATTTACCGGGTTTACCTTATCTTCGTTGCAAACAACTACTGCGCATTTCTTGACGTTCGCCGTCACCCTCCATTTCCTGGTGTATTCTAGCGCCTTCTCTATTTATTTCTGCCATCCTTCGGGTGTTTCCGATATCCCCACGAAGTCATCCGTAAACATCAATCCCGACACCGTATCTTCCCCTACCGTGACTCCCTGCCTTACTCCCTCGACTGCTACTATCAGGTCGTTAAAATATATCTTGAATAAGTTAGGTGACAACGTACATCCCTGTGCAACACCTTGTAAAATATCAACATACTTCGATATTTCCCCGTCCAGCATCACAGCACTTCTCGCCCATTCCGTCATCTTTTTCATCATTCTCCACATCTTTCCTCTGATTCCTATTTCCCACAGTTCTTTCCACAATCCATTTCTCCATACTGTGTCGTAGGCTTTCTGCACATCTAGAAAGAAACAGTACGTTGTTAGTCCCGCGTCTTTCCTACCTTGAATAATCTTACCTAAGGTGTACACACGGTCTACGCAGCTACGGTTTGGCCTAAACCCTGCTTGTCCTTCGCTTATTTTGTCTTCCTTCTCCATCATCGTTCCCATTCTATCGTTCAAAATCTTACAAAATGTTTTACCTACTGTGCTTAGTAGGGTTATCCCTCTATAGTTCCCCGGGTCAGCCTTATCTCCTTTCTTGAATAAATTTACTACTACTCCTTCTCTCCACCTCCTAGGTGCGTACTCGTTTTTCCATATCCAGTTATACAACATAACCATCATGGTAAGCAGCATTCCTTCTCCCCCGTACTTCATAAATTCATTCACTATTTGGTCTGCCCCTGCTGCCTTTCTATTCTTAAGTTTAGCTACACACTTATTTACCTCTTCCCTTGTGAACTCTCTCTGTAGCCCTCCCGAACCACTGTCTTCCCTTTCTGATGTATCTACGTTCGCCTCTGCCCACGCGTTGATTTCCTTCTCGAATTCTGCATCGAACGTTTCGTTGGCTGTGGGTGTTCCTAGCTTTCGGTAATGCTCTACTAGTACCTCCCTTTTCCCCTTCGAACTACTAGCCATTTTTACCGTTCTGTGCTCTTAGAGTAGGGGGGGGGGGGGGGGGGGGGGGGGGGGGTGTACTCGATCTCATGCATGGCCGTAGTCGTATGACCATAGACCCTCGCATCCCCACAATTCCGGGACGGAGCACGTTGGGTTATCACCGACCAGGGGGGGGGGGGGGGGGGGGGTTCTCATACCTGGTACTGAACAAGGTCTTTTCGGGAAAAAAAACATCTGGTCGCGAGAGCCTTCTCTTAAAATATAATACTCAACGTTTTATTAATAATGAAAAGTATACTCACAGCATTGTCAGATTATCTTGAGAGGAAATATCCCGTGAGGTATTGCGGAGATTCGGGGGGGTTTCGTGTCTGAGTGGATCTACGATCGGGATACCATCTTTACCCCTGAATTGTGTTTTAGGCCGCATGTGTCTGTGACGTACGCTGTGGCTTGCTACTTCTTCTTGTAATCTACTTCCTTTCCCGACTCCGTGTCGACGACTCCGTGTCGAGGACTCCGTGTCCAGGACTCCGCGTCCTTCAATCCAAACTACTAAACCGGGGTTAATCAGCCACCGTACAAAAGGGGGTCCGTCCACCCAGGGGCTAACACGCCACCGCCACCGCTGCTATCAAGTCCAGCTTCAATACATTTCATATCATCAACAGGGCTCCTCAGCCACGACAAGGGTACGGGTTGTTTATAGGGTTTATTTCGTCTTTCTTTTCCGCCGAGCATCGGGCTATCCCCCTCGGCAACAACAACAAGGGCGCCCGGAGCACAGGGGCTACTCAACACGCTAGCGTTGGTACGAGTCGTCCACGCTTCTGTGCAAAAGGGCTGTGAGGATGAGGTTCTTCCCGTTTAGGATTCCTTATCTGGGGACTTGGATTACGCCGGTCATCGATGGAGACATGGCGATGGGGGAGGAGGAGGAGGAGCAGCAGCATCTCCTCAGGATTCTGGTCAGGATGAGGCTGATCAGCGAGGGGTGGCCTCAGAGGAAAGGAGGGAGGATGCACGACAGGACCTGCCGAGTCCAGAGGACATCCGGCGGCTGACAATCCTGGCGGATCTGATACGTCAAGGGGTTGGGCAACAGAGCGGGCCCGCCCACCCTTCAGGCATGTCTACAACTGTAGAAGTACGAACTAAACTTGAGATTAGAGAGTGGACTGGTATGGTAGGAAAAGGAGAAAGCCTTCACACTAAGTTTAGGGTGTTTGAGAGTTCATTTCGTGCATATCTGGCAGCTGAAAAATTGTCTGACGTTCTTGGGTACGAGGACATTCCCGTAGGGTTGCCTGACGTGGATTTGGAAATGCTCAAATTGAACAGAGGTGCAGAAAGAGTGGAGAAGTCTTTGAGAGTATGGAACTTGCTGCTGACAAAAATCACCGACGGTCCGACTCAAAACCGAATCGTCGCGTCTGGGAGCCCTCAGCAAGGATGGAGGATTTTTGTGTCACAGTACAGAGAAGGATATGACATGGAGGGAGAGCGTTTAGAGAGGGAATGGAACGAGTTGTGGCAGGGCGATGGTGAAGATGTCTTGGAATACCTTCGTCGTGGGGAAACTATCGTGATGAACATGAACTCCCGCTTGGGCCCTAGTGGCCACGGTAAAAAGCCTGAAGATGTTGTATGTCGTCATATCGCCCGACGTCTAAACACCTCTTTTACCCGCGCTCGGGAATCCCTTATTTTTTTTCCGAATCTCTCGAGGAAACACCTGGAGTTTACCTTGACACAGGCCCAGCACGAGCGTCGGCAGTCCGGGGGAGAGGGACACCGAAGTGAGGAGACGAGGCACGCGCTCTACACTGGCGGCATGGGTCGGAGTGGACCATCCTACGGCAGGGGCCAGGATGATGGTGGAGCACGCGCTGCAGGATGGAACGGTGGAGGAGCACGCGCTGCAGGATGGAACGGTGGAGGAGCAGGCGCTGCCGGATGGAACGGTGGCGGAGCAGGCGAGCGAGGCCCTCACCAACAGTCACCGATGTTCTGCAGACGACACGGCCCGAACGACTCCCACAACACCGCGGACTGCGTGGCCCTTCGACGGGAGTTCGAGGAATTCTTGGCCTTCCGCGAGCAGAGAGGAGCCCAGGGATTTGCGCATGAAGGCCGACAGACGGGGCGGGAAATTGACGGAATTCGCCGCCCGGACTTCGTGCAAGATCGACCCAGGGAGCAGCCACAACGTTCAGACGGGAATGGGGGTCGAGGCCTCCCGCCAAGGCAGGCACCTGGTCGTGGACGCGGGCCTGCAGGGTACACGGGTCGCCAACCGGGGGGGAGAGGTTTCGCGGACGGGCGTCCTTCCTCCTCCGGCGGCAGGGGGGCGAGCAGAGCACCGAATTTCCGCCCTAATTTTCCACCTCGCTCTGCCACCCACAACGGGCCCCCGCGTTACGCGAACTACGCTGGGCACAACGACGGCTACGGGTACAACGCTACTGCGGACGAGCGCTGGGCTGCTTCGGAATGGCAATCCTACGAGGAGCAGCAGTACTCCCCCGAGACGCAAGAGTACGGCCTCGCAGCTCAAGCGAGCGGCTCTCGGGAAGGCTACGGAGACGTGAGCGGAGGATACGGCTCAGGCTATTTCTCCGGCGGCGGGGGAGTTTACCCGCCGCAGCCCGCCGTTCATGGCGATGGCACATACGGCTCTTACGCAGGATACTCTCCAGCTGGACCAGACGCCTTTCAGCCGATGCGGTATCTGGAACCGAACGGCGCGTCACAGCAGCAGCACAGCAGCAGCAGCAGCAGCAGCAGCAGCAGCAGCAACAGCAGCAACAGCAATACGGAGTTCAGCAGCCCGCCAGCGCCGCCTCATTCTCTCTCACTTCGTCGTCTCCCTCTTCCGGATCGCCGTCGTCTCAAGGGCCTCTTCGTAGCTGTGTGGCATTGAATGTGTCTCGAGGCAAGTTTGATTTGGTGTCCGATTTGGTGTCTGATTCGGCGTCTGACTTGATTGATTTCGGTGTGGAATCTCCTGCTTCTGAGTGCAAGTCTGGTGTGACTAAGGAGAGTGAGACTGTGCTTGTGAGTGCGCATGTGACGGAATCTGCTGTGAGTGCTGCTCTGCTGTGCGAACCCCAATCCTCGCTCACTCCCTCCCCTCCCGGAAGTGAGAAATGGACGTCTGATTCTGGATCCACGTCGTACGTAACGAACGACAAGACTCTCATGTACGATTTGCGTGACGTTGAGCCAAACCGCGAGTTCATCCAGATTGGAAACAAAGGCATGATTCCCGTGGTAGGGGTAGGAAGCATCAACTTGCGATTCCACATGTATGATGAAGACGGATTCGTGAAGGATTTTGACGTGCAATTGAAGGAAGTTTTGTATGCACCACAGATCGGCTTCAACCTTTTTTCCGCGTGGAAAGCTTCTCACCGCCAGGTCGTTACCCTCGATCCCACGGGTACCCACCTCATGGAAGGGCAACTCAACTTTGCACGTGGTAAATCGAGCGATTTCTTGTATGCCACACGTTTGCCCAACGACCCAAGCAGGCAGGTGATCAGTGTTCCCCGATTGTTTCCGACTCCGTCTTGCCCGCCTGCATCAGATGACGTACGTGATGTTGCGAATTCGTTTTTCGACTTGTCTTTGTGTGCAGAAACGCATCCCGACATGCACCTCGGTCGGGAAGTCGAGGGAGTTCTGAGTGACGTGAGGCCTGACGGTGGTTGTGATGAGAGTTCCAGTTGGTGTTTCTCGCCTGAAGTGATCCCAGAGAGTGAAGCAGAAATGGACGCGCGACAGTTTGACAGAATAGAGCATGAGCAGGCGAATGCTGTTTTGGGTCCCGGTTCGAATCCGTTCTTTGTGGGAAACCGCACGTCACACATCGACGTTAACGACTTCCACCGTGCGAATGGCCACCTTTCCGAATTTCTGTTGCGAGAGACCGCCCGCCAACAGGGTATCACTCTCACAGGTGTGATGCAGCCGTGTGGGGATTGCATGGCAGCGAAGGGGAGGAACACACCCGTGAGAAAAAGGGCGGGCTCGCGGGCGGAGGAGCCGAACGACCTCGTGCACCTCGACTTCTGCGGGCCGTACAGCGCTTCCCTCGGCGGCAATTGCTACATGCTGTACGCCGTGGATAGCGCGACGCGGTTTTCCAAGTCGTACGCTTTGCGGCGGCGATCGGAGGGTCTCGTGGTGTTCAAGCGTCTCATCGTGGATCTCGCTCGCATCGCCAAGCGCCCCGTCCGTCCGCTGCATTCGCGTGGACAACGACGCCGTCTGGACCAGCGTCGCTTTCCGCGATTTCTGCGCGAGCGCGGGCATCGCCGTCGAGTTTTCTCCGCCCGGCGTCCAGCAGTACAACGGAGTGGCCGAAAGCGCGATCTGGCGGGCGAACAAGGCGGGGATGGCTGCGCGGCGCTGTGCCGCCCGTCTTCTCGGGCCTGGGGGTTTCTCGAACATCCCCGGCCTCGACGAGCGCGGCGACAAGCTGTGGGCCGAGTCTGCAAAATGGGCGACGGAGGCGTTCAACCAGTCGGGGACGACCGCAAACGAGGGCCGCCGGTCGCCGCAGGAGCTGTTCACCGGGAAGAAGGGGCCTTTCCGTGTCCTGCCTGCCTTTTTTTTCCAGCGAGGATACATGCGCGTCGAGCGGCGGAACAAGATGGAGGACCAGGCCGTCGTCTGCCACTACCTGAACGGAGGCGACAACCACGCGGACTGCTGCGTCAAGGTCGTGAAGGCGCGCACGGGGCATGTTTGCTACACGAGCAACGTATCGTGGGCGTCGCTGCCGTCGTCGGGGGGGGGGGGGGAATTCACGTGGAGTCGGTGTCCCTCTCTCCCCTTCCGCGCCTGCGCCGCCCCCGCACCCAGGTTTCCAGATCCAGTTCGTGCCGCCGCAAGGGCCTGCCGCTCCGCCGCCGTTCAGGGCCGCCGCGCCGTCGCCGTTGTCCGTGGAGCCGCCCAGGTTCGGAGCCATGCCGCTGCCCAGAGGAGCTTCGCCGCCTTCTGCGCCGGCCGCGTCATCGCCGGCGCCGTCGCCGCAGCAAGCATCGGGAGCGCCGTCGTCCGGCTCGCACCCGCTTCCGGCATGGTCTCCGTCCCCGATCCATGGAGCTTCTTCGCTTGGTGGTTCATCATCATCTGAGCCGACGCCGGCGGCGTCGTCGCGGCAACAGCGCCCGCCGCCGGCAGCTGCCGCGAGATTTCCGCCTCTCACTCCGCATGCTATGAGACAGGTCGGGGGTGAAGGGGATCGTCGGATTCAAGGGCGCACTCGGCTGCAAGCACGGGCGATCGCGGAGCAGAGGATGCTTTCCCCGATGGTGGATGGGGCCGTAAACTCGCCGCTGCCGGAGTCTTCGCCGGGAGATGGGCACCGTTTGGGTCTTGCTTCTCAGGTCGGGCCGAACGTGATGGCGGCGTGGGAGAGGACTGCCTGTGCGACGAGGGAGCATATCGATGCAGTCATTCGTGACGAGGTTCCGCCTCTTCAGCGTCCCGAAATGCCCACTTGACACGCGAGTGACCTTCACGTGCCGAAAAGTTACAGGGATGCCGTGCAGGGTGATCATTCGGTGCAGTTTTCAGATGCCATGCAGAGAGAAATTCACGGGTTGGCTGAAGGACAGGTTTTCGAGCCTGTGCCGGAGCAACAGCAGATAGACAATTGTATCGGGTCGAAATGGGTGTTTGACTGGAAGGTTGATGCGTTCGGTTGGCCTGTGAAAGCGAAGGCGAGACTTGTTGCCAGAGGTGATATGCAGAGAGAATTCTTGGATTTTGGGGAACTGTATGCACCTACTGTAGATGTGTCGTGTGTTCGTTTGCTGGCAGCCTTGGCGTGTGAGCTTGACTTGGGGTTGTTTCACCTGGATGTTGATCAGGCTTTCGTCCGAGCGGAACTCGAGGAAGAGGTGTTCATGCGTTTACCGCAGGGATGTGGTGCGTTGTCGGGGAAGATCGTGAATTTGGGCAAGAGTCTTTACGGGTTGAGGCAGGCATCCAGGCAGTGGTTTGCGAAGTTGAAGAAATGTCTTTTGCGTCTGAGTTTCGAACAGTGCCTGGCAGATCCATGTGTGTTTCGTCTGATTGAGGAAGGAAAAGTCGTTTTGCTCTTGGTGGTTCACGTCGACGACATTTTTGCAGTGGGAGAACAGGCAAGGTGTGATCAGTTCAAGGAAGACCTGAACAAATTGGTTCCAGTGAAGAACTTGGGGGATTTGACGTGGTATTCCGGGTGCTATTACGAGAGAGACAGGGAGGCAGGAAGATTGACGATTTCCCAGAAGACATACGTCGACAACCTGGCAGGAGAATACGGTGTTACGTGGGGGAAAAGTACGCCGTTGAGCACGACGTACAGACTTTGGGAGTTTGATGTAGATGAGCCGGAGGTGAACGAACCTTTTCGACAATTGGTCGGATCGCTTCTGTGGGTCGCTCGGTTGACCAGACCCGATCTTTTGAACGCAGTACGGGCAGTAGCGAGGTATTGCAGTTCGCCGAAACTGATTCACTGGAATGCGGCGCTCAATATCCTGGGGTATGCAGTGAGGACGAGCCATTTTGGTATTTCATTTCAGAGAGGTACTGTCGAGGGGCTGAACTTGGTTGCATTTGCAGACGCTGACTACGCAAGCAAGGCAGCAGACAGGAGGTCGGTGTCAGGAGGAGTGATTCTGTGTGCGGGGGGGCCGGTCAGCTGTATCTCGAAGACGCAGAATTGTGTGACAACATCTACGACGCAGGCAGAGTATGTGAGCATGGCTATGGTTGCGCACGATATTTTGTTTCTGAGGCAGGTATGGCGGTTCATGTTGCCGAAGGCTGGTATGCCGTGCATTCCTTTGTTTGAGGATAACGAGGGGGCGATTCAGATCGCGAAGCATCCGATTTCGAATTCGAACTCGAAGCACATTGACGTGCGGCACCACTTTCTGAGGGAGCTAGTGGAGAGGAAGGAATTGGAAATTATTCACGTAGCTTCGAGGTACCAGCACGCAGACTTTCTCACGAAGCCGTTGCCTGAGAGAGAGTTTGAGTTCCACCGGAATTTTGTGATGAATTTGAGGTGATTTTTCGGATGACAGTTTTTGTTTTCAGATGGAGGATTAAGTGTTCGTGATTTTATGGAGTTTGTCGGGTTCACCGTTTTCACTTGGTGACACCGCATGTTTTTTCTGGTTCTGTTGGAGCGCAGTTTGTGGAGGATAACATGAAATTACCGTTTTACAAGGGTGGTTTCCACTGCGCAATCTATATTTTTTAGTTTTGATACCTTGACGTGAAATTGGCGTTTTACCATGCGATTTCACGAAATTGGATATTTGAAGAAATGAAGAATTGCCGTTTTACCCTGGCGATTTTGAAAAGGGACTACATTTTAGGATTGATGAAACCTCGCAGAATTGCCGTTTTACATTGACGATTTGGGTAGGTTTCGAAAACAATGTTTGAATCGTTGGAGTTATTTTCTCTGTTCGAAATATTTTTGAATTCCAGGATGCGAGGATGGTTTGATTTTCTTGGAATTTATTTTTGGTATTGACTGAGGAATGATTTGAATGATAGTGAGAACGTTGTTTTCTGTATTGAATGAGTACAAGTATGATTTCCGGTATGACAATTTGACGAGGAGTTGAAGATTCGGGTCGAAATCATGACAATGTCGCGAGCAGGGGGGCTGAAAAGTATACTCACAGCATTGTCAGATTATCTTGAGAGGAAATATCCCGTGAGGTATTGCGGAGATTCGGGGGGGTTTCGTGTCTGAGTGGATCTACGATCGGGATACCATCTTTACCCCTGAATTGTGTTTTAGGCCGCATGTGTCTGTGACGTACGCTGTGGCTTGCTACTTCTTCTTGTAATCTACTTCCTTTCCCGACTCCGTGTCGACGACTCCGTGTCGAGGACTCCGTGTCCAGGACTCCGCGTCCTTCAATCCAAACTACTAAACCGGGGTTAATCAGCCACCGTACAAAAGGGGGTCCGTCCACCCAGGGGCTAACACGCCACCGCCACCGCTGCTATCAAGTCCAGCTTCAATACATTTCATATCATCAACAGGGCTCCTCAGCCACGACAAGGGTACGGGTTGTTTATAGGGTTTATTTCGTCTTTCTTTTCCGCCGAGCATCGGGCTATCCCCCTCGGCAACAACAACAAGGGCGCCCGGAGCACAGGGGCTACTCAACAAATAGCACCCTTTTGCCGTTGTGTCGAGGAAATGAGCGCTGAAAAATGATGTCACTCCTGTGCGAACTCAACCCTCTTTTACGGTAGTTATACTACAGAAGTACTAATGTAGGGTAGTATATTTGCTACAGTACGATGCAGGGTTAAGCCGCTGTACGCGCAATACCACTGTAGTACGTACGACCTGGGTGTGACCTCGGAGTACACATACTCGTAGGATTTTGTTTGTCCGAGTCTTCGCATTGTACAGTAGCTCTACCACGGTACATACTGCTCCTTTCTGAGGGACCTGCGGACAGTGGGTCAATTGCTCGCAACTGTTGGCACACGTTCACCGCCAATGCCAGACAGAGCACGCTCGGGGCGCGTGCTTTGCCTCATAGGGGTAGGGCGTAATTGTTCTGAGACTTCTTCCTCACTTAGTGAAGCTCTTACTATTTTAGTATGTCATTAGCAAGTCGCAGAAACTGATTTTTGAGAAACTACGAGCGCAACCCCATGAAAAAAAACCAAAGCTTGAGGTTCATTACGAACAATGTTGTTGGACGTCAATGGTATTCCAACGAGAATGGGAAAAGGAGTTTGGTCAGTCAGAAACATGTGGTCAGAGTGTGTGCTACCGCCATCGCAGCACTCGTCTGTTGCCGCTGCCCCGTATATCACGCTTGGGTCAACGACGCGACAAAACGGAGATGTCTCAAAAACTATAGGGTGTGTTGCCGGCATGTTAGACAGAAGCTCTGTCCGTTATTTGCCATAATGACCATTTGAAGTCAGAAATCCCGTTGGCCAATGCCACGCACAGTAACTCATGACGATCCGCCCGCCCCCCGTCAACAAAAGGGGCAGGCCCACACAGCCGGTTAGCCTTGGGGAAGCGGCTTATCTATTGGAGACACCATACGTATTTAGTTGTAATGCACACGCCATCATGAACCTGCAAATGATGCATGCCACGATAGGGGGTGTTTCCGAGGATCCTTACTTGAGGATTTCCATGCTATTAGTACCTCACAGAGACAAAGTAATCTTGATAAGAAAAGGGCAAGTGCAGCCCGATGGACATCGCCATGGCCTAACCTACCACAAAAACACGAATTAACCCTTTAAGGGCTGTGCACTCTGCTGTGCTACAGAAACCTAAATATGAGTCTAATTTCCAAGCGTTTCGTCCTCACAACGGGACTGCAGCCCTAAAATGGCCAACTCTTTTGAGACTCTTTTAGGAGTGCAGTCCCGTTTCGGCGGCAAACTATTTTGAATTTGAGTGGTGCATTCCCAAATATTACTGTAGTCCTAAAAGAGTCAAAAGTCTTCCGCGGCTATTGGGTAGTTCCGCGGTTGAGCAGCCTCGTCACTCAGAAATGTCTTGGCCAAAAAGAGGTACAGAACTCTTATCCCAGCAGGCGTCCGGTGTTATACCGTCGAAAGCACCAAAATTTCTGATGCCTTGCCCAGTTGATTGCACACGCTCCAATCAATGCCGCATCAAGCGATCAACAACAATCATCAACAGCCTCCGAGGTAGGGCGGGCAGAAGGGGTGATCGAACGCTATGTTCCAGTCTCGTCCTCCTCCAGAAGCTACAGGCCTAGTCGAAAGTTGTGCGAGGAAGCCGATACTCTAGACACGTGAAGCTAAACAGCGGTTATTGTGCCAGCAGCACTTGCTGCGCTTTGCTTGCAGCAAATCGTTTTAGTCCGCCACAAGCACAGAAACGTGTCTTAATTTTGCGAGTAGTAAAAATCTTGAAAATCGACATTATTCGACAGAGATACCCATTTCTTTTCAAGGCGGTGCCCCTAATATTGTTATCCTTGGTGCCTACGCAAATTTGATTGTATTGCGGACTGTTGAGTCGGTTCCAAGTGCAGAAGGTCAGAAAGTGTCTTCATTTTTGAAGGAGAAAATGTATCGAAAATTGACGGAAAAACACCCAAATATCGTAAAAGCAGTGCTCCCAACTCGTTTGATCCTGGGTAGGCCAACTTGTTGTCATTGTATTCTGCAAACGGTCGCATCGGCGGCAGTGTGGAGCAAGATCGGGGGAGGGGGGGGGGTGGCGGGGGGCTACAACAAGAAGCAAGCTTGCCTCGCCTTCATAAATAAGGCTCCCTCTGTACACCATCAACGATGGAAAACACCACACTGAGAAATCGCAATCGAGCTCTCTTTGGCCAACAGGGGAACTCATCGCCATCGCCAAAATAATGTGAGCAATACCAGCAGCGGCAGGCAACACAAGCATTTACAGACACCACTGGAGCCCCGCGCAGCAGAATAATAGCACGCCCCACAAAAAAATACGCATCGAACGACAATCGCCCCGACCAAACGCAAACGGCCAGCTGTAGCGGGTTCCGGTGTCCGGCGACACACCCGAGAGGTACAGGGGACCTAAGAATGTCGACCACGGGCTACATTTCAGGGAAATTAGCTAAATGTGGGGACATTATCCTCATCATCATCATACACCCTGCCAAGCGCCACACGCAAGACCAACACAAGTATATATAGTGCCAAACAGGCGTGCTGTGTACTGTACGCTACAGACGGTGCGGGAGTCGATACGAGTAGAACGGGGCGTAAATCACCGCACCCCCGATAATCGCCAAGCCCTTGCATGGCGTATCTATTGGCACGAAACACCAGAGGTACAGTATCACATATCAGCAATAGCCACAGCAGCGATTTAAGTTGAAGATCTCTAGAAACAAGCGCTGCCATCTTAGAACATTGACAAACGAAACTGCTATACATATTACAGCGTCCTCCTTGTCGTGATGCCATCATGATCCCGTCGTCGTGCCGTCACGACGCCGTCACCATGCCGTCACGGTCTCGTTATTGTGCCGTCACGATGCCATCACGGTCCCGTCACCATGCCGTCACTATCCCGTTATGGTGCCGTCATCATGACGTCACGGTCCCGTCACGATCCCGCCAAGGCATCGTTATGACCCCGACAGCGAGCGCTCCCACTCCTCGTACCTTCGATTGAGGAAAAAAAAGTGAAAACGCGGGGAGGGGGACGCGGTTCGGGTACAAGAGGCTGATTCCGGGAACAGTCATAAAAAGAGTCAACATCAACTTTTCACAGCCATGTCTGATAGACGACCGACCATACCGACCGCGTTACTGCCCGCAAAACAAGTATTGTCACCAACGCGACACCACCCGGCCATGTTCGCCCCGGAACCCCGCTCAAAATAGACGCTGCCGATGCCCACTCCAGATCTCCCTCTACCCCCCCCCCCCCCCTCCTATATTTTATACCTGGTATATAAATATAGGTTGGGTTGGAGTCGGTTGGCGACGACGCTGTCAAACACGCCTCTCACTGCGTGAGCTAGACAGCCAGGGTACCGGTTTTTTTTTTTTTTTTTTTGGCGGTTACCACGGCTGGTGGTCAAGTTAGATCATTTTTGTGCGGGGAGAACCTTCACTCCGCACAAGGGGGATGATCGTATCACGTAGTGTGTATATGGTGAGGCACCCACGAGGCAGCTACATAGTAACCCCATTGCTGTCTCTGGAAGTGGCCACACCAGAAATTAAGTCAATTAATTGATGCTGTCATCCATATGCAAGAAAACCCGCCTCTAAAGCGGTTCTTAGTGGGATGTAGCTCACCCTTCATGCGACTCGCCCAACACCTCACGGCGCTTCGCGCTTGGTGCAAGCAATGTCTGCCTGGTCGGTGAAAACCCAACGTGCTCCGTCCCGGCATTGTAGGGATGCGAGGGTCTATGGTCATATGACTACGGCCATGCACGATAACGAGTACACCCCCCCCCAAGCAATGCCTGCCTGGTCGGTGAAAACCCGACATGCTCCGTCCCGGCATTGTAGGGATGCGAGGGTCTATGGTCATACGACTACGGCCATGCATGAGATGGAGTACATCTCTCCTATCGAGTACACCTCCCCTCCCCCGGCCACGCAGATGCTGCCGCTCGCTATACCCTCCAGGGTCTTGGGGAGGGAAAAAATGACGATAAAAATTGACGGTTACAGCGACGGCCACTGCGAGATTGTAGGAGGATGATACAAATTGGCGGATGAAGCTACGATCCAAGGGGACGTACGGCATGGGCGAAACATGCTCTATGATACCCGCTCCCACGCTGCTCGTAGACGGTCGATGGCATCAAATATACCAACCATTGTTCGGGTCGCTAATACACCCAAAGGGCTCCACAGCGAGATACTTTGGCGCAGCCCAGGCTCTTCAACTACTGTGAATTCACCCCGCGACTCTTCCGCAGCCAGAAAAATACAACGCTGCGTTCTGTAGGGTACATACAAACCCATGTCCGGACCACTTACCCGGGTAATACCCTACAAAAAACTTCTGTGAGTTCTGTACGACATTCACGCACGTACCCGGAGTTTCTGTGGGTTCTGTATGACAATTCATACCCGTACCTGAAAACGCTATAAGTTCTGTAAGCCCGTGCCACAATACTCGGGACGCCGGTACAACATCCTATACCCGTACCCGTCCTGTGTGTAGGGTGAATACCCGGAATATAGGGTGAATACCGGGTATATACCCGATGCCCGACACGTTGTATAATACCGGGGTGCGGGTAAGGGTGCGGGTACAACATTAATATACCCGCCCGGAACTTCTGTGAGTCTTGTAAGACTTCCATACACTATCCGGAGCTTGTGTGAGTTCTGTAAGACTTGCGCACCCGTGTACCCGGAACTTCTGTGGGTGAGCCCTGTAAGTCTTCAATAGGCTACCTTCGTTAAGATTTTTTTTTGCGTTTTTTGCTGTGGGGGGGGGGGGAAATCGTGATTAAATGACTTGAATAAAGTATAGGAATGTCTCAGATGTGCCACCAAATCTCTAATAGTAAATCCTATATAAAAAGTCCCTTGAGCGCGGCACAGCAGTTTGACATGGGGACATGGAGATACCGAGGGACATAGCGCCGCCCAACGGGTCCCGCCGTCCCGCTACACGGCCGGGGCTACACCCAAGCACTCTACAGATGGTACCTCTTGTTCTCTACAAGGCGGAGATGAAGCACTGCGCCGTGTGGCGAGCCAGGGACTGAACACACTTGGTGGTAAAAATGTCAAACGGAGCAAGAAATATTCGAACTACCGCTGTATTAATACTTGCTAACACTTGCTCAAAAAAGGAGGACCCGATCACGCAGTTGCGTCAGCAAACTTACCAAGGTCTTAATGATGCAGCAACGTCAAACTGGAAGGCTACACGAACACACGGACACACCTACAGCCCTCTTCCACACGCAACTCCTCTACGGACGATGTCTCTGTTCTTCTAGACGTCCGTGGCTCGGGTTTTAGACGTCTCCAGCCGTCAACTGCTATACCAGCAACTGCTTGTCCGAGCCTATTCGATGCGGTGCAATCTACTGCTGCTGTTTTGTGCTACGCGAACTTTCACTCTGTAAAGCACCAAGCAGTCAGCTCTCCTCGGCGAAGCGTAGCCCGCCATAGTAGTGCGGGACGCAGAGCTTAGCTGCCGTCCTCAACGACAGAGGGTGCCGCCGCAAGGCCTCCGATCTCCGACAGGCCACCAGGCAGCTAAGCTTTGCGTCCCGCACTACTGTGGCGGGCTACGCTGCGCCGAGGAGAGCTGGCTGCTTGGTGCTTTGCAAAGTGAGACTTGGCGTAGCACAAAACAGCAGCAAGCACTAGATTGCGCCGCATCAAATAGGCTCGGACAAGCAGTTGCCGGTAACAGTTGACGGCTGGAGACGTCTACAACCCGAGCCACGGACATCTAGAGACACAGAGACATCGTCCGTAGAGGAGTTGCGTGTGGAAGAAGGCTGTAGGTGTGTCCGTGTGTTCGTGTAGCCTTCCAGTTTGACGGTGCTGCACCATGAAGACTTCGTAATTTTACTGATCCAACTGCGTGATCGGGTCCTCTTTCTTTGAGCAAGTGATTAGCAAGTAGTTCGAATATGTCCTGCTCCGTTTGACAATTTTACCCCCAAGTGTGTTCAGTCCCTGGCTCGCCACACGGCGCAGTGCTTCATCTCCGCCTTGTAGACACCAGGAGAGGTGCCGTCTGCAGAGTGCTTGGGTGTAGCCCCGGCCGTGTAGCGGGACGGCGGGACCCGTTGGGTGGCGCTAAGTCCCTCGGTATCTCCATGTCCCCATGTCAAACTCCTGTGCCGCGCTCAAAATACTTTTTGTATAGGATTTAGTGGCACATCTGAGACATCCCTATACTTTATTCAAGTCATTTAATCAGGATTTCCCACCTCCCACAGCAAAAAACGCGAAAAAAAATCTTAACGAAGGTAGCCTATACACTTACCCGGAAAACTACAAACCCTACAGAATATAGCGAAAGGCAGGATAGAACAAGAAAATTACGAGACAAGTCAGAACAAGAGGACCAACGCCCAGACGGGTAGGGCGGACCGCAACTGATCGAGTCCGGCGGGCAGGCGTCATAGCTCCTGGGGTTTTATTGGTGGATGAGTTCGCGCAAGTCCCACACTACCCGGAGAGATGACTCCCCTTTCGTGGCTATCTCCCACCTCTCCATCGCACCTGATCCTCCCGGGATCAGGTCGGGTAAACATACTCGAGCGTCCAGGGCAGCGGTAGCTTTTGCGCTGCTGTTGACACAACAGCATCGGCTTTAAGTGACCGTCGTCCGGGGAGGGTTGAGTTTAGGCTCGATTCAAGTCGGCAAGTCGGCTGACTATCAGCGGGCTTCGCCAGCCGACATGCCGATTAAAGTCAACTACTCGGCGATAACGGCACAGGTCGAATAGTTTCTAGTTGTGATTTCCTGCCGACTCTCTATCCAAAGAGGGTATGTCCCAAGTAACATTACGGGGGACCACAGTAAACAGGACCAAATATTGTTGGTAAAAATAGGTAAATACATAGGTTTTTACGTATACCACAGGTCCTATTAACCATGGACCCCCGTAACAGTTTATCAACACGACTCCGCCTCACCGTTCTATAGTCTTCTTGGAAACGGATGGCCGCGCTCGAGGAAGCGCCGCTCGGAAATCGTCCAAGTTGATCGCTCGAACGTCCTTCGCGGCGACTGTGCGCACCTTTGATCCTAAATCTGAAAGGCGGCGTGTTTTCGGGGAGGGGGAGGGGCGGGGACTTTCGTCATGCATGACCGTAGTCGTTTCCGGGGGGGTGGGGGGGGGAGGAGGGTGTGTGTGGATGGGAGAGGGGGGGGTGTTTAAAGAACAGAGGGGATGCTTCGGGTCAAGAGAGAGTGGGTGTTTATATTGGGGGGAGGGGGGGGGAAGGGGGGGTACTCTCTTATCATGCATGACCGTAGTCGTATGGCCATAGACCCTCGCATCTCCACAATGCCGGGACGGAGCACGTCGGGTCTTCACCGACCAGGCAGGCATTGCTTGCGCGAAGCGCCGTGAGTCGTTGGGCGCATTTTATAAAGGATGAGCTGCATCTTACTAAGAACCTCTTTTGAAAAGGATTTCCTTGCATATGGATGACAGAGTCAATGAATTGAGTTATTTTCTGGTATGGCTAGTTATTTTCTGGTGTGACCACTTCTAGAGACAGCAATGGGGGCACTGCTTGGTACGTCACTGCCTCGTGGGTGCCACACTATAGGTGATACGACCATCCCCCTTGTGCGGAGTACATATTCTCTCCGCACAAAAATGATCTGACCCGACTGCCAGCCGTGGTGACAACCGACGCCAACCCAACCTACATATATTCCAGATATATTAAATAGGGGGGGGGGGGGGGGTACTCGATATCATGTATGGCCGTAGTCATATGACCATAGACCCTCGCATCCCTACAATGCCGGGACGGAGCACGTCGGGTTTTCACCGACCAGGCAGACATTGCGTGCACCAAGCACAAAGCACCGTGCGGTGTTGGGCGAGTCTAATAAAGGGTAAGCTGTATCCTACAACGAACCGTTTTTGAGATGGATTTCTTGCATATGGATGACAGCTTCAGTGAGAATTGGAGGGGGGCGGTGGACGAACGGGGGGGGGGGGTGGTGCTATGGGCGGGTTGGGGGCGACGGGTTGGGGGCGACGGCGTGTCGGCTTCCCTCTGCGAGGTCCAAGTTCGGTAAACGGCAGTCGGACACACATCGTGACGTCGTGAGATGGACGGAATTCCTCGTTGGAAACGAACGACGATACGAGAGATTGCCGCTCGACCGGGAAAGCTCATATCATGCAGTCTAGATTGCACCGACAACCTAACGTAACGTTCCGCAACCACGTGCTACTTCGTATGCACTCGTACGTGCGGGGCACGGTACCATAGATGACTACCGGACAACCCTGCAAGTGGTAGCAACACAACACATAGCGCGAGCGACAACGTGCTGCTACACCTGGAGTACAACATCCACGACGCTAGCCCGTCTCGGGAGGGATGTCACTGCTGTATACCACTCTGTCGGGAAAAAAGGAGGACCGTTTGGTGTAACCACTGATGTACAATCGCTTCTTATATTTCGATACAGAGCGGTGCCTTTAAATTTCATCAGCAGCGCGTGCCACGGACTGACGGTATTGTTGTTATCCCCCTTCAACGTGCTGACGAAGCACGCTGCTCATTTATTTGGGACTGGTATCAGGCACTCGCCCCCACCTACCGTACATTCGCCCTTTAGCTCCCCGCTGTACTCAGGTGGGCTGTTGACAAAATCTCGTGAAAGTGCTCAATCTCGGCAGAAGCTTGACACCCCTGCGTCAGGTTCAGCGGCCCCAACACCGCGGCCACAGCACTACACAACAGAAAAGCCGGCCCAGGTTGGAATTTCTTACTTAAAACCGGGAGCGTTTTACAGAGGGATTTCAATAATACGACTCCGGAATTTCCTTTTTTACTGCAATTTTTCAGCCTGGCTTTCTCGGTGTTCTATCTCTTGGTATTACCGGGGTCCATAGTTAATAGGACCTATGGTATACATTAAAAACCTATACATTTACCTATTTTTACGAACAATATTTGGACCTATTTACTATGGTCCCCCGTAATAGGTGTCCTGCGTTGCAAAACGCCTACGGAAATATGACGGACGACATGTATACCAGGTACCTGGTAGGCCACAGGCTAATCTGAGGCTAAAAAACACTACAACTCCCCTGGTACGAGCACACCGGTATATAAGCGACTTCTTCGAGAAGCGTACAACATTATTCGACCAATCAGTCGGCCAATCAGGTGGCAGGTACGAAAACACCGTTACATATGCGATTTCTTCGAGTGGCACACAACATTCTTCGACCAATGAGTCCGTCTGTCAGGTGGCAGGGTGTGCCCACCTCTAATTGGTTGCATGGCGGCTTCTTTGCAGAGCTCCTTCAGGTCACTCCCCGAGTAGCCTTCCGTCATCTCCACAAGCGACGTCAAAACAGCGCTGACAGGTGATACGATATACAGAGCATTGAAATAGTCACTATTGTCAGCGTTCAGAGGGAGAATATATGTAAGCGATAGGGCTCGGGCGGAGCGCTGATACGTCCACTGCCGGCGACAAGGACCGAGATACGATTCAACGACAGCGAGAACAACAACGGCTATGACAACGGCTATGACAACAACAACGGTCGCAAAGGCCATGTCTGCGACAATGGCAACGACGATGACACCGACAGCGGTGATGACAAGTGCCAGCAACACAGATAAATGTAACTTCAGTGGCTTTATCACAAACGACAATGATAATGCCAATGGTAAACACAACGATCACGTCAATCACAACGGCAATGACCCGATAAAAGGCAAGGACATCGACAGCTCTGCACCTCGGACAGACCATCGATTCCTACTTCTACTATCTATAAGTAGTAGACATTTCAGGGCAGATAGATATATTCTTGATCTGTAAGATCTAGCTCATGTTACCGGGTGGCAGCCGTATAGCCTGCATGATCTGATACGCCTCCTGGGTTGGATCTGTACTATACAGATTTTGCACAACATACCACAACGTCGCGTTAGGATCAATCCGACATATTTGATCTATCTTATCTATCTGGTCTATCTGATATGTCCAATCCAAATGACGATAGCAACAACGGCAATGACAACAACGATAGGGACAATGACAACCCCCGCACATGACAAATTGAAAACGGCAATGAGAAGGACAACGGCGGTAGCAACGGGGTTGTTGCGACCTCCATCGAAAAAAAAAGGCCACGGCATCTACCGTACGAGTATCTCACCCCTTAACGTTGGCCTTGTGCTGGGCGAGAAGCCTGGAAAGGAGGGCCTTTCGCGCGGGCGGGTCTGGCAGGGGTACATATACACGCTTAGACAGTCGCCGAAGGGCAGCTTCGTCCAGCTCCTGGCAAGCCAAGCAGAAAGAATAACAGCAAAGGAAAAGGGCGGACAGAAAACCCAGCAGAGGGCAGCAGCGACAAATTTGGCACCTCGCTATTTAATAGCTAGCTTTGCGAACGAGGTTGAACAAGAACAACACATCACAGAGAAAAAAAAAAACAGCGCCGCATCGTCCAATTTGTGGATCGACGGCAGCGACAATACTTAAACAGGCCTGTCCCGAAGGGGGGGGGGGGGGGTAGGCACGCAAGACTAGACGACACCGACTTATACTTGAGCATGAAAGAAAGATAGCTCATCCTTGCCGCACAGCAGCCGCACTGTCCCGCCAGGTATAAACGAGCGCCAAGCACCTACCGCGCTCAGCTACAGGGTGCCGAATAAAACCTCGCCATCGAATTGATGGCTTTGCTTCCGGCTTGCGCTCAAATAGGCCCTCGTGAATACAGCCCCCGACCTACACCACACCATATGAATAGGAATGTAGCACACGTGCGATCGGTGCGACTTGCAGAGCGGAGTATCGACCAATCCCGCATGGCTCACAGCTATGCCGGACGCGGTTGAAATCTCGGAATGAAGCAAAAGAAAAGACACCTAGCCAGCCCGGTTCGGGCTGCTTTCTGCGAGGCCATGCGGCGCAGCAACAACCACGACAACAACGCAAATGACAACAACACCACCAAAGACAACAACATGCCAACCACCACCACAACATCAACAGCATCGTCAACAACACCACCATCGTCCACACCAACACCATCCATAACAACACCACCCACATCCTCACCACTAAAAAAAAAACACGGGACGAAAAAAAAAAACAAGAAAAAAAATAACAATCCGCACACCTGCGGGAGATTTGTCGCCGCCAACACAAGGAGGCGTTCTTCCTCTCCTCCGGGACCACCCCGACCCTGGCCTTGCCCTTGCTCGTTGCCTTGTCCCTGGCCGACACCATCTAACTGCACCAGGAACTCGGTCTTCAATCGACGGGTGGCTTCGTGCTCTGCTTCTCCCCTAGCAGAAAGGACGGAATCAATCTGCAGGAGGCAATGGGGAGGGAGAGAGGGAGGGGCAGGGCGGAAGAGAGGGAGGGAGGTAAAAAGGAGGGAGGGGGGCGCGAAGGGGCGTGAGACACGGGAGCGATGGGTAACATGGCGGCAGCGAAGTACAGGAGAACGAGGTCCACTCGCCGCCACGGTAGCTTTCTGAAATACGTACAGTAGCGGGGGCTTCGGGTTTCAAGCGATCAGCATCGGGCTCTTGGACCAGGGGATGCTAAGTAAAGTGTCAAGAGCTACAGTACAACCGTCGCTAGTGTCTCGTGATAAACATAGAAGTGGGCGAGCACGTCGGTTCGCGTACTGCTGCTGCGGAACTGGTTGTGCTAGCAGTGCACGTCGTTGAGCGGGTGGAGAGAGCGCTTGCACCACATCGTCCCCACCGTCCGATGGGCACAACAACCATCCGGTCGGCGTATCACATCGCGAAGATCAACCATAGGGCCGGCATATCAACCACCGGGTATCTGATAGACGCATCAACCATCGGATCGACGTCTCAATCATAGTATGGACGCTACAATATCAATCTCATCCGATTGACCTATCAACCATCGGATCGATTTACCAACCATCATCTCGACATGTCGCGCACTTTCGTGCAGCTGCGGCGAGCATTGTAGGGATGCGACACATGGCCCCGGCTACACCCCCCTACAACGCTGCGTCGACCACGAGCAAGGCGGTCCTGGCTACGTGACGCGATCTCAACCACCTGCTTGCCACTGTTTGCCTGCAGAAGCAGAAGCAGCACCAGCACCAGCAACAGCAGCAGCAACAGCAGCAGCAACAGCAGCACCAGCTCTATGCGACATTTCTCGTGATTCACGATCCCAAGAAGAAAACGTCAGCCATACGACGAACGAACGCCGCCCGGCCTACTCGGTCCTACACCAGCAACCTCGCCACAGCGTCAGAAATAACACCGAAGCATTGGGTGCCGACTGCCCACTATGACGGCAGAGGGACATAGTAATCAGAACCTGCCATGGACCCAAAAACCATGTATTCTCCTATGTTTGCACGCCATGTTTGGTTCTGATTATTACGGGGAACCCTAGTAAATAGGACCTACGGTAAACACAAAAACCTATATATTTTACCTATTTTTAGTGATAATATTTGGTCCTATTTACTATGGCCCCCCGTAATACGAGGTTCCCCCGTAGTAGATGCAAGATAGATGTGGCTGTCGCTAATAGCAGGAACTCGTGCAGCAGGATATTCGTAACCGTCGTCATCTTGTGGGCGTTGGTATATCGTAGACGGCGGGCGTACTTGGTGTAAGAAAAATCGACCGTACAGTCGAGACCAAGGACGGAAAATATTCGTGAGGGATCGGGAAACATCCCGATACAATGATAACCTGCAGTTTGGTGTCGTAAAGAGAATTCGCCGTTACGGTTCAAATTATTTCGGCTGAATACGTGTTAATATTACGGGGGACCATAGTTAATGGGACCTATGGTACACACAAAAACCTATATATTTACCTATTTTTAATAACAATTTTTGGTTCTATTTACTATGGTCCCCCTGTAATAGTACGTAGCTCACTACGACAGTAGCAGCAACTGGCATTGTTTGGTTGATCGCGCATGTGGGAATACCAAGTGGATACCGCACGCACGGAACGGTGCTGTCAGACTGGTAGAACACGCGAACAGACAGTGCTGTTACCTGCAGCTCGACAGCGGTCGCTCGCTGGGCCAGGTATTTCGTGCTTTATGATTCGTTGCTGGGCGGCGAATCGGGGAATTGGCGAGAGCAAAAACATCGGAGGTGGAGCGCTTCATACACGTGGCACAGGCAGCGAGCGCGGAAGGGTCGGCATGTTAGTCAGCTGCTCTCCCTCCCAAGCCACAAAAAACGATAAATACACAACGCAATTCGAAAGACATATACAGCAAAGGGTGTGGTCGGATATACGGAAATCCAATGGAAATGCGTCATGCAGCGACTTCAAAACGAGCCCCTGACAACGTAGGGGCCGAATAAATTACTGTCAGAACCCGCGTCATATATACCTCGTCGATGAAGATGACCGCTGGCTGCCGATCTCTCGCCGCGGCAAACAGAGCTCGCACCATCTTCTCCCCCTCTCCGACATACTTGGACGTTAGGGACGAGGCGGAGATGTTGAAGAACGCGTAGCCGCTCTCGGTAGCCACCGCTTTCGCCAGCATCGTCTTGCCCGTTCCTGTCCAGACGTGCGCGCGCGCAGAAGAGAGAGTTGATGGCAACGAAGAGGCAACGCAGGCAGACAGGCAGGCAGAACGCCTGGCAGGAAGGCAGGCAAGGAGGCAAGCACGCAAGCAAGAAACAACCAGGCTGGACACCCAGCACGCAAGCAAAGGAACAAGCAAGCTAGACACCGTGGTGGTAGAACGATTGCCGGACCCCCCCGCGCGCCCTCACACTCACACGACAGGACTCAGCGTATACGAGCCAGGATGAAGGCAAGGCCAGGTCGTATCTGCTCGTACGAATAGCTATTTTTTATACGTTTTTAATCGTTGTTTTCTTGAGCACACGAACCATGGATACGCTCCCAGTATTATTAGGGCGCACGTGATACGGGATGACACACCACATCTCGCTAGTACTTGCCGTACTGATACTGCGGTGCGCGTACTGTCGAGACGCTTTTTCTAGCCTGTTTTGATACCACGCGCAACATCTCAGGGAAACGAGGTCATGTGAGAACCTCATCATCAGCTCGAGTACCTAGCGTATGTATATTTATTTGCATCGTCCCCTTCATCAAGAAGTAGCCGGCCGGTGCTGCGGTCGCCAACGTTTGTCGATACTTCTCCCCCTGCCATGTTCAAACCGGGTCCACGTCTCCCTATACCGGGTGGAGCACTGCTGCTGCCATCAAAATCGGGTCGCACCAGCAGCGCCTTAGAGATGCCAGTTATGTACGCATCGAACAGATCATCAAATTCCACTCGATGGTCCTAGATATTTTAAGGGCAGCTCCTTTCCTGATCTGTATGTACTACAGCTCCTGTCGCCGAGTGGGATCCGTAGATTCTGCGCGATTTAGGACATGCTTCCTGGGTCGGATCTATATTGTACAAATCCTGGACAGCATCTGACAACTACAGGATAGGATCGAGGCGATCT
Source organism: Macrocystis pyrifera (assembly GCA_031763025.1). Taxonomy (NCBI): domain Eukaryota; class Phaeophyceae; order Laminariales; family Laminariaceae; genus Macrocystis; species Macrocystis pyrifera. The sequence continues at coordinate 104,000 of JASSKH010000026.1, forward strand.
ATATATGATATATAGGTGATCTATCTGTTGATGAGTTATCTATAGATGATCTATCAGTAGATGATCTTTCTGTCCAACGTGTGCATGTTTTCGAGACCTCTGCAGCTAAAGGTGCCATCCACGGCAAGCACTACTGTAGCCGGTAACCGTCACCAACTGACGCATACTGCGATAGATAGGGGCGCACATACCGCTTTACGAGGTCTTTCCTGGAGAATCTCTCTACTCTGACGCTAAATACCCCACCCAACAAACTGACATAGAGAAAAATGGTGCGCTTGACCCGATGAAAACGATACCTGGTATGCTGTAAGATACAGATCGAATTTGATTCCAATTCCAACCATTAGGCAGGTTTTTTCGGGTAATCCCTCAGTAATGTCCGTGTCCTTAAGGAACCCCTTCAGTCAGAAGCATTTGCCTTGCAGGGCAAAAGTGTGCTACATACCCGATCGTAGCAAGCCCCAGCTACCCGAACCAAAAAACGAAAGGACGGCCAGCCCACTACGGGCGGACAGCACCAGTCGCCCGTTGAGCACGAAAAGAAAACAACCCACCAAGCGCGACGGCGCACGACTATCTACCAACAGCAGCACAGCTCACCAGGTGGGCCATAGAGCAGCACCCCCTTGGCGGGGGCCCGGAGGCCCTTGAACAGGTCCGGTCGCAAGTTGGGCAAGATGACGGCCTCTTGCAAAGTCTGCTTCGCGTATTCTAGTCCCGCAATCGCATCCCAGGACACTCCCGGGGACCTAACGCGGGGCGTCAGCCGAAGGGGGGCGCGCGGGGGGGGGGGGGGGGGGTATATCGATTAGCGTTGGTGTGTGCAGCGAGCGCCACAGGCATGTCTCGAAAAAACAAACGTCTTCTATTCGAACGAGCCAACAAAGAGAAGCTGCTATACCATCGATGAACCGTGCCAAGCTCAAGCCGGTCCACAAAACGTCGCCACGGTGATCGCTAAGCTTTTCAGAGCGACCAATCAGATAAAACGACGAGACTCATCCGCCCTCGGGAAGCAAGGAGGGGTCATACACGACCGCCGAGGCTGTTGTCATGCTTTCGCCCGTAAAGCGCATCCTCCAGAATTCCATTCTGCTTCTTACTCCAGAACTCCACGCTCACATCTCACTCCAATTTTATTACGTGCTTCTCACTCCAGAACTCTACACGCCCTTCTCACTCGAGAATCTCACACTCCATTCTCACTCCAGAATTCCACACACACTGCGCACTCCAGAACTCGCGCTTCATCGTCATTCCCATAGTTGACACACAACTACACTATTCCCACTCCAGACTTGAATACCAAGGCGTCTCGTTCCAGAGTTTCGCGTGTATCTCTCACTCCAGAATTTCCAGAGTTCCACAAATTCGTTTCTCGCTTCAGAATGTCATACTCCACCTGCCACTCCAGAACTTTCCGCCCACGTTTGGTCACCCCCGAAATTTAACAATTACTTCTCGCTCCACAAAAAGTCACATCCACAAAGTCAGCCCACCACTTCACACTCGCTTCGCACGGTTGATTCTCACCCGTCAAGCATATCCTCCAGGATCTTATCTTGCAGTTCCGACTTCTCTGCGGTCTCCTTCCGGAAGGTGCCCCCAAGGCCGCCGGCGGCGCCCCCGCCCGTCGTCCCAGCTGCCGCGCCGCCTCCCGTCGCTCGTCGCCCGGTGGTCGCGCCGACATCTGTCGCCCGCGAGGTCTTCTGACCCGCCCCCACGCTGGGGTGTGCAGCCGCGTTGGAAGGCAAGCCGACCGAACGGGTGCCGCGGCCGAAGGCAACCGTACTGCGCTTCGTACTATTGGTCTTGAAGAAAAGGTTGGGGGCAGTGGTGGCGGGTTACAACGGGCGGGGGTGGGGGTTGGGGGGGGGGTGAGGAAGTAAGGCGGTGGAAGGTAGGGGGTGGAAGGTAGGGGCAGGGGTCCGGGATATGGCGGTGGGGGCGGTGGGGAGGGGGGGTTGGGCCAATAATAATGTAGCCGTCCCAAGAGGGACGAGGCTAGCGATGGAAAAAACGGGATAGTACCCTTAAGGATAGCGCGCGCTCTGCCGTGCCAAAAGTGTTCGGTTCCAACGTTTTGCGACGTTAGGTTGTTCGCGATGCGGTACATAAGTAACCCCAAACAACGGTTACAACCCCTTTACAACTACACTAACGCTTTGTTTTCCGACAAACCACGTGGAGCCAACAACTCGGGGATAGGGATCTGCAGTAGTTGCAAGGGTATACAAGGACAGCTGACAACCTGACCCGCTTCCACCTGCAAGAAATTAGCACGCCCACCCGAACACCGGGCACACCAACGTCGCGGCCCACGCCCCGAAACGGCTGAGCCAATAAAAAACAAGAGTCCGCACTCCAAAAAAGGTGGCGTCTATACGGTGGGTGCGATGACTTTACAAAAGGCATCCGCTCTGACACCCCGCACAAGCCTCGCTCGTACGCCATTCCCATGCCCGACCAAGCAGCACCACCACGGCACCCCCCCCCCCTCCACTCACCCGAATACTGCCTGTCACGTCGGACCCCGTCGGCACAGGCCGTGAAAGCGCCGTCTTCCCCTGCCCGCTCCCCCCTCGTGCCTTTCCACGCCCCTTTCCCGCCCCCGCCACCTCCGACCCGCCGCCCCCCGAGGCAAAACGGGGGCCTGGCGGTATGGGTGGGGCGAGCGCTGCTTTGATGTTCTCGGCCCTCGACATGTGCACGCTCGCCTCTCTCATCAAGGTCTGTCTCCGCTGCTCGGCAGGCTCTTCTCGGGCTCCCTGAAGCAAGAGGTCTATTCCGCTCCCGTACAGCGCGAACGCCTCTGTATGTCGTAGTGAGAGGAGTAAGAGTAGGAGTAGGAGCAAATAGTAGTATAATAGTGGTAGTCGTAACAGTTTAGTAGTAGTCGTCGAAGTATTAAGAGTAGTAATCGTCGCAGGAGGCAGCGGGGGCAAGATGGGTCGCAAATAGATAGGTGTGATCGGACTAGAAAGGGTGCATTGCCGTTAGGCATTCTGCGTCCAGCTAGTAGTAGTTCGTAACTGGTGTACCAGTGGGGGGCAACAATGGTCGGAGGCTTATGGTTGAAATGCAGGCTACTGCAATAAACGCGTGCCGTAGGCTCTACAGTAGCATGGACGTATTAATCGTATCAACAGTGATGTGCCACGAAACTCATTGTACGAGAACTGGCGTGACCACGAACAAAGACACCCTCGTGTGTTTCCCACGCTCTTCCACGACCGTGGTACTAGATTACGCGCGCAGTGTCGCAAAGGATGTTACAAATGACGGCTTTGTGGCGTGGCAACCTGCCGCATACATGGGATAAATTCACGGCCTACGTCTAGCTACTACTGCTGAAGAATGCATCGCGTCTTTCCAACTTCACACAGGCTTGCAAGGCCAAGAGTGCCGACTTATTCCCTTGAAAGGCTCACTACAAGCAGAAGTGGAGTACCGAATACGGTTGATATTGTCACTGGACGTCTAACCCAGGCGCATTTTGCTGCTCGGCTATCGAATGAGGACGTGGGTGCTCTAAATTTCACTGCCATATGACACGAACGTACTCGTACTGTTGTGAGCACCTCGAGGCTTCGTACGGGCTCTTCGTTGTACGAAGTGCTGTATACAGGTTTGATACGATTCAGCTGGGAAGCGATGACATCAAGTCCCTTCTTCGTCCTTGCGAGCTGACGGTGACGAGCCAACCAAAGCTTACAATGCATCAGAAGCAACAGCAGTCGGTACTCATGTATTTGGTGTACCAATTCACCCAAGCTGCGTAGGGTGTTTTCGAGCAGTTCAGTATACAGCCCGTTTCGATTTTGGACATCGACCCAACTACTGCTGTACGGCGGTACAGCAGTACACACTATAGTTCAAGGCGCTTCGCTCGGCGGGCGGCATACGCCGCCCGCTACGCTCGCTCAGGAAGGAAAAGTACGTCAAATAATGCGAAGCGGACAGAGGTCCATGATTGAATATAGTTTTTTTTCATGATAGATTGTAGTTGCAAACTGGCGACTTGATAATGCCAAGAGTCCCGCCGCCATGCTTCATTCATTAAGGAGAAAACAGCTCGGACGCCACATACGCTTCGCGTCGCGGGCGGTTCCGCCCGCTACACTCGCTCACATGTCGTACGGACGTACATACCCCAGGTAGGGTACTTATTTTCTCTTTTTGATATGCTCTATGTCTGTACTCGTATGTACGAAAGAGAAAGCACAGCACGGCACAGCAGCACATCGAAAACAATGAAAATGAAACCGAAAAATTCGGAAAGAAAACAAAATTCCCGTCCCCTCTCGTGTAATAATTTCCTGCGTGATTGGAACACCTTAAACCGGTCAAAAATAAATAAATAAATAAATCAAACAGCAGAGCTTCTCTCTCAGCCTCGCACGTCGCCCGCCCCCTCTCGCGACCATCTCGCCACCGATTCGGTCCCGGTAAAGCTTTCCTCCCTCTTTTTCACAGTGAGCCCCGTCGCCCGCCTCGCGTGAAGCCCGGTGCTAACCGTGAACCTCGTTCGTCAGCTCGACAATGTTGGTGCTCAGACTGTGTAGTTCTATCGGTGAATTTCATATAGGTCGAAAAAATAAGCACCTCTTCAACTATATTTTTCTAATCAAAACGACCCTTATATACTCGTACATAGTATAACCGGAACCATACCAGGAGGCCAGACAGAGCCCATTCATGCTTCCGTCGTGTCTCGAGGTACACGCGACGCCTAGCCACGAAAACGGCGACCGCGCCCCTTGCAACCCCCCCTCTACCCGCCAGCACCCGCTGACACCCGCGACGGTGCCGCGCTTGCCCGCGGTGTTGTGCTCGGAGTACACGCACGCACTCGAAACGAAACAAGAAAAAAGGAAAACAGGACTGAAAGTGCAAAAAGAAATGGAGAAAACAAAGACCCGCTGGAAAGGTCCGGCAAGTAATAAAAGGAGGCGATTTCCAAGTGCGAGCTCTGAGAGACCAGGGATGTACCAACCGAGCACGCTCAGAGAGTGAAATAAGCAACGCTTGAATATTATCTTACAATCCAGAACGACCCTTAAATACTCGTACGTACTCTATCAGAAACCACGAATGGAGGCCAGGCAGAGCCTATTGATGCATCCCTCGTGTCTCGAGGCACACGCGACGCCTAGGCACGAAAGCGGCGACCGCGCTCCTTGCAACTCCCCCTCTACCCGCCAGCACCCGCTGACACCCGCGACGGTGCCGCGCTCGCCCGCGGTGTTGTGCTCGGAGTACACGCACGCACTCGAAACGAAACAAGAAAAAAGGAAAACAGGACTGAAAGTGCAAAAAGAAATGGAGAAAACAAAGACCCGCTGGAAAGGTCCGGCAAGTAATAAAAGGAGGCGATTTCCAAGTGCGAGCTCTGAGAGACCAGGGATGTACCAACCGAGCACGCTCAGAGAGTGAAATAAGCAACGCTTGAATATTATCTTACAATCCAGAACGACCCTTAAATACTCGTACGTACTCTATCAGAAACCACGAATGGAGGCCAGGCAGAGCCTATTGATGCATCCCTCGTGTCTCGAGGCACACGCGACGCCTAGGCACGAAAGCGGCGACCGCGCTCCTTGCAACTCCCCCTCTACCCGCCAGCACCCGCCGACACCCGCGACGGCGCCGGGTTCGCCCGCGGCGCCGTGCTCGGAGTACACGCACGCACACGAAACGAAAGAAGAAAAAAGGAAAGGACTGAAAATACGAAGAGAAATGGAGAAAACAAAGACCCGCTGGAAAGGTCCGGCAAGTAATAAACGGAGGCGATTCCCAAGTGGGAGCTCCGAGAGGCCAGGGATGTACCAACGGAGCACGCTCAGAGGTCGAGATATCTGTAAGTAGTTCTATACCTGGGACACCACTTGTAGAAGAGAGCAATGGCCTACGTGCTCGTATTCATGAGGTGCAGCTTCAGGTATGCCGTTATACCGGTACCAGTGAGTGCTTACAACTCTCGATGCATGCGATGCATGATCACAGCGGGCAGGTGGTGAAAGAGCAGATGGATTCGAGTGATGCGCTATTACGGGGGACCATAGTTAATAGGGCCAAATATTGTTAGAAAAAATAGGGAAATATATAGGGTTTTGTGTTTACCGTAGGTCCTATGTACGATGGTCCCCCGTAATACAACCTAGGGGTAAACACACTATTAATACCAGGTGTTGACCCCTTTAATACTGCAACCCTCCTTTCAAAAATACTACTTGGAATTAGTGTGTGACGCTTTTTTGCAGTAGTATGTGTGTTCTTCACATCAGGACATCATTTCTACCCATCGACATCCAGCATATCCGGTGTCCGAGCTGATTCTCAACTCCATGCCTACAGAGATGAAAGCCCACACTGCACACAGCTGTTCGAGGCAAACACCACAAATGCAGATACAGCAGTGCAGCAGCATGAAGAGCAGTCTGCTATACCCTGAAGACAATGCAATACTAACATACTGGTATGTACGGAACGAAGATAAGACACGTGATCAGCTGCACGTGATACGTACGAGTATCACTCGTAAGTTTGTTCGGCCTGCCCTATCCGATTCGTGGTCAAGCAACTCTCTGCCGCTCATGCGCGACAAGAGATGCTGACGCGTGTCCCTACAGCAGCCGCCCCTTGGCCACGGCGATTAGATGAAAAGAGTAGCATGCCGCCGCGTGAATATCCAGCAGGCACGCGTCGTATGAACCTGATGCTTGCACTCGTACACATACCTGGTACCTCTGACCCGGTGCTGCACACGGGGTACGTTGATACCTGGTGCCTGGTGTGCCTCTTGCTCTTCTTCGGTCTCGCTCCAACTTGCCGTTTGGAAAACACTGTGAGGAAACAACAAACAACTAGAGCCACCTTTTGTTGCGTTTCTCCGGCTCTCCACTTACTGGAAAGGTATCATATGTTTTACCGGTGTTTACAGCATTCCACGACCTCGCTAGGGTACATCAGCACAGAGGTCAACAATGTTCGTGGAACAACATTTCTTAACCCTGCGGCCCACCTTCCAGTTGCCCCAGCCTGTCCAAGGATGTTGCCCTCTCGAGAGTAGCAATCCCGCTGTCGATCAGCGCGTCGTTGGTCCTCGCGGCTGGGCCCGCACCAGCCGTACCACCGCCTCTTTTGGACCCCGCCCTCCTCATAATGCAGGGGGCTCTCGTGCCTCTACTCGCTTCACGCCGAGCTGAGGTGCGTACTCGCAGCAGTGGACCCAGTCGCCAAATTGAGTAGGATGGAAACTCTCACTCTTTTAAACTACAGCAGTGGTCCTGCAAGTGTACTGCTGTAGTGCTGCAGATAGTAGGGACAGGCAAAGCAGGAGCCCAAATTTCGAGATAAACCACAAAAACAAGGTCGAGGCGCGCGTGCACTGAGTGCCCACGATCGTGAGGAAACCGTTGTGCCCCCTGTTGAGAATATAGTGGCGCACGGCACTCTAAACCACACTGCGCTCTGAGAAGGTATTTGATGCCCAAAGCAGTTGAAGGAGTTCACATGCTTCAAGTTGCGTTCTCTTTTCGGGGACATTTCGCTATTTCAAATTTCCATTTTTTTTTTCTTTCCACATTTCTTCGCTTTCACGTTTTTTTTTTGCTTTTGTCCCTGAGGGCCATGGGGAGCCATGGGGCACCATCCAGAAGCCACATATCTCTATCCTTCACGAAGGGTATACATGATGCTTTGGCGAATGCTTTACTTTGGTATCGTGGAGCAAGACTACAGAACTCAGGCAGATTGGCACCGTGCCGGACTGCTGTGACCCGTGAGGCTTGGTACGCCACAGCGAGCCGAATTTACATTTTTTTTTTTTTTATCGTCACTTTTACTCGCCAGCCTAAGTCGTAGGAGGTTTTACCCACAGCGAGCTTCTGGACAAGAAGCCGTGGTCACAGGTGTCGTCCCTTTCCCCCCCCGGTAAGTGCGTTTATTTTTTGTAGCGCATAGGGTCCAGCATTCCCACTGCTCGTCGACTTCCATCGAATGAATGTAGCTAGCTCACCCTCTCGCGCTTTCCGCTTGCAATTTTTCATGTAAGAAATGAGGCGCGCGAAGCGCGCAGAGCGTGCGAGCTTTTTTTTTCTTGGAATTTTCCAAGAAAAAAAAAGCCTCTTCATAGCGGCTCGGATACGAGCGTAGGGTGCCTTGTTTTGAGTTTTTCTGTATGTGTGGGTGTGGGTGTGCGTGTGATTCAACATTTTTTTGGGCAACGTTTGACCACCGCCCTCGACGCACACCGCACCAATTCCAGTCCCGGCGGGCTCTGTGGGCGCGCACACGCAAAATATACCTCCTGGTGCTGGTGCGGTGGTAAGTCGTTCACAGTAAATTTCAGATGCAGACTTATCGTGTTCAAATTATGCCGAATTTCAACCAGAAAACACTACTTGCTGTTGGAAAAACAGAAAGAGAAAAAAATATATCAGGTGTGTGTTTATTTGTCTTCTTGTTCTTTCTACCCGTCGACATCCAGCACAACCAGTCAGTGTCCGTGCCCATTCTTGAATTCCCGAGAGATACGATACGAATACAAGTAATAAGTTCTGTGGTCACACAGCAGTACATATTTTTCGTCTTCAAATTATTATGCCGGATTTCGAGGTGGAAATACCAGGATACACACGACAAAATCCAGTACTGTACCTGGTATTTGTTACAGGTGTGTCCGTACTGCTGTGCTGTCTGTGTTTTTCAAGAGCAGGATATGATCAGATGATGCCAAGAATATTCACCAACGACGGCGTATAGGTAGTAGGTACAGCAGCAGTAGATGTTCGTTCGTGTCGGTTCAGCACAAATGTTTTGCATGATGCATCGCAGATATGACTACTGCAGGTATTGCTGAGGTCGCGCCTCATTACCACCAATTTCTAGTAATGAGGCGCGCGAAGCGCGCAGCGCGAGCCTTTTTTTTCTTCTTCATAACGGCGCGGATACGAGGGTAGGGTGCCTTGCTTTGAGTTTGTATGTATGTGGGTGTGGGTGTGTGGGGTGTGATTCAACATGTTTTTGGGGCACGTTTGACCACTGCGCTCAACGCACACGGCACCAATTCCAGTCCCGGCGGGCTCTGTGCACTCACACACACAAACGGAACCTTCTCGTGCTGGTGCGGTGGTAAGTCGTTCACAGTTGGTCGAGCTAGGTGCGGCAACGTGTGTAGGCACATGTTTGTGCTGGGCCATGTTGAAAAAACACAGAACCAACGACACATTATGACGGTTTTTGCTTTTTGAGTTCTACCTAATAACGAAACCCAGCTCTACGAGTACTCGTAGGCAGACTGTGCCTGTCTACAGCAACGAGTGTTCGGGCCATGTCCCCGAGACATGCTGCAGGCCCACCCTCCTACTGATGAAGGGACGGAGAAGCAGGAGAAGATATACTGTAGTTGTTGTACAGCAGTAGCAGTGGTGGCACTGCTAGAAGCTCTGTTGGACACACGTCAGGTTGTAGATTTTTCGTCTTCAAATTATGAGTTCGGAACCAGGAAACTTCTCCGGCACTGGCCCGCTCGGGGCGTACCGCGGGGATCAAGGCCGAAGGTCGGGCGCCTGACCAGGCCGATGTCGTCGGGGCCGAGCGGACTCCTGCGGCCGCTGACGATCAACCCGACGTCGTCGCGACCGAGCGGGATTTGGCCGCCACCGATTCCTTCGGGGCCGCCTCGGAGAATACCGTGAGACTCCGGCCTCGGAGAACACCGTGAGATTCCGGGCACAAGAAGTCAGCTGCCGCTCGTGCCGTCGCCGCCGCTGCCAGAGCCACGGAGAATGCCAACAGCGCTTCCAAGGCCGCCGTCACGGCCTCCGAGGACGCAGTACGCTCCGCCTCCCGCGCTAGGGAGTCTATCTCCCGCGCCAGGGAAGCTCTGCGGGCTGCACGGGCGACCAGCGCTACAAAGACCCGTCGTGTTGCCGAGGCAGGGGCCTCAGCTGAGAGCCTTCCCCTCGTCGTGACCGCGACGACGGCCGTCCCAGTCCCCACTCCAGCCCCCGGACCTGGTCCCTCAGACCAGCACCCCTCCAGCGACATTGCGGTTGACGCCCAGGCCCGAGAAGGCCCGGGGACATAGACTTCCTGCTGGGGAGTGTCACCTGCACGGCGGCTGGCCCTAACAAGTTTCTCCCTTCTGCCGCGGCGTCGGTGGTGGTCTCCTGTGCCCGCGGGCTCCGACGCGTGATGCCGGCAGACGACCTCTCCGTCAACATGGCGTGGAACCAGATGGCCATGGACACCTGGCAGGAACAGCAGAGCCTGGCGCTCACCATGGACCTCGTGGTGAGCCTTCGGAGGGCGCACGATCTTGCATCGCAACCCATCTGCTGGCTTGCTCCAAAGGACTACCTCGCCCATCTCAGGAGCCAGGAGCGTTACGGACACCAGGGATACCAGCCCTCAGATATGGGACAGGGCTCCGGGTTGACCCACGCCCCCTCCAACCGCCCCTCGGACAACCGGGTCCACTGACACTCGGGAGTTGGAGATCGCTCTGTCGCCCACGACAGCTCCCACTGCCGCGCTGACGACCGGAACCGCCGGCGCCCGAGCGGGGGGAGAGACTCGGCCAGCCATAACGGCAGGTTCCGCCGTGGGCAAGGTACTGATCGAGCCGGGGCCACATCTCGGCGAAAAGGGGCTGGATGACGGCGAAACCGTGGTCAGGGGAAGGAGAGTTTGAGCAACGGACGCTCCAGGAGATATCGCCCGCGGGGAGACGCTTGTTCGATGCACTCACTGATACGATAGGCCAAGCCTGAGTCAGTTCGTAGAAGCCCCACCAGGGTATATACATATATTATCGCTTAGAATACACAAGACAAGGAAGAAAGGGGGAGAACATGAAGTACACACACAACAAGAAGAACAAGAAGAAGAAGAAGAAGAAGAAGTGGAAGAAGGCGGCGGATAAGATACGTCCCAACCCGCTGACCGTTCCACATAGAAACACGCATATTTCCCGTGTGAAACTCCCATATACCGTTACACATGAATCCATACACCAAGTATGTGAGCACTCCGAACAGCCCCTCTGCTCTCTACTTGGCTGCTTGGTGAATGGGATAAACACACATCGCTCATGATAAAGTACCATGCCATGATGATAGACCACGATCACCTAAAATCCAAATCCAAGGTATTGTACTCAAAGATAAGTATATGTCAAGACCACCAATGCCTCAAATCAGAATATCACAAATACAAATATCAAAGTCTCAAATATCACAAAGAAAGAAACTTAATGTTCATATCTCAGAAAATAGTACCACAAGAACAGCTGCTCAAAACCCGAAAAATAATAAATCGGAGAAAAACAGAAATCAACTCCTCGAATTTCGACTGTACAGAAAGATCAAGCCCGCCAAGCCCAGAAAAGCACACAAAGCAACTCCTCAAAATCTCAGAAAACAATCAATCGAATCCTTGCATCATTTATATAGTACTGCAGTCCCCCTTTTTTTTTTTTTTTTTTTTTTTTTAGGCTCTCCATCTCAATCAAACACCAATCCGATATAGCCTCTCTACAGGGGACACACTAAATCCAGTCAAATGGCAACGAAAACCTAGACTTTCGTCCCACGCCCCAGTTTAGTGCGGTCGACTTCGTATACTACAGATTTCAATTCCGCATTACGTGCGTAGATACGTATTCAGTATAATAATGTTGTATAGTAGTTCCAAATGTTTCAGCTTTCCTGCTACGTACAGCAGTCTTCCAGCCCCAACGGAACGGGATAAAAACCATCACTCATGAATCACGATCGATTCCTCAACTCAGGAAATCCATAAACTCGAGAAACCCAGTACGGGCATATTAGTGTAACACTGTATGGTCCCCCTTGTGCCCGTACTTGGCCATGCAAACAGCTGGGGGAGCGGAAGGGGATTCGGTACTCGATGTCATGCATGGCCACTCTTCTATCATGACTGTAGGCCCTCGCATCGCTACAATGCCGGGACGGAGTACGCCAGATTGTTATCGATCACATACGCACAAAACACTCCATACTACCGCCTCTTGCTGCGGCCGTACATGTACTTACCAGTATCATAGACTACAAAAAAAAAAAAAATCCAGAAATGACGCACTCAGATATCAACTATCATGTCATCAACCATTAATCTACACGTAAATCACTTGAATAGAAATACCCGTAATTTAGATGTACTCGTATTTTACCACAAATTACTTGGTTTAGTGCTAAATATCCTAATTTCGAGGATCATCAAATAGGGATCAATCACATGACCAAAAATAAATCTCTTCGTCAATCATGGCCTGCTCAAAATATCAACGCAAAGAAACAGCACAGCAGTGATATAGCTACACTCGTCCGGGCACGGCAGTAGGCTACCGCAAAGCTACCTCTGACGCTCATCGCATACCCTACCAAACGCTGATTCACTCATAAACAGGTCAACCTCAACAACGCGCAAGGGGGGGGGGGGGTTGGGCGTCAGGGGGAGGGCAAGACACAGCAATCATCAAAAATATACCGCTGACAAAAAAAAAAAAAATCCATTGTATCTCAAAATGTCGGCCCAAAAACAATACGCGTGCGGTACAGTAAAACCAAATCATCCAACCAAACGGAACGAACCAATGAAAACTAAAATACAACCTGTAATTTCCATCAAGCTCCCAGCTTCCAACTCTCGGTCTCCTTCATCTTCTCTTTAACTCGTGTCCGCTTCGTTCTCGTCCTCCGACGCAGCCTACTCTGCCATCCTCGGTCAGCCATGCGGGCTCTCCCTCCATTGCCCCTCTCCCGCCTTGCTCTCCGCCTCACGGTGGCCGTCCTCGGCTCCGGACACCCCTCCATCACCTCGGGGATCCTCATTTCCTCCACGCTGTTTTCTGTACCGGGTTCGTCGGACGGCTCCTCCTCGGGTGCAAGCACAACAGCGATGCCGTACTTGCTCCGATGCGTATCGCTTACAACCCCTCGTGACGTCTCGCCTATTTTCGTAGGCGACGGCTCCTGCCGGCCAAGCAGGTGTCCTTGCTTACGCGTACCCTCAGGTACGCTCTCTCTCGCGCGCGGGGAAGTCCCTCCCGCGTCGTCGATGATCGACCAGGTTGGAGGAACATTCAGCTCAGTCTCACCGGGCAACTGCCTGTGCATCGCCCGCGTGTTGTACTCCATTACGTCCTCGCCGTGTGTACCATCGGGCACATATTTTCTCGCGTTCGGGGAAATCCCTCCCGCCGCGATAGTCGGCCGGCTTGGAAGAGTATTCCGATCTGTTTCACCGGGCAACTGCTCCTGCATCGCCCGCGTGTTGTACTCCAGCCTCTCACCAACCTCCTCCCCCCCCCCTCTCTCTCTCTCCCTCGCTCTCATTTCCACACGTACTCTTCGAAAAAAACTATCTGCCCGGCGTTCCGCAGGAGGCGTAAAAGAAGCAGAAATATACTGGCATGCAAACTGCCCGTTTGCACCTCCCGCGGCCACAGCAGTCGCCCCAAAAGGCTGCCGCTGCTGCTGCACGCGCTGGAGGAACTGCTGCCGTTGCTGCTCCTGGTCGGGCCTCCGCTGCTCGAGTTGCTGCCATTGCTTCTCGAGCTGCTTCTTGTATTGCTGTTGTTGTTGAAACTGTTGCTTGAGCCACTGCTGCTCCTCCTGTTGCTGCTGGTGTTGCTGCTGCTGCTGCTGCACGCGCTGGAGGAACTGCTGCCGTTGCTTCTCGAGCAGCTGCTTGTATTGCTGCTGTTGTTGAAACTGTTGCTCGAGCCACTGCTGCTCCTGCTGTTGCCGCTGGTGTTGCTGCTGCTGTTGCTGCACGCGCTGGAGGAACTGCTGCTGTTGCTGCTCCTGGTCAAGCCTCTGCTGCTCGAGTTGCTGCCGTTGCTTTTCGAGCTGCTGCTTGTATTGCTGTTGTTGTTGAAACTGTTGCTCGAGCCACTGCTGCTCCTGCTGTTGCTGCTGGTGTTGCTGCTGCTGCTGGTGTTGCTGCCCCAGTTGTCGTTGTCTCCGCTCTGCGACCCACTGCTGCCGTGGCAGGGATGCCAGGTCGGCACTGGTGAGGACACGACTGTAATCGATGTAGTGGTAGCCAGGAGGCAGCATTCCAGCGTCGAAGTAGGTAGGTATGGTAGCCATGAGTTGCACTACCTCCCTACACTGCGGTAGGGCGTGACCAGTCCGCTCGCACCTTTTGCATCGGATCTCGCCTGTGCCGATTGTGGCCATCTCGCTTCCACTCAGAGCCGAAACATATATCTCTCCCAGCAAGCCCCAATCAGCGAGCGCGTCCCATTGGAACAGTTCGCTAGCGTGTTCGATGTGTTAAGAATATTCGATGATACTCCTGCACAGTAGGCTGCAAAGGTTGGCGCTGTCAGTCGTTAAACTGACCGAGCAGACACGCTGTGTGTCCAGGATGTGAAGAATGGATGACTCTTGAAAAAAGGCCGCTTGAGGGCAATAAAGGCTTAGGACGATGAACCGTGGTAAGTTCAGATGCGGTTTGACGAGTGAACGTGGGGGGTGTGCGAACACTCCAGTTCCTCAGTCTTGATGGCCTCTTACAGCAACGTCTATCGGCGGCTTGTCGCTGCAACTCGTCGACTACAAGAACTGCTGAAAGGCCATCTAAATATCCCGTTACTCATAATGCGGTGTAATTAGTTGAACCGCAACTTACGAAGCATTGACTCAACAGGCTATGTACATACGGCCTATTTCTTAACACTCTCCCTCAATGCAAGTCACAATGCATAAACGATGAATGTCCCAGGGCGATAGAACATGACTAAAGTCCTGATCATGGCTAACGATCACCAGCACTTGTTGGAAGCGATAGAAACAATACTAAAGCGCCGATCATGGCTAACGATCACCAGCACTTGTTGGAAGCAACGCTACTTCTTTACTAGAACACTGATAATGCATACAAAACCATAAAGCTTGTGTAGTGTAACTCCCCCATTCCCGCGAAAGTAGCAAGTAAAGACAACCAGCAAAAAGGAACCCCTACGGTTTGATCGTCTGAACTTCTCATTTTCAGGCCCTGAATTCGCTGATCAACTTGAGGAGGTAGCGCTGCCTTTGCTTACTGAGGTGCTTCGTGCCAATGTCAGCAAGCTGGTCCTCTGTTTTCACATATTTCACGGTGATTCTGCCCTCCTTGACTAGTTCCTGGATGAAGAAGTACCGTAGAGCCACGTGCTAAACTCGCGAACTGTAGGTCCGATTTCCGGCTACGTGCAGAGCCGAGGTGTTGTCGATATATAGTGGTACGCTGTCGAAGCGCGTGCCGAATCTCAGTTCCTTCATCATGTTAGAGCAGAACACCGCTTCCTTCATCGCTAGCGCTGCGGCCACGAGTTCTGCCTCCATAGTGGATTGCGCTGTCAGCCCCTGCAGTCCCACCTTGAAGCTAACCGGGGCGTTCGCAAGGAAGACAATATACGAGGACATCGACTTGCCGTTATCCGGGTTGTTGCCCCAGTTTGCATCGGAGAATGCAGTCAACTTGAAGCCACCTTGCTTGTACGTGATGGCGAAATCCACCATTCCAGCCAGGTAGCGAAGTAGATGTTTGGCTGCCGCCATGTGAGCTGTGGACGGTTTAGACATCGCCCTTGCCAGTTGATTGACGGCGTATAAGATGTCGTAACGAGTCACCTGCCCAAGGTACATGACGCTGCCCGTGATGGCCTGGAAACGCTGTTTCTCCTCCTTCCTTAGAAGCCTCTCCTCCGGCTGGTCCAGCGACAGCTATTTTCCCACACCAGGCGTGTACGCTGAATTGCAGCTTGCCATACCGTACCGCTCCAGCAGGGACTTGGTATATTTCTCCTGGGTGATGGTCACCGTCCCCTTCTCGCGGTCACGGGTAACACCCATCCCGAGCACGAGTGACACGTCTCCCATGTCCGTCATTGAGAAACGACTCATGAGCTTCTGCTTGATCCGCCTCAGCACCAGGACGTATTTTCCGAGCAAGAGAACGTCGTCGACATACAGGGTCAGGATATAAACGGCACCGCACTCCGAGTAGGTGTAGACGCACGGGTCCGACTTGAGACTTTTGAAGCCAATTTCCACCAGATGTTTGTCGATCGTGTTCCACCAGTTAGTCGGGCTCTGGCGGAGACCGTATAGGCTTTTCAACAGCCTCATTACCAGTGGGACTCCGTTTTCGTCGAATTTCTCGTATCCGGGTGCCATCTTGACGTACACTTCCTCTGTGACATCGGCGTTCAGAAACGCGGTGTTGTAGTCTAGCTGCCAACACTCCAGATTGTACTCCGCCGCTATTGCCAGCACCATGCGGATGCTCTGGAGCCTGCAGACGGGGGCAAACATGCTGCCGCAATCAATGCCCGGCAATTGCCCCCATCCTAGTACAACAACGCGTCCCTTGTGTGAGTTGTCCGCCTTGACCTTGTAAACCCATCTACTGCCGATAATCTTGTGTCCCGCGGGGACAGAGGTCGCCGGCAGGAGGGTGTAGACATTGTTCTTTTTCAGGCTTGTCATTTTCTTGTCCGAGGCCGCTTTCCACTGTGCTTTAGCCGGTAGAGTCATGGCCTCTTTAAAGGTGTTAGGAGTTATTTCCGCATTCTCCCCGGCCGAACAGCTTTGAATGGTCGTCGCGGCGTAGGCGTATTCAACGGCAGAGTCTGCTCCGTACGTCTCATGCGCGACATCCGGCAGGGTTTTCTTGGTATAGAGCCTCAGCCCTCGGAGCCCAGACAGCGCGGGCCCGCGATCGCCGCTAGGTGAGCAGAATCTGAACGGTTGTGAGTGTTACGCCTCGCAAACGATTGTGCTGCAGTGCCGGCACGCGTAACCGCAGGAGTCGCTTCTTGGCGCGAATGTCCCCGCTGTTGAAGCGGCTGTGATCCAGCCAGTGGTGTTTCCAGGGACGCTCCCGCGGGTGACATCGCTTGCTCCTGTGGTTCAAGAACAACCTCCTGCGAAACTCCGTCCATAGGCTCCCCCCCGGGCATCGCCCCTTCTTGCGGTGATCCTGCAGCTCCTCCGTCCAGTGTGTCCCTCCTAGTGATCTCGCTGATCCGCTCCAAGAGTTCAGCCACCGGTGGATTGTCTGAGAGCCCGTCCACGGCGATGTGGTCAGCAGAAGCACCGGGAAGCGGTTCCAACACGGAAGTGTAATCGCGAAGATCGCGCAGAAAGTCGACGTCTGTGATGTAGTTGTGGTCGTCCATGCCGTTGCTTGGCGGATTAATCTGCTGCGAAGTTTCTTCCAACGGTGGCGGGAATAGGCGTGATGGTGTCTCGATGAAGATGACGTTCCGGCTCTCCATAATGCGCCGGGTGGCAGGATTGTACACTCGATAGCTCTTGCTGTTGTTGCTGTACCCAACCAATCGTCCTTCCACCGCCTTGAGTTCAAGCTTTTTGGAGTAGGTCTCAATATGCACGAAAGCCCGGGCACCGATGACTCGAAGAAGACTCAGACCCGGCTCCGTTCCGTGTAGCATTTTGTACGGAGACTGCATGCCGATCGCAGAGTGCGGCGCCCTGTTGCCCAGAAACGCCGCCGTGAACATCAATTCTCCCCACAGAAACTTTGGCAGTCCGCTGTCGGCAAGCATACACCGCACCCTAGCTGCAAGAGTTCTTCCAACGCGTTCGGACATGCCAATTTGCTGCGGCGTATTGGTGCTGGCGTACTCGAGCAACACCCCCGTCTGAAGGCAGTAGTCCTGGAACTCCTTGCTGATGAATTCTCCTCCTTTGTCCACCCTCAACCGCTCGACGCGGAAACCACTCGGAATCACCACAGATTGTACGAATACCTGAAATGAGCTGAGAGCGTCGTGCTTGGACTTCAGCAAATAAGTCTCCGTCCACTTGGTGTACTCGTCGGAAATCTTTGTGATGTACTTGTAGCCCCCGAGGGCCTCTGGGGTTAAAGGTCCCATCAGGTCTGCGAAAACGAGTTGGAAAGGGAGTTTAATCTTGTGGTCGGCGGTTTTGGGATGAGCCAGCTGGTGACTCTTGCCCACGGCGCACACATCGCAGTCTGGCACAGGCCCGTCGAAACTCACCCCGTTGTTATCAAGGTTTTTCAGAAGCTGTAAGCTCTTGCGGTTGAGGTGTCCTAGTCGCCGATGCCACAGGTTGGCGTTTGCCGCAGCCTGCATTGCCAGCTCCGGCCCGTTGCCACCGCCGGCGAGGTCCAGCGAGAAAGAATAAAGATCGTGCCCCAGCTCTTGGAGCGGAAATATGTGGTTGTGGGTTTCCAGCCTTGGGTTGGTCATGTCAAAGATAGACACCACACCGTTACGCGCAGCTTGCTTGACAGAGAACAGGTTACGTCCTAGGCCAGGCACAATCAGACACGAAAGTTCAATTAACCGTCGCACTCCTTTGTCGTCGATGACGTGGCCCCGGAGCACTCCCTGCGCAGTGCCATTCAATTCCCCCCCCCCGGCGGTTGAGATTTTTCGTGGCACGTCCAACACCTTGTACTCTTCCAGTCTGTCCCGAAATCCGGGGATGATGGCGTCGTCGAAATAATGTCCTGACGCGCCACTGTCCACCAGCACATTTACGGAGTCGTTGCTGCACCCTGTCCGCCGCCTCGCGGTGGGACCGATCGTGAGTGCCGACCCATCTTCCGTACTGGTGACGCCCCCAAAGACTTCGGGCTGTCCATAGGTGTTCTTGACCATTCGGGCATAAAGGGAGTTGCCAAACGAGAGCCACAGATAGTGGAGAATAGCCACCATCACTAGAGCACGGGTCACGGCCGTCAAACCCCCGACGATGTGCTCTCGGAATCCCAGTTGATGGGCCGGTTCTTCCTCGACCATGAAGAGGGACTCACCAGCCTCTTCTCCGCTGACGCCGCCGAAAGATCCGAACAGCCCACTGGTGTCGACTGGTTCATCCGTGGGGCCGAATGGCCAAAATGCTTCCTCCTCCGTCGGCGCTTCCACTGCGGTGAATGAGATCGGGTGGTCGATGTAGTTAGCGGCATAGTTGGCGTTACCGGCGTTTGCACTGCCGACACCATGCTGGGTGCGGCAGTCCGCATCGCTATGCGTAGTGCTCTTATGGAGGGAGCACCACTGATTTCTATCCCCCCTCTCCTCGCGTCTCCTGATCCTGCTTTTCCGTGGCGAGAAAAGTGCTGTTTTCGCTGATGTTGCTGACCCCCCGGATTGGGCCCACGCCGGTGGTCCTTCTTCAAGATGGCGCAGTCCTGCGTTACGTGTCCGAATCCTTTGCAGTAGTTGCACTGCACGTCACTGCTGGTGTGCCCCACCACCTGCATGGCAATGCCGCGGCCTGCGATCGGCTTAGCGTTGACAGAGCACGAAAGGTTGTCGACGTACATAGTGTGTACCATGTGCCGAATGTCGTCCAGTCCAAAGTTTCGCCTCTCGTAGCTGGCGGTTCGTACCCTCTCGTACTCGGGCGGAAGGGCTTGGAGAATGATGTCCTCGTACCTCTCGTCGTGTACTGTCTGTCCCATTTCCTCGAGGAGGTCACGGCATTCGTCCAGAACGAAAAAGAAGTCGTCCGGATCCTGGCCGGGCTCCATCTTCGTGTTGACGAGTTTCTCGTGGCACGCCCTTCTGGCCTCCTTAGTGTGGCCGTTGTACTTCTCAGTCAGAGCCTTCCACGCCAGCTGTCCATGCCCCGCTCCATCTTCTGGCCGCTTCCCCTCGAACTTCTTGACGGTGTTGTTGGCGGAGCCAGATGTGGTGAGAAGTAGAACACTCCAGAGATCTTGGTTCGCCTGTAGCCATTTGTGCTCAGCTGCAGCATTAAGCGTCGCGGTGTCGGTGCTGCCCAGAGTAGGTGATGGCTGGGCCTTGCCTTGAAACACTTCGAATACGGCCTTGCTGTAGAGAGACAGGCAGACGCACAGCTTGCTCTTGTATTCTTGAAACGACTCCTGGTTCCTGCCGGCAAAGACGGGGCAGTTCTTGATGACCGCCTGGGTGTTGTTGGACGCCACGCCCTCCATGGCGATCCCTCGACGCTAAAGCGGATCTGTTCCTTCGAAGCACACGATATAGTAGATAAAGATGAATCCGAGTCTTGGTCGCTGTACTGTAAAAACAAAGAAACAAAGAAACAAACAGACCTGAACAGACAAGCAAACAAACAAACAAACAAACAAACGAACAGGCAAACCAGCAGACAAACTCGCCCGAGTCTGTGTTGGGCCGCTGAATGGCGGAACCGAGCTGTGTCGTCGGATCGCTGAAAAAATCAAAATAAAGCTGAGGAGCTTTGTGTAAAATCCAAATAAAGCTGAGAAGCTTTGTGTAATAATCCCCAGCTGCTGCTCCTGCTCCGGGTCCACGAAGGTTCCCGATGAGCGCGCCGCGCTGAAAAAACGATGGCTCAAAAACCTGTTAAGAATATTCGATGATACTCCTGCACAGTAGGCTGCAAAGGTTGGCGCTGTCAGTCGTTAAACTGACCGAGCAGACACGCTGTGTGTCCAGGATGTGAAGAATGGATGACTCTTGAAAAAAAGGCCGCTTGAGGGCAATAAAGGCTTAGGACGACGAACCGTGGTAAGTTCAGATGCGGTTTGACGAGTGAACGTGGGGGGTGTGCGAACACTCCAGTTCCTCAGTCTTGATGGCCTCTTACAGCAACGTCTATCGGCGGCTTGTCGCTGCAACTCGTCGACTACAAGAACTGCTGAAAGGCCATCTAAATATCCCGTTACTCATAATGCGGTGTAATTAGTTGAACCGCAACTTACGAAGCATTGACTCAATAGGCTATGTACATACGGCCTATTTCTTAACACGATGCACTCACTGATATGATAGGCCAAGCCTGAGTCAGTTCGTAGAAGCCCCTCCAGGGTATATATATATAATATCGCTTAGAATACACAAGACAAGGAAGAAAGGGGGAGAACATGAAGTACACACACAACAAGAAGAAGAAGAACAAGAAGAAGAAGAAGAAGAAGAAGTGGAAGAAGGCGGCGGATAAGATACGTTCCAACCCGCTGACCGTTCCACACAGAAACACGCATATTTCCTGTGTGGAACTCCCAAATACCGTTACACATGAATCCATACACCAAGTACGTGAGCACTCCGAACAACGCTTCTCAGGCCAGTTCTTCCAGTTCCTCCACGGGCGGGAGTGGCAAGCCTTCGCCCCCGAGGTCACGACCAGCTCCAAGAGGCAAGTGGTTCCCTCGCTGACCGATGTTTCTTCCGCCGCCCTCCTTGGCCGTTTGATCGTGCCCGATGACTGCGCCATGCCCGTATCGTTTACCCTTGCTCATGCCCGCACATCGGCGATCGACTCCGCTGCCGTAGCCGCCGCGAAAAAGCGCACCGCCAACGTTCAACTGTCGTACAAACACCTGGTGCTCAAAGACATCTCTCGTGTTTCAATCCTACATTTTCCCTCTTCGATCAATCCTTCCGATGCCGCGTAACAACTCACTCGTTCGGTCAAGGCCTCCGAGTCTGATATTCTCATGATGTGCTGCGATGGCAGCCATGAAGGCCTTAATTCCATCGATTGGATCCCCGGTTGGGAGTACCCCCTCCAGAAATCCCTCGCGCGTGCCATCACGCCTGACACGCCCACGACCACCCCTCTCACTACGTTGATGGATGATGTTTTTGGACAGGTGTCGCGCGCCCTCGCCGCTAGATCGACGAGACCGGAGGCTTTCACGCTCCTCCTGAGGTTACTGAGCAACGACGTCGACCGCACCGACACAGGGGGCAACTACACCAAGTTGCACAATTTTGGCGCGCCTAACGGGATCCCCTTTTGCGGTATTAGCCGTGCATTTCGAGGGGTGGTGTCGGCAGTGACCGGGACTGAGCGTGTTTCGGCACCGGGGGTGGAAGTTGTTCTGCAGGTGGTTCGGATAGCAGTTAACGAGCAGTACCCCAGCTTGATGCCCACGCTGTAACCGGGAGTTTTGACTACGGTATCGAGGCCGTTCGGCACTTTGGACGCCATGTGGTTGGTTTTTGAGACTCTCGCGAACAATAAGAGACCTTCCGTCAACGACGCAAAACATTTTTCTTTGCCTGCTTCTTCGACGAGTGTGCGGTCACCCGCCCCGTCGAGGCCCCGGCCCGCCAGCAATGGTTGCGGCCAGGGCCGGACGCTTCCCCAGTCGCCTTCATGGCAGACGGGATCACGCAATAATCCGTTTATGCTGAATATCAACGAATCCATCCCTGACTGCCTCGACCCATGGCTTGACACCTCTTCCAACTGCTGGCCCCTAAAAAGAACACCACTACGCTGAAGTTTACGCTGTTTGCATGTCCATCAAGACCGAGGACCTTCCCCTCTGGAGCGGCCTACTTTCATCATCTGCTCGCGCGGCCGCCCTCAGCGAAAACCGAGGTCGCTGCTTGAACTGCCGCGAAGACTCACACTCCCTCAGACAGTCTAGACACCCCTTCCAAAACCTTGGCGGTATTTCGAACTCCGACCTCGGAACGCTCGGCGACGGTGCAGCGTTCCGCCATTGGCAAGAACGCATGATCAGTCACCGCCGCGAGAACAAATCACGACCGAACAAACACAACCAGAGGAAATAAAAGCGTCGGCTCGACCACTCGCATGGGCATCACCACGGCCAAGGTAAACAGCACAGACAAGGTAACGACTAAAAGACACACGCGGAACGAGGACACCAACAGCTTCACTCCGGCCATCACGGTGGTGGTTCGACCGCCCCTGCCTCTTCCACCGCAGCTCTCGCCTCGGGGATCCGCTACGATGCTTCGCATAACTCGGGCGGAAACTCGAAGGGACGCCAGCCAGGCACCTTCCGCGCCTGTAACTGACAGGTCGACGGCGGTTCGGCCCCTCCTGCTCGTCCACCGCCAACATTGCCGGGAGAAAACACGTTGATTTCACAAGATGCTCGCGTCCCAGGCTCGCTCAACGCTCGGCGCCGACCTGCCCCGCTCCCGCCCTCGTACTTGGGCCCGACGCAGCGACTCAGCCTCACTGGATTGACCGGGGAGCCCCCGGGCGTCTTCCCCGGCGTCGGGAGCCCGCGCCTCAAACGCCGCTCCCCCCTCAACCTGGGCACCAGAGCAGGCGCGTCACACGCCGCTCTCCCGAACCACGCACCGCGCAGCACCACGAGTGTCGCGCCGTCACATTTTGTTCTCAGCGAGGGTGTCCCCCTCCTTCACCTCCCGTCCATGCGTTGGCAGTCGGTTTGAGGTGCGAGAAGGCCAACACCGAAACCCCGAGATCTCGGTTGAAGCTCGACTCGGCGTTTCCTTGCAATAACTGTGGTTGTTCCACCCTTTTTCCAATTAAGGAGGAATCGACAAGATCAGCTACCTCGTCCCCTTTCCCCACCAGGTCTACAGGACGGAAGCCGTATCCGGTGGACCCTTTGTTGCCCCCCACCCGAGCACCGTTCTTGAAGTCGTCTACAGGGTCTGCAGGTCCTCTTTCATCTTCGCGCACGCCACTCCACGTGCGCAGCGCTCCTTCGGCTGCGTTGGAACTGGAGAAACTTGACACTGCCCGTCGAGCCAGGGGTGACTCCACGGCCTCCGGTCAGATCAACCGGACAGTATACCCGTCAAATTCGGAAGAATTGCAGCTCACGTCAAGCACAACGGGCTCAAAGCCCCCTTCCCCCCTTGATCTAGGAATGAGACCATCGGGCGCAGCAAGAGAACCTTCTGGCGATTTTTTGCCTACGGGCAATGGTGACACAGAGACAGTATACGTGGAACCGGACTCGCCTCGTGCACCAGGGACTCAGTGTTCTCAGGGAAGGACACTCCCCCCCACACACACCGCAACTGCGGCCACAGACGACTCGGCACCGTCGGTCTTTGACCCTACCCTTGAGTATTTAACGGAGCGGGTGGTACTTTTCTGGCAACCCCCCTCCTATTTTTCGCAGTGGTCACCCTCGTATTTTGTCGTTGGAGATGTGTATTTCCTGCGCGGAGCAGTATATGACGGCTGAAAAGGCTCGCCTTTTTCAGGACCACGTCACAGCGGAGCGGATTATGGCCTCGTCAGACCCACGCGAGCACAAAGGCCTCGATCGCGGCGTGCATAACTTCGACCGAGCTATTTGGGACCGCGTTCGGGAAGACGCCGACCTTGCTGGTACTTTTGTCAATTCACGCAGAACCCGACCATGAAGCAGCCCCTATTGAACACTGGCACTAAAACTTTGGCTGAAGCCAGCCCTTGTGACCCTGTGTGGGGCATCGGGCTCCGGGCAGACGACCCCGAGGCTCAAGATCCCCCTCGGTGGCGTGGGAAAAATTTGCTCGGGAAAGCTCTTTCCGCCGTTCGCGACACCCTCCGTTCAAGTGAGGCCGGGTTGGCACACCCCGCCTCCTCTCATCAATTTTGGACTCCGACCACGCCTGACAGAATTCATGAGATTTCGCCAGCGCCTCCTCGTCCTTTGGTCGTGGCCCCCGCATGCCCAGGTCCTCCCTTGGAGTTTTCGACCAGCCTTTTTACGCGCCCGCTGATCACTGCGGGTGGAATGGCGATGGCTTTCGTTGACGATTTATTCCTGCCCCTTAGGGCTAGGCCTTCCTTTCTTCTTTTTTTTTTTACGTTCCTTGTCGGCTTCGTTGCCGCGCCGTGAGGAACCGCATCTTCGACTCATGTTCTAGTTCGTGGAATCGGGGTTTCCACGAATTTCCCATAATTTGCACATACGGCTCATCAGAGTGGGCTAGCGTTATGATACTACCTTGAAGGAGGCTGAAAGCCAGGTAATTACCTGGGGTCAAGTTATAGGATCGTACATGGAAAACCAGGGAGATACGAGCTCGGCTCTTAGTCTCCTTGAGCACGAAAGGAATAAAGCTGCTCCTCTCCTATCTCTAAGCAAATAACACACGTGAGTACCAACGAGAACCGACTTAATAGGCAAACCTGTCCAGAGATACAAAGCGTCACGACCTTGATCTTAACACCCGCCTCCCGGAGATGTGTTACACAATACCACCAGGTACAAAACCAAAAAAAAAAAAAAAAAACACAACAAGTACACAGAGCAAGGCGAAGTAAGAATGGAGATGTGTTACACAATACCACCAGGTACAAAACCAAAAAAAACACACACACACACAATAAGTAAACAGAGCAAGGCGAAGTAAGAATGAAAGGTAAGAACAGGCAAACCGATACGGACCTTTTTTTATAACAGCAACAACAGTGTATTAGTATGGCCGACAACACGTTGGTATCGATATATCTCTCCACTCGTCAATAGCACGAGTGTCGAAGCAATAACTGTTATTGTTGGTGAGTCTATTGTCCGGGGTCTTTGTTGTCTTCGGGGGGGGGCACGGTCTCAGGGGAACCGTGGTTGAGGAAAGCGGGAAGGAGATGCCAGACAGGGAAGCAACGAATACCAGACCGACTAGCGGGTACGTAGAACCTGGCCGCGATACCCGCACCACAAACTGTTGCGGCTGCCTGGAGGGTGCCTTTGTGGTGCTTCCGTATCTATCTATGGTGTGCAGTCACTTCGCACGAGTACATTTTGCATCATATTTCTTATTTCTACATGTTCTTGTTTGTTGTTGTTCTCACATTATTCACTCATCGCCACAATACAGTCCGTGGTCGTAAGACAGGCTTCAATAACGCTGGAGTGGAATACTGCTGAATTACCTTAGGAGGGAAACTAAAAACGGGAAAATACTGCACATGTTATGAAGCACTGTAAACAAGGAGCTTCGCTCAGGAAGGAAAAGTACAACATATTACCCAAAGCGGGCAGAGGTTCATGCTTTGTTTTAATTGTGTAGTTGTAGTTTTGCTGTTGTAGTCGCAAACTGGCGACTTGACAATGCCAAGAGTCCTGCCGCCATGCTTTAGGAATATAAGCACCTCGGACGCCACGTGTATGTGTGAGCACAACACCATACACACGTACGAGGTATTCCTTTCTGAAGCTCTCTCTCCACAATCAATCGCTCCTCCACCGCCACCTCCACTACCACCTCGTGTACTCGCTCCACCAGAAGATGGCGCATACGACTTGGATCGCTTTAGCGTGGGTGAACGGTAAATCGCGGACATACATGTTACTCATTGGTCCGAGCTTGCACGTGCTATGTTGTTGTGCGGAGAGAGAGCCTCACCAACTTCAACGAAGGAGAGCCTGTCGTCTCACCCCTGAAAACAAATAAGTTGGAATTAATCAATTATGTTGAAAGTAAGTGCAGGATCGGCTATCTCGCTCAATTTAGATGGGATTTGGATTCCGAGTCGAGTATTGAGCATCCAGTTTTCGTTTTTTTTTTTTTTTTTTTTTTTGTGATAGCTTGAAAATAGTGTCGGATCGGTTGTCTCGCTCAGTTTTGACGGGATTTTGATTTTTAGTCCGGTTCGAGCATCCATCTTGCGACTTTTTTCGGATATTTTTTGGTCGGATTTTTATGTTGAATTTAGTGTAGGTTTTTTATCTGAAATTAGTGTGGGATTTTTGTTACCTTAGATTTAGCGTGGGGACTTGTATCTTGAGGCAAGTGTGAGGGAGCAAAGAAAGCAAAGAACGCAGAGAAAGGAATTACTTTTCCGAGGGAAAATAATGTGGCACGATGAGCAAGCACGCAAAGAAAAACTGAAGAGCGCAAAGAAAGCAAAGATCGTAGAAGCGACGATTCTTTGTCATAGACTCGCTGAGCGCGAGGCAGGTGTTTAATCAAGCGAAAGAAAGGCAACCACATATTTAAGTAAGTTCATTTATACTGAAATTAACTGCGAGAAATCGCACACCTCAGCGGGGGCCACCGGAACAGTGTGTTTTCGACACCTCGCATCAAAAACGGAACGCTGTGATCACATGACGATTTAAAAGAACTTACCGGTAGATATTTTTCATTTTTTTCAGTTCTGGCCACTTGGATTTAGAGACCCCGCCCTGTCCGAGTGTTTTCCTTGCTGACCTTTCTGCGTTAGGGTTTCGAAAGAGGACTGTTGTTCCGGGTGCCCTCGACCTCAGACAAAACATAATAAGTGATATCAGCTTACGTGTGTATCACAGACATATTATACGCGCTGTACGAGTCGTGGCGGAGACCGAGGAGACAGCATAAATATTTCGGTATATAAATACCCGCGAGAAAAAAGGTAGGATGAAACAAATCGACGTCGCATTCGAAATCGGACTCGATATTTAGTCTACTCTTCACGAAAAAAAACGTGTTTAGTGGTATCCCATGACGCCCACGGGGGAGGTGGGTGAAATTGTGACGAGTCTCCCTCGTCCATTTCCCCCTCTTCCGTCTCCCATTTTAGCTTATGTACGCGGTTGGCCTGCCCCCCACTCTGTGCAGCCTCAGCAGTCAATCCCATTCAGAAGCCGCGTTTTCAGCCTGCAACTCCCCGTGCCTTCAACACGCCCCACCTCGCCCCCTGCCCCGGCTGCCTACCCAGCTATTCTTTCCTTCCCACCAGCCTCTTGGAGCCCACAGTAGGTCCTCCATATTCGACCGTACGTATCCCGTGAACGCCTGCGACGCCCATATTTCCTGTCCCTGTATCATCCACGGCGGCGGGGCTCTAATCGCCACCAGCCTCGTTGTTCCTCCTGTCCTTTTCGAGTGCCGCGCGAAGTCTCCGGTGTCAGTTCCGCCACTTTTCCCTTCCCTACGATCTCCGTTTCTCCTCCACCTTCTCCAGCTCACTCATTAAGCAGTACGCCGCTTGCCCTCTCGTCAACATCTCCCATCTCCATTTCTCCTCCACCCTCTCCAGCTCACTCAAAAAGCAGTACGTCGCATGACTTCTCGTCCACACCTCCCATCCCCTCCTGCTCCTGTATGTCAATCAGTGTGGCGTTCTCCCCGCCCGAGATACTGCTTCGGAAATACTTGAACAGCTCCGCTCGGCCGACCCCGTCGTCGCTCGGCCCACCACGTCGCTCGCTCGGTCGACCGCGCCGTTGCTCGGGTCTGCCGCGTCGTTCGCTCGATCGACCGCGCCGTCGCTCGGATCGGTCGCGTCGTTCGCTCGGTCCGTCGCGTCGCTTGCTCGGTCGACCGTGCCGTCGTCGTTCGGGTCCGCCACGTCGTTCCCTCGCTCGGTCGATCCCACCGTCGCTCGGTCCGTCGAGTCGTTTGTTCGCTCGGCCGATATCGCCGTCGCTCGGTCCGCTGCGTCGCTCGACCGATCGACCGCACCGTCGCTCGAGTCCGCCGCGTCGTTCGCTCGATCGACCGCCCTGTCGCTCGGGTCCGCCGCGTCGTTCGCTCGCTCGGTCCGTCGCGTCGCTTGCTCGGTCGACCGTGCCGTCGTGGTTCAGGTCCGCCACGTCGTTCCCTCGCTCGGCCGATCCCACCGTCGCTCGATCCGTCGAGTCGCTCGCTCGATCGACCGCGCCGTCACTCGACCTCGTCGTTCCGTAGTTGGGTGGGTGGCGTTGGGCCGCCTTCGTCGCCCGCGATCGCCCGGTCAGTCGCACCGCCGGTCGCCCTCGGCCGCTCTTGTTAAGTATCAACTGCAGTAGGAGTTGTATGCAGCAGTAGTATTGATACGGTAGTATATCCTGCTGGTGTTTGTCCAGTAGTTTTTTTGTTTTCCTGATTTGAAGTCAATACCTTGGTTTGTTCTCTCTGGTACGAAAACGTCACCTGTGTCCCTTGGGCCTGATAGCAAATGGTGCTCCTTGGGCCTGCACGCGAAGCCACGAACACAGGAATAGAAGCGCGTACAGTCCAGCTAGCTCTACCCTTGGAGGCCTCGGTTGGATTCGATGTGGCTGGGAGACTCTGCGTCTTTGTTTTCGGAGATTGTTGTTCCTTGTGTTCTCGGAGCGCAAACTCTCTCTCTCACACACGCTCTCTCTCTATCTCTCTCATCGAGGTACAAGGAGCTGACATGACGGAAGCGACCCTGCCATAAAACGCCACAGAATATGTCGCAAGCCCCATGAGGTCAAGACCTTGCAGCTAGAAGCGGCCTTCCTCGGCCGTTTGCATCAGCGCGCAACGACCTCATAAACGGCGTTAGTCAATCCCGCTGAGCGAGCCGTGCTTCTACAAGGTGATTTCATTTTTGTCACGATCGATGCGCTGTAGCCAATTTGCGAATGATTTCGCTGCCCGTACCAACTTTGGCACAAGCCATTGTCTACAAGCAATTGTCCCGCGGGTGGCGCTGGGTCGCGTAGCTCAAGGCGCAGGGCTCCTCTGAATCCAAACGTTGGCCCAGGCTGCTTGTATGTGTGTCCGCTACCGATTCGCGCGGCGGTATACTCGACAACGTCGGAAGCGGTTTGGAACCAGATTTTTTCCCTGTGACGGGGGATAGACAGACAGGTTTTGAATATCCGGTATAGAATACTCTAGGTTGTAAACCTAGTGATTTACTGTGAAGTAAGCAAGCCAGACTTCATGATGTTCTCCTATTGCCTCGGGATAGTGTCGTCTAGTCTTTGATGTAGTCAAAATGCGATTTCTCTCAGGACTTACCGGGCATGACCACGAGCAATCGTCGGCAGCGGCGGGTGAAACGTGTAAAGCAACCTCCGCGAGCGCGTGGCCGTGGCTTGCGTGAGCGTGGGTGTTTCAACAATTGTCTTGGAAAGATACTCCAGTATTTTATAACGTGAAAACGAATTTTGCAGACGCGGAGTGCGATTTGTCACCGAAGTTTCCGAACAGAACCACGAGACTTTGACGGGAAGCGGCGGGTGCCACGTGTAAAACCACCACCGCGAGCGCGTGGCCGTGGCTTGCTTGAACGTGGATGTTTCGACGACGGCAAAAAAAACTGAGTTTAAAAAAACACGGTCAAGAAAATACAGAGTTTTTTCTAGTGGAAACAGAAACTAAGCCCTGAAGAGATTTATAACCAGTACATCTGTTGTTTTTTCGCCCCCTTGAGGCATGCATGTATCCAAGTATTACCCGTACCCGGACCTTCTCTAGGTCATGTACGCCTGTGTCACAATACCAGGAACTTATGCGAATTATTAAAGACTTCATACCCGTACCCAGAACTTCTGTGAGTTATGTATGACATCCACACCCGTACCCAGAACTCCTGTGAGCCCGTGTCACAACACAACATTTTTATACCTGCCCGGAACTTCTGTGAGTTCTGTACGCCCATGCCACAATACCCGTAATGTCCGTGAGTTCTATAAGACTTCTATACCCGCACCCGGAACTTCTGTAAGTTATGTATGACTTCCTTGCCAGTACTCGGAATCCACAAACCCCACAGGAAGTAGCTTTGCAATCTTCTCTATATCATTTCTAATCTTGGCTTCATACCCCTTTCCAAACAAATCACTTTCTCCGTCATCGCAAGTGATCTTCACAGACGCTTCGGTACTGCCTCTGCATATTGTACAGTAGGCACAAAGCCTCCGCACGCATCATTGTTTTATAGGTTATGAGCCTCGCCTTTTGATCTACACACCGACTGGCACTACGCAACAATGTCTCGCTGAGCTCGTCAAGCTCTACAACCTCCAAGAATCTCGAAGAAAGATCACGTCGTCAAGTGCGGAGGAATATGATTTTCCCCCAGTTATTTGAAGATCAGCCCCGACTCAACAGCACCATCGATGTTCATCAAGTTCGTCGGGATTATTTTAGAGAAACAATTGCTTCACGATATCGCGCACCAAGCAGGTATAAAAAGAGACTGATGTCGTGCTGTCAAGTGCGAAGCACGTACGAGTACTCGTACGGAGTCTGGCTTCACGCTCTCACGCGCGAAGCTCGTATCAACGTTACCGTCACGCCGTATGCTCGAAATACGTCACACGACTATTTTGTGCGTAATCACACGCAAACCATGTTTCGATGCTACTTCCACGATGTACGCACGAGAAACATCGCACGGCTGCTTCTGTGCTACCACACACAACGTTGGTCTCAAGACTATTTTCACGCTGTACGCACGAGAAACATCACACGATTGGTTTCTGCGCTATCACGCTATCACGCGCAAAGTTAGTTTCAAGCCCGTTTCACCCATATCACGCCAGAAGTATCATACGGTACACGCCAATGAAAAAATATTCTCCAAGCCCACACGGCAGAAACCTCATAATTGTAGAGTCAGTCGGCGGCAAATTCAGCGGACCTGACGACGTATGGAATAGCACGCCTTCCTGGGGTCTCCAACAACCTGGAGGGGTATTTATGCCCCAAGCCCGGATACATTCGTCATTGCCCATCTTCTATGGCGCGACGGCGAGATGTGACACACAGCCAGGTCGTTGATGAATTGCCTACTCAACCTATCACGGGGAAAATAACTTCAGCCGTTACATTGGCTACTACTCAGCCTGGCACGGGAGCAAAACCTCATGCCAACACGGAGCAAGCATCGCCAATATCATCACCCCAACATGGGGCAGCCGAACTTGTGGCGTGATCATTATCATCTACTAGTACTGCTGCGACTGCAACAGCTCCCACTGAGCGTTCTACGTCTACTACAACTACGGACGCATCATCGTTGCCTCCAGAAGGTATGAACTAGTTCTTCTTCTTCGAAGCTTCTACACGTTGCACGTTTACCGCGACTACATGCATTTTACCATCGCTTCTAGAAGGAATCGACTACTTTCTCCTCTCAGAGCCGTCAATCGTTACCACCGAGCCCGCCGACGTCAGCGGCGCCTCCAGACACTTCATCGACAACCAGCAGAATCGAGAGCCCTAAGCTGAATACATATGGCAGTGAGCCGCTCCCGAACGCACATCGAAGATCTGCAACAGTTCCAAAGCCGGCTCTTGGCCGCACAAGTCATGGCGTAGCTTCAAAGTTCAAGAGTTGTGCAAACGATGACTTAAAGGTCTGAAGCTTTGTCCATAGCGAACAGTTGGCGGCGCGCCTGCACAACACTATGATACCCGTGTTTTGCCGATGACACGGGCAAGGCGAGGGGGGATAGTATGAAGGGCTTATATAACTAATAACAATATCTGTCCTGCGGAACCTTTTCGTGCAGTACCCCTCAGCTATCCAGGCACCCAGTAGATACGGCGTCGACTTCGCCAACACAGGCCCAGAACCTCGTTCGAGACCAAATAGGGGACGATATGCAAGTGGTGGCGCGCCGTCTCGCCTTTCGTCCGCCCCCGCTGTATATCACCATCCTCCGGCTTCGGGTTGTATAATCCCAGCTCCCGAGTGTCACGCTGTCAAAGTTGCTGCCGCGAAGGTGGCGTCGCCTGCTGCTGCGGCTACGCCGACGTGATCGGTGGTAGCGACGGTGACGGCGGTGGCGGTAGTAGCTAATACAACAGCGGTGGCGGCGATGACGGTGGTGTCATCGGCGGTGGCTCATGCCGTACGCTCGGGCCTACCGTGTTGGATTAAAGGGATATATCCTACTCGGTCTGCGCTGACTTGGCAGGGTGGCAGGCTATCCCTTGTAACCAACACATACACAAATACACTAGTGCAAGCAGGGTAACGCTCAGATGTGATTAACGAATTGCTTTAACTACTTTAAAGGTGTTCAAAAACAGTAGAGTCCAATATGCTACAACACAGCATACTATAAGTAGCGCCTCCTCTTTTCACTGTGTACACGCGTTCGACAGGTGAGACAGCGAAGAGCGTCAAGATCTCAACCCACTTCTTCGGTACCAAGGCAAACCATATTTGTTTGATACTCCGCCTTGTGCTTCTCCATCAAGTACGCTACGACCAGCTGCCCAACGTCCGTCCACAGCATCCATCCCTCACAATTCTGCTTGAATTATCAAATCGCCGTACTGGGCGACTGGCTTGTTTGCACTTTGATCATGTTCCGCATGCTCTTATATGCCGGTGGTGCTCCCCTCTCTCCGATACATGTGCTCTCGACTTCCTTGGGGCCTATTTTATGCTTCGATTTCGAAATGCAACGATTGTAAGCCGGTGGAGCTTCCTGTTCAAATTCCTTCTGCTCGCAGGCACCCTCTGAACTTTTGTGCCGCAAGGAAGAGCCATGCGTTATTCCTCGTCCTTCTTTCGTGCTTGCTTCTGTTGTGAATGGGTCCTCGCGTACACTGCCGCCCTCTGGGCTGAATGATGTGCGCAGGGTATACACTGCCTCGGCGACGACTGCCAACACCATAAGTATGTTCACTGCAATCAGCACACCGCCAAACATTTCCGCGCTGTACTCCCGCTCGTCTGAAACGTCCACCTTCGCCAACAACGCCAAAAACAATGACAAGAATACAACTATATTTCCGACCCGAGACAACCACACGTCCGATTCCGAAATATACGGATCCGTCGACTCGAAAACAATAATAAACATGAAGGCCAAAACAATTGTTGTGGCGACCTGAGCTGCCGTGTTTGGAAACGTGAAGACAATTATGCCCGTGAGGCAAACACGCCGAGCACACTCCACAAGTTCATAGTAGAACCGACTAGGCTTGTACGGCTTCCACAAGTCGCCAGTCGACTGACACTCAGGGGATGTATCACATATCCGTCGATCACCGTCTCTCAGTAAATCGCGATTGCGGAACAGAATAACCGCGTAGAGGAGCGGAATACCAATCGGGTATACAGCGATCATGAAAGCTGCGTAAAGTTGCAGAGCCTTGTGCTTTGTCGAATCACAAAGAATGGCGTAATCAGCGCGGAGATATGTGAACCCATCGTCAAGACTCTCACAGGCGAACATACGGAAGACGGTCGCCGACACCGACGAGTACACGAAAAACGCCAGAAGGAGAACGGCAGAGGCGTGCTTCCGCCGCACAGCTCCGATCGCTTGTGGAGAGCTACTGTTCCTCCGCATGGCCACCAAGTATGTTCCCCAAATGAGACACAGCAGAGCGATGGGTCCGATCGTAGCCGCTAAAAGGCGGTCATGGAAGTCGACGGCCGCGAAGCACCCAGCCGAGAGCACCCAGCCGAGATCAAAACTCACGGCGGCAGCGATGCGGTCTAGAAAAGCCCCGTAGCTAGATGGGTATCTGGCGTTCGCGACGTCATCGAACTGCCGCAGGCGAAGGAGAAATACAAAGCGGACACAGTACGAGCGGCAGCTGTAGTAATCTCCACGTTGATACTACTGTAGATATTGCATAATACTGTACTGTATTCCAGTAAATATGTGAACAATTGAGGTATTATCCAACCTACAACAATATATGCTGTCGTTCGCTGTGGGTTCCCCTTGGAGTACGTTGTGTCGTGCCTGTGAAACTTGGGGATGGTTCCACCAGGGATGGGTAATGGACGAGGCCCAGATGTTATCACGAACAAGCACACGCCAACCGTATAATAGCCACTTTCTACCGATGGATGCGCGTTCAGCAGCTGAACTTAGTGGATTGCCGCTGTAATTACCGCTTGCCCCCACATACCTGGGTGAGAATCTGCCACGTGACGATGATTACTTTTAAGCCCTGTAGCGGCAAACGCCGTATCAGCCCATGGAGCATCATCGGCAATCTACCGGGCTGCACCACTTGGTCTGTGGAGACCTTCGACATCATGTAGAGAACGAAGACCACGCCAGCGATTGCAACAAATGCGCCAACGAGTACCGCCAGCACAAGCTGTTTCCAGTCATTCATACACCGCCGGCAAGTGTACGACAATGTTTCTGCGAAGCCACTGGTGCATGTAGAGCAATCTGCATGGGATAGTTCGGGGAAAGGGGACGCTTAGGGGACAAGTCGGCTTTTTTTGCCGCTTGTGGGCATACACTGGCCGTCAGTGGACATGTATCGAAGTATGACGCGTGTATTCTACGCATGTTGCATTTATGCCGACATCTACAGTTTGCTACATCGGTGTTTGACGCGTCAGGTAGGTGTTGTGAAACACTCACAGGGCCCGGTGTAGCCTTGCGCGCAGTATCCAGCAGACCCAGTCACACCTCCTTCGCACGCATCCTCGTTGTAGCAGGCTAGGATGCCATTGCCTCTGCTCGTGTTTGTTGCTCGCCAGTAACCCTGTTCTATCTCCAAAGTTTCCAGAGTGACTCCTATTCCGTCGCTTTTGGAGTGGTCGTACTGCGCTGTGCATGTCAGACCACCCACGTTCCCCACGTCGCATTTCTTGAAGCATTCAGGGCAGCCATCGCAAATAGCGTTGTAGTGGTCGTCGTCCTGCGGTAACAACGTGGTCCGAAAGGATTTTACTTCATGATATACACTATGCGCCACTCCAGCGGTACATGGAGAGGGGTGCTAGCCCTGTCGGCATGGACTGGCGACCGGATTGTACCATTCCACGTGCAAACCTCCATCGAGCATAAGCCTTTGCGTACTCACGCTCCAGACAAGGAAGTAACGTAGTTAGGATCAAGCCTTACAACATACCTGGTACTAAACACGCGAGAATCAAGCTTTTCTTGTAGTACTGCCCGTGTAAGGCCTTCATGCTAAGCCTCAAGACAGTGCCTGGCTCTGGAGCAAGGGATATGCAGGGGAAAAATAGGGAATCAGCACAGGTCTGACCACGCCTCTACTCCCCGCCATCTTACCAATCCCACCCACCTCCACGATGTCCAAGAATGTCCCCGTATCACAGAGCAGCAGGTTGCCAGAAAACAACACGTGCGATATGTTCGGGATATACCCAATGTTACGCACGGCGGGAGCTTCATCGTAGGCCCCGTTGTTCTCGAACTCGCAAGAAATCAACTCTGCGGTGCCAGCCAGCCTTACACCACCCCCCGACCGAGCTGTGTTGTTGACGAACCTGGTGTTCCAAAATTCATCGTAGCCCGCAACACTCTCGACGGCGCCTCCAGTTGCCGTTGCAACATTGTCTCGAAACAAGCAGCCGTCGTACCTTACCGGGTACTTCGTTTCGGGTTTCTCATACCAGCCGGTTGTGGTGGAATATATGGCGCCCCCAACCGTGGCGGAATTCTCGTCAAATATCACGGCCGTCCAAGCAAGGTCTCCAGGGCCAGATGAAAGGTACAGGGCGCCTCCTGCATAAGTTGCACTGTTCCGCGTAAATGTTACCGCTTGTTCCGCACCACCCCATAACGAAACATTCGAGTTTCCACGCAAGGCTATCGCACCTCCGTTGGAGCCGGAGTGGTTGTCCTCGAACATTGTGATGCCATCGAAAACCAAATTAACGCCATCAGCATCAACGTCGCGCGCATCAGAATGTATAGCACCACCCTCTTCAAGTGCGGAATTGTGGGAGAAAACTGTCTCGCCACCTAATTCGACATTTGAACTACCGATATATATCGCGCCTCCCGTACCCTTGGCCGTGTTGTAGCTGAAGTTTGTCTTTCCGCTCCCAGACACATTTGAAGTTATGATGTTGAGAGCGCCTCCACTCGAGACAACGGTGTTATTCGTGAAATACATCTCCCCGCTCCAAGACACGTTTGATTGCAACAAATTAAGCGCGCCGCCTCCCATGCTGTGATCGGGTTTGGGTTTGTTGTTGATGAAGCTTGTTTTCCCTTTCCATACGCAGGTCGAGATCATCAGTTGTACCGCCCCTGTGTTATTTATAAACGATGTGTCCCCGACGAACGTCAGGTTGTTGGGTCCGATTCCAAACAAAGAACCAGTGTGGAAGTCGTCCGTATTGCTAACGAACGTCGTGCGTCCACTCCACAACGCATTTGCCCCGACCCATACACTCACAGCAGAACCTGCGTCTGACGCTGAATTTAACTCGAACGTAGTTTCCCCGCTCCACGAAACACGCACGTCGGCCCCGGCGTACACAGCACAGCCATCCACATCGCAACTATTATTGAAGAACGTCGATACACCGCTCCAAGATACCACGGAGTCTTCGCCTGTGACGTGGACGCCGGCACCGGAAGTACCTTCGTTGTCCTTAATTGTAGTCTCACCGCTGAAGGAAACAGCAGAATCAATGACACGCATAGCACCGCCTTTGTTTCCCTGGAAGGTCGTGTTTTGCAGAACTAAAATGGAGGAAACGGCATTGATAGCCGCATCCCCGAACTCAGCAAAGCCGTTGGTGAGCTGTAAACTGCTCAAGGTCAGCGAAGCCTTGCTGATCACGAAAAGTTGAGTTGCCCCATCCCCATCCACACTAGCATCCGCATCCATACCCATGATGTTGAGGGTAGACCCCTGTCCAACCGCGATAGGAACGTCTACAACCACGGCACCATGCCATTCCACATTGAACGTCCCACCCGAGCAATTCACAACCTCTGCTAGAAATCCCGCCCCGGCTGTATCTTCCACCGTGTAACTCTCCGCCGTGGAAAAGCAAGGGTCAACAGCAGCGTACTGGCAAGCATGAAATGCGACCCCTATGAGGAGCAGCCACATAGAAACACGTACCATCCTCGAACACCTGCGGAGGGGGGGAAACACGTGAACCAAAGACAACGGAAGATAATCAACCCCTCCAAACGAAAGCATAGCAAGAAACAAACGTACCTCAGGCAGACTGAATGACCCCGCACGCCTGTGTGTTCGCTTCAGACGTTCTACGCCGCACGTTTCCTGTTCGAAAGAAGGTGCCAAGTGGAAACACGGGTTCGGGTGCGTTCCTGCCATAGAGCGTCCGCACGGGCTCGTGATGGTATATATTTTCCCAGTACCAGGTATCTATTCACAGGAAACACAGGAGGTAGGGGTGATCGTCAACATAAGTGATCCGACCAACAGCAAAAAACTTTGGAAACCTTGTGAAATGTTTCTGTCACCAGCCCACTTCCCCATCTGACATGGAAGAGTGACTGAACCGACCCGAACTATATCCAGAGGCTTATAGCTGCTACCTTTTACCTACATAGGACGAGTAGGAAAAGAATGCCAAGCCTGAGAAACCGCTGCCCAATCTACCAGAGGCTGCAGCATCATATGCCTGTTATCATGTATCATGCGAGTGCATAATGATGTCGCTACACTCAAACAAGTTCTGGTAATTGCATTAAGGCGTGGCTGAATACGTCGTCGTGCGTCACCATACTGGGAAGAAAACGCACACCCATAGAAGGGAGACAAGCGCTATTACCTGCAAGGAGAAGAGCCTTGCAAACATTGTATCTGGTACAAGAGGGGTTCCGCCGCGGCAGGCACATGCACGCCGCTACTCCGCGTATGCCCGCAATGGGTTATATATATGTAGGTACGGTAAAATAAGCAAAGGTCGCGAAAGGGACAGTACTGCCGAGGGGTATTATGTTGACGTTGGAGACATATTTGCGAAATAGCCGAAAGAACCCAGTAGCATTAAGGAACAGTCGGTAGACGGCGATGTCGATGGTCGTGTATCGAACCCCAACACACACTATGCAGATACACGTCAGGTATCACATCCAGTAGAAGTAATATGATTACCAATGACGTGCACGACACCACTGCCGCTGTCACATTGACGTTCTCGTCGTTATCTAACTGTGCATGCGACATCCACCCATGGCACAGTACAGCCGCCATTCCTGCCAAACATCTACACAAAGTTGTGTCCGCACTTATACTGGAGGGAACACTACTATACTACTATACTACTGTACTACTGCCACCATGTATACTACTACGAGTACCACGAGTTGTGAGCGGCTAGTAAACTACTTCATTGACTGCCAAGATTGCAGCTGCCAGCTGCTGCTTTGTGTCGATACCATGTCCTACGTGGGCTCACGGCCCTCCAACGGAGGATGATGCTAATAGCAAACACCTTGATTGCGTTGTTTTCTGGCATACATACATATGTACGTTTTCTATGTTTGTTTCTCAGTCAGAGGCGGATGAACTGTTTTTGGTTGTCGTACTGATAGGACGTATACGGAGGTTTTTAGAAGAGCGCCGGTAACTTTCTATGGGCGTTCTGCCAAAAATCAATGAATAACAGATGCTGCATTGTATCATATTACAGTAGGTATTTCTTGCTCATGCGATGCTCGCGCCTTCGAAAACATGGGTT
Source organism: Macrocystis pyrifera (assembly GCA_031763025.1). NCBI lineage: Eukaryota > Phaeophyceae > Laminariales > Laminariaceae > Macrocystis > Macrocystis pyrifera. The sequence continues at coordinate 142,849 of JASSKH010000026.1, forward strand.
TTATGTTTTGAAACAGGCCAGCGGGCCAACTCTTCACCGTTCGACATACTTCTGCGCTTAGGTCGGAGCCATCCCACAGTAGGGGTGTTCCCGTCGTTCCTGAGCCCCTCACATTAGGAACCCAATATCTCACCCGATAAAATCCTTGGAAGAAATTCGTTCGGGCCATCCGACCGGCACTTGTATGGGCTAGTCCTAAATCGGATATACGAGTAAATTTTTCTTCCTAACTGGTAGTTCCTCACTTAAGGAACTGAATTGGTCAGAAGCCTTTCGCCCAAAAAGTGCAACCCCTACCGTGGGGTGACTCGTCGGTCACACTTGCCCTCGAGCAGGCCACCGAGCAGGTCCTTCTTTGGCGAGGTCGGGGCAGGCGAGTATGGTGGCGGAATAAGCTAAGGAAACGGTCCACCTCTCATCGAGAAAAGGGCTTCGAAGCGCGGAGAAGACTCGGAACTCAACACTGCGACGACACGCATCTGGATATGATATACCAGGTTTAGGTTTATAGGGTATTGAACCTCCAGTAGCCATCGGACGAAAACTCCACTACTGCGTAGTAACGACACCTATTGACGGCGTTTGATAGACAACGATTGAAAAAACACAGCCACCCAATGTAATATATTAAACCTGAGATATCACAGAAGGTAGATGTAGTCCTGTTTGATATGGACCTCGCGACCGACTATTATTGGGGAAAAAAATGTTTTCTGCTTCCCGCTTTCTTCTGCTTGAGATATTGCGGAATCGCACGCGGCCCCCTGCAAGTATCACGCAGTCTTGTTTCATTGCATTCCTAAGTAGGCCTTCCTGTCTGCCTGTCTACTGCGTCGTAACGACGCCTATTGACAGTATTTGATAGATAACAAGTGAAGAAACACCGCCACTCCTTGTAATACCTCAAACCTGAGGTGTCACAGACGTCAGAAACAGCACTGTTTCATATGCACCTCGGAACTGACTATTCTGTATGGAAAAAAATATATTTCTATTCTCGCTTTCTTCTACTCAACATGCTACGAAATCGCACGCGGTCTACTGCAAGTATGATGCAGCCTTGCTTTATGACATTGTTAATTTTGCCCGCCTGCGTGCCTGCCTGCCTGCCTGCCTCACTGCCTCACTGCTGTCTTTCCTGTCTGTCTATCTGTATGTCGTCTTCATTTTATGTCAGCCTGTCCCTCTGTCTGTCTGTTCGTCTGTCCCTCTGTATGTCTCCCAGTATCTCTGTCTGTGCATCACGGTTGATCTGAGTGCGAAATCTGTGCAACATCGATTCCGGCCAACCCGGCGTCTACAGAAGCTGGAGAGCCGTCGCTAGCGCTTGGCACCTGTGTCGTTGCAAAACGTCTTGACCTAGCTTCAGTAGCCGTATACTCGAAGCTCCTCCAGCGTGATTCATGCTTCGACTTCCAGAAAGGATGTGGAGGTATTGGTTTATAATATGATGTATAGTTTACCTTTTCGGAATTTTTGTGACTTGGAACCCAGACGGCCTACGTACTGCACACGTATGAGGCAGCCTTGCCCCATCATCATAATATTATTGACAGAAGTGTTGATCAAACGTGCTTGGTATCAATAGGTTCATGAATATCTGGTCACCTCGCCAATCATGCCCTCTGAACGTGAGGGGGGGGGTGAAATTTGTTCAAGAGGGGCAATATCGCCTCCACGTGGGAGGACCACATGAGAGTGAGTGATGGGGTGCTGAAACAACACTACAGTATACCCTGCGATAAATATCTCACCTAGTGCCAGTATTAAATAAGAGGGGACGATCCACATACATCCTAACACTAGGCATGCGTGGCAAGAGAAAACAAAGTCGGGCATGTGTCGAACTCCGTGTCTCCATGAACTTCCAGCTGCGTCTAAACTACGTCAGGCTCGTGTTTCGTGCCTCCATCTCCATCATATCCTTGGCTGGTTCTGTGTTTTATGGAATGGCGTTGTGGGGGGTGAACGCAAAAGTTCCATATAAAAAACGTGTACCAGGTATGTATCGGGTGTGTATGGACGTATACGGTGTGTTCAGCCAGTAGGAACACGTTGACTATCAGTCAGTGTAGTACAGGAGGGCTGGGTAAGGTAGTTTCATAAACAGTCATATATTAAGTCGCCTACCCTTGACTCGACCTTCGTTGACGAGCTTAAAAGTGTGGCCTCCTTGCATGCCGCTGGGAGACGTCCCGTCTACATACGAGGTCGAAGAAGTGATCCGGGGATTGGCGAACCGCATGGCGGATGGGTCGGATCGCGCCCCCTTCCCGGTTGAACTCTTGGAGGTCCTGGCCAACGAAGGAGATTTGGACACCGTGGTAAAATTCTGCGATATTGTCGTCGCTGTGTCGAGGGTAGAGGGCGTGCCGCAATAATGGAAAGGTCGTGGCGCACGCCAGCAAAGTACCCCTCAAAGTCGTCGCGGGCTGCCTCAGCGACTGCTGCTTACGAGAAGTGACCCTGCCGGAAGAGAAGCGTGGCTTTAGACCCCAGCGACTGACGGCCGGCATGATGTCCGTGGTGCAGCGCCTTCAGGAACCATCGGAGAAGAAGGACACCACGCTCTTCGTGTGCTTTATCGACCTCACCAAAGTCTACGACTTCCGAACCCTCCTGTAGACTGTCCTTTCTCGCATTGACATGCCACCGAGAATCCTCGCCGTCACACGCCAACTCCACGATGGTATACGAGCATGTGTGCTACTGGGCGATGGCGAGTGCTGGGATAAGTTCGACGTGGACCAGCGTCTAAGGCAAGGGTGTGTACTCGCGCCATTTCTGTTCAATATGTTTCTCACGGCGGTGCCGCGCGTGACCGAGAATGCAGCCATCATGGACAGCATGGTGCAAATCTAACGAAAGAAGGAGGAAGGGCAAACCGGGATCTCAAAGTCGAGGTAATTCACTGAATTAATAGAACATGAACGTGTTTCGGGCGGTATAAGATGGAAATACTGACCCCCCGGATCTGCGCTTGCGCCGGAAGATGTGGCAGCTGAAAGCTGAGGTACTCGAGACAGTACTGTACGGGTGTGTCACGTCGACCCCTAAAATCGGCTGAGTGCGACAGACTACGGCAGGTCCATCATACCATGCTCTTCCGATGCCTGGAGCACAAAGACTACACCGTACCCTACGTGCACGCGCTTGTCAAGACAGAGTCCGAGAGCATTAAAGCGACGGTGCGATACTTTGCGCGGGTTCGTGGCACTCATGGGAGCGGAGCGTCTGCCGAGGAGGGTGATATTTAGGTAAATGGTCATGGCCAAGGGTTACCCCAGTAGACAGGGAAAATATTGAATGGGGTGCTTTGAGGAGGACGTCAACGAGTTCATCATCAAGTCCGAAGGGTGTCGCGAGGTAGCACAGCAGGCCGGTGGATGGTTTTGATGGGTCGAGGGCGGGGCGGAGGCCTACATGCGCAAATGGCATGACGCGGAGAAGAGTGATGCGGCGAAGCGATTCGCGACGGCTGCAGCTGCGACACGGACCGTTGACATCAGTGCGCGCAGGGGAAGGAGGGGGGCGGGGAGAGGGGGGGGGTCTGCCCAAAATGACTGACAACTGGTGTATAGTCATCACCGTCATGATGCGTGCGTGCCTTCCCAGTACCGTAAGAAATTAGCGTGGGGCCACCCGGGCTCCCTCGCCTTTCTGTACACCTCCAGTGCCTGCCTTTTGCTTCCCCCCCTTTTCTGTGTATTATCCTGTGTTTTCTCTTTTTCTCTTACCGGGTCAGTGGGGTCGGGGTTTAATAACCGCGCGGGGCGGTATCAACCCGCTGCTGCTGTTGCTTCTTCTGCTGCTACTGCTGGTGCTCCTGTTTCGCTCTTTTTTCGCTTTATGTTTTACGTTTAATTTGACCTCTTGTGAACGCGCGTGCGTATTCGTAGCTACGAGTAGCTATTTTCCTATAGTATTATGTATCTCTACCGTGGATCATTTTTAATGTAAGTATTGGATTGGCTTAGCCCTCCTGCTCGGGCAGGAGGTTTCGTCTGGCGTTCCCCCCCGCGCTGGGTAGACCAACGTATCACGTCGTTTGAACGGGCTTAGTACGTGTAGAAGATCTCGGTATAGAAGCACAAGAATGCTAATCCTACGGCCGGGTAGGTGGGATGGTCGCAAGAAACAATTCTGCTCCCGAGGTTTCGGAAGCGAAAAGAAGACTTGACCTCGTCACGATACGAATTCCGAGACATTTCGATATCATCGATGGTTCCATTATTTGTTCCAAATTTTGAGCCCATGGATTGGATCGCCATTTTCCTTGAGGTTCTCTTCCACTTCAGAGTTATTGGAGCCTGTCCCGCGACCACGTACTACTTATTAGTTTTTGACGATGATTTAATACGAGAACAACAACAGGACGTGTGTGTTCATAGGATGCGGCAATCGGCTGTGGTTGTTTGGTATCGTTTTTGAGACAATGTGATGGGAGCGTGCGCTGCCGAAGGCCAAGGTTTTCGATATGCGTACTTTAGGCAGCGATTCGGGCAGGGTTCCGCCGCATAGTTCATGTGCCAAATAGGCTGTTGAGGACTCGTGCTCCGTATAGTGGGATGACATTTTCTGCAGGGGCACGGGCCAAGGTGTCTGAGAGTCCTGCACCGAATCAATAAAATGGAAAATCGTACACCGTTGTGTGAGCTATGTATCTTCAGAAGAAGCACGGGTCAACATACCCGCGTCGTTCAGCATTTTACCAGCATTTTACCGAGTAGAGGGTAGAAGACTCTTGCACATTTGTTTCGTCGGCCGTTTTGTGAGCTGGTATATTTCGCAGATGCACGAACCACAGAATGTTTGTCCAGGGTGATACTGTATGAACAGTAGTAGTGGATATCCGGCAGAGGCGAGAGCCAAGGTTCCCGAAGTGGCGAATGAGGCCGCGGACTCCATTTGGCGAGCTGATATCTTCGCGGCCGCACGGACCTAGCACCCGCGTTGTTCAGAACCGCATTGATAACAAAGTCGCGCTACGCCGTCATGTCAACTGTTAATGGCAGTTTCGTCAGAGGTGCAGGTCAAGGAAATCGTTTCATTTCGGGCCAAACGGTTTAAGGAGCGTGCGCCGTTTGTTGGGCTCGTACTCTCGGCAGAAGCACGAATCAACGGATTTGTTTCGGTCAGTCACGTCGCGTGCTACGGTACGAGTCGCTCCAACTTTTCTCAGATTCCTCACTTTTTGGAGCTCTGCTATCTCTCACCCAAAGCTGACAGGATGACCGAATCAAAATGAGAACATTCTCATGTGGCCGTAGTAAGTACGCACCCGAAAAATATTGCGAAAAATGAATGGCATTCAGGCGATATTGCGTATGTAGTCCCCGTCAGTCAGAAATGTTTTCAGCATTAAGTGCTGCCTCCATTTTAGCACGGGTCAAGGGCGGTGTAGTTTCGGCAGAGGTAGAGGCCAAGGCACCTGCGTCGTTTCTGTACGGAATCGGTGATTGAGGACGCGTCCCTCGTCTGGTGAGCTTGTATCTTTGGCAAAGCGCGGCCAGACGTGACCGCTCTCTACCCAATCGCCAATCTAGGATGTGTACAATGCAGTTGGGTGAGGCAGAATTTCGGCGGAGGCACGGGTCAAGGCGCCCGCTTCGTTCTGTACCGAAAAGAAAAGGGAGGAGGCGTTCGCATTTATGTGAGTAGGACCTCTTGTGTTGCGATGAATTATTTTATATGGTGGGACTCCGACTAATTATTTCATTTCGGATGGCGGGATATTCTCATGAATGTATGTGTCTGCTCTGTGTTGTCGTTCAGTTGTGTGAATGGTGAACCCGTCCGCAGTTTAGGTACCATGATCTCGGGTACGGTATGGTAAATATCGAAGTCATGGCCAGAGCTGGTCGATGACGGGCAGCTAAATTCCACGGGATTGCCGAGAGGCAGGAGTTATGGTCCGCGATTTGCTTTCCGCTGGTGTACGTGCCGTGTGGCTACTGTTGTTTCGCCGAAATACTCAGGTAGATTACCAGGTACCTGGTGCACGTTAAAGTTTAGTTTAGTTTAGTTTAGTTTAGTTTAGTTGTTTTTTTTTGGCCCCGATAGTGGCGTTTGATTGTGGTGACGGCAAGCGGACTATGTGGACTCAGACGCAGGCTACGAAGGCGCTGCGACAGGTGGAGCCAATGGCGAGAGTGCAGAAGGAGGGGTTTACGCTGCATTCCCTCAAGTTGGAGGTGCCATGCGCCTGTCGCCCACACGTACTTCTCCTGGGATGCTGAAGCGCGAAGAACGATGGGCGTCGGTGGCATACCAGGGGTACATACGTAACCATGGGAGAGATACACAGCAGTGTGTGTCCGGGGTTGTAGTAGATAGATTCGAAAGACTGCCAGAAGCAGCCAGGGCAAGAGACTGTGCAGAGAAAAATATTATTTATTGTGAAGAGAACCCCGAGAGTGAGCGCGTGGAGATATAAGTGAGGAGGGCGGGGGGGGTGTACTCATATGTCATGCATGACGGTAGTCGTATGATCATAGACCCGCGCATCCCCACAATACCGGGACCGACAACGTCGGATTTTCACCGACTACGCAGACATTGCTTGCACCAAGCTCGAAGCGCCGTGAGGAGTTGGGCGAGTCTCATGATGGGTGAGCTGCATCCTATTGATACTAACAATCGCTTCTGATAAATACGGGGGTGGGGAGAGTAGAGAGGAAAGAGCATACGTACACCAAGTCACCCACCGTGGCGAGTCGAAGGCCGGCGAACACGGAGTTTCCGCCGGATGGAGTGGTAGTTGATTTGCGTGTGCACGGATGCTAGAACAGGGGCTGTGTGAAGGTCAGCCCCGGGCTTTCCCCCTGGCTATCCCTCTTCGATCGAGGGGTGATAAATAATGTACTGACACAATTCGACAGCAAAGTACAAGATCTTGCTCGAGGGTGAGCCGCACGGACTACGCTCCCACAAAAAAACGATTGTACCATTTCCACTCATTGCCGGTGATCGGCGCAGACCTCCCCTCACACTTCATATAGAGAGATCATGCTCCATTTCGCGACCGTGGGGGCCGATTCTGACTCCCTTGGGCTGGTCTACTGCTGCCGTGCTTTCGGTGGGGTTGTTGCCCCATGCCATATGCATTCCGGGGATACCAAGTGAAACTAGACCTGAGTACAGATAGAAGTAGCGCCCATTCACGTTTCGACACCCACTGACTGTGGATGGAATAACAACACATATATTTCTTACTTTCCCGAATAAAGTTGGGCCTTAGTTTATGGCTGAGTTGTTTACCGCGTGTGAGCCCACACTGCATTCTATGTGTCCAATCGCGAAACGGAACTTTGTGATTTGCAATCGCCTCAAGGATGACGGAGATGATATACGTAGCATATGGGTATCATAACCGAGATAGCTGTGCTTTGTCCTCACCTTCGTACGATGTATTGTATACAGCCGAGTTGCGGCCAATTGATGCGTGCCCGAGGATGCGTACACTTGGGTTCCTGCAAAACCTCCACCTGCGGGTCAATTGCTAGGTGTGGTCAGTGCTCCTGACTACGAAAGTAGCGACCCGAACAACACAGGCGACCCATCGCACATATATTAAAACGTTAACTACCTTTCCGCGAGTAATAGGGGAAGGAACCCCGATAATGGCCGATCGCTTAATATCTCTATTTCATGGAACTCTCTGCGGGTGGGTACGCTGGTAGGGCTCATTTTGTCGTTTCCATCTCGCTCGAGGCCGCACCCAGAGCTCCTTCCGCACATACTCGTTTTCACGCACGGAAAGTCATATGCCCCTTGTATCAAACGCAATCTACACGAGATCAATCCACGTACACGTTCATACTAATAGTGCTTCGACGCAACACCAGTGGACAAACACGCGTGTTAGCGCTTGAGAGCAGTCAGCCGGTATTGAAAAGCTATATTGTGGCATCATCAAACTAAAATATCAATTTCGACACCATCACCATCACCATCATCATCATCTACCGAGCGGCACTATATTAAAAGGAGATACAGTACGCGTGCCCTGTGCCTGGTTTGTGGAATGCACCGAGTTCTCGATCAAGCTGATAAAATTTTGGGCCTGCGTACAGGTACCAGGGTGTGGTGTGTGCCTGGCGGTATACACCAACGTACGTGTTGCTTGAGACAACTAAAAAACAGGAGAGAGCGCGGCAGAGGTCGTGAAAAGGAAACAGGCTGCGCGCATGTGAAATTGGCGAGCTCTGACTGCAGAGGGGGCGGGGTTACCATCTTCGCTCTGTATCGCTGTATCACCCCCAAGCGAGGAAACGAAGATGGCAACCCCGCCCCCTCTGCAGTCAGAAGCTGTCACATTCAACATGTACGTACCCTGTTGTACCTGGTGCCTAATAAATTATACAGGACGCGCATCACGTAGCGCGAGAAGCACCTCTTTCCGTACGATACTTCGGCTGCGCACGTCGAGCTTGCAGCAAACTATTGTAAACAACCTTACTCAAATAGTCCGACCCTGAACTGTCTCGCTCGGTATATTATCCCACCTCTCAGTCCTCCTCGGCCGGTAGTTACCGACGAGCATGTTAGTAGGGATAATTCCTCGAGCTATTTCGGGCCGATTCGGATCACGTCTTTCCAGTACTTGCCGGCGAGCCTTTCCCCTTTTTCATTCTGTTTATTTCGTTGTTGTTTTTTGTACATAGACTTACTAGTCCTAGTATTTTACCTCAGCGGGCTCGGTTGGTACATTCCTGGCCTTGTAGAGCTCCCACTTGAAAAACGCCTCCTTCTATATTACTTGCCGGCGTGGGCCGTTTTTGTTTTCTTGTTTTCGTGTGCGTGTGCGTATACAGAGCACGGCAGCGCAGGCGAGAGCGGCGTCATCGCGGATGTCGGCGGGCGCTGGCGGGTAGAGGGGGGGTGGAAGGAGTGCGGAGTCCATTTTCGTGGCTAGGCGTCACGTGTCCATCTAGACACGAGGGAAGCATGAACGGGCTCTGTCTGGTCGCCTGCTCTTGGGATGAATCGAATATGTACGAATGTGTAAGGATCGTTTCGAAAAGTAAAATAACTGCGGTGCTTATTTTTTCGATTAAGGTCAAGTTCAGAGAGAGAGAGCTCCGCGGTCTGAGCACCAACATGATCGAGCAGCAAACGAGGGCCACGGTGAGCACCGGGCTTCACGGGAGGTGGGCTACGGGGCTCACTGGGCTAAAAGGGAGGAAAGCTCGACCCGGTTGGAATCGATGGCGAGGTGGTCGCGAGAGGGGCAGGGAGCGTACGAGGCTGATAGAAGCGCATCGAGATCGTTTCTGTTTTTTTTGCGAACCGCACTAGGAGTTCCAAGCAGGCGGGGAAGGAAAATTCCAGAGGGGACGCACAGTATATTGTATTTGTTCACATTTCATGTTTTTGTTTTGTTTGGGCATCGATTTTCATTTAATTTTGGGGTGCTGTGCCGTCCTGTGTTTTCTCTTTCGTGCATATCAAAAGACTTATGTTCGTTCCACCACATGCTTCGAGCTGGGCCAGCCAAAAAATGGGTAATCAATCCAGGGGTCGTATCTCGTGAACCACTGATAATCAGGACTAAATAGTTGGGGGTACTGACGCTGACACTGACACTACATTGCTCGACGGCTGTAATATTTTATATAGCTGGGAAGGGTTGACACAGTGAGGAAGAAGACCATCTACCGTGGTACTCTACTCGTGGGGATGTACGAGCAGCGGGGGGTTGATATCCTTTAGAAGGTCGACGAGTTGAAAAAAGGTGAAAGAAGAAGGTCGGCGAGTTGAAAGATGCTGCTGCGGCAGCCGGGGCAGATGCCAATGCGGAAGAGGTGAACGCTGTTGCCCTTGCTGCGGCTGCGGCTGGTGAGGACGTGGCGCATGCTGGAGGTGAGGTCGACAGGGATATGGAAAATGTAGCTATTGGAGAGGGTGCAGGGGCTGTTCAAGGTGGCATTGGGGGTCACCAGGGGGGGTCGCCGGTGAGGGTGTTGGGATACCGATACCAGCGGTAGATCAGATCCACGAAAATTCCCTCCGCATTACTACGATTATCGAGCAGCTCACGGTTGCTCTTCTACTGATTCAAGGGTTGGCTGAGCAAGTCAACGCCTTGCAACATAATCAACCGGGAGTTGGGGAGGGGGCTCATTTGGCGAGGGGAGGGGGATCTCAGGAGGATGGGGTGGGTGTCGTGTCGAATCCCAATGAGGATATAGAAGAAAAAGAGGCAGCGAAGCGACGAATAGCAGCATGGAGCAAGGACAGCACCAAACGATTTTATGCGATGGCAGCAGTAGTGCGTCGTTCACCAAGGAGCGTATTCAAGAAATGCTCGGGGAAGATCTGGTAGTGAACGACGCTGTGTCGAAGATGTTCACACCCCGGACAGCTCATGAGCTAGCTCATCTATCTTGTATAGCTCAAGCTTCGAAAACATGTGCAGATGAGCTACCGCCTATAGCTCAAGCCGGGGGAAACATGTGTAGCTCATGTAGCTCCCATAGCTCATCTCGTCGGGGGCAGATGAGCTAGCTCATGCAGCTCCTATAGCTCAGCCTGGGCAAATGTGTGTAGATGAGCTATCATCTATAGCTCAAGCTTTGAAAACATGTGCAGATGAGCTACCACCTATAGCTCAAGACAGGAGAAACATGTGTAGCTCATGTAGCTCCTTTAGCTCATCTCGGAGGTAGATGAGCTAGCTCATGTAGCTCCTATAGCTCAGTCTAGGAAAATATGTGTAGATGAGCTATCCCCTATAGCTCAAGCCTTCAAAACATGTGCAGATGAGCTACCACCTATAGCTCAAGCAGTAAAACATGTGCAGATGAGCTATCGCCGATAGCTCACCCCCGGAGAACGTAATCATAGCTCATGTACGCAGCTCATTGTAGCTCTTTCTCGGCAACATTTGCGTGTAAGATAAGTAGCTGAAAAAGCCCACCCTCAGGGACAAGTGCGCATGTATTTTTGGAATAATATGGGTTGTGCAGCTTACCATGCATATTTTCAATTTCAACGAGGGTACGAGCGGCAGTCAATATCGATGTTACTATTGGCATTTTTCGCATACTCATACTACAGTGAACATGATTAGTGTGGCTACTGCTAATAGTAATGGTGCGCTGCAACGCCAGCGAAAAAACAATCCGCCAACCCATCCACCCACCACCCATTCTTAAGGCTATATTGAATCGCAGCATCATCTGAATCCCGGACATACCGTTCCTTGAACACCAACAAGGTGCAAAGACGAGACAGAGAGGCAGACACGAAAAACTATCCATTAATAGTACATCGCCAAAAAAACACGCAAACGGATGAACTGCTGTGAGGGACATCACAAAACGAAACACAGCAGATCCGCCGCTGCCTCAGTTTATCCCTAAGGCATCTACGTGAAGCTTGAGCTTTCCCCTTCGTGCTCGTCGAAGACGTCCTCGTCAGACTGGGTAGCTGTTCTGCCGGGTACCGTATACACCGCCTAAACCCGCTTGGTGGTGGTATGTCACGAATGGCAGTCTCCTTTGGTCTCCTGTTGGTAAGCGCAGCGTGAGAAGGTGCACAGGCCCTGTAAGCGCTAAACAAGCGAGGCATCTCGAACACACATCATCATGCACAGTACTGCTGTATTATTTGAAAAATACGTATAGGTCAGCTGCGAAAGAAGCGTAAAATACATCAGCCGCCGACAAGAAACAACAAACTGCTGTACGGCCATCGTTGCTGCTGTGTTCGTGCGAGTACGGTTAATAAACACTAAACACCTGGACGAAAAATAAAACCCCACACAGCTACGAGTACAGCTCGCTTCATAGATACATGTACATCCACCTTGCGACTACAGTAGTACATTTTCCCCTACCCTTCAACTACTCCAGAGAAGCACACAGATTGGATGATGTAGCTCGAACAGCAGTATCATGGTCTAGGTGGGCAAAATTACACGACCTCCGAAACACGCACCTTGCTTTCGGCCTGGGTTGACCGTTGTCCTCATCCACATCGATGGCGTTGTTGTTGGGATCCACATCCATCGATGGACCCGCTTGCTGCCCGGCGCCAGCCTGGTCTACGGCCGACGCGCCGCTAGAGCTGCTGCCCCGGGTCGTGGGCACACTGGGGGTGTTGCTGTGCTGTGTCGTTGTTGTGTTTTGTGCAAGCGCCCCTTGTCTCTTGAGGTGTGCGTGGTTACAGCTGACAGCCGCTATGTAGCTGTTGTGGTCAAAAAGCGAAAAATAAATTCAAATTCTGCCGGGTGTCGACCAGATCCGATCTACTGCAAGCTGACGTATTTCAAAATTTCACACCTCGGATAACGTAACACTCGGATAACACTTATCTACGTTATGGGGCCTAACACAGGAACGTGGTAACGTACTAACATAGTGTTAGCACTAGAGGAGCGATCACGGTAACGCAGTAACACACTGTTAACTGGAAACCCACGAACGTGCACGAGCCTTAACGTTATGTTGCTGCTCGGTCTCGTCCAGCTCTGGTACAGTAACATTATGTTATGCCGTGATCAGTCCTTGAACTAACACCGTAACACAGTGTTAGGCTTTGACCAAACACGTACGTTATCACTCTAACATTCCCAGATCGATATCCGCATGTTTACTAACACGATAACATAATGTTATTGTCGACGCAGCGTTAGACGTAACACAATAACATTATGTTACCCTTGGGAGGAGTGTTATACATAACACCCTATAACATAACGTTGCCATGTTCGCCAGCACTACTAACACATAACATTGTGTTACAGATAACACACTAACGTAACATAACGCAATGACCAGCACTACTAACACTACGTTATCTGGACCCCCCATCTGATTGCCTTAGGGTCGGATAACGTAACACTTAACGTACGTTAGATACGTTACAGTCTTAGCCGGCCCATGCCTAACATTATCTTAGGATGTTAGCCTAAATGCGGAAGTCCCTGTAACATTATGTTACGGTGTTACCGTCAGTAAAGATCTGATAGTAACATTCCGTTACCGTGTTACCATAAAAACCAATCCGGGTCTAACTTTATGTTACTGAGTTACCGTTGGGGCCGAAGTCGTTCTAACGTGATGCTACTACGTTACCCTTTGGATCTTCCCGAGATCTAACATGTGTTACCTGTGTTGGTGGTAAAGCGGGCGTGTGGGAGTAACATAGCGTAGCCGTGTTATTCAACTTCGCCGAAATCCCAGTAGGGGATACCTCCAAAAATATCCCCGGGGGGGGGGGGAGGATAGCATGGCATCCCCGGTAAAAAACGTCTCCATATTTTAAAACCCCAAAACAGGGGATATTTAGGATGGATCCCCGCAAAAAAAAAAAACGCATCATTTGTTTTTGTGGAAACCCCACCAGTACGTTATCCATCTATAACACATTACGTTATCCATCTATAACGTAATCTGCACACTCGCACGTACGAATTAACACGGCAGTAACATATTGTTGCGTTTAGATTGGGGGTGTACGTTATCTACTAACTTGTGTCACTACATACATTGCATACGAGTTAACAACATTAACATAATGCTATTAATAGTGTTTTATCGATCATATACGTTATCCGTTTGACGTATGTTATGTTGTTATGGTGGCAAGACTTCCGTAATACCCTCACATATACCGTCGCTCGAAACGGACTGCTGCTGCGGCTGATACAGTAACATAATGTTAACATTGTATTGACCATGCGCGTCATCTCTCTAACGTGTGTTACGATAGCCCCTAGGAATTTCACTAACACACTAACATAGTGTTATGTACGCGTTTATTTGGCCGTGTACGTTATCCGTCGAAAGGGTGTTACGGTAGCACGAAGAATCCCGCTGACACACTAACATAACGTTACTCGCTACGGGCTGATGCCGCTAACACGGTAACATAATGTTAACGTTTTAGTGACCATGTATGTTATCCCTTTAACGTGTGTTACGGTAACCACCAGGAATTTCTCCAACACGCTAACATAGTGTTACTCGCTATGGGATGCATACCCTAACACCGTAACACATATACTGCGGTCAGTACGAGATCAAGGTAACACTCTAACATAATGTTACGCGATCGCCCGCCAATATCATAACACACTAACACTATGTTATCACAAAATCCAGAAAGCAGTTAACGTAGTAACGTAATGTTACGTGTTTTTTTCGCTGACGCCCAACATTAACATAAAACGTTAAGTGTTACGTTATCCGAGGTGTGCAAAATTTATAAAATATAATACCACATGCTGTACCTGGTACGTACAACAAATATATGGTTGTTTGTGCTGATGTCGTTCTATTTTGCGTACTTATATTGGTCACTTATACAGTTCATGAGCTAGCTCATCTGTCCCCTATAGCTCAAGCCTTGAAAACATGTGCAGATGAGCTATTGCCTATAGCTCAAGCTTTGAAAACATACGTAGATGAGCTACCGTCTATAGCTCAAGCTTCGAAAACATGTGCAGATGAGCTATCGCCTATAGCTCAAGCTTTGAAAACATATGCAGATGAGCTACCGCCTATAGCTCAAGCCAGGGGAAACATGTGTAGCTCATGTAGCTCCTATAGCTCATCTCGGAGGTAGATGAGCTAGCTCATGCAGCTCCTATAGCTCACTCTGGACATATATGTGCAGATGAGCTATCCTCTATAGCTCAAGCTTTGAAAACATGTGCAGATGAGCTACCCACCTATAGCTCAAGCCAAGAAAACATGCGCAGCTCATGTAGCTCACGTAGCTCACCGGTGAGCTAGCTCCTTAAAGAGCTAGCTCGAGCTACCGTGAGCTGATCTGTCCGAGGTGTGAAGATGTTAACAACGTGCTCCGGGATCCGCATCGACCAGTTCGCGCCAAAGAAAGGGGTCTGGGGGGGGGTCTGTGGACAAAGGGATGCTGTCGGGAGTGGAAGGGACTGTTCAGGACCGTTTCGCAGCATTGGCGAGGGATTTCGAGGTTGTTTTGGGGGAATACGCTCGGGCGGGGGGGTTTCTTCAGGAACTGCGTGAGATTCGACAATTATAGTTGTTCGCGTACGCACCGAGATACCAGGACGTCCTCACAGGAGAACTCGGGCTGCATAGATGTATCTGATGCGATTACCGCGACGATTGATCAGGATTTTGTGGACGTGTCAAAAGGGGTCGGAGACGTGTGTAGCGGCCGCCATAAAGTCGTCTTTTCCGAATGGTCCGCCCATGCTGGGTCAGAGTGTTCCAGAATTGCCGCCGCCAACAAAAATCCGAGGACTCGCTCAGTAACTGATAAAATTAGAGGGGTGCAGCAACAGGTGGTATTGCAATCAGTGATGGGGGGATCGAAGAAGAGGAGTGGAGAGGGAGGAGGAGCTCCGTCGGGGAAGAAGAAGGGCACACCGACGGGTTCTTTCGGTTCGAATAAATTAAATTGAAATTCAGGTTGATTTATTTTATTGTTTTGGTCAGATTGCATGTCCGAATCGAAAAATAACTACGTAATTAAAGCAAGTTGCCTCGAAGATTTTTATATTTGAAACGAGGGTCTCATGTCTCATGCGGGTCAATCCGTCAAAAACACAAACAGCATGCAAAAACCGGCTTTAAAACAAACATTTGTGTCCTCTTTATCGGGGTCAAACCGCTACTCATTAATACTACTGTTCGCGGACGAATACCACTAAAAATAACTGTCGAAAAGGGCTTAAAACTTGCAAACTATATTTATTTCGTCTCCCCGATTTCTTTAATAAAACTCAAAGCACGTCAGCTGTGAATTCAACCCGAATTCGGTAAATAAACTCCCCTTCAAGTGTTTTCGGCAGTCACTTTTTTTTATTAAAAACTAAAGAAGCACGTCAGCTATGAATTCAACCGGTCGGCAGACCGGTCGATACTCAACTTTGCAAGCTCTACGTGAACCGTCCGCGCGTTTTCCAATATTTCCCCCGCGATTGACTACTGGCCGGTGACTCCCTTGTGA
Organism: Macrocystis pyrifera; assembly: GCA_031763025.1. Classification (NCBI taxonomy): domain Eukaryota; class Phaeophyceae; order Laminariales; family Laminariaceae; genus Macrocystis; species Macrocystis pyrifera. The sequence continues at coordinate 158,794 of JASSKH010000026.1, forward strand.
CTATTTATTTGTGTTTTTTGAACTTATAACATTGATTCGTTGTAAATTGGCCAATCAGCTGTTCCTGAACCTTTTCGCCTCCCCGAATTCAGAAATAATTATTACGGGGGTCTATAGTTAACAGGACCTATGGCATACATAAAAACCTATATATTTAGGTATTTTTACTAACAATATTTGGTCCTGTTAACTATGGACCCCCGTAGTAGTTCCCCTTTGCTGTGTATTCCAGACCCTTTTAGAATTGCAGGGATGGGCGCTGTGTTGCCACCTGCGCGAGCTTCGATTTGAGGCGCGTCCGTGGCGCTTTGTGGTCCGCATGTTATGCCAGCCTTGGCCAGCCAATTATTTTCTATAAGAAACTAAGAAAGTTCCGATCAGAGCGCGAGAACCCAAGCCAGCAGACAAAATTGGCGAGAGCCAGCTTGCCGTCCAATATTCCATACTACAGTGTACAAATTTTAAAGCTCAACGCTGCGTCAAAACAAACGAAGCCATCGAACTCTAAGCCTGCGCGGCCTACGAAAAATAAAACCAAACGTACTCGAGAAGGAGCTCTCGGCATTTTATTTGCAAGTCGCCGGTTTGTGTCTACAATCGTGAGCCTCTCTGTCTCCTTCACTCGCATGTTGTTCTCTTCCTTGTGAGCGAACGTCGCGGGGGGCGGAAACCGCCCGCGTAGCGAAGCGTCTTGTATTTATGTGCGGCAACGCAGGATGGGCACGACTGTTTGTGATTTCTAATCCAAAATGTACTTCATTCATCCGTTGTGCGTATCATATTGGGCATTTCTCACCTTGGTTGTGGAGGCTTTTGCTGCTCAGAGGGCGATCGCGCCAGGCCAGCTGGAGGTAACTGCCTTCGTCAGCAAGAAGGAGAAGCTGGAGGGGTGTTACCCAGAAGGGGGCGCTTTGGGACTGATTCTACTGATGATGTAGGCCCGCAATGCTCTCCACCGGACGGCCCGGTCGGTACACACACACGAGGTTGTAGTCCAGGAAGAACTTTCTTTCGGGGTCTTCCCGTGTCCGTGTTATCACTTGCCATCTTGCCATGCTGTCAGTTGCTGGACGTTTTCTTTTGTATGTATCGGAGAGGCTGCGTTGCTCGCTGCGTTTGCCAAACAAATAATAATAAATCCAGTTATTTCAGGTGCCACCGATTGACCTAAAGAAAAACAAAAGGGAGAATTGCCCAAAAAGCGCTCCGCACATTCCCGGGGTGAATACTGCTGTGATTTGATATCAGGGGGGGGTGGGGGGGGTCAAACCCTCCTGTGCAGCCAGGCGTGGGTATGGGGCCCCTTTTTTTTTTTTTTTTTTTTTTTTTTCATCATCACTTTTACTTTCCAGCCCACTCGTAGGAGGTTTTACCCTCGACGATCTTCTGGACAAGCCGTGGTCACAGGCGTCCCTTCTCCCCCCCGGTACGTGCCTTTAGTTTTTGTCGCGCATACTGGAGCAGTATGGCTACCAGGTGCGAACCAGGTATATTGTCCTGACGATACTGCTGTTGTACTATCAATATTAATACTGCTTGTACCAGGTAGTATATACCAGGTATACAGCAGTATCATATTAATAGTAGTGCTTCTATTCTGTACGTACTGCCATCACACTGACAAATCAACAACAAGGTAGAATTGTGCTGAGAATTTGCGACAAAAAAGGAGAGACCAGCTCGGCTGTTTCCTATGCGGTTCGATTTCGAAATTCTGACTTGTGTTTTTCGATCTCAAAAATGATGCCCGTGCTATATTTTACAAATTTTGAAATACGCCAGCTGTGAGTTCGACTGATTAAATTGCAAAATCCGACCGGATTTTTTTTCTTGCGCCAACATCCGACGGCTTGGGTCATCTAAAATGGCATGCTCTCTAAATTCAAGATGTTATCTACGACAGCAAATTATAACAATAGCAGCAGAACGATCGATCAGTTGGATGGTCATACAGCTATATAGGGATGTTGAATCGCTCCCGACGCGCGGTCTGCGAACGGCGCGTCCCTCCGTGGCCAGACTGCAGTCGGCTGGCACGGACTCGGGCCTAGAGACCAAGAGAAGCGCACTCGGCGCGCACCTCTCCGTGGATACGGACTCGTAGACTACACAGCTTATTGCTGTACAGCAGCAGTCAGTCTCATTGTGAACCACAAAATACCAAGACACAGGTTGACTCTAGCGCACTCGCCACGTCTGTTCGCCGCCGGACCAGAGGCAGTCACAGCCTTGGCTCGGACGCGCGGGTCCTATGCGCAGTGCAGCGCACCCAGCGCGTCTCTTCGCGGCGCCAGACCACAACAAGAGCAGTTGATCTCGGCGTTTGCTCTAATCTGTGCACGCCCAATAAATCTGAGTTTTCCGCATAGCAAGACTCTTAACGATTTGCCAAGTTCCTATTACGGGGGACCATAGTAAATAGGACCAAATATTGTTAGTAAAAATAGTTAAATATATAGGTTTCTATGTATACCATAGGTCCTATTAACTATGGACCCCCGTAATATCTGAAAATACGATCGGGTCAAAATCTGAATCTAAAAAATCGAACCGCATACGAAGCAGCCTCGAGAAGTGCCGTTTGTGTCCTGGAGGGAACCTGGGGTGAACCTGGAGGGGATCAGCCAGCTACACCCACCCCACGTCGATTTTCCGCCAGCTGTGCGTAGGCCCTCATGCTGCAACGGCGAAGGGCACACCATCAACAACCAGCTGGATATATTAAAAATGCACAGTCAGTCATGTTTGTATACCAGGTATACAGTAGTCTACCCAACGGAGCAACCAGGAGCTGCCCAAGTGCCTCATTCGCCCTCTTTGCTGCTGCGTGCGTCTTAATCGACCTTGCCTTCAGGCCCGAATCTACGCGACCCCGAATGATGTATGCATCCATTAGGCCGCGCTGCAGCAGTGCAGAGCTGCGTGGGCCGCCCTCTCATCCTCTCGGTGCTAATGTTCTTCTCACATGCTCGTGTTGGGTGATGCGTGATGCGGTGCAACTCTTACAGCAAACAGCAGCAAAAAAATCGTGCCAAACAATAGTCCTCGATCGAGGAGGTCCACCGCGCTACGGGCACTCTCGCCTTTCTTTGTTGGGTCAGCCGGTAATATGGGCTGTATACGTGCAGTGGAAGTATACCCCGGCGAGTACCCGTCCCAAACGGGTACTTGGGTAATTCTGAAAGTGAAACCCAAACCCGTCGCGGGTAACCCGGGTTTTCAGACGAAATAAAACGGGTTCAACGAGTACTCCCGGGTAAACCCGGGTACTCGGACAACCCGTTTTCGTTTACGGTCGTCGAGGGGTATTACAAACGGACGACAGCGCGTGCTACAATTTGATGTCGAAACCACTCGCTAGCCTGCCGGCAGAAAACACGAACATCACCTCCTGCGCTGTCGGATCACCCTCTCTCTGCTATTTCACAGGTGTGTGCATAGTGCTTTTCATATATCAAGAAGAAGAAGAGCGGAAGAGGCCAAGAACATTGTATGTACGATAATACTATCATAGTGAGATTCACCAACAAACAAACGTAATTGTACGTCAAGACCTGCTGCAAAATTTACAGGGAGCATTTAAAATTTCCAGTGTCTTGGTGTGCCTATCACGTGTGAACTGCTGTAAACCGACTTTCGATTGTCTTGTGTACCCCGGCCCTCACGTGCCGACCTCCTGTTTCAGTGCGCGAAATGATACTGGCCGAAATCAAATGGAAATCGAGCCTGCTGTTGTGAGTATTATCGTCTCGTCGACCCTGGTAGCATCCAGGGGAGTCACTGGCCAGTAGTCAATCGCGAGGGAAATAATGGAAAACGCGCGACGGTTCACGCAGATTGCAAAGTTGAGTATCGACCGATCGGTTGAACTCACAGCTTACATGCTTTCGGTTGAACTCACAGCTTACATGCTATACCTACCTGGCAAAACCATCAAACAGCAACAACAGAGTATATATTCAAAAATAAAAATAAAACCTACCTATAATATACCATTGTATACCTGATACATGAGTTTGTATCCCATCGTTCGTTACACGTGGTTTCGTATGCCATCGTGCGTTGTAAAAGGTTTCATTTTCGTTGTGTATGTTAATCCTGAACCAACCATGCAAACGTGCACGCGAAGGACGTTAACGTATCCCACTAGTAGTTGATATTTCGTAGTACATGACTGACACACTATTAATAGTAAGTCAAATCATGATCATACAAGCCCGTGGTTTTTACTACGCAAGGGGTGACATGACTAGACGTCTACCACGAACAAGTGCAAAACTCATACATCAACTACTGCTGTACAATGCCTTGAATGGTAGAAAGCCACAAACCTGTCGCTCTTCTTGAATGTTCAAAAGCGGTGCTGGGTTCTCCAGTATTACGCCTTCAAACATTGGGGGGCGATGTGGGTTCCAGGTTCTCGACCAGACCGTCGCATGGGTATTGTCCCGCGGAGGTCCCACCATTCGCCGAGGTCGTGGATATCCGTATATCTTATTACCCATATTCCTGGACTATTTGTTGTCGTCAGCAGGGATGTCGTCAGCAGTGACATTGTCCCGTGACAAGTAGTCACTGCAGATTGGAACGCAAGGCCCGTGCTTCGCACACACACACTCTTCCTCTCCCATCATCATTGATGGTTGTTTCGTGAGATCATCCGTACCGATCCTATACCAAAACCTGGCGTGTCCTACACGCTACACCCTCTAAGAAAGGGAAGTGCCATAGATGTCGAGTCGAACCTGGGGGTCCTCCCCACACAGTCAGTAGAAATAAAGGCAATCGGTTTGCCTCTTGATGTTCGAACAGTAGTAGTAGTGGTAGTGGCAGTAGCATGTCGCATGCTGTGCCTACTGCCTGATGTATACGTACTCGTACCTGGTTTTTTTTTGCACAGCTGCACAACATGATGAGTACTGTACCGACATTATAGATCAAATGCCGTATTTTGCGAGTAGTAGCGTGTAGCATGTGTATGGTTGCCCACGAAGAAGCACATACCCACACCTACTGTATGTATGCCCCTGAACGGAGCACATTCAGGTAGCGAACGACAGATTGACATAATCTGCGCCACAGCTATTAATAGTAGGTGGCGTTCCCAGGTCTCCATGGCGGGCATCCTCCGTGAAAACCGTACAGAAGGCATGGGTATTCAGCTCTGAAAAATGGATATAGTACCCCTGTGGGACCCTGGGCCCTGGGGACCTCGTTTTGTGGTTTCTGAAGGTATATTGTGAAGCATACTAAACGGGGGACATGTCAAACTTTCGGGTACCCGGGTACTCGAACCCGCCGAGTACCCGAGTTTTTGTCACCCCCAAAACCCGCGGGTTCCAAGTCAAACCCGAACCCGTCACGGGTTTTGCCCATCCGGGTTGAACCCACCGAGTACCCGGGTTTCGATCATCCGGGGTACACCTCTACTGTATAGGCACACTATGATAGGAGCACTACATATGCGGAGGTCACGATGGGCAGCAGCAGCACACAGCAGTCATGCACAGAGTCGCAACGCCAAACCGTCACTCAATCCTCAGTCGCAGACAAAATGCGGGTGGTGACTGCTACTGAAGACCCGATTCGAAACCGCCTTCGCATCATTTTGAACACCCTATGTCATCGACAGCGCCTTATTTGTAAGACATGTCTTACGCACCTTAACCACTACCACTGTATCTGATTGGCTAGTTTGGCCCTATTTCGCCCAAGAAGCCACCTCCACATTTCTTTCGAACATAGTCGGAACACAGCCCCCGCGTGACAAAGCCGTGTGGATGGCCCTTGCGGGCCGTGTATAAGGTCAGGGTTAGCGTTGGGGTTAGCATTAAGGTTAAGGTGAGGGTGAGGGTGAGGGTCGGGTTGGGTCCTGTCGGCACTCGTTCACCGACAGTAGATCGCCTTTGGATGCTTTGTCTTCTGGTCCTCTCGTGTAAGACATGCTTTACAAAAAGGCGCGCCCTGTGTCATCTGTGTGCCCAGGTACTATCAAGACTTGCGCGCGTGACGAAGTTTGTAGATTTTGAATCGTGCCTTGGTTGCTTGCTCACTTCCACGGAAATCCTACTACTGTAGTAACAGCATGATCTCCATCCTAGTAGATGGCGACTTTAGCTGCAAAATTATCGCCGCGCAGTTCAAGCACGAGAACGCCAATCACCACCCCGCAACGGATTCTGGAGATAGAATGCCCCGCTTCCTCCGCGCGGCGACGCTCGGCAGTCCCTCTTCCGTAGAGAAGTTCGTGGCCTTTGCCATGGACGCCACGGTACGGCGGGAGCGAGGTATCCGCGCTTGATGTGGCCGTTCTCATGGGGCACGGAGAAGCAATAAGAGCCCTCCTAGAGCACGGGCTAGACATGGATGACGCCAGCTCCGACGGGGAGACGGCGTTGTATCTTGCCGTGTTTCACGACCGATTACACGGAGACCTCGTCGACCTGCTCCTGTCGGCCGGAGCGAACATCGACGCCCGAACGATGGGAGGGTTGACGACCCTCAATTACGCGGCCCTGCATCCGGATATGAGGTGCGACAACGTAGTACCCATGCTCCAGCAGCGCCAAGCGGACATGGAATCGATGATCACTTGCTGCCGCTCGCCCCTCAACTACGCGGCCCAGTTTGGCAACCTCACCGTGACTCGCGCCTTGCTAGCTCCCGGTGCAGACGTCACGCTCCGCTTACGAAACTTCAAGAGGGCGCCGCTGAACGTCGCGGCCTCATACAACCAGGTCGGGGTGATCAAGGAGCTCGCCCGGCATAGCGTTGACCTGGACACCGCCTTGAAACACGCTGGCTGCACCGCCCTGCACGAGGCCGCGTGGGAAAACCATGTGGGTGCCGTTGACACTTGATACCCTCGTCGAGGCCGGGGCAAGCGTCACCTCGCAGACGATCAGCAACGAGAGTACCCCGCTCCTCGCCCTCGGGGCGTTTCGCGTTTCATTTTAGCTCCGTATCCAAAATCGTCTACTGTGTTTCACAAAACTGCGGATTTGTGCCCGATTACTACGAACAAGCGCCCTCCGTATTAATAGCAGTGATGTCTGCCACCTACTGCAGCCCCCAGCTGTCTGCTGTCCAGAAGTGTAAACGCATACTGTCAAGGCGCGTATGATAGCGCCCACGTTTATGGCGCGTCTCCGGATGAGTTTTTGATAAGCTCTCGCTGTCCCCAGACGATAATCCTCCCGCAGCCTCCCGTTCCAACTCAACGAGACCCGGCCAATACGTATACGTTCGTGTTTCAGAAATGTTAATGTACAACTATTAATATTAATAGTTAGTTTTTTAGGGTGTACATGCTGAAGAGCTCCTGCTTCTCCTCTTGCCCGGCGTACGCCGTCGCACCGCACACTATACCCGACAACCATATGTGTTTCGACCTACCCCCCCCCCCACTGCAGTTGGTTGCTCTCTCTGGAGGTGGCCACACCAAGAAACAAATCAATCCATTCGACGCTGTTCATCCATACCAGGCATGCAAGAAGGTCCGCCTCACAAGCGGCTACTATCAGTAGGATGCAGGTCACCCTCCTTGTGACTCGCGGAACACCTCACGGCGCTTCGCGCTTGATGCAGCAAGCAACATCTGCCTGGTCGATGAAAACCCGACGTGCTCCGTCCCGGTGTTGTAGGAACGCGATGCGAGGGTCATGGTCATACGACTACGGCCTTGCGTGACACATGACCCTCCCCCTCCCCCCATCCCCCTATCGTGTTGAGACGCCCCTTTGAGTCACACCACAGCAGTAAGGGAGGGTGTTCTTGGGGCTGCCAATTTAAGACTGACGGGGCTGTTGTGTGAGCAACTACAGTACGTACCCAAAGCACGTGCAAGCTTATTTGGGTTGTAGTATTGTGTTTGCTGTTTATACAATTAAAAGTGGTGGACCGTTTGCTGGTGATTGTGCCGCGCATATATTTTTGCGTACTTCGGTAGTTATTTATTTTATTCATCGTGCATACTACTGCACGTATGCCGTCCATCGGGTTGTTCGCGTGTATGTAGAACTTTCCGCACTTCGGACACTTCGGATAGATCAAATAAATCATTCTCGCTTCATGATCTAGATCCTTTAGGACGCGTAGATTCCTGATCTGTATGCTCTAATAGCTCATGTTGCCGGGTGGAAGCCGTATAAATATGCTTGGTCTTGTAGCACACATACATGAATTGTACTAAACAGATCCTGCACAACTTATCATAACAGCTGGTTAGGATCTAAATGATCTAGATGATATATCTGTAGATGATCTATCTGATCTGTAGATGGTCTGTCTGACGAATGCAACTTTTCTTATAATACAAAGTCACTTTTTCGGGTGACGGGCGGCGTAGAGCTCCTCGTGTTGCATAGTATCGCGGTGGGACTCAACCACTTGCCCCACAGCCAAGCTGCCCAGCGAAATGAAATTCACTAGAGTTTAGCTTGGCTTTCAAAGTGCAGCATACAGAACCGACAGAGCATCAAAGGAAGAGAAAAAGAAGATGTTGCTGAGTGGGGTGTGGTGCAGTGGGCCTCAGCTTGACGCGTAGACAGAACAGGCAGAATATACCAACAAAGCAAAGAAAGACAAGAAAGAGATGTTCCAAGTTGGGTTGCACTGGAATTCGAATGAGGTTTGAATCGGGGCTGGTCCGATATTAATGTCGTGATCCAAAACGTGAGGTATCCCCCGATTACACATATATTGGTATGGCTCAGCCACTTTCCTCACGGCCACGCCTCCCAGCCAAGCGATTCACCCGATCTTAGTTTTATCTTGTGTTCTTGGGCCTTGAGTCGAGGATGATCTACAGTATGCATTGTTGTGAACCCCCCTTTTTTTGCCTTTGCCCCACCCGCTTGCAAACAGGTGGCGCCCGAGGCTCGAAACAGGGAATGCTCCGAATCTACTGCATCTCGGACGTAGCGGCTCTTCACCAAAAATGCGGCGATGATGTGCGGAGGGTGCCCCCCCCCCCCCCGCCCCGCTCAATGCCGTACATGGGTTGGTTGGTTGTCTGGGCATTGCTAGTAGCGGGTGGACGGGTCCCCTACCCTTCGAGCTCCATGGTATCGTCTCTTGTTGTGAGGGCAGAGACCAGACGAAAATCGGTCGTCGTGCGCATGTTAGTCTGAATGATGCGTGCGGGAGCGGCATTGGTACTGGACGCGTTCTGCGATAGAGGTAGCACATTTCCGCTAATAAAATGGTTTCTGAATGACGAGGTTCCTCAACCAGAAATCGTGGGAATTGCCAATCTTGCTTCGAAACATGACGATATTGTACACTCGGGCCATGGGATTTTTCGTCGGGATGTAATTTGATTTTTGCTGAAGTCAGCGTTCGGATGAGGGATGGAGCTCCTCAAGGTCAAGTGAGGAGCCTCAGACAATTTAGGATGAACCTCTATCTTAGAACGCCTCACTGTAGGTGCAGCCGTCTTTCGTTCATCGCGTGTGATTGAAGTGAACGGGGTGTCCGCAGACCCTACGAAGTATGAGGGTGTCCAACCGAGAACCGAAGGATGTTGATCATGTTGCAGATGTCCGCGGCTGATGACTTGGTTCCCGTTAACGGTGTCGTGCCTGTACCCCTCGTTTGCATGGTGTATATATGTATTATTTCTGGCGGGGTGGTGGTGGTGGTGGTGGTGGGGCTAAGAAATACCATTAGGGTATCTGTAATGCCACTTAGTGGTTTTAGAGACTAAACTCAAAACAATGACACTTTGTACATGTTCGTATGTAATTATGTACTGGTACCAGGTGCTGCCTGGGGTACCTGCTATGCTGTGTAATAGGGTCGGCAAATTGACGCCCTCGTACTTGTTCATTTGGTCAGCTCAAATGCCTGCCTGCGCCGGATCTAGGCGGGCGTCCAACATGCCTTGTTGAACGAGTACCTGGTACGAGCTGGTTCTAGCCAGCGTCTCCAATTTAAATTTGCACCCTGGTTGTCGAGAGTTGGAAACTGAAATTTTGGCAGGGTTTCCGGTACACCATGGAGGTGAAACACCAGGTATGCTTCAGGTCAAGACTACCTGTAAACACAACGCCCAATCGCTTTCTTTGGAATATCAAATTTTCACTTTTGGGGTGATATTCTTAGGGCATACCAGGGTACCTAATGTTGTTTTTAGGTATTTATGGCAGCATTTTGACCCTCAAGACGTCTGTCTGTCTGTCTCTCCGATGGGAACAGTCCTCCTCTATTGTACCACTAATCGTGCCTCATATATACTGACTCCTCCCGCTTGTATCATTGGTGACATGCAGTGGTGCCGGCCCCCCAGTAAGAAACTGGATACTGACCCAGGCTAGGTTGGTCGATTTCTTATTTAAGAAAGGTTGTGTCCCACACGAATTTCAGTATAACTGCCCCAGATTTTCTTATTTTCCCGGAAGTGTCTTGGCTGGGTTTCTTGTTGGGCTCTTGATTTTTCGAGGTGTGATATAGGCCAGGTGGATCTCTCTCAATGCATCTCGATTGCTGGCGAGTGCGTGCTGTATCTTTCGTACCCTGTACGATGATATGGCATTGCGTTGTCTGCTCTCCTTTTGCTTTCTCACAATGTGCTGAGCGATTACCCAATCTGGTATTGTTCGGAACGATTGCTGGCGGGGAGAACCCGAGACCTGGCGGACAGTTTAGGACTTGATATAGATGCATAGTCGAAGACGTTAGAGGGTTCCGAGCCATCGAAGGGTCAACGGAACACTCCCCCTTGGTGTTTGGAGTTGAGACCGCGCTGCGGTCCACTGCAGACAAAAAAAAACAGGGAAGTGATAGCGGGGGGTCCTTGAAGCGGCCGAACGGTTCATGGTGCGGTGGCACGAGAATGAGGCACACCTGAGCAGGCAGCGCCGCGCATCCGCCCTTGCCCAAGGGAATGGGGGGAGTGGGGGCAACAGGAGGATTAGAAAGAAACCCGACCAAGGGAATGCGGGAGGGGGGGCAACAAGAGGAGTGGAAGGGAAACCGTGGTGAACGAAAGTAGGAAGAAGATGGCAGACAGATTAGCAAGGCACCAGGCCGACTAATAGCAAGTCAACATGTTATATATACTACTCGTGCCGCCACCTGGTGCAGCTAGTTCGAACGTGGTCTTCCTTTGCCTTCTTTTCCTTTTGGCGCTTAATCCTCTGTGATTTTCATTTTATCACTTTATCTTTCGTTTTTTTTTGTCCTTATGAAAGGAGCCATGTGGTGTGGGTGGATGACGAGCCTGCTTTGCTTGTTTCTTATTGTCTGACGCATCCTCTCCGGGGGTGGGGCATAGTTGACGAACGCAGGACGGAGACAACAGACTGGTTCGCAAGGTATATGGCCTCTGCCAGATGATATCAGCAAGAGGGCTTCCAGCGAGGGACTCCACCAGTCTCGCTGGCCTCGCACTCAGTAAGTCTTGTTCTTAGAGCTTGTATTATCACGGAGTGATCCTCATCGGACCACGAGCCAGGTGGCTAGGGGACATCACACAGGATCCCCGGCCACTGCTCCACTCACACATGCGATTACACTGAAACCTCCACGGCTTGGTATCTTTTGGCTACAGCACCCCCAAAGCGAGTTCACTCGACACGAACGAGCTTGACAAAACCAAAAAACCAAGACGAAATCGCATGCGGCAAATCACAAATCAATGCTGAACTCTGAAGCAATTTTAATCTTGAGCGCACGGGTCATCCGTAATTTGCGCAATTCCTTCACGACGAATTCAGGCGCAGCAGAATAAATCGACCGCAAAGACTCCCACGTGCGCTCCTCTGCTTCGAAACCATCCCAATCGACCAAGACAATCACCTCGTTGGCATCATCTTCGGCCACATGCACCAAAGCATTCATGCGGCATTCACCCTGCGCAAAGGAATGTTGGAAAACATCCTTCAGATCAGCGGTGACGTTCAACGTCGCATCCGCATAAAATCGTAAACGAGCCACGTGAGCTTGATGCACCTTCCCAGAAACGATGTTCTGAACTGAGTACACATGATCATGATCAGCTGCTACCACACGCCACGGACCAGTCCATGTGGACAACAATTTCGGTGTGGCACCCTGCCGACGAACACGAGCATACAACACGAAATCACCAACCGCAAATTTTGGCAACACCACCTGGCCCTGAGCCTGTTTACGTTTGTTGTCGCGAGACACGGCAACAGCTGCGCGAATATCGGCGCAAAATCTCTCCTGCTCTGCAACGACTTCACGGACGTTCGCACGCAACAAGTCAGCATTCATCACGTCAACATTCCACCTGCCATCAGACTCAGAAACGAGCGCCGAGAAATCGGTACGCGGAGCACGCCCAAACATCACGCTGTACGGAGTGCTTCGGTAACGTTCACGAAACGAAGTGTTCAAGGCCCACTGAGCGGCCGGCAAAACATCAACCCACTCCGAAACCTGACGACGCTGTTCTGACAGAATGGAACGCAGAGCACGTACCACCTCTTTTACCATGCGTTCACACGTACCGTTCGACCACGGCGTGTAAGCGACAGCAAAACGATGTTCGATGTGCAACGCGTCGCTCAACAAAGCAAGCACCCTGTTCTTGAAATGCGTGGCGGTATCACTCACCCACACACGCGGCACCCCCAAAGTCTTACACCAGGCTAGCAAATGCTTCGCTGTGACCTCGGCTGTACAAGCCTCGGCCGGTTCCAACGCCACGTAGTTGGACAAATCATCCATGATGACCAAAACATATCGGAAACCATCCTCATCAGGCAGGCCATCGCTACCTTCGGGCCCGCTGTGGCCAACATACAAAAAATCAAAGTGCACCACTTCTCCCGGAGCGGTACCATGCACCGTGTCTCCGTAGGGACGAGGAATGAGTGCACCTGCACGCGTGTCTACACAGTGCAAACACTGGCGAACGAATTCGCGAACCTGAGAATCCATGTGAGGCCAAACACAATATTCCTTCAGGCGAAACAAAGTCGGCGCCACACCACGGTGACCAGCCGAGCGCATGTGCGCGCACACCATCAAACGAGTTTGAAGAGCAAGATCATCCGGCGGAATCCACAAGACGTCACGCACCCCAACACGCACACGAAACAAACCATCATCGGCCAAGGTAGCTTGACCGAAGGTTGTCGAAAATTCATGAACACCAACGCCGATACGAGCGACAGACCTTTGTTGCGAGGCACGAATCACATCCAATGCGGGAAGCGAATCGTCAGCATTACATGGGCTGTGCACGGCAACCGAACGAACAGGCACCGTAGGAACTTTGACCCAACGAGACAACAGATCCCCCCAACAGTTTCGATCGCCAGGGATGTGTTCGATTGCATAGCGGTATTGTCCTAAAACACCCTTCCAATTCTCTAGGCGTTGTGCCATGGTCTTTGTGACCGTCGTGACACACTTCTCCGGATTGAAAATGTACTGCAAGTTTCGATGATCAGTAAAGATATGAACACCACCCCAAAGCAGGTATTCGAGCCTCCGGAACGTATTAACGATCGCAAAACCTTCTTTGTCGACAGTCGCCCAGCGCAACTGCGAACCTGTGAACGAACCACTCAGAAATCCGAGAGGCTCGTGAGACATGCTTTCCAACGCCAATCCACTGCGAAATTCGTGTTCAGGCACTTGGGTGAGAAAACTACCCCAATGGAAATCAGAAGCGTCAGGAAACATCAAAACAACGCACCCGGGACGAGGATGATGAAGCGGCACTGCTTGCGCCACCAAACCCCGTGCGGCATTCCACGCCCGCACCCGATCCTCCGTCCACGCGGTATCCTTGATGACACGATTGCGCGCCACTCGCTTAGTCCGACGTGTAGCCCCAACAAGGAGCTCCTCCAAAAAATCACGTAACGGTGCTACCGTTTCCGCTAAACGTGGTAACGATGTACGCAACCAGTTGACAGCCTGCAAGAATTGCATTAGTTCTCCAGCGTTTTCGGGACGACGCATTTCACTTAAACCTTGCACTCGAGCGGGGTCATGGGACACGACACCATTGGAATACACCTTACCACACCAGACCAGTTCACGAGAGAAGAAGGTACACTTGTGGGCGGCGACAAACAGTCCAACATTCTCCAGGCGTTCAAGAATGTCATCAAGCAGCTGCAGAAGAGCTTCTTCGGTGTCTGCGAAAAAGAAAACGTCATCGACCCAAACTTTGCAATCCAAACCACGCAACACTTCAGTCATGACACCTTGGAAATAAGAAGTCGCATTCAAAACACCTTGGGGAACACGGGTAGGCGTGAACAAACCGTCGCTTGTCGCCATGGTGAAGACGTCTTGCGCCTCCGGAGCCAAAGGCATCTGCCAGTACCCTTGAAGTAGGTCCAGCTTGCCGAAGAAACGCGCCCCCAGCAGATCTCCCATGTCTTCATGGTTGGGCATGACGCCCGGGGACTTCTCCACCTGTGCGTTCACCGCCGAGTAGTCGCTCACCAAACGGAAAGAGTCCTTCTTGGGCACCGCCATCGCCGGACTCGCCCACACCGCCTGGATGTTGTGGTAGACAAAGCCAAAAAACACCAAAGCAGCAATGCACTTCGAGAGCCAGTCCCTTTTCGTCGGTTCGTACCGACGTGGCGTTGCCTTGACAGGCTTCGCCTGTTGCTTCAGCTGCACTCGCATCGGCTCCACTTGCGCTGGCGGATCACCACACAGCGCACGGCGAAAAGCACCCACGCGACGAGCCAAAATTTCGCGCAAACGGGTTGCTCCGCCGACGCTTAATCCACTCTGCTCTGCCTGCTGCACGCTGTCCTCCAACGCCCGTTCTCGGGCCGTCCGCTCCTCCTCCGGATCCATGAACATGTCTGGCCCCCGGTCGACCAAATGTTCCACCGCCTTGTCCTCCGGAGCATCCACCGTAGCCTCGGTCTGAAAAGCACGCACGGAAACCGTCACTCTGCGCGCCGCAAGGTAACTCGGAGTCTCCACACCGGTCGATACCGGCACTGCGCGAGGGCGAAGCTTCTCCAGAGCTTCACGGTAGACGTCGATGCCAAGAGCTTTCATGGTAGCCATGCCAAACAGAACGACGTTATCTGTACCAGGCATGACCGCGAAAGTGATGGGCTCCAATTTCACCGCTCCCCACGGCGTCCGTACACTCACGGCAATCGGCACCGTTTTGTGCGTGACCATCACTGAAACACCCGTAGCGGTTTTCGCCTGCTGCGGGCCATTTTCGAACGGAATTTGCAGATCGGCGCCGCCGAAATGCGAAGACAGCTGCTGAAGTAAGCCGACACCGATGGACGTGAGCGCCGACCCCGAATCAAGGATCACACGCGCCATCAGCGAACCAACCGACCCTGGCAAAGAGAGATCAGCGCGTAAACACTCAGCGCTGCGATCGACAGGCACTTCACCTGCCGTTGAACTCCGCAAAATACTTTTCCATAGCGGAGTTTACCATCATCGCGCGGTCTTTGACGGATGTTTCACCGCCCTGCTTTTCATCGCGCCTCATTGAGAGAACGCGACGCAAGTCCGCTGCCGCCCGCGAGGTGTCAAATCTGTTGCTGGTGGTTGTGTAACCAGCGTGCTGCCTAACAGCGTCCAACAACTCCGAGGCGGTCATCGTAGTCTGATGCTTGTAAAATCCCTCAAAACACCGATGAATGTAATTGGGGATAAGCTGGCCCATGCTCACTTTGGAGTGCTGAACCACCCCCTGAGCGTTGGCGAGCTGCAGCCGTTCCTCATAATCGAGGTACGCTGCGTAAAAAACACGAGAGGCCTGCTCGGTCCACACCTCTCCGTATTTCGGTGGAGTCAGAGACTCCCCTACCACCAGCGGCGTGCTTGCCGTGTGCGCCATAATCCACAGCAGTCCACCTGGACTCTACTGTAATAACGGAGAAACTGCCGCCTGACCTGTGCGTCCTCCAGCTCCCGGAGCGTCCTCCCCTGCTGTGCGCTTCAAGCCGTTTCGATCCGTCCAACGGGCCAACTGCCTTCCCAGCTGTGACCCAATACTCCGCAGCCGAAAACTCCTCCAACAGAAGTTCCGCGAATATCTAGATATTATGGCCTCTGCCAGATGATATCAGCAAGAGGGCTTCCAGCGAGGGACTCCACCAGTCTCGCTGGCCTCGCACTCAGTAAGTCTTGTTCTTAGAGCTTGTATTATCACGGAGTGATCCTCATCGGACCACGAGCCAGGTGGCTAGGGGACATCACACAGGATCCCCGGCCACTGCTCCACTCACACATGCGATTACACTGAAACCTCCACGGCTTGGTATCTTTTGGCTACAGGTACCAGACCGACTAGTAGGGGGACCCTGGCTACGCTGCTCGTATCACGAGGTGTTGCGGCTACCTGGAGGGTGCTTTGTGCTCCGGTTTGCCTGTCATTTCTCTTGGTTCATAGTGTTGTTTGTATGCAGCAGGTGGTGGTGCTGTTTCTTTAGCTGCCACATATCCGGAGGGGAGGCACGACACACTTTTCTTTTTTTTCTTTCTTCTCTTCCGATTTTTTCTTGTTTTCTATTTTTTGTTCGATTTTTTTTTGTTTTTCTCTCTTTCGTAGAACGTGTATGTCGTGCCTGCCGTATCCAGTATAACGACATGACCTTGCATTGTCTGCTCGGCCCACACAGTGCATAACAGTGTAGTATCTCTGTGGCGTAGTTTTGTGACCACAGAACTTGTACTTGTATCTCTCTAGGATTGAAGAATCGACACGGACATCGGTTGTGCTGGATGTCGACAGGTAGAAAGAACGGTTTAATGTGAAGAACACCCACAGCGCACTGTAGTGCTACTGCAGTAACTACTGTTGTTGCGTTACAATGTAGTATGTATCTCTGTGTCGTGGTTCTGTCACCACAGAGATTGTATCTCTCTAGGATGAAGAGTCCGCACGGGGACACTGAGTGTGCTGGACGTCGACAGGGAAGAAAGAACGGTTTAATGTGAATAACACGCACATATCTAGCGTACCCTCGATCACTGGTGAGTTTGGTTAACTTTGGCGTACAAGTACATACAGTACTTTCTGGCGTCGGTTCCCCCCAGAAAACCACCGCCCAACTTACATGAATAACTTACAAACCCACTTTTTTCTTCTGCTGAAACTGGAAAAATAATCCCGCACTGAATTCCAAGTACTACTGTTATGAATACTCCCAAAACGTATACGAGGTATTATCTACCTGCAGGCAGCTCTGCGGGGGTTATCACGCTTGCTTGTACTCTTGATGCTGCAAAATGTTGTTTTTGGTGTTGTTGTAATCACATTGACTCCCAAATCAAGAAGTTCGTGGTCAAACGAAGGTGCTGGAGCCCTATAGGAAGATCCGAAAACCATTTTTTTTTTTAAACGGCTGGGAAGCCCGACGCTTCCCACCTAAAAACACACGAGACGATGATTATCCCACACTGATTACAAATGGTGGCATGAGCGCAGCTCTTGTACTGTCGGGTACACACTGATTCCTGTAGTAGTGCGTAGCTTGTCCCGAAGACCGTGCGTGTAGCTCTTATACACACCAGTAATACATGCCAAGTATTAATACAGAGTATTCAGAACCCACGATGGACCACAGACCATGTATCCCCCTACACAGTATGTGCACAAACCTTTCTTTATTGGTTCCGTATTAATTGCGGTAGGAGTTTTTATTGATAGTAGGCCTTGTCGGTTACGGTATGGCACGGGGGTGGGGTGGGCATAGTAATCTGGACCAGAAAAGAGGGGACGCCAGCAGGGTGGATCCCTTTTTGGGAAAGCCTCCTTGTTGTATGGGGAGACAGTGATTGAGTATCACTCCGTGAGCGATATCGCAGCTCTACAACAGCACGACAAAGTAGAAAGAGGCTAGGAACAAACAGAGCTTATGACGAATGCAGCGATCGCTGCGGCGGCCGCCCCGCTCCCTTTTCGTCGGGTGCGGAACTGGCTGAAATGCAAAGAAAGGAGGACCTGGAATTTGTAATGCTGACCGTGGAGTACTACAAGAGCATCGGCCCGCGCCAGAAGGAGCCGGGCGCTGGCGTCGGACGTCGGAGCGAATTGGGACCACGAAGAACTCAGCGCCTCGCGAGACCCCGGTGGAGTCGATATTAGTTTGGTGGCTTCTGAGAGTGTAGTGTAACCACGAACGAGGTTTTACTGCGATGATAAATCCCTCTACTGCTGTACGAAGTTGGGCATAGTAATGCATAGCAATACATAGTAATCAGAACCCACGATGAACCCAAAGCCATATGTATCCCCCCATGTGCGTCTACACACACATTTTTCTGCGTTAGGTTCTCATTGCCGTGAAGAGCGTCGATTTCGTCGCCCCGAACTCGCAAAACAAATAGTTAACTCTATTTCCAGTGTATATTCCTTTTTGTGTATCTTAAACTGTACCAGCCAGTTTTGTTTGTATTTTTTAGAAGAAATGCGTATTTTTGTTCTGAACGTTCGCACAGGGGGGTGCGATCGTTTTTTTCAGGCGCTCGATTTTTCAGAATGGGAAGGCTGCCGAAGTGTACCGAACCACTACGGATTTTTTTAATTAAAGGTGCTGACCGAGAGCCTTCCGAAAGTATAATGTTCGGTTTTAAAAGGACCCGTATCGTTGTCGAGAGAACGTACGCCGAAAAAGGACATTGCGTCGAAGGGTACATTGCTAGACTCGCCTTAGCTTATGTCGCTCCTGGTTGCGCGAGCCACACCGCTTGCTCGAGTATCATTCCGCGATAGAGTGTCCGGGTAGTTTTAGCTTGTTTTGCCTGCTTTCGTGTACCCGTACTTTCGGAGTTGTTGTTAGAAAATTCGCAGCGTCCACGGGTAATCGGCTACAGCCTTGCAAGTTAGAGGTGTGGGATTGGTTGTGAAGTGCCGCATCTTCAATACATTCTCCGAATTCTCCGTATAGGTTTCATTCGTGCCTGAGTTTTCTATGAATCTGCATATACGGCCCTTCAGGGTGGGCTAGTGTCATGGTATCCCCTCTCCCCTGTTGCGGCATTATGCTTTGTAGCAATCATCCCCTCATCATACCTGGCAGGCGTTATCGCCTGCCTTTCTGATGAGCGCCTCGCCCCTTCGGTCAGAAAACTTATGGTGAGGAAAGCAGCAACTAATACAAGAACTTATACCTTGTAACCTTGTGTGAGTGACCAGAGCAAAGCCAAAGGCATCAACCTGCTAGCAGTAGTCGGTCCCTAGGTCCATACTTCCTTAGTAATTACACTTAACACATGCAACCTTGCGCAAACCCAACGTTCTTCACGGGGTGCTTCCATACCTGTGCGATGTTTGTATGCCCCGCATATAGTCGTGGCGGCGCCTTCGGCGGTATTTAGCACACTAATCATACCAGACAAAGTACCACATATATTAGGAGTGTTTGCTGTGTTTTTACGTGTTTTTGGTTGTCCCCCCCCCCGTAATACTGCAAAAAAAATGAAATTGTCTCACTTTTCGCACCCAACACCACGGGTGCGGCTCTTATAGTCATACTGAAAAAAGTGGAACCAGGTACCTGGTATCACACTGCTGCAGTCCCAAGTAGCTTTTACTTCTGTGCATGCAAGGGTGGGTGGGTACAACGCTTCTGGTGCTGCAAAAAAACTACCCCACACCACGAGTACGACGTACGAGAATTCCCAAGCAGGTTGCCTTCGAAAAACGATTGTGTGTACACTTCCTTTTTGCCGCTGCAAAACGGATCCCATACTAACCCCGAAGAAGTCTGTCCCCAAAAGAGCCCTAACAGGTGCATTTCTGTCGAGGTATATATTTTTATATACATTACCTAATAAACCCTCACTTTCTCGCCCCACCCACGTTGTGGGTGGCATGGCGATGTCTTTCGTTGACGATTTATTCCTGCCCCTCAAGGGTAGGCCTTCCTTTCCTTGCCCCTTAAGGCTAGGCTTTCCTTTCTTTCTCTTTCTTGACGTAGCTTGCCGGCTTCGTTACCTTGCTGTTCAGAGGTGTGGGAGTGGGTTTTGAGGAGCCGCATCTTCGGCTAATGTTCTAGCTTGTGGAATCGGGGTTTCCACGAATTCCCTATAATTCTACAAGTACGGCTCATCAGAGTGGGCTAGTGTTATGGTACTGCTTTGAATGAGGCCGAAGCCCGGTAATTACCTGTGTAAAGGCACTGGGATCGTATTTGTAGTACTTGGGGGGCGTATCGTAGATGGAAAACGAAGGGTTTTCCCGGCACGAGCTTGGCTCCCAGTCTCCGCGTGCACGAAAGGAATAAAGCTGATCTTCTTGTATCTCTAAGCAAACAACAACACGTGAGTACCAACGATTACCGGCCTAGTAGGCAGACCTATCCAGGGATACAAAGTGTCCCGACCTTGAACACAACAGCTTGAGAGGTGAGCACATTGACGACACGAAGTGGCTATGATTCTAGCGACGGCCACTGCGTGATTGGATGATATTCTACGACATGGTGTCCGAGTCACAACGGTTGAATGCAAGGAGGCGTATACGGCACGTGCGCGACATGACATCTCCTACCCGTATAATGCCGGACGCTCACGCTGTTTGTAGGCGCTTGATAACGCCAAGATTGGCGATGTATGTGCTAGTCGCTATCGAGGAGTCCCCAAGCGGTTAAATGTACACCACTGCTTGCTGTCATCTGCAGTATAAAGCTAGTGCAACTAGTGCATATGACGGCTGTCGCTAGGTAACGTAGGAACTCACGCAGCAGGGAATTGGTAAATGCCGTCAGCGTGCGTGCGTCGGGTCCCGGTCTGTCGGTCGGTCGATGACTTCATCCATCTCGAAAGGGATACTTCCCTGTATTTTTACATCTAGAGCGCCGTGTAACTTTGGGACTCTCAATGTCCGCCTCTGAAGGTAAGAACCGCTTGGGCATTGATACCGCAACACCGAAACATTCCGCATATTTTTAGACTTGACGGCAAGCGTTTTCGACCTTCACCGTTGTTCGCACGCTTCAGGCACGTGGTATTGGGTTCTAGGCCGGCCGTCCCCCCCCCCCCCCCCGCCCCCCCGCCGATTATCCCTCGAAGGTAATCAGTGGATTGTCGCCGCTCATCACGGTACGGCGCAGGATTGTGGATTATTTTCATTATTTTATAGCAGGTACCGTTTTCGACGATACACTCTCACCCCCTCCCACACCCCGCCCCTGCTGGGGATACGGCGGTATAGCCTCCTCGGCGTTCGACACGTTTCGTCGCGAGCCGTAGCTTGGATATCATACTTGCGCTCTTCTAGAAAACGAACCAGCTCACACACGTGATGAGTGTTTGACACAATCAATGGGGCCCGCCTTCTCTAAAGTGTGCTGTCGGTGAAGCCGAGATCGGCTGCCGCCCCTCTCTATGCAAACTGGGGAAGGGTGGATCACCGGAGGCGCCCTGCTGGAGGCATAGGCCAGTTTTTATGCGGTTGGGCTCCACTGTATACCACCGGCCGGCGCAGGGGGGGCTCATTCAAACCGATACTTGAGCAGTAAGTGATCTGCAACAGAGATTGAGACTACCCCAGAATATATATAAAGCTGAAAAATAGAAATAGGGTAATTCTGGGTCGGGTTTCAACGGCAATTCCTTCATGCTTGGATTTTTCAGAGGCAGTACACTAGTACATTGACCCAGGGAGGAAAGAATGTAAGTTATGCTTGGCGGGTTTCGCGCTTGATGCGCTCAGCCAAAGTGGGCCCAACGTTATTATATTGCAGCAACTGCTAGCAAGAAATGAGACGCACGTGATGACGGGGACTACTAACTATTAACTCATTCGGTCCTTACTTCGTTACAGAGGGAAAACACAAATGTACCGCTTTCATTAAGGGGAAGCAAAAATAATCGAAAAACGTCCTGGGGGGAAAAACGGGTGCCAGGTACACGATAAAAAAAACGCGATATTCTTCGGTTTCCCCCCAGCCAGGCCTTTTTTTTTGTTTGTGGTTCCCCCATGCTGCTGTAAATAATGGTCGATTCGGCTTTAGGAAAAGATATCAATCCGCACGTTATGTTGAGAAGATATGTATGTTCAGAAGACGCGATGATATAGGCGAGGCCAGCAACCAACCAACGTTAAATAAAAGGCACAACACCCATCCCAAGCACACCTGGCTGTGACCAGCTGTCCTACTACTGCAGGAGACAAGTCTTCTTGAGACCGTCAAGAAGCCTGTTCTGATGGGTTTGTGCAGCAAGGCCTGCGGTGGTATTCTTTAAGCGCGTCAAGTCCTGCTTTGGTATTTTTGAGCACTTCAAGGCAGGCCTATTTCTTCTGGAGTGCGTCAAGTTCTTTTTTATGTTTTTGGGCGCGTCAAGTCCTGTTCTGATTTTTTTAGCACTTCAAGGCAGGCCTATTTGGTGTTTTTGAGCGCGTCAAGTCCTGTTTTGGTATTTTTGAACCCTTCAAGTAAAGCCTATTTTGGTGTGTTTTTGAGCGCGTCAAGGCCTATTTTGGTATTTTTGAGCGCGTCAAGCAAGGCATATTTTGGTCTTTCTAAGCGCGTCAAGGTCGCGTTTGGTATTTTTAAGCGCGTCAAGTCCTCTTTTTGGACTCTGTGTATAAATATAGAGAGGATCGTGGTAGTGACTAAAGACAGACGTATTCAGAGTAGTTTAATGTTGTACGGGGGCGGTCAATGAAGGGCCAGACAGCGGTCTTCTACCATGAATACTATGTTCCTGTGAGTGATCCTGGGGTATCAATGATAAGGACAAAGTTAAGTAAATGTAAAAGACAGTAAGGTCGGGCCCAGGTTTTTTTTTTTTTTTTTAGTGCCTCGGAGAGCGAGAGGAAACCCCTGTCCACACTTATTTCTCAAGTTTTCGTGTACCGGTTCGAACCCGGTTCGTTTCTTCCACCTTAGTCAGGCCTATCTCTGACCGTCATTAAAGTGTGGTTTACTCCGAGGCCCAGGTCTACACTCGAGTTGATTAAGTAAGACGATGCCAGAATCAAGAAATCGTCTAAGTCATTTACACAGTTGGTGGCTATCCTTGGCTATTTTAATATTACATTTTTCTGTCATCCGGGAATGTCCCGCTCAAATCTCCATCGCCTATAGTCAGCATCCATGTATACTGGTACTTCGTATAGGGAAAGAAAAACCCAGAAGGACGTCGAACAAGGAGACTACAGTAGTTTCACGTTCAGGTAAAAAATTAGCGTTTTAGAGCTGAAATGTGCTGTCTGAAGTCAACCTTTCTGAAGTCGGCGACCAGGCATGACGCGCGCCGAAATGACATCATTATCATCATAACCAATCATCGTCAATCAGCATCATATCGGACGGTTTGGTTGAAGCAAAGGTTGACAACGATTTAAAAAAAACATTGCTTTCGAAATTTAGACAAAAATCCATCATAATCTCTCGTTCATATTTTGTATCATTATCATTACCAGGTATATACCATCACCACTGACATTACGTTAGCCCTCTGAAAACGTCCAGCTCAATCATCGTTCTCTCAGATGGACAGCAGCTATTAATAGTACGGACACGAACGCCAAAACACATACCACAACCAAACCAGGAAGCCAAACCTTCAGATAACGTTAACTTAACTTACATTTTATGGCTATTAATATTACACTTGCAGCAATATGCCCTCCGACAATGTCCCGCTCAAATTTCGATCTCTCACCGGGAGTCGGAACGAGAAAACCACACAAACAGGACCGAAAACGTAAGCCAAATCGTTCGGTAATGTGTCACTTATTTCCAGCACATTACATTGCTGATCGAAGCATTCGTTCAGAGTAAGCCGACCCAACCCCGACCCCAACGTAAGCAGTTAATCTGCTTGTGTCACTACTAATAGCGCACCCACCCACCGCCATCCATGTGCTGCCGCACACCAACCCCAACACAAACACCAACCCCACTCCCGATCCTAACCCCACCCTTTTTTCTTTTCTTTTCTTTTTTCTTGAATCCTCCCGCGGATTGGTAAAAACATAGGACAAGCTCAACACACTTCCACGTATAAAATGCGTGTCGTGTATCAAGTTAACCCGTCGCTCCCGTTGTAACCTCAGTCCCAACACCAGCCCCAATCCCAACACCATCCCCAACACCATCCCCAACACCGAGCGAAGTAGCTCTGAAGCTCGTAAGTCTACCATTACGTCAGCGCACAAGCAAACATAAACGTGTACCAGAATGTAGAATAGTATATCGACACTTGTGGCGACCCTGGGTGACAGTACCGGTCGACCTACACTTTTACACCGGTCACAAGATTCCTTTTGAACCTTGACCAAAAACGTCTGCCGTACGGTGCAATGTACCACGGTGATACCGTGGTATTGCAACCTCTCCGGCCCCTTAAAACGGCGTGCGACATACCTGGTACAATTGAAACTCCAAAGCCTCCAAAAGGATGTTGTTATATTCTACTTTTGTAATGCAACAGATGTATACCTTGTACCAATATCTCCCCGAAATTTACGCTCACGGCGTGTACATCATGCTTATATAGCAGATAATGGCACGTACCAATCTCACCCCATCCATGCTATTTTCGTACCTGGTACGCGTTTGTTCTGTTTGTGCAACTGCTGCTGCTTGCTGTGCATCGACTGATAACTCCAAGCCCCAGCCTTGAAACTTCAAACACAAAGAACTGCATCAAATAAATATTCGGCAAAATGTGTGACACTAGACTCACTACACTCAACGGCCCGCACAACCAAAACTCGTTCCTCGCCCGGATGGCAAATCGCAAGCCGCGTGCAGGGCCAGACCATTAATAGCACTACAGATTGTACGTGTGATTGCTATTAATGGTGTATAGGAGGGGACAGCGCCACCTCAGCGTGGTACTATTATGATTCCAATATCTCACCCCCTACCAGGTACGCGCTATGATGGTTTTGCAACTACCGCAAGGCTGTGCATCGACTGAGCTTCCAGGTCTCAGTCTTCACACTGCAAACGCGGCCCACTCGATATTCTTGGGTGCAATGTCTGTGACCTGACTCAACTTTCTCACAACACACAGGCATTCTTGTACGTATTCAACCACTGCGGTGCGTTGGCTGAGATTTCGAGCCTTTGTCCTCACACGCCAAGCGCGAACCATTCCACCTCTTCTGTGTATCACTGTCTGAACCCTACATGCTTAGCTAGAAGAAGTGCAGACGCACACGCATACACAGCGAAACAAGTTCCTCGCTACTACTCGAATGGCGAAATCTCACGCCGCGTGTAATACCGCTCCGAACGATCGGCACCGTCACTCTTTACGAGAGGACAGCGCCAACTCGAGCGGCATTGTACTATATGCATCTCCCCATACTATACACGCCTTCGGTTTGCATTAAAAACCGAACTCATCTATAGTATGGGGAGATGTATTCGTTGCGCTTATATCCTTGGTTCTGCTGTTCATCGACTGAGATGGTACGTGTTAGTCTACACACTTACAAACGAATAGTACCCTCGATATGCTCAGTACAAGGGGGGGAGGGAGGGAGGATATGCTCGGTACAAGGGGGGGAGGGAGGGAGGGAGGGAGGGAGGGAGGGACGCTATCCAACTGCCGACACAGCCAACTCATTCCTCACTCGGTTGGCAAACCGCACGCCGCGTGCAGTGCCACCCGCTGAGCGACGATTAACATCACTAGTTGATTTTTACATGAGACACTCTTGCCCTCCCCACACACCACAACAACACCCCTCTCCCCCCCCGCCGCCCCCCTTTTTTTTTCTGTTTTTACGAGAGGAAATAAAGCTCAAGCTCACCACACTTTCATATATGTGTGTCGTGTCAATTTTAACTCGTTTTTTTTTTATCCCCCACCCTATGGTCATACGACAACGGCCATGTATGACAATGAGTACACCCCCCCCCCCCCCCGTAACGCTCCCACCTCCCACCCACCTCTGCATGAGGAACACACCCCCGCAACCCTCCCTCCCTCCCTTATACGGCGATAGGGTACAGTAGATACATCCCCCCTATTAATATTGGACCCAAGCCTAGCCTTACGTTGTGCAGGCCGGACACATCCATCCACCCACCCCCCCCCCCCCCACCCCCCTTCCAACCCCACCAACCTAACCCTCTCTCCCCCCCTCCCTCCTTCATAGTGCGGACGCACACATCCCCAGTATTAAATACCCAAGCCCACCCGTACTTCGTATAGGCCGGACACATCCCACCCTCCCACCCACCTCTGCATGAGGAACACATCCCCGCAACCCTCCCTTCCTCCCTTATACGGCGATAGGGTACAGTAGATACATCCCCCCTATTAATATTGGACCCAAGCCTAGCCTTACGTTGTACAGGCCGGATACATCCATCCACCTACCCCCCCCCCCCCCCCACCCCCCTTCCAACCCCACCAACCTAACCCTCTCTCCCTCCCTCCTTCCTTCGCTTCTAGTGACACAGTGACACACGCGTCCCTGATAGTGTGGACACACACATCCCCAGTATTAAATATCCAAGCCCACCCGTACTTCGTATAGGCCGGGCACATCTATCCAAGCCACCCTCCCCTACAGTGCGGTGTGGAGACACGCCTCCTTCCCCCCTAGTAGACCCAGGCCCACAGCCGGGAGCCGTCGTCCAGGTTGCCGCGAACGTTGGACCAGCCCTGGAGAGTGGATACATCACCGTCCATGACCGGTTCGACATGGTCGGTGGTGCCCGATGATGCTGCTGCGGATGCTGCGTTAGATGAAGCCGAGGAGATGATGCCGGTGATCATCTTGGTGTTCGAGGTACTCGTGCTGTTCCCGGAGGAGCCAGAGGAGGACACGCACACCACGAACTTCGTCTCGGCCCCGTGCTTTTTGGCCACCTGATGATGATGATGATGCATGATGATGATGATGATGATGCCAATGGGGGGGGGGGGGGGAAGACAAGGGAAGCGAGCGGCCAAGGTGTTGCAATTCGCGCTTAGAATGACGTAGAGTTGAGATAGTGACACTTTTAGGGTGGGTGGGAGATGGCTAGGTAAGGTTTGTACCATGCGATCGGGAGTTGCCTCTACTGCAACCGAGGTAGAATTAACACGCGACACAGATATTTCATGTGTGTGTAAGTACAGTACAGTACAGTACAGTATGTTCAGCATAATAAACACCTTTAGGACTGCACTCCCGTGTGGGGAGGAAATGACTTGGAACTACTGCAGACTCAGATATATGTTGTATTTAGGGTGCAGCATTACGGAAGGTGTTAACCTTCACTTTTTATTATTTACCCGTCCCCCGAGGTATGTATGTAAAAAAGGCAACATAGCAGCGTCAAAGCATTGAAGACACAAATCAACTCAATGATAATGGATACTGATTTAATTTTGCCGTTGATTGCTTAATCACGATTGTAAATATGAGAATCTCGTTTGTATGCATTCAGCAAAGAGAATCAAATAAATAATGACGGACTTCGAATTTTTCATCATAATGAAAATTCTGATCGTAAATAATCGCGTAATATGGTCAACTTGTCAACTCAAGCGTTGGCTATTTTTGTTGTTTGGCAATACTACTCGTGTATAGTTGCGTCAAGAGATTGTGAACTACTACTGTAATACACAGCAGTAGTGTGTGTAGTCGGGAGGGCGGGGGGGTGCGCCCGCTATGTGACCCTGCTACAGATATCACAATATCACAATATCACAAAATCGCAACATTACAATAATATCACAATATCACAATACAAAATATCACGATAATATCACAATATCACATTATCACAATATCACAATAATAGATCAGACCTACGACAAGGAGGGAGATGGAGAAGCATGCAGGGAAAAGAAAATGACAGGTAGAACGGATGGAAAAAAGAAACTACCATCACAATATCACAATAATATCACAGTATCACAATATCACAATGTCGCAATATCACAATATCACAATAATAGATCGGACCCACGACGAGGAGGGAGATGGAGAAGTGTGCAGGGACAAGAAAATGCCAGCGGATGGAAAAAAGAAGGTATCAAGTACCTACTATTGTATGATACGACAAGAGCAAAACGTGCGAAACCTCGATCTACCTACCAGGTATGATAGAACGAATGCATGAGCGAATGGCGATTTTGAATGTGATGGATGGTTCAGCCCCTTCCCATTTACACGAG
The DNA here is from genome assembly GCA_031763025.1 of Macrocystis pyrifera. Lineage (NCBI taxonomy): Eukaryota > Phaeophyceae > Laminariales > Laminariaceae > Macrocystis > Macrocystis pyrifera. The sequence continues at coordinate 186,859 of JASSKH010000026.1, forward strand.
TAGCATACCTACATTAGAACTGCGCGCACGTTTGGGGTGGGCAAATTACTTGGAATAAGTGTGGAATCATTTTTTTTTTGTGGTACGTAAGAGCGAAAGGGTCATCTTAAGACTGCACATACCTTTCGGTGAAAAATATATACTACTGTAGGTACGAGTGGGCGATCGTTTTCGCACTGTGTTTTTTTAATAGTACTATTGTGTACCAGGTATATCATTTCGTCCTTTTAAGGGATGAGCTACGGTCCGTCATTAATAGTTGAACTGAAACTTCTTGCCAACAGCACGACACGACACGAAACGACACGACACGACCCACTCACCCCACGCAGCAGGCGGCCCACCCCGTTCCCCGTCTTGTACAGGGGGGCTCCCCACTGGGGCCCCACGAAGACCAGCCCACGCTGCCTCAGCTCCTTCTTGGCCCTCGCGGACCTCAATCCCCTCACGAGCCATTCCATGCTCTCGCCACTAACGCACCCCCTCTTGACTTCTTTCGTTACCGTGGCGGCCTTGTTTCTGTTGTTGGTCGCCATCCTACAGCAGAGAATGTCCTGGATGACGTTCGTTACTGCGGCCTTGTCCAGGGGGGGGGAGAACATGCCTCCCAGAGGGTTGTCCGAGAAGGTCCTCGGAGTCGGCGGCAAGTCCTCCTCCATGGGGGGGGAAGAAGCCAGAGACGATGGCAGCGGTAGCTGTGCGAGCGGCGCTGTAGACGGCGACGGTGCCAATGCGAGCGGCGGCGGCGATTCGATATCGTCCGGCGGCGGCGGGGGGGGGTAGTCGTCGCCCATTGAGGACGAAGAAGCCAGCGATGGTGATAGCGGCGGGGTCGGCGGCGGCGTAGCATACCCCTCATCGCTGGAAGAGGAAAGGGGTGGCGGGGGAGGCTTGTCGGGCCCAGGGGAGTTGTTGGAGTTGTTGTTGCTCATGTCACAGGCATCCACGGCGATCCCATTGGCGCTGATTGCTGCTCTGTCGGCCCGGTTGTGAGCCATGGGCGACGACGGTGACGGGGGCGATGCCGATGCTTGGGAGTCGGTGGCCCCCTTCTCGGTGCACGAGGAAAGGAGGGGCGGGGGCATGTCGGACCCCCGGGAGTCGTTGGAGTCGGAGTCGTTGTCGTCGTAGAAGTCGAAGGAGTCGTCGCTGTTGGTAGCAGAGGCATCCGCGATGACTCCCTCGTTGACGATTGCTGTCTTGTCGGCCTGGCTGCTATTAATAGCCGATGGCGACGCTGGCTCGGGCGGCTCGGGGACGAAGACGTCGGCGGAACCCTTGTCCTCGAGGAGCGTCGACAGTGATGGCTCGACGCTGACCTTGTCTATCACCTGGGTCAGGGTTGTCGGTGCAACCGAAGCGCAGACGCGACACGGACGCGTGAGGGATAGGGATAGGGTTAGGTTTAGCGCTAGGGTATTCGCTGTGGAACGAGTACTTCGCGACGCTTGTGTAGAGTATACACATACCAGGTACCAGGTATCATAGGTCGACGCAACAGAGACGAGTTGGATCCATGCAACAAGACAGCTAGTGCACCTGTTGGCGTTCTCCGAAGCAACCCGGAACGTGTCATAGAACGGCCGCACCGTTTATACGGCCGAGAGATTTCAAGCAAGCGTCTACGTGTATCGTCGCTCGACGCAAAAAAAAAATAAAAGGCCAGACCATTTTATACGTAGATGGGATATCAGAAACAGTGATGCAGCTTGAGCAGTGGAAAAAACACTCAATCGATATACAATAACCGTCCCGGGATGCTCTGGTATAACACTGCTATACCATGTACAATTTATGACGAGGTATGTTTCCTGTGCAGAAATCACGACGTAATACAGCACCAGTACATACGATATGATATGAATAGTTAACTTTTCATCACGAGGAGTTTTCCCTATTAAATAAGCCAAACTACTGTAGAAGGGGCACGAAACATGATGTGGGGCGAGAGCGGGGGACGAAACGTGATGTGGGGCGGGAGTGGAGGACGAAACATGATATGGGGCGGGGGAGGGGGGTGGCACGAAAGTTGATATGGGCCGGGGGCGGAGGGGGGAAAGGTGGCATGAGGGCGGTGATAAACTCACAACGCAAAGAAGTTTTTCGACTTTTTTTCTGAGAGAAAAACGTTCATCTTTTTCATGCACCTCTTGGGTAGATAACAATGGGTTTTGTTTTTCGGCCGAATACGAACAGTACACTTTTCATACCTCCATTTGATACGTGCATAGGAGAGACCGCGGTTTGATCCCTTGACTGGCCGCCTCCTACCCTAAAACCAGTATAAACAAGAAGGCCGAGAGAGGTTTCGACGAAACCGCGAAATACCAGTCTTCTAATTGATCATTTTAAGACTGCACTCCCATTTTGGGGACAATTTACTTGGAAATAGAGTGATAATTATGTTTATGTGCAATGCAGTACTGCAAATAAAAGAGATAATAGCATATTTGAGCACAAGTATCATACATAAGAAGGACATCGTGATGTGTGCATGTTATCTCGGGAAACCTTTGAAAATCAATTGTGATTTCTACATTGCCTCAACCATACTAGCAAAGCCAGGTCCGTTTTCATTTTTCATCCTACACAGTGATATAACATTCCCGGTAGAAATTGCCAGGTATTCGGTAAAATACTGCGAAACAGAAATAGGTTCGTAATCAGAAGTAAGTAATGACAACGCACGTACCGGGTACGAAATACTCAACAAAAACAAGCCAAAGCAAGGAAATGAGCGGAATCTTGGACTGAGACAGCGGAATAGAAAATACGCTAAAAATATTTTGTTGTGGAAACAAGTGATCAAAATCAGGCACGGAAAACACGTGATGCAGAGGAACGGCAGTTAGTGGCTGCTGCACAAACGAACCAAGAATAGGGAGGGAGAGAGAGGGGAGATCGGAAAAGGGACGAAGAAGAATGAGAACACCGAAACAAAAAGCGAAAGAGTGAAATACAAATGCCAATTTAATGCCCAGACACAAAAATGCTTTGCTTAAACTACAGAACCTGTAAGTGCTGTTCACAGAACAGAAGCGTCATACAGAAGTTTTACTTCCTGGCCTAACACGTGGTATCATGCATGCGCGCACCTGGTGGTGGTCGGGCGTACCACCCTTGCCGTGATGGACATACTGGAGGACCAATCGTCCCAGCGTGCGCTGGAAGTAGTGCGTGCTGTCCAGATCCTTGATGGCGTTAGCGGGCACCTTCGGCGTGCGCCTGACCGGCGACTTTCTTATCATTTCCGCGATCCCGCACGGCAGTTGCCCCATAATATCGACCAGAACGGCCTTGATATCCTCCTTGAGGCTCGGCCTGCTGAACAATTCCGGCGACTTCATGCTGATCAGTATGCTTTTGTCGGCGATTTTTTCGATGGCCAGGTCCATGATGCTATCCAGGAGGCCGGGGATCTGACTGACAGAATACCTAGAATTCGCAACAAACCACTGCAACATCTCTTGCGGCACGTGCACGATGACGTCGCCGGGGGGGGGGAGGAGGAGGAGGAGCGCTGTAGCTGCAGTTGTTGCTGCCTCTGCTGCACCTGCGGGAGCAGTGATGCCCGTACTTCGAACTAAATAGCGCACAAGGGAGGGGCGCAACAAAGACATCAACAGCAGCAGCAACAGCAGCAGCAACAGCAACAGACAATAAATATCGTAAGGAAGCGGTGTAGTGACGGTTGGTTGTCGTTGTCGATATGATAGAATTTACGAAAGACCACAGTAAATAAGACCAAATGTTAATAGTAAAAATTGGGAAATATATAGTTTTTTTTAGTGTACCTTAGGTCCTATTTACTGTGGTCCTCAGTAGTAGTAACACAGGATGATACGGCAGTGCACCTACTGCATTAGGAAACAGGACAACTGTTCCAGGCTGGATTTCTTACTTTGTAATGGAGTTCTACGGTATGAACACTACAGCAACTTCAGCGTACAAACTCTCGAATTTCTTATTTTCCCAAAATTGTCGGCCTGCCTTTCTCGTTGCTCGTTCTCTTAATAGTGATAGGTGCAGATACCATCCACTCTGGCTGGGAATATAGTCACGGTTTGGTCGGGCTCGGTACTTGGCCAGTATATACTGGCTGTACACCGGTCCTGGCGGTACATATCCCCTAGCTGAGCGAGGTGCAAGGATTCCAGGATGCTGGCAGTATACGTTCGTCCCACTAAAACACCTCATAATTTGAAGGAGACCCATTGAAACGGGCGGATTAGAAGAGAGAAGATAAATAATAGCACAGTCGCAGCATTCCGTACACGCCTGAATCACCATAATAACCATACATACGTTTTGTTCGCTTTTTTTACTTTTTCCTGAGTCAATCAATCTACCACCCCTGACCCAAACATTGCCTTCGAGATACGACCCAAAGCCAACAACGATTTTTTTTTAATCTAGTGAAGCCAAATCACGCAAAACATGCCTCCGGCAGGGCGCCTCCAGCGGGACCCTCCCCTCACCAGCCGGGCGGGGGGGGGGCGGTGGTCGCGGCTTCGCCGACTAGAGAGATATCGTACACGTGCAAATCGCCAAATTATGTGTTTACACACTGTGAGACAGAGAAAAAAACGAAACCATCTCAAATGGTTCGAGGTAAGCAAAAGCAAGGACAACGTACCGGGTACGAAAAACTCATCAAAAACAAGCCGAACAAGTCAACAGCGCCTACAGGAGTACCAGCAAACGAGACGAATGGTATGGCGAAGTAAGCAAACAGAATAGAGTATCGAGTATATATTAATAGTAAGATGTAGGAAGGAGTGAAGACAACACGTAAGAGTATCGTAGATAAAGCATAAAAGGGAGTAGACATAGAATGACGATGAAACGCACGCAAGAAGAACACGCGACGACTATTACGGGGGTCCATAGTTAACGGGACCAAATTTTGTTAGTGAAAATAGGTAAACATATAGGGTTTTATGTATACCATAGGTCCTATTAACTACGGACCCCCGTAATAGGAACAATATATAGATACTAATAGTAATACAGTAGTGGCTACTTGAAGAACGAAGTAACAGGGAGACACAGACACAGAGAGAGACACACAGAGAGAGAGAAAGTCCGGAAGAAGGACGGAAACAAAAAAAATAAAGAAATACCGAAAGAGAGAAAGAGAGAAATTTAACTACCATTCTGTACTGCCAAAATACAAAGCACCAAATCCATTGATGACGCACGACAAACTTTCAAGTGATTGATGATGATGTATACTTGCGTGTGGAACACGAGTATTCAGGCGTGTGTGAGGGTGAATGATCGTGTTTGTTCCATACACACTATTAATAATCACTTTTTAACCAAACTGCTGTGCATACTTGTACATATCCGGTAAGATACACCGAAATACCCCTGTGGGCGGAACTATAGTCCACGTCTGATGAAGACGGGACGCGAAAATGGGTATACAACATAGCTGGCCGATTGGGACGGGGCGGCAGGACAGTGGGTGTACAAATTGTCGACGGGGACGGGATGGTAGAGTAAAGCGAGTTGTTTTATTACGACGGGACAGAACGGCAAGTGTTGGGTGTACCAATTGTCGACGGGACGGGACACGATAGAGAAAAAGAGCGGTTTTATTGCGGCGGGACTGAACGACAAAAAATGTGTTTCACGACGGGACGGTACATGCACAACAAAAATCGCGACGGGACCGGACGGGACAACGGGACGGTAAACAAATGCCAGGTACGAGTACAGAATTCACGACCGGAGACGATAAAATACGATGGGTCAATTTTTGTCCACGGCTTCAGGGCCCGCGAGGATGTACGTCAATAGATTCCCGCCCATCTTTCCGGAACAGGAAAAACGCAGTAACCTACACCACCAGGTATATTTGTATGTGTAAATATAAATAATATTATGCGCCTCTGGAGCGCATATTGATGAAGAATTATGTCAACACAATTTCCTGGTACTACTACTGGCAGGTTTCTTGCTTGTGTTCTTGAGGTGTGCCCCGGATGATCGAAACCCGGGTACCCGGTGGGTACAACCCGCATGGGGAAAACCCGTGACGGGTTCGGGTTTGACTTGAAACCCGCGGGTTCTGGAGGTGACCAAAAACCGGGTACTCGGCGGATTCGAGTACCCGGGTACCCGTGCATTTGACATATCCCCCGTTTAGAATGCCTCACACTATCTCTAGAAACTTTTCAAATCGACAGAAAACCAGAGTTTCTCCCCGCCTGACTGAGAGCCGGGTACCCGGTGGCGGGTACCCGGAACCGTCGGAACCGAAACCGTGCCGGTCCAACTCACGGAATCGAGGGTATTTGTACCCCGGGTACCCGTCAATTGTTCTATACGGAGGCCCCAAGACTGGGGTATACCTTGATTCATACATACACTGCAGCAGCAGCAGCTGTGCCCCTAGACTCTCGCCTCCGGCCCCTGCAGACTACAGACCGACATTAGAGAATAACCCTACAGTATCTGTGTTCTATGGCCTCTGCCAGATGATATCAGCAAGAGGGCTTCCAGCGAGGGACTCCACCAGTCTCGCTGGCCTCGCACTCAGTAAGTCTTGTTCTTAGAGCTTGTATTATCACGGAGTGATCCTCATCGGACCACGAGCCAGGTGGCTAGGGGACATCACACAGGATCCCCGGCCACTGCTCCACTCACACATGCGATTACACTGAAACCTCCACGGCTTGGTATCTTTTGGCTACAGCACCCCCAAAGCGAGTTCACTCGACACGAACGAGCTTGACAAAACCAAAAAACCAAGACGAAATCGCATGCGGCAAATCACAAATCAATGCTGAACTCTGAAGCAATTTTAATCTTGAGCGCACGGGTCATCCGTAATTTGCGCAATTCCTTCACGACGAATTCAGGCGCAGCAGAATAAATCGACCGCAAAGACTCCCACGTGCGCTCCTCTGCTTCGAAACCATCCCAATCGACCAAGACAATCACCTCGTTGGCATCATCTTCGGCCACATGCACCAAAGCATTCATGCGGCATTCACCCTGCGCAAAGGAATGTTGGAAAACATCCTTCAGATCAGCGGTGACGTTCAACGTCGCATCCGCATAAAATCGTAAACGAGCCACGTGAGCTTGATGCACCTTCCCAGAAACGATGTTCTGAACTGAGTATACATGATCATGATCAGCTGCTACCACACGCCACGGACCAGTCCATGTGGACAACAATTTCGGTGTGGCACCCTGCCGACGAACACGAGCATACAACACGAAATCACCAACCGCAAATTTTGGCAACACCACCTGGCCCTGAGCCTGTTTACGTTTGTTGTCGCGAGACACGGCAACAGCTGCGCGAATATCGGCGCAAAATCTCTCCTGCTCTGCAACGACTTCACGGACGTTCGCACGCAACAAGTCAGCATTCATCACGTCAACATTCCACCTGCCATCAGACTCAGAAACGAGCGCCGAGAAATCGGTACGCGGAGCACGCCCAAACATCACGCTGTACGGAGTGCTTCGGTAACGTTCACGAAACGAAGTGTTCAAGGCCCACTGAGCGGCCGGCAAAACATCAACCCACTCCGAAACCTGACGACGCTGTTCTGACAGAATGGAACGCAGAGCACGTACCACCTCTTTTACCATGCGTTCACACGTACCGTTCGACCACGGCGTGTAAGCGACAGCAAAACGATGTTCGATGTGCAACGCGTCGCTCAACAAAGCAAGCACCCTGTTCTTGAAATGCGTGGCGGTATCACTCACCCACACACGCGGCACCCCCAAAGTCTTACACCAGGCTAGCAAATGCTTCGCTGTGACCTCGGCTGTACAAGCCTCGGCCGGTTCCAACGCCACGTAGTTGGACAAATCATCCATGATGACCAAAACATATCGGAAACCATCCTCATCAGGCAGGCCATCGCTACCTTCGGGCCCGCTGTGGCCAACATACAAAAAATCAAAGTGCACCACTTCTCCCGGAGCGGTACCATGCACCGTGTCTCCGTAGGGACGAGGAATGAGTGCACCTGCACGCGTGTCTACACAGTGCAAACACTGGCGAACGAATTCGCGAACCTGAGAATCCATGTGAGGCCAAACACAATATTCCTTCAGGCGAAACAAAGTCGGCGCCACACCACGGTGACCAGCCGAGCGCATGTGCGCGCACACCATCAAACGAGTTTGAAGAGCAAGATCATCCGGCGGAATCCACAAGACGTCACGCACCCCAACACGCACACGAAACAAACCATCATCGGCCAAGGTAGCTTGACCGAAGGTTGTCGAAAATTCATGAACACCAACGCCGATACGAGCGACAGACCTTTGTTGCGAGGCACGAATCACATCCAATGCGGGAAGCGAATCGTCAGCATTACATGGGCTGTGCACGGCAACCGAACGAACAGGCACCGTAGGAACTTTGACCCAACGAGACAACAGATCCCCCCAACAGTTTCGATCGCCAGGGATGTGTTCGATTGCATAGCGGTATTGTCCTAAAACACCCTTCCAATTCTCTAGGCGTTGTGCCATGGTCTTTGTGACCGTCGTGACACACTTCTCCGGATTGAAAATGTACTGCAAGTTTCGATGATCAGTAAAGATATGAACACCACCCCAAAGCAGGTATTCGAGCCTCCGGAACGTATTAACGATCGCAAAACCTTCTTTGTCGACAGTCGCCCAGCGCAACTGCGAACCTGTGAACGAACCACTCAGAAATCCGAGAGGCTCGTGAGACATGCTTTCCAACGCCAATCCACTGCGAAATTCGTGTTCAGGCACTTGGGTGAGAAAACTACCCCAATGGAAATCAGAAGCGTCAGGAAACATCAAAACAACGCACCCGGGACGAGGATGATGAAGCGGCACTGCTTGCGCCACCAAACCCCGTGCGGCATTCCACGCCCGCACCCGATCCTCCGTCCACGCGGTATCCTTGATGACACGATTGCGCGCCACTCGCTTAGTCCGACGTGTAGCCCCAACAAGGAGCTCCTCCAAAAAATCACGTAACGGTGCTACCGTTTCCGCTAAACGTGGTAACGATGTACGCAACCAGTTGACAGCCTGCAAGAATTGCATTAGTTCTCCAGCGTTTTCGGGACGACGCATTTCACTTAAACCTTGCACTCGAGCGGGGTCATGGGACACGACACCATTGGAATACACCTTACCACACCAGACCAGTTCACGAGAGAAGAAGGTACACTTGTGGGCGGCGACAAACAGTCCAACATTCTCCAGGCGTTCAAGAATGTCATCAAGCAGCTGCAGAAGAGCTTCTTCGGTGTCTGCGAAAAAGAAAACGTCATCGACCCAAACTTTGCAATCCAAACCACGCAACACTTCAGTCATGACACCTTGGAAATAAGAAGTCGCATTCAAAACACCTTGGGGAACACGGGTAGGCGTGAACAAACCGTCGCTTGTCGCCATGGTGAAGACGTCTTGCGCCTCCGGAGCCAAAGGCATCTGCCAGTACCCTTGAAGTAGGTCCAGCTTGCCGAAGAAACGCGCCCCCAGCAGATCTCCCATGTCTTCATGGTTGGGCATGACGCCCGGGGACTTCTCCACCTATGCGTTCACCGCCGAGTAGTCGCTCACCAAACGGAAAGAGTCCTTCTTGGGCACCGCCATCGCCGGACTCGCCCACACCGCCTGGATGTTGTGGTAGACAAAGCAAAAAAAACACCAAAGCAGCAATGCACTTCGAGAGCCAGTCCCTTTTCGTCGGTTCGTACCGACGTGGCGTTGCCTTGACAGGCTTCGCCTGTTGCTTCAGCTGCACTCGCATCGGCTCCACTTGCGCTGGCGGATCACCACACAGCGCACGGCGAAAAGCACCCACGCGACGAGCCAAAATTTCGCGCAAACGGGTTGCTCCGCCGACGCTTAATCCACTCTGCTCTGCCTGCTGCACGCTGTCCTCCAACGCCCGTTCTCGGGCCGTCCGCTCCGCCTCCGGATCCATGAACATGTCTGGCCCCCGGTCGACCAAATGTTCCACCGCCTTGTCCTCCGGAGCATCCACCGTAGCCTCGGTCTGAAAAGCACGCACGGAAACCGTCACTCTGCGCGCCGCAAGGTAACTCGGAGTCTCCACACCGGTCGATACCGGCACTGCGCGAGGGCGAAGCTTCTCCAGAGCTTCACGGTAGACGTCGATGCCAAGAGCTTTCATGGTAGCCATGCCAAACAGAACGACGTTATCTGTACCAGGCATGACCGCGAAAGTGATGGGCTCCAATTTCACCGCTCCCCACGGCGTCCGTACACTCACGGCAATCGGCACCGTTTTGTGCGTGACCATCACTGAAACACCCGTAGCGGTTTTCGCCTGCTGCGGGCCATTTTCGAACGGAATTTGCAGATCGGCGCCGCCGAAATGCGAAGACAGCTGCTGAAGTAAGCCGACACCGATGGACGTGAGCGCCGACCCCGAATCAAGGATCACACGCGCCATCAGCGAACCAACCGACCCTGGCAAAGAGAGATCAGCGCGTAAACACTCGGCGCTGCGATCGACAGGCACTTCACCTGCCGTTGAACTCTGGTCGGTACCAAGAGTCACCTGACGCCATGGCTGCCCTCCTACAGCCGGCGCCGAAGAAATAGAATCGGCGGTCCACCCCGACCAAGACGTCGAATATACAGACGGTTCCGGCGCTACCGCCCCTGCAGCAGCACCAGACACTGACTCCGCCCGCTCGGTGGATGGCGAAGTTCTCGCTCCAGCAGCACCCACCGATGTTCCAGCTCCTCCAACGTATACAGCTCGGCCGGCAACAGACGAACCAGATCCCGACCCAGCGGCTCCTGCCGCTGGCGCACCAGAAGTTGAAGAAGCAACAGCAGAAGTTCCACCGCCCGCTGTCAATTGATTGCCACCACGGCCACCGCGCCCGCGTCCATGGTTGAATCTGCCCCGGCCGCCATTGCGGCCCCCGCGATACCCTGACGACCCGCGCCCACCACTGCTGGGAGCTGTGCCGCCACCGCGAGCTTTTGGGCAATCAGAAACATAATGGTTGGGATCACCACACTCGAAACAGACGCGAACAAACGACTTTTTCGCGGACTGCTGCTGTTTCGGTTTCTGCTGCTGTTGGCGTCGCGGTTCAGCTGCCCCTGCAGCATCTTTCCGACCATACGCCTCGATGAATTTCCACTGTTCTGCAGCAGAAAAAATTTGGTCCATGACCAATGCCGGGTCCTTCTTCCACCCTGCAGCGTACGTTAGCTGACCTTTTACGTACTTTTTGAACTCGGACGGCCATAAGCCATCCACCAACGCCATGCTCACAAATTCCGCCGGTCCGGGCAACCACGAACGGTCCTGCGCGCGGTACATGGCATGCACCGCGTGATTCTCCGCAAAATACTTTTCCATAGCGGAGTTTACCATCATCGCGCGGTCTTTGACGGATGTTTCACCGCCCTGCTTTTCATCGCGCCTCATTGAGAGAACGCGACGCAAGTCCGCTGCCGCCCGCGAGGTGTCAAATCTGTTGCTGGTGGTTGTGTAACCAGCGTGCTGCCTAACAGCGTCCAACAACTCCGAGGCGGTCATCGTAGTCTGATGCTTGTAAAATCCCTCAAAACACCGATGAATGTAATTGGGGATAAGCTGGCCCATGCTCACTTTGGAGTGCTGAACCACCCCCCTGAGCGTTGGCGAGCTGCAGCCGTTCCTCATAATCGAGGTACGCTGCGTAAAAAACACGAGAGGCCTGCTCGGTCCACACCTCTCCGTATTTCGGTGGAGTCAGAGACTCCCCTACCACCAGCGGCGTGCTTGCCGTGTGCGCCATAATCCACAGCAGTCCACCTGGACTCTACTGTAATAACGGAGAAACTGCCGCCTGACCTGTGCGTCCTCCAGCTCCCGGAGCGTCCTCCCCTGCTGTGCGCTTCAAGCCGTTTCGATCCGTCCAACGGGCCAACTGCCTTCCCAGCTGTGACCCAATACTCCGCAGCCGAAAACTCCTCCAACAGAAGTTCCGCGAATATCTAGATATTATGGCCTCTGCCAGATGATATCAGCAAGAGGGCTTCCAGCGAGGGACTCCACCAGTCTCGCTGGCCTCGCACTCAGTAAGTCTTGTTCTTAGAGCTTGTATTATCACGGAGTGATCCTCATCGGACCACGAGCCAGGTGGCTAGGGGACATCACACAGGATCCCCGGCCACTGCTCCACTCACACATGCGATTACACTGAAACCTCCACGGCTTGGTATCTTTTGGCTACAGTTCGCAACACGCTACACACGAGTACACACACGCACACGGTATCCCTAGCAGAGCGTACATGGCCCTACTTTACCATGAACCACAGAGGATAGACCAATCACGAGAAGTCCCAACCTTTCGATGTTGCTGTTCGTAGAGAGACCGATGTGATCGCGGCAATGAGATCGATCACCACGTAAATAGTGTACCCGGGTATCCGTATTGGCTTGCCACGCCGCCGATCAAAAGCGAAAAGGGGAGAAAATCGTGTATGGTAAACCGGGTACCCGGGTGGAGCAAATAGTGTATGGTAAACCGGGTACCCGTGTCCGCCTTACCACACCACCGCTCAAACGCAAAAAGGGAGCAAACAAATAGTGTATGGTAAACCGGGTACCCGGGTAACCGAGTACCTGGGTACTGCTCGGGTACCCGGGTACCCGTGTCCTACTCAAAGGCTAAAAGGAAAGCAAATAGTGTCTGGTAAACCGGGTACCCGGTTCCGGTTCCGGCTGGAACGCCCCCCACCTGGTCGGGTACCCGGTTCCAAATTTTGAGGCCGGGGTACAACTCTACAGAAAACGGAAAACGGGGGTCCCTGAGCTGTTCATGGAGATTTTCCATTTGTTTTTGAAATACTCGTGCCTGTCATGTTGATCTCTTCGGTATCTTTGGGATCTACTACAGACGTGTACATAAGCACGCCTTTCTTTTACTCGAGCCATGACACCTCACCTGCCCGACATGGATACCTGCGAGCGCCACCTACTATGGCGCACATCAGGTAAATCTGTCTTTCGCTGTTTAACTGAATTTGCTCTGCTTAGGGGCGTACGTGTTGAGTATATCTGCTTTTTCGCGTGCAAGCATAGACTACATATGCAGCACGCTACGATTAATACTGGTACAGCATGTCTGTCTATTTATTGGTGCATATACTCATCATACTGTGCAGCTGAGCAAAACAGTACCAGGTACTCTGTTCCGTATAGTATATATAATGAAAAACACAAACACCAAGGCAAGCCGATTGGATTTTTTTTGCAGTTTTTTGTTCTAGTAATATTATGATACCATGGTATTGAATGCCCGGAGCTCTGCTATTATTGACGTTTGATCGCTATAGCTCTCGTTTCGACATCTATCTAATCGTAGTACGCCCTGTCCTCCCAGCTCCGTGATTTTATAAGGCTTATTAGACCGCCTGTGGTACCGGTTGATGACCGTAAAAGAAAACGGGCTGTCCGAGTACCCGGGTTTACCCGAGTACTCGTTGAACCCGATTGATTTCGTCTTATAACCCGGGTTCATCGCGACGCGGTCGGGTTTCACTTTCAGAATTTTCCGAGCACTCGTTGGTGTCGGGTACTGTACTGCTTGCTGTGTAGGTATGATATCAAGACTCGTGTCATAACTACTACTGGAATAGTTACTACAGCGTATATACCTCAAGACCATCTATGTATACCAGGTAGCAGAGACCGGCTTACCTTAGGGGTCAGTACCCCCACTAACTCTTGTTCCTTGCCGTCGCCGATGTTGTCGCTGCCGCTGCCGCCGCCGCCGCTGTCGTCGTTGTTGTTGGTGGTGGTGGTGGTGGTGGTGGTGGTGGTGGTGTTGGTGGTGGTGATGGTGGTGGTGGTGGTGGTGGTGGTGCTTGCTGCTGCGGCGTTCGAACCAACCGTTGTAGTGCTTGTATTAATAGTAGAGGCAATAGTAGTACCAGCGGCCAGACTCGGACCAGACGATGCTGCTGCTGATGATGCCACGGCCATGATGATGTGATGGCGATGAAAGCTTTTTGTCTTGATTTTTGTGTGCAGTAGAGTAGAAGGAAGATACTTGATGCTGCTCGAGAATGTCACAAGAGGGCGAGTTTGGTTGTGAGCAGGGGGGGGGGGAAGGTTCGCACGCTGGTCGGCTACGACTCGGTGCGTCTCTATTCTGTAGCCGTGACAGTCCCGGGTGGCTAACAGTCCCGGGTACGAAAGATACATGGCAAAATTATTATGAAATAATGCGAAGTGATATGTAGCGAATACCACTTTGTCCGGAAATATAAGGTCCGTTTGAGATTCATTATCTAGGTATGAATAATGCTGCACTGTACACGGTCTTTATATTTCCGGACATAGTGATCTACCGGTAACACACACAGGAAGGAAGCGCCCCGGTCTAACCAGACAAAAGCAGCAGATAGCCCGTGTCTGTTCCTGTTTTGTGCCCATCGCTCCGGCCGTCACATGCCGCGTCATCGAAGAACAATTGGTCGGTCAGTCGGTCGTTCCTTTCTGAGATCTTGAGATGCATGCACTGAACTGCTGTTGTATTGATTGTGCAAGAGAGCCAGTCAGTCGTGTCAACGGTCAACGACAAAGATCAGATACGAACATACCAGGTATTATTGTTCATATCTACAGCAGCAGGCAGCACTTGTAGGTCGTGTAACGCGGTATGGCACTCGTACGTATACTCATATATATACTGCTGATAATCATATTATACCATCAGGGAAGGCGTCTGCACAGGACAGGTGTTCATATGTACGTACTCGTACATATATGTATATAGCTGCCTCCCGAAATATATACCTACCAGAGTACCAGGTAAGTACGAAATTTGATACCAGAGGTAGAATATCATGAATAAAATAAAAGTAATAATGGGAATTTCATATGTCCTATGTTTGTAACAGTCTGCCCCTACATATAAGGACCTTTTGTATTGAGTATTAATATCAAAACGGTTCTTGTATTGAGAGACAAAGTGGACTCCCGACGGATATATAAGGACCATATTACAATATAAAAATTCCTTATTTTTCCGTCCAGAATAGCGGTATAGACCAGCAGACACACAGCAACCAGTAACAGCGTTCGATTTCGAGATACCGTTACAAAACAGTCGAACCTACAGCTTTCGTATTTCGTAATTTTATAAACAATACCTGGTATAGAATACGCGCGCTCGATTTATCACAATACTTGTAAAATTCGGTAAAAATGGAATATAGACGAGGCGTATTACGCAGTTTGCAAAGTTGAGTATCAACTATTTAATCAGTCGAACTCACAGCTGACGTATTTCAAAATTTATAAAAACAATACGAAATGACGCTTCGACATTTATTTGGAGACGTCTTCCATATGTGTGGCCATGGTGCTTCCAGTACATACGCTACTACAGTAGTAATAGTACCGCCCCCACCTTCAAGACATCACGGCGTTTTTCTGAAAGCAATATGGAGCCCACACGAAAGTCAGCCATGTCAGGCGTAGCTGCCCTAACACTTTCTCTGGGGAAATAAGAAATTCGGAAGCTGTTATTAATAGTGTTACTATTAAGTTTGCCCTCCGATAGTGCATGGGTAGTGTATTGTACGTGCTCCATTTTTATAGTGAAGTTCTTGTTAAATGCACCCCTTCTCGAACAAGAAATCTACCCTGGCCCGTATGACAGCAGTTTCTCACTATTAATATTATAGAAGGCCGGCGGTACTTTACTACCTGGTACTCTGCATAAATACTCAAGTTTAGCCACAACCAATGTTATAAAGAGAGAAGCGCCTCTCCTATTAAAATTATATACAGGTATCTCTTAGGTGGAGCACATAGTCTGTTGTCGTGAGTACGCTAAACTGCTGCCTGCTGACCGAATTGTCCAATGAAAGAAGGCAAGACAGGACACAAATACCAAATGACTAACGAGTACGAGTACAGTATTTAACAGTATAGATGACCCTTTTTTAGGAACTCCATGGCCTCCATATCCGCAGCTTCTCTCACCAAGCATTTGTTCTTACTAGTACTATGCTTGCCTTCCGACAACATAGCGTAGATGCCATTCCAATGTAAACCGAATATCCTTCCGTAAATCAATAGTATCCCTCATACGCTTCTCTGCCAGCCGTTTCCCAAATCCCATTCCCCACATCATTTCATTTTAGCTACCGGTATAGTATATCCTATTCCTCATCAACGTTCCATCCCCAGGTCATTGGTCGCATTCCTCCGGCTTCTTCTTCCCTTCCCTTATTCTTACTATCATTAAGCTTGCCATCCGACAACGTGCAGCATGAGCTTCAACGTTGGTCACTCAAAACGTTCCTGAAAGAAGAAAATCCCGGAAACAAAGGAAACCTATGCACAAGGTCTAGCTACCTCCTATGTGTGATTCCCTCTACCAGGTATGCTTTATCTACGATATACTTCATTATTGGTTGTCTTTGCTCCCCCCTCCGTCTCAATACGTATGTGCTCGTTACGTTATATTTAAATCCTAAGCCGCATCCAAGCTCTATACCCACGCCATCGGTGCGGGTCTGTCATCCCCCTCCCCCCTGCTCCTCCTCTTTTCCTGGCGATCCCTAAGCTGGAGTTTGATGCGCGACACCCTCCTCGAAATGACGACCTGTCTGTGTAGTCACCGAGACGACTTGAAGTAGGCGTTCCTTCACCACTCCTTTCCTTCCCATCGACCCACCTTCTCTCCCTCCCACGACACTAGCTGCCAGCTGGTCGATGAACTTTCTACCTCGACACGCCCAAAGCTAAAGTGACAAGTTTGTGACTCTGTTCGTCAAAGGACACATGTCCCGGACGAGCGTAGTGTTGGCGCTTGCGCGTATTGTGTACCAGGTACGTACCGGCACCCCGCTATCTGGTATCAGTATACCACCATGTCCGGAAAGGTAAAAGGGCCGTACCGGTGTCAATATAACTACACGAACGGTGCTTATATTTATTCACGGTCTTCCTGTTATAGATAAGAATCTTGTTGAGCATATGTCATATGAGTACTATCCCGTCCACATCGTCCGAAATAAACGAATCACTTTGCCCTTGTGTCTGGACGCCAGCGATAGTATTGTGTAAGCTCCCACGGTAGATATAGGAGGGGTAGCAATCGTCTCTCTACAAATAATAGGCTACTTACTACTATCAATAGCACAACAACAGCTGCCACGGCAGCAATCTTTTCCTACAATGTAGTTTTTCACCACGAGAAGAAGCTCTAACATCTCTACATCGCCTCGAAACCAAAAATCGACTTTGAGCACAGGTACAGGTAAGGTAAAGCGTGAAGGCGCCTCTTTTTTCACAGCCTTTCAGTTTTAATGAGGAGGCAAAGCGGAAGCAAAGCTCGTTTCTGTATTTTTGGTCGTCAGATAGATCTTCCAGCTCAAGCTCAAGACTCATGTTCTACTGATATTCGTATCGAAGGCCTTACGTACCTTCAGCCGCCTTCTGGACCATAATAATATGTAGTAATGGCCATTGTCACAGGTGCCGTCCGTCCCGACCCGGTACAAAGGTCATGGGTAAATTAGTCAATGGGCAAATAGCGTGCATACAAACTTACGTAGCGTTCAGCATTCCCACTGCTTGTCGATGTTCATCGAATTTTACCCACTCACTCTCACGCCCTTTCAGTGTGTACCTCCTGATATGTACCATGTATCACGTTAGGTTTATAGAGCACCTTGTTCGTGCGGTGCGATGGAGATGTGCGCTCGGTCACATGTCACACGTCACACGTCACACTTGACCTGTCACGCGTCACCCGTTACCTGTCACTCGTCACGTGTCACACGCCACACGGCACACTCCACCAGCAGCTCGAGGCAAAACGTAAGGCCGAAAAGAGTTCGCCACAGAAAGCACAGAAGCGCAGCCTAAGTGAGAAATAAAACAACAAAGGAACGCGCAGAACGATCCCGAATTGCATCCATCCCCGCCTGTTTCCCCAAAAATTTGGCGCATCCATCCATCCCGAGCAGCCACCCACCCCCCTCCCTCCCGTATCTAGGCGATTCTCCAACGACTAGATGCTCGTTTCCGAAGAGCCGTTGACACACACACGGTTTCACCCTTCACAATCCTCCAACAGACGACACATCATATTTTGTATGCTCGATCTGAACAAGTCCGGAAAGCACTACGTATCACCAGTACCAACCACCAACAGTACCGGTGTGCCAAACAATACAACGCGTTGAGCAAAATATATACGGAAGTCCCAGCTGACGTTTTTCTACCTGCGAAAGAAAAAAAAGAAGCGGAAATATCGAAATACTCAAGTCATGGGTGCGTTCGGTAGGGTATACTGGTACCCGGGGTATTTTTGGTGGGCGCGCCGAACACACCTAAGTGTCGGGTACCGGTATTAACGCCGAACGGAACTTACTGAAGTGTCGGGTACCGGTATCGAAAACATACCGAACTTACCGAAGAGTCCGGTACCGGTGTCGGGCTCGTACCGCGCCATATCGCAGTGTTCGGTAGGGTATTGAGTATTGAGGCCGTACCCAACCAATTCGGTAGGGGAAATACCCCCGCTATACCCTTACCTAACTGTTGGATACCGGTATTGAGATCGCACCGAACTTACCGAAGCGCCGGCTGCTTCTATTGAGGTCGTACTGAATCTCCCGAAGAGCCAGGTGCCGGTATCGAGTTAGTACCTAACCTTTCCGGAGTATTCTGTAGGGTATTGAGGTTGTATCGAGCCTTCCCGAAGACTTCGATCGAGGGCAACTACCAAGCAAATACCCCCGGCATACATTGGTACCTACCCTACCGAATACCCCGTTAGCAATAGAAATATCGAGTACCAGGTACCGGTACCTGTTATCATTTATCATAATATCGAAATACCGAAGTATCGACGTAAAAAAATCGAACACCTTCATATTTTAGGGTCGAATGATCAATATCGAAACATCCATAAATCATACTATCAAAATGAATCGAAATATCGAAATATCCATTTAGTACTACAGAGTCGACTGACAGACCGACGCCCCTCCCCGCCCCACCTCCCCTCTCACCTGCGGCGGCTGGTGCTGCAACCACGCCACTAGCCACCACGGAAGCCACCCGGTTACCACCGACCACACCGGATTCGAAGCGCAAGAAATCAGCAACGACTTCGCGTGCCCCCCCGACTTGGCCCGTGTCTGGACGAGCGGAGGAGGGGGAGGGGTACTCGATATCACGTATGGCCGTAGTCGTAGGACCATAGACATATACCCTCGCACCTCTGCGATGCCGGGACGGAGCATGTCGGGTTTTCTCCGACCAGGCAGACGTTGCTTGCACCTTGTGGGAGAGGGGGGTGGAGGCAGCCGGAAACACAGAAAAAATAAAGAGGGAGTGATACATATATAATACGCAAAAAGGAGGGCCAATTCGTCAACACTACTACTAATAGTGGGTAGAGGCCGCAGCCGCACCATCCTGGAACCCTGACCTCACTCCACTCGAGCCTATGCTATTTCTTCCCCAAATTATTTACTTTTTTGGTATTTTTTTTTGTTTGGTTTGGTTTGTTTCTCATGAGGAGGGCACGACGGCAGCGATTCTGCCAGTTGACACCGCTGTCGACAAGAGCAGGGAGGAGGTGGCAGATTGTGGGGCAAGGCTCCCGGCTCGGCTGTTGACTTCCTTCTTTAATTTTCTTCTTCTACAGGAGTTTTTCACCTTCCTGCTGGCTTCTGGTATGCTATCAATAGTATACTGTTACATGAGGGGTTGAGATTACGTACATGGACTTTTAATAGCCAACATCATGTAGAGCTGGGCATTGTCAGAGGGAACATGAGACGGCAATACTTCAGGATGGTGAAGACGGAACTTCATGCTACGGCTTCCTCGGTTACTGTTAATGGCAATATTTATCAGTAATTTTGGTTGCCTTAAGACTTCTGAGCTACTGGTAAAAGCTTCAGCGATTACCAAACCAGGCCATTGTTGGTTGCCTTAAGACTTCTGAGCTACTGGTAAAAGCTTCAGCGATTACCAAACCAGGCCAAGCCTTGTATCACTCTCTCCGCCCCTCGGAGATAATTTGTAACATTAATCGACTGCCGAAATGCGACTGCCGAATTCCAGTGGTCGGAGTCGGACGCGCCAAAACCAAGCTTCGTTTCGATTCCTAGGTTCACTATATTTTCAAGGTTGTTGACGCGGGGCGGGGGATTCCCTCTTTAGGGATTTATAGTATGCAGACTGGGAGAAGGGTCGAACCAGCGACATTACGGTTCCGCACAACCATGTCCTGCTGTCGACTCCATGCGCCATAGGATCGCTCGGGAAACATATCGCATCATATATACATAAGCCACCTTCTAGTTTGCTTCGCGTTTTAGGCAGGTCCCGCTGTCACTCACATGAGGCGTGTTTTTGGTTCTAAAATCGTTGTTGTATAATCCGATTCTAGGTCCAAACTACAGTAGGTCTGAAAGAGGGGGGTTCGTGTTTTTTCTCGTCTAACTCCTGTTCCCTATAGTGTACATAAACACGTTGCAATTACCACGTCTTCTTTTTCCCGTATTCCTAATCCTAGGTTATTTTTCAATATTTTCCGGTAATCCCAACCCTTTATAGAGGGCCCTCACAGGCCTTCCAGAAATGTATCACGAGCACTGCCCAACGTGATGAGCCCTATATCTGGTACTGGTGTACGATAAGTAGAAACATGGAAAAGAAATATAAAAAAACGGTTTCATGAACTAGAACATGAATTCGAAGATTCGACTCCTCAAAACCCACTCCCACACCTTTAACCTTCGATGCCACACGTTTGCGAGGCCTCTAAAAGGAACTTCAAAATGATAATTAGACAGGAAGCCTAGTGCACCCGAAAGGAGTTCCAAAGATACGCCAGAGCCACAGCGAGGCGGGGGGGGGAGGAATGCATCCGTGAATGCAGAAGAGTACAAGCTACTGCCACGTCCCGAGCGGCGGCGGAGGGGCTAGGAGAAAAACCCTGTTGAAACATAAGAACACGGGCTATATACCGTTTCCGAGACGGAGGCGGGTTGTTCTCGGAAAGTAGAAGAGTACTATTAGTAGCTGCTGATACAGCTCGAGCTAGCCTGGGAAAGCGGGGGTGGGGGTACATATTGGAAAAGGACAGACACAAAAAATGCAGTATATGTGCCTCAGTGTGAGCGGAGACGTTATCCGTCTCACCCCTGGTGGTGATCGGGGTGGGACCGACAGGACAGAAAAATATTACCAACGTATGTATGTGACTGACGGAAAAAAGGGCGAAAACATCGAGTGAGGTTGACCACGAGGCAGTGAAAAAAGATGGTCACAAAACTCGGAGCGGTCATGAAGCCCCCGCGTACGATCGCGTTTCCTAAGTGGGTTAGCCATCTCCAGGAACCCGGAATAGCCCCCCCCTTCGAAGTCGTGTGGTAAGTCGGAGGGACAGGAAGCTTGATTTTGATCTGTCTGTCCCGGGTCGACGAGAAAGCCCACCATACTTAAATGTTCCCCATCGGTGGTTCTACAGTACGCGCGGTGATTTTCTCTAGCCAATACGATATATATGTAGACCGCTCCGCTTATCCTGAAAGTGTGCGACATGCTAAGAAAGACCGGGGTGATGGAGACCCTGCTGTACAAGTGTGTGACGGGGACTCTCGGCCAGGAGCACTCCGGTGAGCTCCGAACGATTCACCACCAGGTCTTGCTTCTCGGACCATTGGCTTTCCGCGCCGACAGCGCACCGACCACCTCATGTCGAATGCCAAGTACCCGAAGAAGGCAAAATGCGAGAGAGCGTCGAGACCATCATCCGAAAACGGTAACTTCTCTTTGCAGGGGCCGTGTAAACAAGAGAAGGACAATAAGCGACCATGACGCCGGTGGGATGATGTTCACGACGATGATCGCCGGTGGGGAGAATCCGAGATCAGGCTGATCAAGAAAAAACTGCGTCCAATGTCTAGGCTAGCGGCACTACTAGCGGATGACTTCACCGATGAGATGTTTCGAACCACCGAGGGATCCTTGGCAAACATGCCTCCGTTGTTCGGAGTAGAGCCTGTTTAGTTCCGGCTGAGAAGGGGGGCACGTACTTTGATACTACAGTACCTACCGGGGGGTCGGTCGTCGAGGCAGCGGACCGTTTCATCCATGGTGAGCTGGTATGAACGGGAGGCGGAAAGGAGCTGTTTACGTTACGCAGCAGGAAGCGACAAGAGTGCCGGCAAGGGGGGATGGAGAGGGGGGAGTGTGGGGGGGGAGGGTACTTATTTGTTTCTCGCCTTAGTCATTTGACCATTGACCACGCATCCCTTTCGAGACGGAGCACCGGGGGTGGAGGGGGGGGGGGGGGGGGGGGGGGAGGGGAATAGAGGGGGGGGGGGGGGGGGGGGGGGGGGGGGGGGGAGTGACGGAGGGGTGGGGGGGGGGGGGGGGGCGGGGGGGGGGGGGGGGGGGGGGGGGGAAGGAAGGGGAGGGGGGGGGCGGGAAGCCGTACTAATACTACCGCTGTCGGCGGAAGCCTAGAGGAAATCGCAGAGCGTATGGCACGGTTCTACCTTGGACAAATGTGTGAAACCTGTGCTGTTGCTGCCCTGGATTCTAGGATTTACAGGTTACGTAGTTTGTCTATTTTCATGTGGCGGGTGGGACCGGAACACTGACTCTTGATAGACCGCCGCTATCGACGAGAGTTGGAAAAAGACGGCATGCCTTGTGGCAAGGTTCCCGGTTGGACTATGTGTGCAGCAATCGTATGATATTTGTACAGAGACGGAAACGTATCTGAATGTCTTCGAAGCAGCAGGCCTCACAGTATCGAAAAAGAAGACGAAGACAATATTTCCACGAACACCAGACCAGACAACCCTTGCCCCACCGCTCGTCATCGAAGCAGCAGGCCAGAGGTATAAACAGACTACTCAGTTCTTATTACTAGGCGGCATTATACACGATAACGCCGACTCTCGCTCGAAATCGACCGACGGGATCTGTCTCATGCGGGCATGCCTCAAACGGTTCGGCCCGGAGTTGTATAACAGGACGACCGCCCCGCTCAGTCTGAAAGTCCAAATGCAGAAGGCCGAGGTGATTGAGACCCTGCTGTACGGATGTATGACGTGGACCGCTAGAGCGGGACACTTTGCCAAGCTTCGAACGGCTCACCACCGCGACGTAAAATTCGTGTCAGAAGTGTTTCCACTGCTCAGAACCCTTCTGGAAGACTCTATCATGCAATATCAACAACGCCCAACGATCCTTTTCATGCTTGTCGAGCATTTTGTTGACATGCTCACACTTTGCGGCGGCGAGGTGAAACACGTGTCAGCAGCGTTTCCACCGCACATAACTCTTCAGCAAGAGCGCCGACTTCGTACCGACCGCGCCACCCTCTTGTACGCGAAGGTCCTCAAGATGACACGTTGTGAGAGCATCGACACGGCCATCCGTAAACGGTGGCTCTTTTTTGCGGGGGCCGTGGCACGGCAACGCAAGGAACGATTACCCAGTCGGGTAGCGTTCGGGGCGATGGCTGGTGGGGAGAACCCGAGACCTGGCAGACAATTTAAGACTTGGCATAGATACATGGTCGAAGATCTTAGGGAGTTCCGAGTCACCGAAGGATCAACGAAACACTCCCCCTTGGTATTTGGATTTGAGACCCAGCTGTGGTCCACTGCTGCAAAAAAGGCTGGGAAGTGGTAGCGCGGGGGGCCTTGGAAGCAGCCGAACGGTTCATGATGAAGTGGCACGAAGATGAAGCACAGCAGAGTAGGCAGCGCCGTGCATCCGCCGTGGGTGTTCCCAAGAGATTAGGGGGAGGGGAGACAACAGGAGGAGTGGCAGGAAACCCGACCAACGGAATGGGGGCAGGGGGGGCAACAGGAGAAATAGAAGGGGGATCGCGGTGGACAGCAGCAAAACATCAGGCCGATTAGTAGGTGGAACATATCTATGCTACTCGTGCCACTTGCTGCTACAGCTGGTTCGAACGTGATGTTCGTTTCTTTTCTTCTTCTTTTGGGGCTTGGTGATTCGTTACTTATTATCTACCTTCCCCTTTGACCTTATGACAGGAGTCTTGGGTGGTGGGTGGATCACGAGCCCGCCTTGCTTGTTTCGTATTGTCTGACGCATCCTCTCCGGGGGTGGGGCATGGTTGACGAAGGTAGGACGGAGACAGCAGACAGGATAGCAAGATAGCAAGGTACCAGACCGACTAGCAGGCGTATAACCTGTCTATGCTACTCGTATCGCAAACTGGTGCGGCTGTCTGGAAGGTGCTTTTTTTTCTCTTCTTCGGTTTTCTCCTGTTTCCCGTGGTTTTTAGTCTTACTCTGTGGTATTGTTTCTTTAGCTCGTTCTGTATTCGTTGTCTGCCACATCCCCTACGGGGGGGCCACGTCATTTTTTTTTTTATCTTTCGGTTTTCTTTTTGTTTCTTGTGTTTTCTCTCTTTCATAGAATGAGTATGTCGTGCCTGTCGTATCCAGTATGATGACATGGCATTTCATTCTCTACTCCGCTTGTTACTGCATAACAATGCAGTGTCTCTGCTCTGGCGTAGTTTTGTGACCACAAAGCTTGTATCTCTCTAGGATTGAAGAGTCGGCACGGACGCTGGTTGTGCTGGATGTCGACGGGTAGAAAGAACGGCTTAACGTGAAAACACGCGTGTGTATATATATGCTGATATTATTTTACTGCTTTGAGCTTGTACTATCACCAGGTTCACACCAGGTTCATTTCAGGTGTTATACTACACTGGTACCTGGTAGTATTTTTGGTTGGCCGTGCTTCTCTTATCTTGCTTTGAAGTAGTTTATTTTTCTCCGCCTTTCTTCAGGAATGATTATCTCCCTCGCTGTGTTCTTGTGATCTTCCTGCGCCAATATTTATTTATATAAAATTAAAAAACAACAGCTGTGATCGAGGATTTGGTCGAAACTCATATTTGCATTTGCAAGCTGTGTTTGATACGTCGATCGCGTCATTGTATCCTGTCTTCATTTCGGGATCCCTTTCCTACTTTTGGGCTGGTTTTTGTTGTGCTCTGTCGTACCCGGTATGTTGCAGTTTGTTCGTTTACAATACCTCTATTACTTCGCGATGAACTATTTTCTCTGTCGCGTAGTATTAATATTACGGGGGACCATAGTAAATAGGACCTACTACAGCAGTACGATACACACAAAAACCTACATACTTACCTATTTTTACCAACAGTATTTGGTCCTATTTACTATGGCCCCCCGAAATAGTGTCTGCGATCACAGGATATTTTGCGCGCCATCGAGTGGGTACGTATGGTGCATGGTGTCTGAGGAGGGCGGCCACTGCTTGCTCGGTGTGGTATGTTGTTGTTGCTCATCATGCTGCTGATGGATTCAAAAACGCAAGCCACACGCCTGGCTGCTGGTACTTAGTGCTTTAAACGTAGAGGTGCCAGGTACCTGGTACCATATTATATTTCCAGTACTACTGCTGTGTCTGCGCTGATCATACTGGCAGGTGCGTATCGTACGTATGAAGGTGAGGAGTGAGGACTTTTGTTTGAAGCTCCGCCAGCATGCAAGGCAACAAACAATGGGAAAAAACGAGCAGTCCCACCGCGTTTCCCATTATTTGACGTGACTGGTACACCACGCGGCAGAGCAACGCCCGGTTGCTCGAACCCGACCACATTGCTGTCTGTATCTAACTGTGGAGATAGGCCGTCCCTTTCGTATACCTGGGACCTGACCTGCTGCTGAGGTTGCACGTGGTGGATACTGGCGATCGCTGAGCAGCAGTGGTTGGTGCTCGGGCTCGACCTTCTACGAATTGCCGAAGAGACAAAATACAACAAGACCAAGCAAGTGCGAGTAGCATCCCGACTTGTGAAGATCAGCGACCGGAGACTGGCACGAGCCCGTACCGTGGGGACAGCGATGGGGGAGGGGGCTTTCCGGCGGCATCGTGGCTACCGCCATCAAGCACTCTGGGCATCATGCGGCCAGCTCTCTGCTCTCTGCTCGTTCCGCGAAAGGACCCAAGTTGCCGAGTTATGCCTTCTGTGATAGCGTTCCTCCGAGAGTGCTCGTCAGCTTGGGCCCGCGCGAGCAGCGCAGACGTGCCGGACCGACAAAGGAGCATACCGAGGCCATCGCCACGATATCGGGGGCTTGATGGTGGCCAGAGGAGAGCGTCAACGTCGGTGAGGGCTCTCTTTGGCGCTCGTAACACGTCATGCTTTTCTGCTCCCCTTGGATTGTTATTGCGCCGCATTTTTTACTCCCTCATCAATCATCGCTCAGTTCATTGCGCCGCGATCACCTCTATTGTACAGCAGTGTACACGCAAGATAAAAGATAGCAGACTTTCTCTCGACGGCTGTTGTTCATGCTTTTTTCATAAAAACACACGACACATCCCCTCGGGCGAGTTCGCAGCTGGTTTCCTCGACAAAAAGGAGAGTGCAACCGCCGAGCGACGCGTTTGTGGAAAAATGTCTACGATATCTTCCCATAGCCGCCATTCAGTAGGCGTCCCCGGTGGCTTGGTAGGTGGTCCGCGTGCCTGTCAAGATCAATTTCGTGGGTTCAAGTCTCACCGAGTGCATGCTCGTAGGGGCTTTTTCTTGCATAAAAGAGATTGATTAGCGGAATGCCCGAGAGCGTGAGTTAGCTACATTCGATGAAAATCGACGAGCAGTAGGAATGCTGAACCCTATGCGCGATAAAAAATAAAGGCACGTACCGAGGGGAGGAGGGAAGACACCTGTGACCACGGCTTGTCCAGAAGGTCGTCGAGGGTAAAACCTCTTACGAAGTAGACTGGAAAGTGAAAGTGATGAGTTAAAAAAAAAAAAAAAGTGTGTGATGGCTGGTTTTTGAGACAATCGGCTCTGAAATTCACCTCTAAAACTGAGCGGGGGTTGTCTTGCGTATGTATACCTGGTGCCACAGCAGTACGTACAAGTACTGCTGTAATATTAATACCTGTCTGTACTGCTGTACAGTACCAGGTGACGGCGGTAGTCAGCGAATACATACACTCTGCTGTATATACTCTGCCTGTTGCACGAGGTTTGCATCGGTGATCCGTTCAGTATCCCGGCTACTTGCTGCTGCTTCAACTGCTCTATCCACTCGTGAAAATGCAAGTAGCACGACGACACGACGATAGCATGGTGACGACACGACGATAGAGCATGGTGCTCCTGCAGAGTACAACAAAATCACACACATCGTTGACGTCTGATCGACGTAAAGCATCCTCATTCATTCACCCGTATGACAGAAAAACATACCATAGGCCGACGACGTACCGACTGAGTCTTTTCGCTTTTCCGTGCTACGATTTGTCCCACCACCGACGAACTACTACTCTGTTGTATGCCGATCTAGCTGACCACCTGTGAATCAAACCGGTACTGCTGTAAGTACGAGTAGCGTTTCCCATGGGAGGGAACCTACAGTAGCTATTATACCGCTATGCCGCTACTATCCACGACGGAGGCATCCCAAGAGAGGACAATCGGCCATCCGATGACACACCAGACATCGAGAGGTATTATTTTACAATCAACTATTTAATCAGTCGAACTCACAGCTGACGTATTTCAAAATTTATAAAATACAGCAGTTTAAAAACATGCAAGACATTTCACATGAACTCTTACAAGCTGTTTTTCTGAACAACGGAGAAGGTGGTGCAAACGCCGAGCGATGCATGTGTGTGATTTATGGTAAGATTTCGATGAGATAATCCCACTACGACCACTTTATTTCGTTGTGCATACAACAGTATGAACATGTTCCCCTCTTGGTCCTCGGATCCAGGCCCTGGGGGTGTTTTACGATACGTAAAGACCAAGAGGTATGTTTATCTGGCTCTGTACCCTGTGTGCAGCAGTAGTACCGGTACTGTACACTGGTGACATCGCCGCGAGAGGCTGCACGGTGTGAACTGTGAACTGCTATGAACCCATCGTGTTTGCCTGCACGTCGCGATTGACGCCCTGATGACTATCTGTCTTGAGCTACATACGTAAAACGAAAAACAAGCTCAGGCCAGGGAAGGTTGTACGATTTTCCAATTTTTGAATCCAAGAGGTTTTCCACACCTGCATGCTTTTTTCAGGAGGGTTATCCGTGGACACCTGGCCTGGATATGAAACGGCCCGCCGTTTCGGCTGCTGTCACTGTTGTGCTCTCAGCGCTTCGTGCTCCAACGCCAACGCTGTCACTCTGGCGTTTGCTCTTTGGTTCCTCTGTCCTCTATCGTCCCTCTGCCGGCGACGTCGCACCGAGCGTATACCCTTG
This sequence comes from Macrocystis pyrifera, assembly GCA_031763025.1. Taxonomy (NCBI): domain Eukaryota; class Phaeophyceae; order Laminariales; family Laminariaceae; genus Macrocystis; species Macrocystis pyrifera. The sequence continues at coordinate 215,154 of JASSKH010000026.1, forward strand.
CCCCAGCTACCGTGCTGCAGGGTCTGCCGAGCAGCCAGGAACGTGGGTAATCCTCGATTGACCCAATCTGTGAGACGGGCATCTAACCTTCTTGCGTAGGTTTTCCGGCACAGGACAACCAAATATCGGGAACAGGAGCCCGGAACAAGAAAGGGTGAGACATGGTGCGGTTGCCCTGCTTCGTACATGCCAGTATGCGGGATTCGGTTTGCCCTCCCGCTTTGATTGCGAGACCGCTTTGCCGAAATCTGCAGGGTAGCGGGACTATAGTATACTCCTCGGTGAAGAAACGGACGTGAACCCGGAGAGCTTGCTCTTTGAAAGATCATAGACCCGTTTCCCTTTTATCTTTGTGTCGGGTTTCCCTGTTTTTCTTCCTTTCCCCTCGGGTACGTACGTACTGTAGAGGGGTGTTGATGGCGATAGCTACGCCCCTATAGCAAAAAGAAAGATACCGGCGTTAAGGAAGGGATAGACCGTGTGCCAATGTTCCTGCAGCAGTTGCATTCGGAATCCGTGCTGGCTGCAACATCGACTCCTCGTCGTGGTCTGTGTTGCTCTCTGTTTGCCTCTGCTTTGCTGTGGTTTGGGTTTGTTCTGCCTTTCTCTAAGCTGTTTTTCGGTGTGCCTCCCTTCCCGCTTGCGTATCCTGCTTGTCTCATCGTGCTATTAATATTAATATCAATTTATTGCTTTTTTTTCTTTCATCCCATTCAATAGTTTCGCCCTTCTTTTCTCTCTCCTTCCTCTTATTAGTCATAACTCAGATCCGGAGTCACAAAGCAGGCAGGCTCTTCTCCCTCCCACCCACCACGGTTCTTGTCTTGTATTTTTATCGCGAGGACAATTGGGCCCTTTCGTCCCTCGTCGAGTCACCTCGAATTGCGCCTACCCATGCTACTACTAATAGGCGCTCTCAGCAGTTTATCATGGTACAGTTCAGGACACCAAACAAAAAAACGAGCAACAGGAAAAGGCAGGCCGATATTTACCGGAAACTCATAAATGCGGGAGTCGTTGTACTGGAGTTAGTATACTGTAGAACGCACCCATAGTCTAGTAATGAATTCAGCCTAGACCAGCTCTCACCTGTTTCTTATTACAGTAGATGCCCGCTACAGCAGTGGGTATCCCGAGGTAAGAGCAACCAAGATACAATCATTCTGGAGTTGAGAGCGGTCGAATAGGCATGTCCCGCCTACACGAAAACGAATATATTTTCCACTACACATAAAAGCAATGCGTATAGCTATGAGCGCTCGTTTCGGCATGTCACGGTGTGCTCGAGGTGCTCGGGATGCCCACTGTATGTATTGCATTGCAGCAGTTTTTTCTCCTCCTCTCCTGCATGTTTCTCTTTCTTTCTGACCTTTCATTTTCTGCAAGCTGTCTGCTTTGCAGCCTACTATTACGGGGGACCATAGTAAATAGGACCAAATATTGTTAGAAAAAACAGGTAAATATATAGGTTTTTATGCACATTATAGGTCCTATTAACTATGGACCCCCGTAATATTTATAATAGTGTGACTGTCTTTCGTTTTCCAGTATACGTTAGCCGTGCATCTTCTACTGTACTACAATATGTACTGTAGTTTCCTTGCAACGTGTTGCTATGTATGCATATATAGCTACAGCAGCAGCAGTATCTCCGTCTCGTACCATGTACGAGGTACCTGGTATGTAGTTCGTGACCACAGGGCTTGCATCTTTCAAGGATGAAGAATCAGCACGCACAGTGGTTTCGCTGGATATCCATGGGTGGAAAGTACGGTTTCTCGTGAAGAACACACACATGCACCCGTGGCAGACCTATCGGATGTGTAGCCGCGCCCTATACTCTACAGTAGTCGATTGCCTCCTCGAATGCCCTCACTAGAGGCTAGTGACATACCTCGACCCGATCGTCGTTGGGCATTTGCCGTATCCCACTGTTTTTATCGGGCTGCAAATGGATCAAGACAGTATATAGACCTCTTCGCGCCAAGAATGACCAATAAACACCAGCCTCTACGTAATAATAGTCGACTGCTGTATCGAGAGACGGCTTCGTATTCGTATCCATTGTCGTCATTGAGATGAGACGCTACTGGGACGCTTCTGGTGCGGGTGCTGCTGGTGCTGCTGCTACTCTGTAGTGCCCTACGATAAACATCGCAGGGCAGGTAAGGGAGGCATACATATCCTGGCCAAACGACCTCGTGTTGCCTGGTGCCTTTCGAAAGTTGTTTCCCAACCTAAAGAGGTGCAGGCGCGGGATCTGGCGGGAATGTTTCCCGCATCAATGAAGTAATATGACAAAAGATATTGTGCTGTTTTTTTTGCTGTACGTGCAGTGAGTATTGCCTGGGTATTGGTTGTATTAATAGTATGTACTGTATGTACCTGGCATACAGTACAGCAGTAGAAGTATTCCAACTGTTTGTTATGCTATTAATAGGCTTTATTTAGGTGGTTACAGCATATTGGATGTAGTCTTCCCGTGCGCTATCTGTATTCCTTCAAACAACCCCCTCCTAACTACCTAGAATATCGTACCAGGTACAGTATACTCTACTGTTATACCTGGTATACTTTTTTTTTTTTTTTTCATCATCACTGTTACTTTCCAGCCCACTCGTAGGAGGTTTTACCCTCGACGATCTTCTGGACAAGCCGTGGTCACAGGTGTCGTCCCTTCTCCCCCCCGGCACGTGCCTTTAGTTTTTATCGCGCATAGGGTTCAGCAATCCCACTGCTCGTCGATTTTCATCGAATGTACAGCGAACTCACGCTCTCGCGCTTTCCGCTAATCAATTTTATGCAAGAAAAAGTCCCTACAAGCATGCACTCGGTGAGACTCGAACTCACGAAATTGATCTTGATAGGCTCGCGGACCACCTACCAAGCCACCGGGGACGCCTGGTACTGCTTTACTGCTTATGCTGATACCTCGTGCTGAGCTACGAAACAGTAGTTAAACACCCAAACACTGCCTCTATCCAAATATCCTTCCACGTACATGTCATAACTGGTACCATATTCGAATATTTCAAGATTGCGTTGGAAGGGAATTCTTGTGAGGCCACTTCTTATGGACACGGATACAGAATACTCAGATCGGATTATTGACGAAACGGGCCTGCTGTTTGTTCCTTCACGAATAAGCGGCTTGAATCCGCAGCGCCGTTTCGCATGGGTTCACACGGAACCTGTGGCCCCATTTTGCTGAGATTTCGAAGGCATGTTGCACCGGGTATTACAATGAGTGGTCATCGAGAGGTACAGGCCAGGCCGTCAAGGGAGAACACAGACACAGGAGAGTGACGCGAGTCGTGCCAATCTATCATGCTTTCGCCGCGCTCACTGTATCCCACATGGAACATCCAACCCACGCATGTGCCGACTGCGTTGTAATGACGGCAGTCTTGAACGTACCAGTATTGGTATCCCTCATCGTGCAGTCGATACCTGATATAAATATATGATATACCAGGTATACTACTGTTTGTTGTATACTTAATACAGCATAGCCATACAGTCAAGGGTGCTACATATGTCGTCGGTCGTCACGTCAGTCTCAGACTCCGGCCGACCTTCATCACGCGTGTCACTGCGCTCGTTATGGGCTCTGAAATGTTACTGGCTGTAGTGGTGATGCTTGTGGCTTCGCAAAGGGCGGCGTGTCCCTCTGTGTTGTCATCCTGCTCGTCTACGAGCTTACCGCTAAGCACTCCTTGATTTTGGTGACTACATAGGCAGCACGAATCCGGAGACAAACACGAATCTCACGAGGCCCGAAATCGCGTTTTGAAAAGCGGCCAAGCGAAAACAAAGCACACACAGTTACTCTATATACGCAATGGAGTAACGGTTTCAGGCCCAAGGATACCTTTCCCATAACACTTGGCCGGAGTCCGATTATCATTTTTCAAAACCAGAAACAGCCGTCAAGGTCAACCATGGTCCGCTAGCGTCGGCGATGAGATACAACTGCTGCTGTACCGCGCTTTCCCCTTACATCTATTCCATATATACAGCAGCAGTGCATGTCTTGTCTTCATTGTACCTGCCATGTACGAGGTATGAAGCATGAACGATGGCAACGCTATGATACCTCATGTGTGCAGCACAAGATTGGAGTACGTGGTGCAGTACGTGTTAATAGCACTACAGTATATCGTGTTGATACTACAGTACATACGTGTGTGACGATGCCACAAGCACTCAGCGTGCTTGCCCCCTTTGCCTTGTAAGTCTCTCAACACCCCCCTTCCCCGTCCTCCGTCCAATTCACCTTGTAAGTCTCTCAACACCCCCCTTCCCCGTCCTCCGTCCAATTCACCTTGTGCCAGATCAGGCAAAAAACATCCCAATCATCTCGCACAACAGCATGAAGATTGACCGTGGTGAAAAGCGGGATTTGTCTGCAAACACCGACGGTATCCCCGTAGCTCAGGGTAAGGCTAAGAAGAGCAAGACCTCTAACTACGCGTTTCTTGAGCGAGTGTTCAGCATATATCTCTTTGCGTGCCGGAAGAAGAAGGAAAATGACAGACGCAGACGCCAGGCTGAGACGAAGGCTAAGCAGAAGGCAGCAGAAGCCGATATTACGGTGAGGGATGGCGTTTTTTATTTTAGACCACAGAGCTGTCAGGGCTCGCAGTCAGCGTTGACTGGTACTTACTTGAAGGGCTTGTTCTACTGTAGTAGCAAGTAGGCACGTCTGTTGCTGCTGCTCCTCCTCAAAAACGAAACGGTTGAAGCACATATACACTAAAAACAAAGAATGCCATGCCAAATCCCCCCACCCCTCTCTGTACGCATTGAATATCGGAATCGAATTGGGGAAACAGTTACAATTCGTAGTGGTGAGCTGTCTTTATTTGGAGTAGGAACGGTGCTCCGTCTCGAAAGGGATACGCGGTCAATGGTCACAGGACTAAGGAATGCAACAAATGAGTATCCCCCCCCCCCCCTGCCATATGACTACGGCCATGCACGATAATGAGTACACCCCCCCCCCCCCCCCCTGCCGTCCTCCTCCTTTCTATTCATACCCTCCGACTGCTCGCTAGCCCCTGTCTTTTTTTTTGTTCTTCTGCCGGAACTTCCTTGTGAGGACACCGACGAAGGACGATTTCCGCGAGCGGGAGGCTGACTACGTCATGCAGCAGCTGGGCTTGAAGTTGGAGTTGTCTGAATATGGTTTGGAGAACGCGGCGGAGGTGGTATCGATGAGGGTGATGCTGGTTGCGCGGATGTTGGAGGAGGAGCTGGGGATGCTGCCGAGAGGCTGGATGGCGCAACACCCCCAGCTAAGGTGATTGTGCTGTGTTGCATTGTGCTGTGTTTTGTTTTTGTTTTTGTTTTGTTTTGTTTTCCTGATGATGGTCCTGTACCGTGGTCACAGTCAATGTAAGGTACTTGGTAGCAAATAACTACTGAAATTACACAGTACCTGCAGTATACTACTAGTAAGATATACTGTAGTATGTGGTGTTTATATATATATCAGGCATACAAATATATATGTTGATATTGGGTGCATTTCTGCGAACTATGCAGAGCTGAGGCACTATCATAACATTGACAGTCATGGTACGAAAACCTCGAACGATTGTGCGGCTAACTGTAGGATGGTGTGTTGCTTGCGCCTTTTGAAACCGCCGCCGGTTTGGTTTCGATGAAATAGGGAGGGATTTATTTCGCGCTTTCTGTTTTTAGATTTTAGTGCTCTCTTGGAAGGAGGAATGTGCCGAGAGCCTAGACACTTTGGTACCAAATCAGCGATCATGGGTGGCGCACCAAAAACGGGAAACCTTCTTGTATTCAGCGGTCGGTTGTGTTTTTTATCTGACCGACTTGCGGTGACTTTGAGTCGCCGAGATGCTATTTTCTTTTGCTGCTACTGTTGCTGCTGCTGCTACCACCGTTGTTGTTGCTGCTGTTTTTGTGTTTTTTGTTGTAGGCAATGATGATGCATACTCGAAATCTACAGGTATGTAGTACGAACCGCCGGTTCGGCCTGGCTTTGACTGGTTTTGCCTACTCTCTGTCCAGCTATCACGGCACTTCAAAGACGTCTATTTACGCGGCGTGATGGGCTTACTGTTGTCCGTCGTGTGTGCGTGCGTGTCTCAAACCCGCTTTCCCCCTCCTTCTTACCCTTCTTGATTCCTGTTATATATCTCCTGCTCCTTCTCACTTTTGTTAGTTATCTCCTTTAAAAGTTTGGCCTTCTTAATTCCTGCCTGCTCGTTGGTCTACTTCTCTCTCAGTTTGCATGTCTCCGTGTGGATCTCTTTCTTCTTCCTTTACCTCTTACCCTTTTCGGTCCCGTGTGCCTTGCGTTTTCTTTTCCTTTTATTTTGCTTCGAAAGGAACAACCTGGTCGTATCCCTTCGTCAGCCATACGACGCAAACCGGGTCACCCTGCTTCCATTCGTCGACATCCTCCAGGTATTTGGATCTCAGCGACGGAATCGTTTCGCCCTGCAACGACAGAGTGCAAACATGAAAAAAAACATGAACCGGAACGTCGTGGGCTAAACGCTTTTATACTCTGTGCTGTAAGACTGCGATTACTACTGTATACCAGGTATACGTTGGACCTGGAACTTTCCCACATATTTGTACTTGAGAGGTACGATATGTTTTATCAAACACAGCATCGCCGGTGTTTTGGCGGGGTGGCGGCGGAGGAGAGGATAATTGAATGGGGAAACTATATTAACAGCAAGACGAAACGTGCAAGGCGAGAAGGCGTTGGCACACTTGAGCGGCCCTGAGGTAAGAGCTAGAGAGACCTAGAGACAAGAGAGAGGGGGGTAGATATAAGAAATGAGACCAACTGACGGGTATACAGATATATGTATAATTTATGCTCACCAATCCGCCGGAAGATTGTATAATAGTAAAATACGATACTCAAAAGAAACAGACCTGCAGAGAGGAACAGCCAATTACAGACAGACATACAGACAAAGAGACAAGTAGACAAAGAGACAGGTAGACCAACATGGACAGACAGAGAGACACCAGAGAGTGGGAGGGAAGGGAGAGATTCTCCTTTGGACGCTTGTTCTTTACCCTTGTTTAATCACTTGAATTTAAACCCACGGACTTCTTGTCGCCCGGTAGGAATTTCAGCCGCACGAGCGGTTGCGCCACAGAAAGCTTCGTTATCTATCTCTCTCTTTCTCCTTGATTTGTGTAGTTGTTTTCGCTCTAGCACTGGTCTATGTGAACATCGCGCTTTACGGACACGCACATTCGTTCGTATATGCCGATTTTATCTTACTGGGTTGTCTTCTGCCTTTTGTTTTTTGCTCCTTGCCGGACGCCTTATCCCTCCCTCCCTCCCGGACCCTCGCAACGCTTTTTTTTATTCATCTCCTGCATTACGTATGTGTGCCTCCTTTTCGTCTTTTTCGCCTCGCTTCTATGTCCAAACTAAGCAGGGCCCAGCACGCAATTTCTTCTACCAAGGCCACAAGCTCATGAGCGCACTGGAGCACCTTTTGCAGGTGGCCGAGGTGCGACGAACGACAAACTCAGGATGAATGACAGGGGCGGGGGTGATATAGAGTGTGGGGGCAAGCGTAGGCGGAGTGGGCGCCACGTGCTACGAGACACGGTAGGAGGCTCACGGCACCTCGCTACATATAAGCGGCGCACGTTGTGGTCGAGCGGTGAAGGGAGAAGCCGTGGCAAGAGCCGTGAGATATGTAGCGCCAGCAAGCCTCAAGCCACTCCTCTCCGCGGCCCCCATCTCACCTTCCCCTCCCCTTCCCACCCCTCCCCCTTTTTTTTCGCCCTCCCGACCCCCCAATCCCCCCCGCTTTCCTCTCCCCCCCTCCCCCCCTCCTAGAATTTCATTAACTCATTGAAGCTGTCATGCATATGCAAGTCCGCCTCACAAGCGGGTTCTTAGTACGATGCAGCTCACCCTTCATGCGACTCCCCGGACACCTCACGGCGCTTCGCGCTTGGTGCAAGCAATGTCTGCCTGGTCGGTGAAAACCCGACGTGCTCCATCCCGGTATTGTAGGTATGCGAGGGTCTATAGTCATACGACAACGGCCATGCATGATGTCGAGTACCCCTCCCCTCCCCGGTATTGTAGGTATGCGAGGGTCTATAGTCATACGACAACGGCCATGCATGATGTCGAGTACCCCTCCCCTCCCCCCCCCTGTCCCAAAATCGCACGTTTTCCCTCTGGGCTATGGATGATGCCTTGTCTTCTACGTGCGTGAAGGAGGTATCCCGTGTGCCCCTCGTAGATGAGAAGCAAGAGAAGCACGAGGTGGAGGAGGAGGAGGGAGGAGGAGGAGGAGGAGGAGGAGGAGGAGGAGGAGGAGGAGGAGAAGGAGGAGGACGAGGAGGACTACGAAAGTGTGAGCTATGGCTGAGATAGGATGGGATGGGAGGGGGGTCGTAAGGCTCGAGATTTGTTTACAGTTTCGCGGCCAGGCGTGCTTCAGGTCCGCTGAACATGTTGACAGAGTGTTGAGGAAAGGCGGAGACGGGGTGCGAGGTTTGCTGGCGCTACTGGAGAACAGAAGCCTTGCTGCATTTTGTTGTAGACGCCAAGTTTCTCCAGTTTGTGTGACGATCGAGTCCTGCAGGCAGGCACGCACAGCCGAGATACCGAACCACCACGCTTCCGCTGTACTCTGTAGTGACCATGATACGCTCTCTCCAGCCTTCAGTACAAAAATTGCGAAAGTCCTGCCCGCAGCTCACACCTCCGGCTTTCCCCCCCCCCTCCCCTCTTCCCCGCCTCTCCAGTGGATCCATGAGGACATCGGTAAATGCCCAGCGTGGCTAATGTCCGGCAGCAGGGGCAGCTCGGCCAGCAGCGGCAGCAGCGGCGGTGGTGGTAGCGGCAGCAGCAGCAGCAGCGACGGCGGCGGCAGCAGCGACGGAGGCGGCAGCAGCGACGGCGGCAGCAGCAGTGGCAGCGGCAGCGACGGAAGCGGAAGTGGCAGCGGCAACGACGGTAGCGGCAGCGGCGGCAGCAGCGACGGCGGCAGCAGCAGTGGCAGCGGCAGTGGCAGTGGCAGTGGCAGTGGCAGTGGCAGCGGCAGCGACGGAAGCGGCAGTGGCAGCGGCAGCGACGGTAGCGGCAGCGGCAGCGGCAGCAGCAGTGGTGGCGGCCAGGCTGTCGACTACTTTTGAAGGGCGCTCTCGAGGCTGCCCCCGCCACCAAGCGGAAGGGGCACAAGTGCGGCAACCATAGGCGCCCGCGTCGATGTGGAATCGATCGCGGCTTGCATGATATGCGGGAGAGTTTTTTCTCCGGTGTAGTCAGTGGCACCTTGTTTTTTTGCGCTTGCCTCGTGTGTCATATCCAGCGATGGTCTTGAGCGTTGGTGATACAAAGAATGGTTGGACTTGTGATGGTGGTGTTAGTGGTGGCGGTGTTTCGGTGATGGTGGTACGGAGGTGAAGATGATTGTGGTGGTGATGAGAACCACACTACGATGGAAGTCCAATCGTGCTGTGATTTTTGTCCTGCAACTGTTACCATTTGAGGGAGGAGCGAAAAGGCAGAGAGTGATCAAATTGCAGAGCACTGAGAGGTTAGCGGTTAGACAAAACGGCGTGTGAAATAGCGTGGCGTCCCGCGCGAAACAAAACTTGCAGCTTTTCTGCAACTCTGTTGTAGCGCCCAACTTTCCCCAGCTGTTGCAAGCGATTAACTGTAGTACGTAGGCGCTGAGCTTCCGATCGTCGCAAACGCGAGTACATGGAGGGCGTCACGGGAGATAGCGTACTCGATGATAGGAAGAGCTATTTCAGAGAGCGCGTAGGGGCGTTGGCAGTTGCAGAGTACCCTTTCGATACAAGGTTAGCGCCGGGTTTGTCGGCGTACGAAACGCCTGTGGCCAAAGGGTAGCTTGCGAGAGTCGATTGGGTGATGTGCTGCTGACCGTTATCGTGTGTACGACGAGTAAGGTAATAGCGATAACGCGCTAGGTGTGCGGCTGTGCGTGCGTGCTTCCTTGAAACCTACTCGGTGCCTTCTGCACCGCTGCAGCACCACGGCTGATGCGTGCGCTTCGTGCTTGAAGAGGGGCTGTCATGGAAACGTGAGCTTTGAGGAACGAGTAACTTTAAGAGCGACGCAACGCTGAGGGCCGTGGTACGGTGTCACGTCACAATGCCTCGTCTCTCAACATTACCGTCCGCGTAGACTCTGACTCTGTACTTTTTTTTCCGTTGACAAATGCGGCGAGGGTTTTGCGGCTGCTGCGTTGCGAAGGCTTTCGTGACATAGACAGTGTTGTGTATTGGAGGAAACGCTCTGGATGGGGTGCCCGGTTGTAACCAGTCCCGGGGTTTGTGACGATAAATGCATTTTCGGTGTTGACCAGAGTTGTGGCGTTTTTTTGGGGGGAGTGGGAGGTGGTGTTGGGGATTGTTTCAGTTACTGTATCACGGAGTTTTTTAGTCTACTGTGGCTCGAGAAGTGTCCTTTTTATAGTAACTTTAGTGTCGTCGAAATAATGATTGCCATTGCAACGTGGTGAAGGCGGCACACAACGCCACACGTCTATTCTACCTATTGATAGTTAAAAGGTGTTTGTAGGTCGGAGGGATGCCGTCATAGGTGAGGAGAGGACCAAAAACGCCAGGGAAATAGGCGGTGCCGGGTAACCTTGCGGTTGTAGACCGTTGACCTTGTCATCATAGTCTGTCGGCCTTGTGGTTATAGACCGTTGGCCTTGTCATCATAGAACGTTGGACGGGAAGTAACTGCAACAAACTATACAGGTGGTGCTGCACGCAAGTCCTTATTGTATAATACGCTTCAGTCAGTAAATCTGTAGAGCTCACTCTTTGCTCGCAAGGTACTAACTAGGTTGTGACGAATTTGATGTCTGCCAAACCGGCACGGTGGTATAGTTTATTGAGTATTCTTTGATGAAGTGGCGGAGAGCGACTGACTGTTATTTTTTGCTTCTAGAGTGACGTATGTCTGCATTTGCAGCTTCCTCTTTTTCTCTTTCGGCAGTTCGGACGAGGGTAACCACAGTAGCATCAATAGCAGTGGTAGTGTTAATATTAATAGTAGTAGTGGTAGTAGTAGTAGTAGTAGTAGTAGTAGTAGTAGTAGTAGTAGTAGTAGTAGTAGTAGTAGTAGTAGTAGTAGTAGTAGTAGTAGTAGTAGTAGTAGTAGTAGTAGTAGTAGTAGTAGTAGTAGTAGTAGTAGTAGTAGTAGTAGTAGTAGTAGTAGTAGTAGTAGTAGTAGTAGTAGTAGTAGTAGTAGTAGTAGTAGTAGTAGTAGTAGTAGTAGCAGTAGTAGTAGCAGTAGCAGTAGTAGTAGTAGTAGTAGTAGTAGTAGTAGTAGTAGTAGTAGTAGTATAGTAGTAATATAGTAGTAGTGGTAGTAGTATAGCAGCAGTAGTGGTGGTGGTAGTAGTAGTAGAAAGCTAAAGCTGCTATCTGGAACCTCGTGCCGAATGAAAAAGGTTTTAGCGGCTCACAGCCCAAGAGTGCGCCGCCAAGCCATTGGGCTGATGAAGTGATTGTGACTTTCTGTGCGAAAACGCTCACATTATACTGTAGTATTGCTGACGGGATGGGGGTGGGGAGGGGTTGTTTTTTCTTTCCCCCTCATTAATGTACTTTCCGTTCTGACTTTTGCTGCGACTGGCCTTTCGTTCCCCGCAGTGCTTTTACAAGAGGTTGATTGATTTACGTGGGTGAGCAAAGAGGGCCCCGCCTCTTGGCATATTATTATTGAGTGTTTTGCTGCGCGTGGACTTTATTACTGTTGTTAGAGATCCGGTGAGGTTACGTGGTACGAGCAGGCGATATCAGTCCTCAGGCGCAATAGAAAGAGAGGACCGCTAACATGCGACCAAGACTTTACTTTTATGCTGTACGTGGTATATGAGTAAGGTAAACCGTGCCAGTAGGTGGGAGCTGCTGTTAGTGTTAATGGTACAATACCGTCGAGGTACCGTAGTAGTCGTAGTAGTCGTAGTGTATCAGCAGCACTACAGTGAGGACGAGGGAGCCGGGGGAGATCGTCCGGATCATGTCCTAATGCTCGGTAGCGGCGGTAGAGGATGTATTTGGCAAGCATAGATAGCCTTAGACTAGAGGCTTTATAGATACCTGGTAGGCTTTAGTCAGCAAGACAAAATCCGAACTGTCTGTATAGACTACTATTGCTGTACATAGAGTAAATAAAGGGTCGTCTCTTCTTGTCGTGGGGGCGGAGATCAGTTCAAGGTCGGTCGTACGCACGCTTACCTGATCTAAAAAGTATGCGGGTGGGCGTTGGTATACATGGTATACTGTAGATAGAGCAGCCTTTGGTTTTAGCGCGTAAGTTCATCGATAGTATTGCGGGCGCCAGCAGCAGGCCTACAGAGTGCTGGAGTGTCTGTGTATCGATGATGTTTGTTGCAGGTGTCCGTGTTGTTTTTGGAGGGGTTTTGATTCCTGTAGACGGTGTCGCGCCTTTTTCCTTTGCCTTTTATAATAGACCTCCCTTTCATTCTTTATACAAGGTATGCACAGTGTCTCTGGTGGGTGGTGGTGGTGCAACGGAGCTTTAGAAAGAGCACCACTAGGATCTCTCTCGTAAACCTACCTGCAAACTTGAAATAATATGGGCACAACAAATTAAAGTCTAAACACACGTTACGTTTTCCGTTTTCGTTCGTGAATTCGTTATCGTACCAGGTACCTGGTATACCAGGCATACCAGTTAAAAATAATGTCGGCAGATTGACGGCCTCGCACTTGTCAATGAGAGAGAAGGGAGCTGTTGACAGTGATTCGAGAGGGGCTTGATTCAAGCCAGGCATCAAGCCCACTCTGCTCTCCTTCTATTAGTCCGCTAGACGGGTAGAGGCACTTTTCCGAAGAACTTTCCTCGGGCGCTTGTCTACTCTTCTCCTATCGGCTATCCTAACCATTGTATTGTACTGCAAGGGAAACCTCAGAGCCCTGGGAATACTCTTGGGGTATCTCATAACAACTACTTTTTTATAGCCCGATACTATTAATATATCGTATCACACACTACTGCAGTAGCCCCAAGTAGACTGACTGCTGTCTTCGAGAGCACGCGGGTGCGTTTGTTGAAACGCCGCTGCAGGACGCATTCCATAATATATCCAAGTAGTTTGTACACGAAAAGTCGGGCGCAGTTAGTTGTACATGATGTTCAAGTTACTGCTGTGGCAGGTAGGTACATATTGTACGTACGACTGTCTGCTGTGACTCTGTGACGTGCGCCATGAAAGTACTACTATTACTGCTGTTGCTGTATACTACAGCTCTCGCCACGTATGTAGGACCTCGCGCGGCAAGATATTTGTAATTAACGTCAACCTGTGTGCGTCGGTCTCGATGAGTTGAGCCATCTCGGAAGGGGTCACTGCCTGTCTTTTAGCGCCGTGTAAATTAGACACTCACACTATTCGCTGGTATCAACGTAGCAATGTCACAATAGTGTGTTTGTTTCTACCGTGTCATAGGTAAATTTCTACCGCGCCTCAGGTTTGGTGGCCAGACTATTGAAACGCTCTGGGCTCGTGAATTTAAAAACCGCCTGGGCATTAACATCAACAAGAGTACATCCTTAGAATTGCGTACAGACTGGTAAGCGATTTCGACCTTCGCCGTTGCTCACGCGCACATACAATATTAACACATGCACGCGATCGGCATTGGTTTCTCGAACGGCCAATTCCCCCCTCTCTCCTCCGATTCTTCCTCGAGGCCAAAATCTGGGAGATTTGGCGGCTCATCATGGCACGGCGCAGGATAGTGGGGTTTTATTTTAGTTTATACCGTGTTCGACGAAACGATCTTGCTCCCCCATACCCCGTCCCTGCTGGCGATATGGTAGCAGTCCAGTAGTAGCCTCGGTGTTTGACACGTTCCATCGAGAGCCCTAGTACGTACGTACTGTAGCTTGGATAACTTGATTCCGCTCTTCTTTATATAGAAAACACAATCGGCACATACATACGTGCGTGATATAATTGATTGGCAAAACGAACGGGGGGCGTTTGCTCCAATCTAAAGTGTACTGTTAATAATATATATGCCGAGGTTCCCCCCCCCCCCACCCGCTGGGGGAGGAGGGATCACCGGAGGCGCCGCCGGACGGCCCCGCCGGCGGTGCCCTGCCGGGGGCGTGTTTTTACGCGGTTTTGCTTCACTATATACTTCGAAGTACAGGCATAGCCTATAGAGCTGAAACGTAAAAATGGGTGATTTTTGGGTCGCGTTTCAACCGCGATTCGTTCATGCTCGGGGTATTCCAGAAGTGGTACACTAAATAGGCTCTGGAAAAACAGGCAAGTTGTGCTTGGCGGGGTCCCCCCCCCCATCCCCGACTGCTGGCACCCAGCCAAAGCGGCCCAACGTTATCTTGCACAAATATGAGATACCGTAAAACGTGCGTGATGACGGGGACTATGAAACCCTGACAGCATTTGATAGGAGAGGTGGAAAACAAGCATACTACTTTCAGTAAGGGGGAAAAAATAACAAAAAAACGTCCTTGAGGGGAAACAAGTACGATAAAAACGCGATTTCTTCGTGAAATTAATGCGTTTTCTCCCCAGCGGGGTCGTTTAGTCTTGTTTCCCCCATATTACTGTAAACGTGGTATATTCATTTTAAGGAAAAGAGATCGCCTCGCCCGTTCTGTTGAGAGGACATGTGTGAAGCGGTGACCGAGGGTAGGGTAAGGGTAAGGGACGCAGGTGGTTCTGACAGCTGGAAAGCAGTGCTTCGCTTCTTCTGATTTAGATCTTCATATTGATGGCGAGAGCTGAGGAGATGCTCTGGTAGAGAAGTGAGAGGTAGGGGGGAGGGACTCGACGCCCAGATATACTCGTCCCACGCCACGCCACAAGCTCTCCTAAATTCCTCTTATCTGATGTACTCCTACAGAACTTTCCTATGGCTACCGATCGTTCTTCTGCTAACATAAGAACTTCTCACTTCGTGGTCCTATCTGCGTTAAGAAACATTACTCTCGTCTAACGGGTTTTCCGCCCTACAGTAGGGAACTTTCCTAAAAGAACGTTACTCTCGTCTAACGGAATATCCGCCGGGTTAATCCATTCTTTGGATTGTTCTCGTATTCGTGAGACTACAAGACTGCAACATATTATCTATATCTATAGCCCATGAGTACTCCACTCATATCACATTAACCCACCCTGAATAGTCATATATGCAGACCACAAGATGGTCGGAGGGTGATGACAAAGTTCATCCCAAACGGTCAGGAAAAAGGTGATCGAAGATGCGGCTATTCGAACCTAAAGAAATGAGGCTATAGATCCCCCCACACCTCGTAATAAGACCCAAACACTAGGAAGAGGGGGTGTTCGCTGAGAACAACCACGAAAAGGGAGCCTAAAGGGGAGAGAGAGACAGAACTCAAAGCGGAGGCGAGAGGAGAAATCACCCAAAGTGAAAACAAAGAAATACGCCACTCATATCACACATGCATGCTCAGAATACGTGATAATGGCGAGGCCAGTGGTCAATCAACGCTGAGTAAAAAAGACGGCCACCATTCCAAACACGCTTCTATAAATAGCTGTGACCAAATATTCTAGGAAGCTGGTTTCCATGAGCTCGTCAAGGCCTTTTTTTTGTCGTTTTGAGCGCGTCGAGGCCTGTTTTGATACTTTTGTTTTGTAATTTTTAGCGTGTTAAGGCCTTTCGTGTTTTTTTTTTGGCGCTTCGAGGCCTGTCTAGGTCTATTTGAGCACGTCAAGTTCTCTTTAGGGACTTCATGTACTACTACAGAGACTAGAGACATACGTATTACTAGTAGTTTTGTTGTTATATTGGAGGGCATTCAATGGAGGGGCCAAACAGCGGTCTTCTACGCACATACCAATGTGTTTTCATGAGAGCGACATGAGCTTTCCCATGATAAAGACAACGTGAAGTGTAAAAACGAAAAAGCCAAGCCCAGGTCAACACTCGAGTTAGTTAAGTAAGACCATACCAGAGTCAAGAAATCATCCAAGTCGTTCAGACACTTGACGGCTACTGTTGTTATTGATTTTACGTATGTGCTGTCAAATGTTACTTGTTGTCATCCGAGCATATCCCGTTCAGACATAGTCGGTATTCAAATAATTTTCAAGTAAAAAACCAAGAAGGAAGTAAAGGAAGCTACATAGATAACTTTACATTAATTTATATGTAAGTTAGACTCATCTCACGCCAGGGGTTCCACTTTTTGCCTTCTGAGGCAATATTTTCTGAATAAGGGTTTTGCCCCTCAAGTGACCAACTTCTACTGGTGGTCTCAGAACTAGTCTAGCGCATATAGATGTCAGTCGGGTTGCGTGAGCAGACTTGTTCGAAGTCATGTTTCGGTGAGATATTGAGCTCTTCGTGCGAGTGGCTATGACGATAAGGCGCACCGCCCCTAAAAGGCAACTCCTCCTTTACAGTAACCATTGTAGCTCAAGAATACAGTCTAAAGTCAATAGTTATGCAGTCGACGACTATTAATAGACATACACGCGCTGCATTGACAGCATCATCATCAACAATCATCGTCACGATCACCATCGTCACCATCACCGATATCATCATCATATCGGACGGTTTGGTTGCAGCAAAGGCCCACAACGACAAAAAGTCGACGTCATGATTCAGACAAAAAAAACATGATCATCATTTATTATTGTTGTATTGTTATCATTATCATCATTATCATTATATCGGCCATCTGACATCTTCCAGCTCGAACGTCGTTCCCTCAGCTTATTTGCAGCTATTCATAGTGGGAACACGAAAACGCACTAAGTAACCAAACCAGGAAGACATACCTTAAGATAACGTTAACTTAACTTACATCAACATATTATTACACTTATAGTAGTTTGCCCTCCGACTATGTCCGGCTCAAATATCGATCCCTCTTAGCCAGTAGGCACAAAGAGACCCAAAAACCAGAACCAAACAAGGAAGCCAAACCTTATGTTGTCCTTAGCGTATCACCAGTACCACATACATTCCTTATCAGAACCCTCGTTCAGAGTAAGCCGACCCAACCCCAACGTAGTAAGCAGTTATTCTGCTACCGTGTCACTGTCAATGGTGGACCCACCCACCCACCCCCACCCACCCACCCACCACCACCCATGTGCTGCCGCACACCAACCCCAACCTCAACCCCAACCTCAACCCCAACCCCAGTATCAATCCCAACCCCCAACCCCATCCCCAGCCCCAACCCCCAGCCCACCACCACCATCCATGTGCTGCCGCACACCAACCCCAACCTCAACCTCAACCCCATCCCAAACCCCCAACTCCAACCCCATCTCCAACCCCCAACCCCAACCCCATCCCCCGTCCACAACCCCAACCGAAGTAGCTCCGAGGTTCGACAGTCTACCATTATACAACTGCACAGGTATACATAATATTATACCTGGTACCTGGTACATAATAGTACATATCAATCGCAGTGACCCTGGATAACAGCACCTGTCGACCTACGATTTTACACCAATCACAAAATCCCTTTCAAAATTTGACCACTAACATCTCCCCATACGAGGTACCGCGGTATTACCGTGGTGAAACCTCTCCGACCCAACGGCATTCGGTATATATATTCGGTATATATATATCCGGTATATATACACCTGGCGCAATTTCACAACGCCAAAGACTCCAAAAAGCTGTCATCATCTTTTACTACTAGAACAGACAGGTGCCGGGCACTAATATCTCCCCATAACATATACACGCTTGTACTTTATAACCATAAACCAGTAGCAGACACCGGCATAAACCGATATCACCCCACCCTGTGCTATATACCTGGTATGCGTTTGCTCTACTGCTGTGTGTGTTCATCGACTGAGAACTCCAAGTCGCAAACAACTCCATCATGTCTTCGGTAAAATGTGTGACACTAGACTCACTGCACTCAACGGCCCGCACAGCCAAAACTCGTTCCTCGCCCGGATGGCGAATCGCAAGCCGCGTGCAGGGCCAGATCATTACTAGCACTACAGATAGTACGTGTGATTGCTATTAATGGTGTATAGGAGGGGACAGCGCCACCTCAGCGTGGTACTATTATGATTCCAATATCTCACCCCCTACCATGTACGCGCTATCATAACTTTGCAACTACTGCAAGGCTGTGCATCGACTGAGCTTCCAGGTCTCAGTCTTCACACTTCAAACGCGGCCCACTCGATATTCTTGGGTACAATGTCTGACCTATATATACTCAATCTCCTCATCACAATACACACGAATTCTTGTATTTACGTAGCTGCTACTGCTGTGCACCGACTGAAACTGGTAACTCTTAGTCTCTACAGGTCAAACGAAAACTGTTGCCAGGTGTATCTCCTCGGTACAAGGGAGGGAGAGGGGAGAGGGGGGGGGGGGGGAGGGGGGGGAGGGAGGACGCTACCCAACCGCCGACACAGCCAACTCATTCCTCCTTCGGATGGAAAACCGCACTCCGCGTGCAGCGATTCGCATCAGGAATTGCTTCTATTAGAATGTAAGACACGCTTACCCTCCCCACAAACCACAACAACCCACCCACCCTCCCTCTCCACCTCCCTCCCACCAGCCTTTTTTGTTTCGTTTTTTTTGCCAAGTAAAATTAAAGCTTATGCTCACCACGCTTGCACATCTGTGTCGTGTGTCAATTTTTTCTCGGTTTTATACCCCCCTCCCCAGCCCCCTATGGTCATACGACAACGGCCATGTCTGACAATGAGTACACCCCCCCCCCGTAACGCTCCCACCCTCCTAACCCACCTCTGCATGAGGGACACATCCCCGCAACCCTCCCTCCCTCCCTTATACGGCGATAGGGTACAGTAGATACATCCCCCCTATTAATATTGGACCCAAGCCTAGCCTTACGTTGTTACAGGCCGGACACATCCATCCACCTACCCCCCCTCCACCCCCCTTCCAACCCCACCAACCTAACCCTCCCTCCCCCCCTCCCTCCTTCCTACCCCACCAACCTAACCCACCCTCCCACCCACCCTCCCTCCCTCCCTCCCTCCCTCCCTCATAGTGCGGACGCACACATCCCCAGTATTAAATACCCAAGCCCACCCGTACTTCGTATAGGCCGGACACATCCATCCAAGCCACCCTCTTCTACAGTGAGGTGTGGAGACACGCCTCCCTCCCCCCTAGTAGACCCAGGCCCACAGCCGGGAGCCGTCGTCCAGGTTGCCGCGGATGTTGGACCAGCCCTGGAGAGTGGGTACGTCACCGTCCATGACCGGTTCGACGTGGCCGGTGGTGCCCGATGATGCTGCTGCGGATGCTGTGTTAGATGAAGCCGAGGAGATGATGCCGGTGATCATCTTGGTGTTTGAGGTACTGACGTTGTTCCCGGAGGAGCCAGAGGAGGACACGCACACCACGAACTTCGTCCCCGCCCCGTGCTTTTTGGCCACCTGATGGTGATGATGATGCCATGGGAGGGGGGTGTGGTACAGATGGCAAGGGAAGCGAGCGGCCAAGGTGTTGTGGTTCGTGCTTAGAATGGCGTGGATTTGCCACATTGACGTTTTTAGGGTGGTGGTAGATGGGTAATTTCAGGTTTACCATGCGATCGGGAGCTGCGTCTGCTACAACCGGGTTGGTTGTTGAATTCTTTCTTGATTTAGTATGTTCGTGATTGATTTAATTCGTGATTATTTGAATATCTTGTTTGTATGGCGTTACGTATATCACACTAAGACCAATATATATATATTAGATTATTAGATATGTATAGAAAATTACTGTAGCGCAAGCCATGCGGTTTTGTTTGTGTACATAATACGTTGTAAATACGCTGAAACGCATATCAGGTACATTTCTTTGTTTGTATGGAGTTTAGAGGGGGTACTATAAAACCCACACTCGTACGTTTTTCTTGTATGACGTTGAGCGTATAGTATAGCCTACAAAAACCAGTTCAGCGAAGAAAATCAAATAGTAATGACGACCTTCGTGATTTGATTATGATAATTAGTGTGTTACGTAAAATAATCAGCTCAAAGGTGCTTGTCGTTTTGTTGATATCCAACACTAATAGTTGCGTTAAAAAGTTGTGACATCACACAGTAGTGCCTGGAGAGTGGAGAGTGGAGGGGGGGGGGGGGGGGGGGGGGGGGGGGGCTTGCTACGTGAGCCTACTAATAGATCGGGAGTAACGAAAAAGAGGGGGCTGGGGAAGTAGGGCAAGCATAACAATACCAGGTGGATGGGATGGAAAAAAATGTAGTCTCCACAAATACGTACGAGTAGCCCCGGAATATGGTGAAAGAGGTGAAGAGCGGGTGCGTCGGTGGAGAGACCATGGAATGGGTAATGAGGGGACTGAGATCTGTGAGGGCGACGGAAGAGCCCAAGCAGCCACACGGCGGGCTGGTTCTTCACAGGCTGCTACGAATTCAAATTCCTGACAGCAACACGACACGACACGACACGACACGAACCACTCACCCCACGCAGCAGGCGGCCCACCCCGTTCCCCGTCTTGTACAGGGGGGCTCCCCACTGGGGCCCCACGAAGACCAACCCGCGCTGCCTCAGCTCCTTCTTGGCCCTCGCGGACCTCAACCCCCTTACAATCCATTCCATGGTATCGCCACTAACGCAGCCGCTCTTCACCTCCCTGATGACCTGAGCGGCCTTGCTTCGGTTATTCAAGACCCTCTTGGAGCAGAGGGCGTCCTGGATCACCTTCGTTACCATGAGCTTGTCCAGGGGGGGGGGGGGAGAACATGCCTCCCAGAGGGTTGTCGGAGAAAGTCCTGTGAGTCGGCGGCGAGCCGTCGATGGAGGAGGAAGAAGCCAAAGACGACGGCGGTGGCGGCTGTGCGAGCGGCGATGGTGGGATGTCGGGTGGCGACGGCGGCGAGTCGTCGATGGAGGAGGAAGGAGCCAGCGAAGGTGAGAGCGGCGGGGTTGGCGGCGGCGTATCAGACCCCTCATTGCTTGAAGACGAAAGGGGCGGCGGAGGGGGCTTGTTGAGACCCGAGCGCTCGTCGTCGTTGTTCATGTTAGAGGCGTTCACAGCGACTTCCTCCCCGATAGAGTAGGCCTTCTTGACCTGGATGTCGGCCGTGAGCGACGGCGTTAGCGACGACGACGATGCCGGGGGTCGGCGGCTTCCTTCTCGGTGTATGAGGAAAGGGACGGAGGCTTCTCAAACCCCGGCGAATCGGAGTCGGAGTCGTAGCAGGAGTTGAAGGAGGGGTCGATGCTGATTTCAGAGGTTTTTACGGTGACCCCGTTGCCGACAGTTGCCGTCTCAACTTGGCCGCCTGGTGACGGCGGCGCCGAGTCGGGCGGCTCGATGATCACGGACATGTCCCCGATACCCTCGCCTTTGAGCAAGGGCGTTGGCTCAACAGGGTTGCTAGCCGGTGACAGCGGCGCCGAGTCGGCCGGCAAGGCGACAAAGATGTCGACGAACCCCTCATCCTCGAGAAGCGTCGGCTCTGTGGTGGTCTTGTCTACCACCTGGGTAAGGGGTTTATAGGTGCAATCGGGGTACGTGCAGTCACGACGCGGATGTGGGACGCATTTAAGCAGAGCGTGGGTGATGCGGGTGTTATTGCGGCACGAGTACCTGGCAAATCTTGATATATCTTACGATAGGGCGATGCAACACGGAGAGGTTTAGTTTCAACAAGACGTCTATCGATAGTGGTGTGCGCAGAGCAACCCGGAATATACTATAGTACGGCCGCGACGTGTACACGGTCAAGGCGTTTCCCACTTGTATAACGTAGCTCTACACAATATCTGGTACAAGCCAGATCGCACTGTGCGTATTGCAGATAATATCTCAAAAGCAACGAGCCAGCTTGAGCTGTGGGTAAACCAGGTCATCGATGTACTTGTACAATACAGTCTTGTGATGCTATGCTGTAATACCATACAACGGATTCCGGAGTCAATGGTATCACACCATACCTGGTATAGCCATATCTCGACATTTTGATAGGAACCAACACAAGTATGCTCTGCTGAACATCGAACATCGAACATCGAAATCATCGTATACTGCTATAGGCTGGCAAATATGCCGGCTATCCTGTGTGTTGTCTTCACATTCAAACCATTTCTCATTTCTACAGTGCCTCAACGACATCAGTGCGCCCAGATTTTTCGTCCTGATTGTTCTTCCTATAAATAGAGGAAGAACATATACGTACATTTTTTTCAAAGTATGTGGTCATACACTGTGAGATAGGGAAAACCAAAACCGTCCCAAATTAAATCGAGGCAAAAAAAAACAATGGCAACGTACCGGGTAAGGAACACCTCACAAAAACAAGCCGAACGAGAGAACAAGAACTATACAAGATTACCAAGGAAGGGATCCTGAAATGAGACGGCAGAATAGACTGGAGATCAAAACCTTGCAAGAATGCTTGAGCACGTCATGAAGAGGAGCAGGTCATGACTACCTCACGAGCGAAGCGACAAAGAGAGAGAGAGAGGCCGGAAGAAGGACGACAGAAAAAAAGAGAGAAATAACGAAAGAGAGAAAAATAACCACTTGCTGTACCAGATTTTATTGCAAAAATACAAAATACTATACTAGATAGAGTGACACTGTTAGACTTAGACTACATACCGAAGCGCCACTCTGAACGGAAATGTAATCCTCGTTTCAATACTTAATTCAACATCATATATACTTCCGTCCAGAGGGATGTCGATCATCATGCATGCGCGCACCTGGTCGTCGTGTGACACGACACTCTCGCCGTGCACAACGCAGCGGACAGCCACGCCTCCCACCGTGCTCTCAAAAAAGTCCGTCTTGCCGAGGTGCATCATGACTTCGGCGGACAATTTCGGCGAGTCCAGGGCGGGCCACCCCCTGCTGATCTCTAGCATGTCTGCCGGTATCTCCTCTGCCGCGCTGACCAGAACGGCCCTGATGGCCTTCCTCGTCTCCGGCTTCCGGAACAAGAGCGGGCTCCGCATGCTGAACGACAGGTCCTTCCTGCATACTTCGACGTAGTCGGTCATGGGGGTATCCAAGAAGTACTCGGCCAAGTCGCCAAACGAGCACTGGGTGTGGATCAGGAACAACTCCACGATCTCTCGCTCCACGTGCATGATGACGACGTCGTCGCCACCGGAGGAGCAGGAGGAGGAGGAGGAGGACGAAGATGACGAGGACAGGGAGGAGGAGGACGAGGATGACGAGGAGGAGGACGAGGAGGAGGACGAGGAGGAGGACGAGGAACGCAGCTGGAACTGCTGCTGCTGCTGCTCCTGCTTCTGGACCTGCGTGCAGTTGGAAGCCCGTATACCGTGTGTGTATAGCGCATAAGGGAGGGGCACAACAACAACAACAACAACAACAACAACAGCGAATATCATTAGGGAAGCGGTGCGGTGACGGTTATTAGAAATTCTCCAGAAGCTAAAAAATCATGTTTGTTAAAATTTCACATATTAGGAAAAAAAATCAGGAAAATCTAGAAGATCAGAAAATTGCGCAAAAAAAACGTGGAAATTATGGAAAGAAAGCTCTCCGATAAGGATGACCTTAATATTAATAGTAGTATTATTATATTCAATTTGCGGTGTGGTGGCGGTTATCGGTATCGTTTATTGTGTACCTGCGTGCTACCTGTGGTACCCCCTCTGTTCAGAAAAGTAAGGGCGGTTGGACTTTCCTCTGGAATGTAGGGTGATTTATAATTGTAGCATGTTGGCGATGCATGCGCATCGTTAACAACCGTTTGTAACGCTCCATACAGTCAAGGGGAGGCGTATTCATTTGTTGCTTGCCTTAAACAGTCATTTGACCGTTGACCACGCATCCCTCTTCTAGACGGAGCACCGTTCCTACTCCTATATTTCCATCCAGAGTGGTTTGTATGATCAATCATCATGGATGCATACATGTGTGCGCACCTAGTGGTTGTGGTGGTGGTGGTGGTGGTGGTGGTCAGACGTGACGCTCTTGCCATGTACGTAACACGTACTGGACGACTACTTACTCCTGCCAGCGCGCTCTGGAAGAACTTCGTGCTGAAAAGTGGACAACACGGAGTTTCCCTTAGAGCACGCTGGGAGGAGTAAAGTAGTCATGCAAGTACGTTTGGCACGGCAAGAACGTCACGTCTGACCACCACCACCATCACCAGGTAGGTGTGCACATATATATATGCCTGATGATCGATTATGTCATCTACCGCTCTGGAGGGAAATAAATACAGTCCACGCTTGATACAGGCGGAACGGTGAAAATGATGATGCAGGATTGTTGGCTGAGCGAGACGGGCCGGGAAAGTGGGTGTACAATTTGTCGACGGAACGGGACGGTAAAAAAAATCAAGCGAGTTTTTTTTTTTTACGCCGGGACGGAACGGCAGATATGTATTTTCACGCATGTCGACACGAGTCGACGAGGGAAGAGAGGAAGGGCTGAAGTCTTCTCCCGGTTAAAATCAAGGTACGAGCTGTAGTGGGGAGTGGGGGGGGGGAGAAGAGCCTGACATGTTACCCTGGATCTGAGTTGCGACTACTGTACTGTACTGCTGTACTACTGTACTGTAGAAACAGGGCGAATATACTAATAAATGGAAAGAAGAAAAATAATCAGAAACAAATACGACGGGACGGTAAATACCTGGTACCCTGGTACCCCGGTATATTTTTTTTCACGGCGGGACGGGACGATGGGACGGTAAATAAATGCCAGGTACGAGCACCTGCAGGTGAAATACGATGAGGCGTATTTTGTGGACGGCTTCAGGGCCCGCACCGGTAAGATTCCCGGAACAGGAGAGCAGCAGCACGTAACCTATTTATTGTATATAGGAGTCAGTATGCTACGTGCCTACACGTGTGAAGAGAAGCGCTATCACGGGGGACCATAGTTAACAGGACCTACGGTGCAAACAAACACCCATATATTTCCGTAATTTTACGAACAGTATTTGGTCCTATTTACTATGACCCCCCGTAATAGAACAGAAAAAAGATCGATCAAGAACGGTGTCATCACAATTATCGGGTTCCACTTTGTACCGAGGTATAAGGATAATTTTCATATTCATATCAAGTAAAAACGGTGGTTATATTTAGGTACAGAGTGAGTGGTAGGTTTCAAAGCCTGCTTGCTTGTCTTTCTGATACCTGTGTTTCTTGTTGGACCTGTGTAGTTGATTGCGATTCCTCCGTACATCGAAAAAAGTGTGTGCCTGCTTGTATTCTGTCGATCACTCCAGTAACTCGCCGTGTTCGAATGCAGCAAGCAGTAAGTATATACGACTAGTGCTGTTTTTTGTATCAACATCGTATTACGAGGGGCCATAGTAAATAGGACCTACGGTATACACAAAAAAAAAACTATTATATATTTACTAACAATATTTGGTCCTATTCACTAGGTCCCCGTCCCTTTTGGCTCATTCATGCTCGGGGTAAGTATGTATGTGTCTGAGCTTTGGCTTCCCATTCTATTTATTTATTTGGGATTCTTCTCCTTTTCTTTTTCTTTTTCTTGTTCTTTTTCGGTTTGGTTTCTTCGTTGCTTCTCTTTCTTCATTGTGTATTTTGGTTGCTGGCGTATGTATGTATGTATGTTGTGTCGGCCGCACCTAGTGCGAAGGCATGGTATTGCGTAGGCTATTAATGCATTACGGTGTGTTATCTCTGTGTCGTAGTCTGTGACCACAGAGCTCGTATCTTTCTAGGGTGAAGAATCAGCACGGACACTGGGCTTGCTGGATGTCGACGAGTAGAAGAACGGTTTAATGTGAAGAACACACACACACCATAATACTCGTAGTACCACCTTTTTCGTGGTCTGCCTCCAGCTCAAATACGCTACTCGTATCGAAAGTACTATACCTGATATGTAGTTTCCGTACGTGAAAAGGTACCACAGGTACGAGGTTCTGCTACTACTATTACGGGGGTCCATAGTTAACGGGACCAAATTTTGTTAGTAAAGATAGGCAAATATATAGGTTTTTATGTACATCATAGGTCCTGTTAACTATGGACCTCCCGTAATATTAATAACAGCACTGTCTGTGCGTATACTGCACAATATTTACTGCGAGTATGAGCGAGGGGAGCTGCTCCACGGTATGATTATAGCGGTAAAAGGACTATTGATAATACCTACACTGGCGGAGACTGGCTTACCGTCAGTGCCCCAACTTGCTCCTGGCCGCCACCGCCGCTGCTGTCGCTGTTGTTGTTGTGGCTGCTGTTGTTGGTGGTGGTGGTGCTTGCTGCTGCGGCGTTCGAATCAACGGTGGTATTATTGATAGTAGTCGTAGTACTAGCGGCCAGACTCGGACCAGACGATGCTGCTGCTGCTGCTGATGATGATGCCATGATGATGATGTGATGGCGATGAAAGTTTTTTGTCTTGATTTTTGTATGCAGTACAGTAGAAGGAAGATACTTGATGCTGCTCGAGAAAGGTCACAAGAGGGCGAGTTTGGTTGTGAACAGGGGGGGGAAGTTCGCACGCTGGTCGGCTACGACTCGGTCGAGCCGTGACAGTCCCGGGTGGCTATTGATAACAGTCCCGCGAAAGATACATGGCAAAATTATAATTAAATAATGCGAAGTGATATGTAGCGAATACCACTATGTCCGGAAATATAAGGTCCGTTTGAGATTCACAATGTACATAGATATGAATACTGCTGCACTGTGCGCGTTCTTTATATTTCGGGACACCGTGATAAACCGGTACCGCACACAGGAAGGAAGCGCCCCGGTCCAACCAGACAATACCAGGTAGGTAGCAGATAACCCGTGCTTGTTGTTGTTTCGTGCCCATCGCTCCGTCACATGCCGCGTCATCGAAGAACAACAACAGGTAGATCACGACCTCCCCTCAGTAGATCCCTGCTGCTGTTTCATCATATAGATTCCACCCGAAAAACTGAACAAAAAAATGCAACAGCATGATGTTTGTTCTGTGGACACACGCGTTAAACAATCCGAGCTGCAGATAATATTGCTACTGCTGTACGTATTTTTCCGTGCCGGGATCCTACGTACGTACGTATGTAGTCTAGTTATAGCAGCTATGAGATCATCCCACCACGGCGGGGTAGGTAGGTAGGTGTGTGTGTATGTGTTCTTCACATTAAACCGTTCTTCTACTCGTCGACATCCAGCAAGCCCAGTGTCCGTGCTGATTCTTCACCCTAGAAAGATACGAGCTCTGTGGTCACAGACTACGATACAGAGATAACACACCGTAATGCATTAATAGCCTACGCAATACCATGCCTTCGCACTAGGTGCGGCCGACACAACATACATACATACGCCAGCAACCAAAATACACAATAAAGAAAGAGAAGCAACGAAGAAACCAAACCGAAAAAGAACAAGAAAAAGAAAAAGAAAAGGAGAAGAATCCCAAATAAATAAATAGAATGGGAAGCCAAAGCTCAGACACATACTTACTTACCCCGAGCATGAGCCAAAAGGGACGTGCAAGGGGAAAGATACGAGAAGGAAAAAGGGGACTATGCATCCCGGTGAACACTTAACTAAGTAAAAATAGCAATAGTGAGTGGGCCAAAATACGCTCGTCACCCACCCACTATGTAGTACTTCTTTCATAAGGATAAGAAGGGAAAAAAATCAAAATGCATACCGAACGGCCGCAGCAGTTGGCGGTACGAGTAGCAAAGAAAAGTCCAACCTATTAGTCGGCCTGGTACCTTGCTACCCTATCTGCGGTCTCTCTGCTACTCTCTTCTACCGCGGTTTCCCTTCTACTCCTCCTGTTCCCCCCCCTGCCCCCATACACTTGTACGGTGTTCCCTCTACCCCTCCTGCTGTTACCCCTCCCCCCATTCCCTCTAACACTACCTGCAGCGGATGCACGGCGCTGTCTACTCAGCTTTGCCTCAGCCTCGTGCCACCTGCCCATGAACTGTTCAGCTGCTTCGAGGATTCCCCGGTACCACTTTCCCGCCTGTTTTGCTGCAGTGGGCCACAGTGCGGTCCCAACTCCAAAGACTAAGGGGGAGTCTTCCGTTGATCCCTCGGTGGCTTTGAACACTCTAAGGTCCTCAGCAATTGCCCTAGGCCAAGTCTTGGGCTGCCCGCCTGGTTTCGGGCTCCCCCCACCAGCGATCGTCCCGAACATCAACCGACTGGGCAATCGCCCCTCGTGTTGCCACACCACAGCCCCCGCAAAGAAGACCATACCAAATAGGACCATAATTGTTAGTAAAAAATAGGAAAATATATAGGTTTTTATGTGTACCATAGGTCCTGTTGTCTATTTTATTTTTATTTTATTTTTTATCCATCACTTTTACTTCCCAGCCCACTCGTAGGATGTTTTACCCTCGACGATCTTCTGGACAAGCCGTGGTCACAGGTGTGTTGTCCCTTCTCCCCCCCGGTACGTGCCTTTTTATTTTTTTGTCGCGCATAGGGTTCAGCATTCCCACTGCTCGTCGATTTTCATCGAATGTAGCCAACTCACGCTTTCGCGCTTTCCGCTTATCAATTTTTTATGCAAGAAAAAGTCCCTATGAGCATGCACTCGGTGGGACTTGAACCCACGAAATTGATCTTGACAGGCACGCGGACCACCTACCAAGCCACCGGGGACGCCGGATATGGACCCCCGTAAAAATAGTTTTTTTCGTTAATATTTGTAGGGCAGGGCAAGGGTTGCCCTGCTGTTCCCTAGGTGTTACCATATAATAAAAGGTTGGACGGAGGTATGAAAATTCTCTCGCGACGTCGATATTTGCCACGTAGAATATTACTTGTTTGAAGATGCTGCAGTTGCCGCCATTTCAAAGCAAAAAAACAAAACATAACATCACAGTCGCATCGCGCAGACTGCGATGACCTCGACGTGTCGCGAACACAGCCATACCAAATAAAACGCCGCAGCGACGTCCAAGATGACGAAAAGCATACAAGTAGACTTTTCGCCAATGATCGTTACGTACATGCACCCCGTAAACAACACTCTGTCGACCGAACAGTTAACATAAATGTAGCTGCACAGAACTCGAAAGGCTGGACGCCTCGTGCAACGTTATTTCTGGAAAATGCGTTCTAGCGAAAAGACGGAAACAAGGCAGGCAGTCCGAATCGAGAAGCAATATCACAATAAAAATCAAAACGTTTCAACACGCATGTGAAGAACACGTGAGACGCTCAAGGCGGCGGTCCCCCGTAAAAATAGTTTTTTTTCGTTGATAATACTGAAGTGCGCACACATCAGTGCAGCTTTACACAGTGTAAATACCGCAGTAAGTATTAGTACTGTAGTAGTCTCGCGCGTGCGTGGTATGCTGACTTCGTTAGTTTGGTGGTTTTTGTTGTTGTTGTTGTTGTGTTTCTTTGATTAATGCTGTCGCCAGTCTATTTCTCTGGGGGGGGCAATACAGGGCGAGGCGTCTCTGCCCCGACTCTGTATGCAACGCGCTCGTACAGACGGGTTCGGAGGAAGGAAGAGGGCCATGGTGTGTTTAGTAACAGTAGATAGGGTATACCAGGTATTATCTTAGGGTACCCGGGTGCCTAACCGACTACGAGGGTACCCCGTTACCTATATGAGGATACTCGGGTACCTACCCGAGTATCAGGGTACCCGGGCACCTACCCGAGTATGACGGTACTCGGATATCTACTACCTGGGTACAGATCTGAGTACAACAAAAACAACCAGGTTTGGTACCCGGGTATCCCAGAGTATGCCCTACTAATGATCACACCCATTGTTAGGGGGGGGGGGGGGGGGGGGGGGGGGGGGGGGGGGGGGGCGGCGGGGGGGGTGATCGGAGCGCATAGATGTATAGATGCATCCCTCTATGATGGTGAGTTCTGCCCTACTTTTCTAAGATAGGCGGCACGACCGCCACCGTTTCAGCCCTCCCAGCTCCTCAGATCCTCTCCTACCGCATACGTAACAGTAAAAAGGCATCCTACTCGACCTTTACTTTTGAACCGACACAGTCTCGTCAACCTTGGCCGCCGCTCCTCGTCCTGAAGGCGCTAAGCGTCCATCGAACAAGCACTACGGCAGGCCTCCAGGAAAACAGAATCAAAAGGAATTACCTCGAATGCCGACCCAGCCCCCGTTCATCAATCAGTCTGCCCTTCTGTAAGCAGAGGTGAATCGAACACCGCCGCGCGAAGCAGATAATAACTCTCAACTCGTTCTAAATAATCATCGGCAGTAGTATTCCTGTCTAAGCAGGGGCAGCGGGTCAGAGTAAAGTTCGATTTTTCCTACCAAATCGTCTCGCTCGGCTTCACTTCTAACCTTTGCCCACACACGAAATACACATCAAAACACAGAAACAATACCTAATATAAGAAGAATATTAAAACATTCAAAGGCTCGTTTCGCAGGGTATGTTCTTTGGATGTATCCGGGTATGACCGATATAACCAGGTTAAGCTTCCGGGTATGACCAATACAACCAGGTTTGGTACCCGGGTATGACCAATAATACCAGGTTTGATTCCCGTGTACCCTAGAGTACATGTATGCACCATAGACCAGTAAGACAAACACCCGTGAATCTACACGGTAATATATTGCAGCGACACCGAAGCTCCACAAGAAACTAAACGGTTACACTCCACTTTACCTCCAAGGCTCGCCACCAAACACTCCTCACTGTCCGACATCGCTGCCTAAACGAAAATGACCCCCCCCCCCCTCCCCCCCTCTTCTCGTTAAAGCACGAAACAAACACATCTATCCCATCCCGTAAACCATCCCCGGAATCTGACTTGGGACCCCCCGTAAACAGCCGCGCCCACGCGTACACGTTTCGGCTGGAAACAATGACCACCGCCTCACTGAAGCCTTAGCCTTCCGCAGCTTACACAGCCTCCTTCCCTATATGCAGCGCCGTTGCCTCCCTCCGACTTCCATTTATAACGGCCCCCACAAAATGTGACGCCTACCTACCCACCCACCCACCCGACTAGCGCGCGTACAAAATACAGTAGTAGTTTCCACCCACCCACAAAAAAAAACAAGGGAGAACGGAGCAACTGATTTCGCGGCGTATACAAGACCAACTCGCCTGAAAAACAAAACACAATCACAAATGAAGATAGGCTTTGGACCAATCAGCGCTGCGGCAGCGAGCGCCGGTTTGGCCCTGTCGGTACCACCGGCGGTCCTCGCTCGTCCCCTTCCTCCCCCAGCGTTCCCCCGCTCGCCGGCCGAGCAGGCGCTGCAACTCCCTGGGAGGATGTAGGCGTAACCGTGACCCCACCACCACCATTTTCGTCCGGAGACAGGTCTAGCCTTAGCTCTCCCCTCTGCACCGAATCCTTCAAAGCTTGTCCGAAGTTTCTCAGCACGTCTTCCGTTAACTGCGAATGACGTTTCAACCGCACAGGGGGGTGTGTGGTGGGAGGTGCGGGGAGGGTTACAGTTCGGTGCCCTTCTTCGAAACCACCGCTTACCGCAAGGCTTTTTCTCGGAGGCATCAAGGGTGTGGCTGTAGCACACTCCAGGCCATGCCGAGTCAAACATGATGGCCATGGCGTGGTATGATATGGAACGATATTATATGGTGCGGTATGATAAAGCATGGTGCGCTACCACATGGTATGGTAGCGTATGGTATGGTATGATATGGTAGGGTATGGTACGGTACGGTACGGTATGGCATGGTATGGTATGGTACGGTATGGTATGGTATGGTATGGTGTGGTATGGTATTGCATGGTATGGTATGGAGCGGTATGATATGGTGCGGTATGGTATGGTATGGTATGGAGTGGTATGATATGGTGTGGTATGATATGGAATGATATGGTATGGCATGGCACGGTATGGTAGTTCGGGATCAGAGACACGAGAGGGAAAAAACGACCTCTCTGCACAAGGTTGAACCTTCTTCCTTGTGACGCACGACGGAAGACAGCCGCGTCAAAACACAGGCAGGAGCTCAACTTGTAACTTTAGTACGAGAGCCACAACATAACATGCTGTGCCGGCGTCCCCGGTGGCTTGGTAGGTGGTCCGCGTGCCTGTCAAGATCAATTTCGTGGGTTCAAGTCCCACCGAGTGCACATGCTCATAGGGACTTTTTCTTGCATAAAAAATTGATAAGCGGAAAGCGCGAAAGCGTGAGTTGGCTACATTCGATGAAAATCGACGAGCGGTGGGAATGCTGAACCCCATGCGCGACAAAAATAGAGACACGTACCGGGGGGGAGAAGGGACGACACCTGTGAACACGGCTTGTCCAGAAGATCGTCGAGGGTAAAACCTCCTACGAGTGGGCTGGGAAGTAAAAGTGATGGATAAAAAAAAAAAAAAAAAAAAAAAAATACTGTGACAGATGAGACTGCCCAACTAAACACGGAACACCGGACCAGAAAAAAGATAACGAAAGCGCAGACCAGCAAAAAACCCAAACAAAAAAAACTACCAAATACTAGATATCTTTCGAATTAAGTAGTGTCGTATTAGTAAAAATAGTGTAAAGTGTTAATACCTTAGCGTCTGCCGGAGTGATTATCCGGCTGTACATGTCCTTGTTCTGGACCAGCTCTAAAGCCACCTGGAACTGCGGGTCCTTGGCAAGCTGGTTCCGCAGGACCATGCTCTCTGGGAGAAATCTGTATTTGTCACAAGCAAAAGAACAGAGGGAAAAAAAAAAAAAGCGAGGGCAGTTTCAGTTTCCACCGAACGGCACCACGCGTTCAGACACCCAAGCCTTCGGACGCACAAAGCAGGCGGGCAGGAACACGGGTGGCATCTCACTGCAAGCAGATCGCAAAAGCACAAGCGTTTATTCTTTTGCCAGTCCGCCGGAGGATAATAAACAAAAAAAATCATAATACGTACCGGTTGAGGGTGTGGGGACCAATCAACCAGTCCACCAATCAACCGCGCCGCTTGATCGCGGTCGAGAGGGACGGATTTCGGGATTCGGGGCCCTCCTCGCAGTCAAAACCCTTTCTCGGGCAGCTATACGGTGTACGACGCTAAGAATTACCCTGGTGAGGAACAGCAGCCTATTTTTTCGCCACAGCGTTAAGCAGCGACTGTAGTGTGTGTGTTGTTCACATAAAAAAAGGTCGGTTTGTAGTTCTACCCAGTTTCTGTGTTGGTCCTTCGCCCTACGAACGAGATACTTGTATACAAGCTGTGCGGTGTAACAAATCGCGAAAGCAGGAAGCAGAAACAGACAGCAGTACAGCGAGCGGCCGATCTATCGCCAATGCTCAGTACTGTAGCATGACGTAATGCTGAAGCAAAAAAAGCATCGTGCGAGAGCGTGTGTATGCGTGAACGGGAACCGAAGGTCGTGAGGCTTTCTTTTAGGGCAGACTAGATCAACATCAACAGACCCCCCGATAGGAGCCCCTTCGCTCTCCCTGCCAGGGCGGCACGAAGTGTACCGAATGGCATTCTATCCGACTTGGGGGAAACGAGTACTGTATGATATGCGCGCGTACAGCATAAAAAACAACACTAAAAAACACACCACACGCCACAGGCAAGGCAAGGCAAGGCAAGACAGGGCAAGGCAAGGCAAGTCAAGGCAAGAGAAGGCAAGGCAAGGCAAGGCAAAGTCAAGTCAAGGCAAGAGAAGGCAAGAGAAGGCAAGGCAAGGCAGGGCAGGGCAGGGCAAGACAAGGCAGGGCAGGGCAAGGCAAGACAAAGCAAGGCCAGGCACGTCAAGACGATCAAGCCGAGCGAAACCAAGCCAGGTCAAACCAAGCCAAGCGCCAAGCCAAGCCAAGCCGCGCGCGCTCACCTCGAGAGGATGGCCTCCTCGAGAGCCGAGCGTATCTGTTCCTGGTGAGCGTCGAACGCGGTGAGCATCTCGTTGGTTAGTCTCTTCGGCAGAGGCTCAACCAGGCGGTCAATGTGGCTTAGGTTCGAGTCCTCCAGGATCGACCTCAGGGACTTCAGCTGCGGCCCGTAAATTCCAGCTAGGTCATACTTACCCTGCAGGGAACAACAAACATTAGAGAGGGCAAGGGCGGGTTCAAGGAAGGAGGAGGGCGGGGGGGGGGGGGGGGGGGGGTACTCATTTGTTGCTTGCCTTAGTCATTTGACCATTGACCACGTATCCCTTTCGAGACGGAGCACCGCTCCTACTCCTAATAGAGACACCTCCAACAATTGGGCGCTCACTACGTTGTTTCCATATATTACCTGGAAACTTTTTGCTAGTCTTATCACCTTCCTGTTTGGCCTCCTGTGGCCAACATCTATTTCCTAGGATAGCAATCGTTTTCTCGCTGCAATTCATTGTATCAAACTCTTCCATGGGGGGGGGGGGGGGGGGGGGGGGAGATGCACACGAGCGCGGCAGGTTACCAGAGTGTTAACAGGACCAAACGACTTAACACATCAACTCTCACCAGATCATGAGATCAAGGGAACAAGGTGGAACGTTTTACCAAACCAGTGGTGGCCCGTGAGCAAATTCCTCGTCGTGCGAAGTACGGTAGCGGTCTGCTTCCTCTATCGTACCGGTACAGTTTATTTTTTTACATGTCCACACGCCGCACAGATAATCTACATACAGATCATCTACAGATAGATCATCTACATCCTAACCTGCGGCAGTACAGATCAAAACCCAGGAGGTACGTGCTACCGTAGATCATGTAGTAAGGAGCGTTGGGGTGTTCACATCAAGACCTAAACCGTCTCTACATTTGCGCACACTATTCACGTGGCACCTCCCTACCTCCTTATGTCGTACCAGGTAGGTATCTCAAAAAATGTCCGGGAACGTAAGATTCGTTTGGGTATTCATATTAATACCTGAATGGTCCTTAAATTTCCGGCCTTACTATTGCTACTATTACTACGGGGGGCCATAGTAAATAGGACCTACGGTACACACAAAAACTACACATTGCCCTTTTTTTTACTATAAAATTAACAATATTTGGTCCTATTTACTATGGTCCTCCGCAGTAGCATCTCCCTACCTTTTTCTGTCGTCGATTTACGAAGTTTGTGCGAGTCTCTCAACCCGCTGTCTGGGATTTCATACTATTAATAACACCTATTAATAAACCGCCCTTACATACTCCCGACAGAAATAGCACCCGCTTACTTCCTTCTGTCGTCGGTGTGCGAATTTATTCTTTTCAAGTTATCTCAAAACTCTGCCCGGAAAAGTAAATTCTTAGCATGAACACCTGAACGGTCCTTACATTGCCGAGCAGATTTTTTTACACCGTATATTTCAACAACCTCGGACGAAAAAAGAAAGCGGCCGGTGCTTTTCCGGGCAAAAAAATAGCACCTTCTTACCTCCTTCTGTTGTCGGAATACGAAATTCTTGAAGTCTCTCAAAACGGCGTCGTTGACCACGTCCGTCGTGGCCGTTCCCCTGAAGGTGTGCGTCTGCGTCCACTTCCCGGCGAAGTCAAAGTATGCCCCTTGAATCTGCGACCGACCGAAAAACAGACAAAAAAAAAGTTATAAAAAAAACAAAAAAAGTGGCGGAATGTACAATCCTCGAGCTGAGAATCGACTACCCAATCGTTCGAACTCACAGCAGATGTATTATTACATGAAATTAGACTAAATGTAATTTGTTTATGTCCGAAAAGTATTACAGAATACCAATAGGTTTGGCAGTCCACATGCACGGGAAAACGAAAAATCGGACAAAAAATCAGGTCGGAGTACGCCTCTGACACCCAAGACCAAAAACCGGAAAAACAAAACGAACAAAACGTCGAAATTACACTCTCGTACGTACGATTCTCATATTTAATACATGCTTGATACATTTGCGATGATTGGGGGCTTCTCTGCCTTGACTCAAGAGTTGTGTCTCTAGGATGAAGACTCTGCCACCGACTGACGCGCCGAAACGTATAAAGGCAGCGTAATTCCACCATCACACCTAAAATCGGTCGAACTGAAGCTATCGTACTATACGTACATATATCTGAAAGGTATTACGTAGGCACTACGTGAAAAAACGACAAGCGTTCTGTTGGGAGGGGAGGGGGGTGCACTCCATATCATCATATCATGCGTGGCCGCAGTCGTATGACCACAGACCCGCGCATCCCTGCAGTGCCGGGACGGAGCACGTCGGGTTTTCACCGACCAGGCAGACATTGCCTTTCTGTTCGGGGGGGGGGGGGGGGGGGGGGGGGCACAAAATAGGCGGTGATACGTTTGCCCGTCCCCGCTCTCCTTCCCTCCCTACTAATAGTACCCCCCTCTCGCTCTCCCTCCCTCCCTTCCCTTCCCTCCCTCTCGCCCCCCCCCCCCCCCCCCCCCCCCCCCCCCCCCCCCCCCCCCCCGTCCCGTCCCTTCCATCCTCACCGTCTCTCTCCCCCTCCCTTGCGCCACCCCACCCCCTCCGTCCCTCCCTTCCTCCCTCCTTATTTCCCCCCGATCACCTGCAGAGCTATCTCTAGCGCGGACGGCTTGGGCAGCTTGACCTTAACGTCCGCCTCAACGCCTCCTCCATCGAACACCACCCGTCCGTGCTAAGCGCACGTCAAAGCAATAGTATGCAAACACGAGAGAGATGGTAATAAGCAAAAGAGCAAGGGATGAGGGACAAAGAGTGCTAGGTAAGGAGTACTGAGCAAGGGAAGAGAGCCGTAAGGAGTAACGCAACAAACACCCATGGTGTGGAATAACGAGGAAAGAGTACAGAGTAATGGGTAAAAGGAGAATGCCGAGCATGGAACACCGGGCAACGACTAACGAGTAGGTAGGAGGTACTGTGCTAGGTACCGGGCATGGAATAAGAGATAACGAGTAACGAGTAAATCGATCGTAGCGAGGAATAAGGGTTAAGCAGTAAGAAGCACTGGCGCTGACCTACAAGTACCTGGAACAGAGCAAGGAGGAAGGAGCGGAGGAGCAAGGAATACGGGGCAAACGGTAGCGGCCAGGAGCAAGAAACGAGGAGAACGGAACAACGTGTGACGAGTGATCATAAATGTACAATCATGCACACCGACCAAAAACAACGAAAGCGAGTGCGATGTTTATTTATCAAGCGACTCGGACTGCGAAAGAGGCGCTGGCCGTGGGTTCATTCAGAGATTGTTGCGCCTGACAGACTGACATGACAAGAGCACGATGCAAAAGGGCTTTCAACGACCCCGGACGTCCTTATAGCACCGACTCTCCCGTGATGGCTTTCCCCTCGGAGCTCGCGCTGGAGGATATTTGGTAACTGTCAACTGTCTGCGCCGGTGGGAGGCAGTATTAAAAAAGCGACAAAAGATGAAAAAAAACAAAACAAAACAGATTTCTTTCGGTTGAACGGTGCAGATCTCCAGGTTAACATTTTATATTTATTGTACAAGTAGGGGTCTCCAGCTTCACCCAGCTAAAAAGCAAAATATACCCTTATAAGGCACGCCCTACCCCCCTTCCCATATACCACTCTTTGCGGCATTATAAGGACCACTTGATATTGACATTAATGTCTAAACGGTCCTCATATTGCCGGCCAGAGTGATACCGGTACATTCTAGGCGGCCGTGTAAATTGGTCATTTTTGGTGATAATTCTGGTCACCACATGATGGTCATCAAAAACTCAAGCAAAGTCTTTTTTTTTTTATTCTTCAAAACAACTGTCGACAATTTGATTGAGAGAGGCATACGTATGGGTCTAGAGATGGAATCATGCCGCATATTTGTTCAAACTGATAACAGTGGATTCGTTGTTTTTATTACTTTCCGACCTCGGGGGAGACGAAAATCACGAAGCGACTCGGCTTCTGCGTGTTACTCACCTTGGTGACAAACTCTTTCCGCTCCAGCTCCGGAACCTCGCTCGCTTCCGAACCTCGCTCGCTTCGAAGCCGAAGCCGCTACCCCCCGCCCCCGGGATAGCGGGTTGATCTCCCATGGCCACCCCCCCCTCTTTATAATTCACGCTCTGGATACACCTGGTAG
This sequence comes from Macrocystis pyrifera, assembly GCA_031763025.1. Classification (NCBI taxonomy): domain Eukaryota; class Phaeophyceae; order Laminariales; family Laminariaceae; genus Macrocystis; species Macrocystis pyrifera. The sequence goes on from JASSKH010000026.1 coordinate 253,074, forward strand.
GCAAAGGGGAGCGCAGCAGAGGGGGGCGACCCGTAGCCGGGTTTAGGCAGACCCACGCGGGTCGAATTTGTTGTTGAGGGGTACATGCTTGAACGAGACTGAGAGATTGGGCGCTTTGGAGCGACGGGTGGATAAAATTGACCTCAGTAGTATATACAAGGCGCTTCGCTCCGCGGGCGGCCTGCGCTGCCCGCTACGCTCGCTCAGGAAGGAAAAGTACACCAAATTATGCGAAAAGGGGACGGAGGTCCATGATTGAATATCGCTTTTTTCATGACTGTAGTTGCAAACTGGCGACTTGATAATGCCAAGAGTCCCGCCGCCATGCTTCATTCATTCAGGAGAAAACAGCTCGGACGCCACATACGCTTCGCGTCGCGGGCGGTTTTCCGCTACGCTCGCTCACATGTCGTACGTACGTACATACCCCAGGTAGGGTACTTTTATTTTCTTCTTTCGATATGCTCTGTGTCTGTACTCGTACTCGTATGTACGAAAGATAAAAGCACAGCAAGGCATAGCAGCACAGCGAAAACAATGAAAACGAAACCGAAACTTTCTGAAAGAAAAAAAATCCCAGTCCCCTTTCGTATAATAATTTACTACAGCACGTGATTGGAACACCTTACACCGGTCAAAAAGAAAAAAAAAAAAATCAAACAGCGGAGCTTCTCTCTCAGCCTCGTACGCCGCCCACCCCTCTGCGACCATCTCGCCACCGATTCGGTCCGGGTAAAGATTTTCTCTCTCTCTTCCACAGTGAGCCCCGTCGCCCGCCTCGCGTGAAGCCCGCATCTCACCGTGGCCGTCGTTCGCCAGCTCGACAATGTTGGTGCTCAAACTGGGTACCTACCGCTGTGGTTGGTTTTCAGCCCGGTCGCAAAAATAAGCCCCCCTTGAATATTTTCTTATTATCCCGAACGAACCTTAAATACTCGTACGTACTCTATCAGAAATCACGAACGGAGGACAGACAGAGCCTAGTCATGTTTCTCTCGTGTCTCGAGGCACACGCGACGCCCAGCCACGAAAACGGCGACCGCGCTCCTTACAACCCCCCCTCTACCCGCCAGCACCCGCTGACACCCGCGACGGTGCCGCGCTCGCCCGCGGAACCGTGCTCGGAGTACACGCACGCACACGAAACGAAAGAAGAAAAAAGGAAAGAAGGATTGAAAGTGCCAAGAGAAATGGAGAAAACAAAGACCCGCTGGAAAGGTCCGGCAAGTAATAAAAGGAGGCGATTCCCAAGAGGGAACTCTGACAGGCCAGGGATGTAACAACCGAGCACGCTCAGAGATCGAGATCTAAGTACATAGTTCTATATAATATTGTCTTGTCGCTTGTAGTTCGAGTATTACGCAGCAATGTCCTTCGACTCAAGCAATCGCGGACATGACAATTAGACCTATTGATTATTTGATGTGTAGATCGTCGAGTTTGATTGGTCGATTGGTTGAGCGATGGGGTAAATTGAATTATTGCTTGGTCGATTGCTTGATTATTCGATTTTTCCATCGATTTTTGACCGATCGATTGATTAATTGTTTGCTTGGTTGGTCGACTATACATACAGTACTTGAATGTATTGAGTCATTGATCACGAAATTAAAATTGCCGGACCGATGTATTGATGGATCGACTGGTCGGATACTCGACAGGCGGGCCGGGCCCTCTGACACTCAAGAGGACCTCGGCGCACCGTTTTTTTTTTTCCCCGTCAATTGATGATTTCATCGATCGATTGATGCATCGATCGGTTCACAGACAGGTCCATACCTTCGGTAGACGGGTCGCCCACTGTTTTATTGAGCGCATCGCATCATCACTGAGGGGATGATGTATTCTTCGGGGGCGGCAGGCAAGCTGAAGCCCGCATCTCACCTGCCGCTGGGAGTGTAGTACTTGGCAACGGTGTACTTCAAGGCGTTGTTGTAGGGAAGCTCGGCGACATTCTGCACCAGGCCCTTCCCATACGTGCGGCCGTCGCCCACGCCTACGATTACACCGGCATCCAGGTCCTACGCACACCACAAAAACGAGCAGCAACAGCAGCAGCAGCAGCAGCAGCAATGCGACGAGGAAGCAAGGGCTGAAGAGGGTATGCACGGAGGGCGAGGAAGCGGTAACCAAGCCAGGGAATTGAGGTCGGACAAAGCACTCCCAGTATTACACATTAACAGCACCTTGTGAAGAAAAACGAAAACAAGGCACGTACTCGTACGTACTACGATCGTAGCACAATTATCTGCTACCATACGGTTATGTACTATATCACACGGGAGATAAGAAAGCACACCCCCTGGAATGATTTTTCGACGCGATTTTCTCCTACAAAAGGGGGGGGGGGGGGGGGGGCACGCACAACCAAAATGGCGGCTTTTGGAACAATATCTCGTCCACATCTTATGCCATAGAGACGCCTCGCTCGGCGTTAATCGTACTTCACCCGTTCTAGAAAAAACACGCTTGGATATTATTGTTCGTCCTGGTAGGGGGGGGGGGGTGTTATATTTATCACCCGGGTGGTACGGTATCGGAGTTGATACCGGCCCCTTAAGGCCAGTAGTGACTGTGGGCAGAAACTCGGCACACTGAGTACAGGAAGGGCGAGAACAAAATTAGAATGAGACAAAAAATATCGTCCGAGTCGGGTCCATGGCTCCCATCGGCAACAGCGGCCGCCATCGCCTATCGTGAAGAGCACTGAGTTCGCACAGCGATGCGATCGTTTTTTTTTTTTTTTTCGGCGCGATTGATACCTTTCTCTCTCCAAAACGGTTCTTGAGGGTGCTATCAACACTACTAATAAATAAAGTCCGACACTTACTGTATTTTTGGACGGTTCTCGGCCAGGCCTTTTGAGAGAAAAAAACACAAAAAAAGCACACACCACCACACACTTTTGGTTCGGTATCGGCATTGGCAACCTTAACCTTCCCCTCCCAAAAAAAAAAAACAAAAAAAACCGAGCGTCGAAACACGATCGCATCCCTGGACGTACGTACCCAACGCTATTTATGGTACCCGTTCGACATGGGGGGGGGGGGGTGAGGTACCGCCTTCCAAGGCAACAATGTACTCTTTAGCGGAAAGAGCGGAAGGTCTCCTGTAATGCAGTCAGCTCTGCTCTACGCGCATCGCTCATCGCCTACACATTTTATCAAAAAAGTTAGTTCTGGGTGTGGAGTCCCTCACTAGGGTCGTTACTATCTGAACGTTTTTTTTTTTTTTTTTTGTCCAACATGTATTTGTGATTTTTTTTCTTCAATTTGGTGAAATTCGACTTTTTCCTGATAATATATTTTGCCCTCTGTTAAATTTCACCTAATTGGCAAATCTGCTAAATTTCACCTAATTTGGAAATTATTTCACAAATGTGGAGATTATTCTGGGGGGAGGGGGCGGGGAACAAAAAAAAACAAAAACCCTCCTTGGGTTTTTAGAGGGGCAAAATTGACCATAAAAAGCGACGATTACTCGTACAGCGAAAAGGCCACTGCAGGTTTGATTGAGGGATGATACAAATGGGTGTCCGAGTCACCAACACAACGATTCGCTATGACGGCATGGGTGGGCGGGCGGGCGGGCGCAGCACCATCCTACTACCCGCACAGCTGAGCCGCTCACGCTGCTCGCGGATTTTGTTAAGCTACTCCTAAACTCTTTTTAGGACTGGAGTCCCGTTTTGGGGACTAAACCACTCTAATTGTGAGTAATTTGACCTCCGAAACGACACTGCTGTCCTAAAAGGGTCAAAAGAGGGGGCCCCAAAATGGGATAAGTGAGGAAGAAGGCTTGAAAAAAAAGAAAAAAAAAAGGTGCGATATACTGTACTCCTATCCCAGAACGCCTCCTTCGGAAACGCCTCCTTAGGAAACGCGTTAGCCTCGAAAAATATATAGAAAAACAATGAATAGCCAGCCAACCAGCCAGCCAGCCAGCCAGCCAGCCTCCTCCAGGCGTTGCGTAAAAAACAATGACTCGAAAATGGGTCTGCGCTAACCTGGACGGCCCCTGAGACGATTTCCGCCGCGCTAGCCGTGCCCCCGTTGATGAGAACGACAAGGGGAGTCGCCGCGGGGCGCACAGGGCCCTGGGAGCTGCCGTAAGTGATGTCCTGGAAGTTTCTGCCCTTGATGGACACGATGCTGCTGCCCTCGGGAACGAACATCGCCGAGACGTCCACCGCTGCTTCCAGCAGGCCACCTGTTTGTGTCATTTTTTGTTTGTTTGTTTGTTTCGTTTTGCAAAAAAAAAAAAAATGAAAAAAAAATGTGAGACTGCTGTCGAAAAGGTCACAACGACCGACATCTTGTATTCCACACGTACCGTGGTAGTGTAGATCACGATCTAAATAAGGAGGCGTTCTACTACTGTAGACCCTAACCTGCCGTTTATGAGGTGCTGTGCAGAAACTACTGTGTACGTCGTATACGAACGTATACGAAAAACAGATCCAACCCAGACACATATCCCCCAAAGATCATGCGGGTTGTACGGCTCCCACCCTCCCCCGTGATAGATCGCACAAAGTTTTGAAATACATCTGCCTTGAAAGGTCTAGCACCATGAAGTAGGAATCGATTGTTTGTCCAAGGAGTGTATTTTTTTTTCAAAAAATTTTACACGACACGAACAAAACCAAAATCCGTCAGCTGTGATTCCATCTAATTGAATACGTACGTACCTTTCGTAATTCTTCACGCCAGCTATGAGTTCTTCAACCGGTTGAGCAGCTTTATCGAAAAAAAAGGAGTGCATTTTCGTTTTTCAAAACGAAACCAAATGGATGGATAAAATTGCTTGGGGGATTCACGTGCGTATTGTGGGACCGTTTTCGCATCACATAAAAAAGGGTAGCACGCGGGTGGGGGTTGGGGGGTACAACACACCACTCAGGGCAAAAATAAAATATAAAGGACCGCTTGGTATTGATATTCATCTACAAGCGACCTTTACATTCGCCTCCCAGGGTGGTCGTAATCAGCACCAAGCATGGTTGGTGTGGTCGTAATCAGCACCAAGCATGGTTGGCGTGGTCGACATCGGCACCAAGCATGGTTGGTGTAAACATCCGGGGGACACCACTCCGACCGGTAATACTATCACCATTTCCAGACTCTGATATGAACATCCAAACGGGAGCTTATATCCCCGGTCATACTATTACGGGGGACCACCGTAAACAGGACCAAAATATTGTTAGTAAAAATAGCGAAATGTATAGGTTCTTGTGCGTACCGTAGGTCCTACCGAATACGGTCCCCGGTAATAGTACACGGTTTTTTTTTTTTTCCCGTCCATCGTGGGTCCCGAATACCATTAATATGATTTTGTAGTAATACGGGGGACCATAGTTAATAGGACCTACGGTACACACAAAAACCTATATATTCCAGTATTTTTGCTGAGTATAGTTGGTCCTGCTAACTATGCTCCCCCCGACCAGCACCATTTTCAATCAAAGCCCCAGCTCACCGGGGTTACCCCTCATGTCCAAGATGATACCCCTAAGGCCACCGTTCGCCGTCTGGTCGAGGTATCGGTAAGCCTGCTGCAGCTCCTTCGCCGCACCCTGGCTGAACCCGGACAGTTCTAGATAGCCCACGGGGGCGTTCTTCACGTCCCCCACTAACGTCGCCAGCTTCACGTCTCGCAATTTCACCAGCCGCCGGGTCAGCACCACTTCCTGAAGGGTGTTTTGAGTAGGCATTTTTTGGTTGGTGTGTGGGGGGGGGGGGGGGGTACTCATTTGTTGCTTGCCTTGTTCAAACAGTGCATTTAGCAGGGGGAGGGAGGGGGTGTACCCATGTCATGCATGGCCGTACAGTAGTCGTACGATCAAAAAAAACCTTCGCACCCCTACCTGCCGGGATGGAGCACGACGGGCTTTCACCGACCAGGCTAGGTAGGGAGAAGATTACTTCATGAGGTATTACTTCGGTGGGGGGGGGGGGGGGGTACTCATGTTCATGCACGGCCGTAGTCGTATGACAATAGGACCCGCGCATCCCTACAATGCCGGGACGGACCGCGTCGGGTTTTCACCGACCAGGCAGACACTGCGTGCACCAAGTACGAAGCGAAACGTGAGGTATTGGGCGAATCTTTTAAAGGGTGAGCTGCATCCTACTAAGAACCGTTTTTGAGGCGCATTTTCTTGCATATGGATGACAGCGTCAATGAACTGATTTATTTTCTGGTGTGGCCATTTCTAGAAAAAGCAATGGGTTCACTATGTAACTGCCTCATGGGTGCCTTACCATATACACACTACGTGATAAGATCATCCCGCTTGGTAGCGGGGGGGGGGGTACTCGATAGGAGAGATGTACTCGATATCATGCATGGCCGTAGTCGTGTGACCATAGACCCTCGCATCCCTACAATGCCGGGACGGAGCATGTCGGGTTAGCGGGGGCGCGCAGGGGGGGGAGGGGGGGGGGTCGGGGGGGGGCTACTTCCTGAAAATCATGGTGGGCGTTTCGATAGGGGCAGGGCAGCGTTACTCTCTAAAGGGTATGGTAGGCTTTTCGGCGCGAGGAGGGGGGGGGGGGGGGGGGGGTGGGAGGGTCAATTTCGTCAATATTGAATATTATGGAACACTATCGCATGCTCATCACGAGCAGTGAATGTCACCTCGAGTATTGAACACTATCGCGACCTTCGAATGTACCATAGCGAACGTCGAGTACCCCACTACAAACATCGAACACTGCTGCTACGGATGTAGACAACGGAAATATAGCAAAATAAAGCAAAACGAAAGTTCACTAAAATAAAGCAAAACGAAAATATACCAAAAAAAAAAAGCAAAAAGAAAATTCCCACTTGCTGCTTCAAACACGGCACCCGTCGGACAAATAGATCACTTACCCGGACCTCCATCATCTACACATTTCAGGTAAAAAAAGGTTCCTGATCTGAACGATCTGTAAAGATCTATAGCTCGTGCTGCAAGGTGGGAGCCGTACAATCTGCATGATCTAGGACGTGTTCCCTGGGTTGGATCTGTACCACATAGACAGATCCTGCACGACGTATCTTGTACAAAACATACTAACGGCAGGATAGGGTCTAGGTGATCTACGTCATCTACGTAGATCATTGCCTGTCTGATCTATAAAACGTTTCTCCCGTGCGATGGTTATGGCAAGGGTTGAAGGTTAGCGTAGCGGAAAACGCAGGGGTAAGGATGGAGGTAAGGCTCAGGCAGGGGAGAAGGGCAAGTACGAGGAGACGGGAGAAGGATAAGGGTATGGACGAAGATGAGGGCAAGGGTGGAGGTAAGCGCTTGGGTATCGAGTGCCTTGCCTGCTCCTTCGGGCTGCTGCCGTCCCTAAGGAAGGAGATGGTGACCGTCGAGTCGGGTTCCCCTCTGAGTAGATCGCGCGCCTGTCGACACCAGCACACCGGGGGGGGGGGGGGGGGGGGGGGGGGGGGGGGGGGGGCGTGTACTCAATATCATGAACGGCCGTAGTCGTATGACCATAGACCCTCGCATCCCTACAATGCCGGGACGGAGCACGTCGGGTTTTCACCGACCAGGCAGACGTTGCTTGCACCAAGCGCGAAGCGCCGTGAGGTGTTGGGCGAGTCGTATGAAGGGTGAGCTGCATCCTACTAAGAACCGCTTCTGAGGCGGGTTTTCTTGTACATGGATGACAGCATCAATGGATTGATTTCATTTCTGGCGTGGCCATTTCCAGAGACAGCAATGGGTTTACTATGTAACTGCCTAATGGGTACCTTACCATATACACACTAGGTGACACCATCATCCCCCTTGTGCGGAGGGAAGGTTCTCCCCGCACAAAAATGATCTAACTCGACCTCCAGCCGTGGTGACCGCCGAAAAGAAAAACAAAACGGTACCCTGGGGGGGAGGGGGAGAGAGACTCGACATACAAACAACCACTGCGTATACAAACACATGACCACATACTAGCGCATACAACATACCACAGCAGCGCATACAACACATACAAGCACATAAAACACACACATGCGCATACAACACATACAGACACACACATGCGCATACAACACGTACAAACACATACTAGTGCATACAGGCGCGTACAAACACATACTATCAAGAGTGCATGCAAGCGCACACAACACGCACAAGCACACACAAACGCAAACAGCACACAACAACAGCACGGCAGTTACCAACCCAGAGGACAAAACAGCACACATCAAGAACACACGGCATGACTACAACCCGACGAACACGAAACAGAAACACGAAGCACAGCCGCAGCGGTCGATGCACAGATGACGCGGGAGGGAGAGGGAGAGGATTGTCATGACCGGGACGGGACGGAGGACTACAAGAGAAAAGACCAACATCCAAAAAAACTCATCACTTTCTCCCCAAGAGCCCATCTTAACGGGGAACACTAAATTTCGGTCAATCACATGTAAATTAAACTAGAAAAAAAAAAAAAAATCTAGTCAAATTGAAAGAACCGAAAGTCCTCGATAAGGTGGGCCCTTAAATTAAATTAGAAAAAAAAAATCAAGTCAAATTGAAAGAGCCGAAAGTCCCCGTCAAGATGGGCCCTAACAAATATACGGACCGTTTGGGTCGAATATCAACATAAAACGGTCCTCATCCCGCGGGACAACGTGGTACGCCTCAACCCTTCAAGTACAGCACTGCACACAAACACATGTCTAACTCTAATTTCAATTCATTTTCCCCCAATTTTCCTCAAGACCGGAGTGCAGTCCTAGATGGGGTCGAGTCAAGTGAAGCCATTCAGAACTGCGTCTACGTTTCTTGGGAACAACATACTTGGAATTCGCTGTGTGAGGCTATTTTAGCGGTACTGTAGTATCAGGGCGGACCGAGTCGTGGCTACGAGGAGGCGGCTACGCGGTAGTCAATATTCACGATTGTCGTCTTGGAATCACCGGCCCGCTTGCCGAGTCTTCGCCCGTTCGAGCTTTCCTTCGGCCTCTTGTAGAATCGATTGGCTGGGGATGGAATGCTAAAAACTGCCAACGAAAGCATACTTCGTATATACATATACCAGGTATATGGTATTCCTCAATTAAGCCTAGAATACATGAACCAACATCCCTCATTCTCTTATACAACAAACCACGGAAAAATCTCGGAAGGGCTTCGAGATATTTTATTGGCCAACAACATACACCACCACCCCTGCTCCCGCCCTGACCCCACGCCGATTTGATCCCGCCCGAACCACTTGAGCCCTCCAAAACTGACCCCGGGAAAAAAATATATATCTGCCGCCAGAGAGGGTACACCAAGAACCCTGATCCCGACCCCACGCCGACCAGACATCGAGGGTCGGTCACAGCAAAGCAAGCCATTTTGATAACTACAGCAGGTGAATCTCTCCGCCTCACCCCACCCCACCCCACCCCACCTTATCCACTGATGCCCCCGAGACAGGCTGCCCGTTTATGGCGGTGATGCGGTCCCCCGGCCGTACCCCTGCATCGAAAGCGTATCCCTCGAACGCCGACACGACTGTGATGCTGTCGCGCTCGACTCCGAGCCCACTCTTCCCCCCCCCGCCCTTCCCCTCCCCCAGCGGAACTCCCTTCTTGGATGAGTCCTTATTTTGCTGCTGCTGCTGCTGCTGGTTTTGTGATTGTGCGTCTCCCTTAGGCTGTACAGCCCCCTTTGGGGGAGGGGAGGCGTCAGCGCCAGTCTTCCCTGGCGCAGGTGGTGTCTCTGTTCGCGGAATCGTCGGAAAAACGGGAGGGCAAGGCAAAGGTAAGGGTAAGGGTAAAGGTAAAGATAAGGGTATGGGTATGGGTACGGGTATGGGTAAGGGTATCGGTAAAGGCATGGGTAAGGGTACGGGTATGGGTAAGGGTATGATAAGGGTAAGGGTTATAGGGTTAGGGTAAGGGTAAAGGATGAGGGTAAGGGTACAGGCAAGGGTATGGGTAAGGACATGATAAGGGAAAGGGTCACAGGGTTAGGGTAAGGGTGAGGATGAGGTAGGGAGGGTATGTGTAAGGGTAAGGATCTGGGTACGGGTATATGGGTAAGGGTCAGGTTGAGGGTAAGGGTGTGGGGTAAGGGTAAGGGTAGGGTAAGGGTAGGGACAAGGACAACGGTGAGAATATAGATAAGGACGTGGATTCGTAGGGGCACGGATAAGGATAGGGACAAGGGATTATGATCAGTACAATGATAAGGATAAGGATAAGATTACGAAGTAAAGATAATACTACACTGAAGGGTACGATCATGCAACTACGGAAGACGATAGGGAAAAGGATGAAGCTAACGTATGTGGATAAGGGCAAGGACGAAGATAAGGAGGACAACAAGGACAACGGTTAAGGGCAATTGCCAGGACGAGGGTGAGGGCGGGGATACGCATAACGATAGGGGAAGCGACAAGGATAAGACTGCGCAAGAAGATAGCCGCAGCGGCAACGACCAGACGAAAGGACAAGGACACGGACGAGAATCATTGCTGTTAATAGGATGAGGAAAAAATGCTTTTTGACACGACAAGGACGAGGGAAAATACACGAAAAAGAACAACGTCCATGCCAATGGCAGCTGCTATCAGAGCAATCGGGAGAGCCCGGAAAAATGTGCACCACATCACACCGCACTCCACTCCTCTCCACCCCCCCGTGCCTCCTACCCCACCCGGGAGAGCCTATTTTGGAACCCGCAGCTTGCAAAATATGAGTTGTAACCCCCAGCTGCAAAGAGTCGACAAAAAAGCCCTAACCCTAACCCTACCTCCATAGACTACCTCTACCCTCAACACTGCCCCTACCCACCCACAATCATGCCCTCAGGTAGATAGCTGCATAGGGCATAGCTGCAGCTCCCATCCCACCCCACGCCACCTCGCCCGGCTACATCACACTCCGTACAGCGCAGTCAACAAATAGCATCCCATTTCCGGGAGGTGATCCACACAGCCGCCGTGGTCGCCACCACCACCATCACCACCACCGCAAACGTAACTCACCCGATCGCGATTTATCGGGCTGCTGCTGCTGCTGCTCCTGCTGCTTCTGCTGCTTGCCCCCCGAAATGACCAAACCCACACCCCCGTACCTCCCCGAAACAGTCTCCTTAAGGTCTGCCGCAGCTTGATTGTTCTGGACTCGGGGGAAAGAAGTTCCGGTGGAAAAAATAGCGTAATTTGGCGGCCGGAGCACAGAGGGCGAGGGGTTGTTCAACGGCCAACAAAGGCATGCTGACAGCGGGGGGGGGGGGGGGGGGGGGGGGGGGGGCGCTAAGCCTTCTTAGGGGTAAGCATACTTATAGTCCATCTACGAGGGTGATGACAAATATAAAACGGGTTGAGCGCAGGGTAAGTACAAGTTCGGTACAAGTTAAGTACCTGGTATACAGGTAAAGTACACGTGAAAACACGTTTTGAACCCTCATATGAGAGAGGCAGCGAGCAGACAGGAAACACTATTATTTGTGTTTTAATGGTCGATTGCTGGCTTCCAGAGTCCCGGCTCCAAAAAATTCAGGCGCGGAGGGAAAGCAACGCAGTCAACAACGGAGGGGGGGGGGGGGGGGGGGGGGGGTACACATTTGTTGCCTGCCTCTGTCTTTTGGCCACGCATCCCTTTCGAGATGCGCCTTTTCCATATATTACATTTTTTTTTTTTTTTTAATCTTATCCCCTTCCTGTGTCGCCGCCTGTTGCCACCGTCTATCTTCTCGGACGACGATCGTTTTTTCGCTCCTCTGTATTGATAGCGTACTATTACTATTACTACTACTTTGTGTACCACGGTACCGTATCTCTGGGGGGCGAGGCACAATCTCCTGACACGCAGCGAGGAGGCGTGCAGAGCAGGTTGGTGCATTGGAGCAGTGAGGTGCGTTGCACACAGTCCAGTCCAGTCTAGTCCAGTCCAGTCCGTCCCAGTGCAGTGAGTGGAGGGAAGCGGAGGGAAGCGAGGCGTCCTCGACAGGGCTGTGTTTGCGGAAGGCGTCTGTCTCTCTTTCTATAAGGTATTGCGCTGCTGTGCGCTCCGGCTGACCGCCCAAGGGCGGTGCCCCCCCCCCAGCTCCCAGTTCCCGCCTGTAGCACTTCTGGGAGACATAACACGAACCTTTTTTAAAAGGACGAGTTCCGCCGCAATCTATGCTTGTTTTGAAGCAGGGTAACGGCACGCATGACGCGCGCCCCCCGTAGAGTAGACGGCAAAGCACGTAACACATAACCCCCGCGCCCACAGGGATTTTCACCGCACGGTCAGGACTCACGACCAACGACCCATATCCTGCCGACGACGCCATGTTTGATATTATATTACGGGAGACCATAGTAAACAGGACCAAACATTGTTAGTAAAAATAGGTAAATATATAGGTCTTAGTGTGTTACCGTAGGTCCTATTTACTATGGACCCCCGTAATAGTATGCCTATTGTTTAAGCAGATTACCGGATAACGAAAGGGGCAGTATGGGGGGCCGACTACTGTAATGCAGGTCGAACCAGACGCGAGCAGTTACTCACATAAATTGATGTCTTATCTTGATGATTCCCATCTTCCTGGCTCTCAAGAGAGTTCTAAGAGCAGGGGAGGTTTTATATATATTATCTGTTCTGTGCGTTTCATCAGAAACACGCCTCCTCGACAAACAGAGGGGAAGCGGGATCATGAATACCATGACACGAGCCCACCCTGAAGGGCTGTACGTGCAGATGCATAGAAACCACTAGGGCACAAAATCCATCCAGAAAACGCTGAGAAAATGGGTCGATACAGCGCTTCACAACCCACTCCAACAACAAACGGGCGGGAAAGAAGAAGAACCGGCGCGATGACTCGAGCCGCGGCGGGCAGCAGCAGTAGCAGCAGCAGCAGCGCCCCGGCTCGACGGACGAAGATCGAGAAGGGGGAACCTACAGACTCGGAGGACGTCACGGCATTGAAGACACCCAGGCAAGTGACGCTTTCCTTCATACATATATCGTCCAGTCACGAATTGCACTCGATGCCGCGACGTCCTCCGAGTTTGCAGGTTCCTCCTCCTCGATCTTCGTCCGTCGAGCCGGGGCGGCTGCAGCAGCTGGCCATGAAGGCCCCCCTGACCGCGAAAAAAGTGCATGCCCTGGACGAGGAGGCGCGCCTACTCCAGCAACACTTGGAAGACCAAGCTTCCCGAGAAGCCATCAATGCCGCTACGTCCAGTCGGCTATCGCCTGGGCGCGGGGGCAAGGTGCGGTAGGATACCTGCAGCAGTTGGCCTGTCTGCAGACTTGGGAGTAGCCCCAGACCTGCTGTAGACTTACACACTACAACAGTACTTACGTATACGACGAGAAAATATTTATGTACGAGTAGCTCCGGCCAACATTGCGATCCCTTCGTTCACCACGGACTGCGAAAAAAAATTATAAAACAACCTAAACCCTTCAGTTCCAAGCGGCAAACCAGGTGAGCCCGAAGCGTGACTGCAGGGGGACAGGAGATGCGCAGCGCGTGGCGTGCAGAAAGTATAACAAAAAAAAGTGTACGGGAACAGTAGTTTGATGCTGTTCCTGCTGCCACTCTCCAGAGTTGCCTCGTCCAGAGCCCCCGATATCGACCTCCACCCTCCACCTCTATCCCGACTCGGTCTGTAACCCTAGACACCTACCTGCTCTCCAAGCACCCTTCGTACAGTAGTACCTATTTTTACGACTGCCGACATGATTTGACACAGCCTTTCAAGTAAAGGTTTCCTCCGACCACGTGGGTACAATGCTACGGACAGTGCACTACACAGACAGACAGTGCGGTACGTTTAATGAAAACGCCAAATATTCTAGAGTTGTGGCGACAGCCGCGCTACTGTTATCGTCTCTCTGTCGTGGATACTCTACCTTGCCGACTTATTCGAGGACGGCAACGTCCACTTGTCTCTATTACGGGGGACCACAGTAAACGGGACCAAATTTTATTAGTGAAAATAGGGAAGTATATAGGTTTTGGTGTGTACCGTAGGTGCTATTTACTATGGTCCTCCGAAATAGTGCCTCGCTTGATCTACGGCGCGTTATCCATGTACACAAATAAACGTCCGAGACATGTACGGCACACACACTATCACATACAACATCCGAGTAGTTTTCGCCCAAAAAACGCGTGTACAGCAGCAGTGTTACAGGGGGCACGTAGTGGTGCCGGGCGGGTGTCTTCGATCGATTCGCTCGCCCTCACTCTCTCGATAGCCTAATTTTCTTGGTTAACCCTGCCATCACGTTACTCGTCGTGGTGTCGCTAACTAATAACCGTGAAATCTCGCTGACCTCAAATCTCCTTATTTCTCGCTATCTGGCCACCACGTTTTAAGCTCGCTAGTCCCGCTATCTCTGCATTCCGATCATGTCGGCATGTCGTTGAACCACTGCGTTTAGTGCTGTAGTCGCCTCATCACTTCACACCCTCACACCTCACACCTCACGCCTTTCACACTTTCCACCTGGAACAGATCATGTACAGATGGTCTGCAGATCATTCCCACTTCATGATCTAGATCGTTCAGGGCAGAAATATCCCTGATCTGTACGATCTGTATGATCTAGCTCATGTTGCCGGATAGGGGGCCGTATATGCTGCATGGTCCAAGACATGTCTCCTGCGGGTTGGATCTGTACCGTACAAAATCCTGCATAAGATATCATAACGGCAGTTAGGATCTACAGTATATGATCTATCTGATCTGTTCATGATCTGTCCGACGCGTAAATAGTTTTCTAGCTAATTTAGTAAATCTCGCTTGTCTGGTAATTTTCGCGCATGTCGTAGTATCGTGTCTCTTCTCTAGCGTTAGATCGAGAGTTTGTTGTCTCGAGGAATACATCACGCCGCACTCCGTGTAAGGGTCGATCGTCAGTTTCATGCCTCTCGTTGTCTTGCAATCTGGCGGAGGCGGTTGTCAGGAGGGAGGGAATACACGATCACCTGATACTCCGTGTAAGGGTCGAGCGTCCTAAGCATCGACACCACCGCAGTCTCAAGCAGACGCTCAGGGTTAACCTCCTCAACATAGCCCTGTCCCCGCGTCAAAGGTGCGCCAGACAACAGAAATGCACGCAAGCAGGCAGGCAGGCAGACAGACAGGCAGACAGACAGACAGACAGACAGACAGACAGACAGACAGACAGACAAGCAGACATACCGAAAGCCATACATATATACAGGAAGAGGGAGAGAAAGTGACGGAAACAGGAACATACGGACAAGACAGACAGAAGGAGGGAGGGGAGAGGGAAAGAGAGGAGAGAGGGGGGGGGGGGGGGGGGGGGACAGACATGAAGACATAGAGAAAGAAAGACAAGAGTAGGTGAACAACGCGAGAGACAGAGAGAGGCGAGCATTAACTCTTCCCGCTAGAAGGGGGGTTCTCGGTGAGTTACGTTAGGCGAGAGCCCGAGCCGGACCAGCCACGCCTACAGCCGACGCTCAAAACTGCCCGATTAATGAATTGGCAGCGCCCTTGAGGGTGAGAGGGATGGGTCTACCGGGGTGGAACCGTCCAAGGAACAGCAACTTGTTGTCGTCTTCCGATCGCTCCGGAAACCGACGCTGCTTCTACCGCCATGGCTGCCGCTATAACGCCGCACACCGCCCACTCTTGCCGCCAACATCGCTCTGCTGAGCTTGCCCGGCGCAAGACGCACGCGACGTCTCGCATCGCCATTCTTGTAGGGGAGGCGGTGCTGGCGCTGGGGAATGGTGTAGAGCGAGCGGGTCTCCCCGCCTGGTTCTCATTCGCATGCGTCTACATCAAAAATGCTGTGGTCAATTGTTCGGTAAGCTTAGTAGCCCCAGCTACCTGGTGTCAGGGGTACCGGTTGCCCGGTTCAACACTTTTGGTTATCAGTCAACAGTGACAAACATATACCACTAGTACGGTGGGGCATACCGTTTGTAGTAATCAGAACCAAAATGTGGTCAGTGTTACAAAAAAGAGGAATATGCTATATAGCTGGCATATATTTGGGGTGCATCGTGGATTCTGATTTTCTATCGCCCCCCCGTGACAGCACTACTGCTACTATTAACAATGCCCCGGCGTTTGCTACTGCTAGCGGCAAGACTACGTAGAGTGGGCACCTGGTAAGATGATGTGATGGATAACAGATTATACCGGCAAACGCTGCGCCTGCTGGTGCAAACGTCAGAAGGGCCTTCCTCGCACGTTTCGCTTTAACGCGGCACCCCTCCCACCCCTTCCACCGAACCCGCTACTGTATATGGAGACTGGTCGTTTTGGGCGCGTCTAGGCCTTTTTTGGCCTTATTACACCGGTTTTTTGTGGGGGGCTGTCAGTCGAGGGGTCAAAACCACGGTCTACTAACATATATACCTCCTTCCATCCCTCCCATCCATTCCACACGCCCACGCCCGCAATGTCTGCCTGGTCGGTGGAAACCCGACGCGCCTCGTCTCGGCATTATGGGGACGCGAGGATCTATGGCCATGCGACTACGGCCGTGCATGACATGAGTACGCTTCCCCCCCCCCACCTGGTCGATGTCGACGAGCACGTTTTCGAACAAGGTAAGGCTCTTCCTCAGGCCCGGCGAGCCCAGATCAGCGTACGGCACCGTCAGCAGCCCCACGGCGAGCGCCATGCCGCTCACCACGCCCCCGGCGTAGACCCCGACTCCTTTCCACGGAATCGAAGCATTCGACATTGCACCGCCGCCCAAAATAAACGTCACGTTCCGCGGAGACTCCTGTGAGAACAGCTCCTGGAACGCGTTTGCCCCCCCGGCGAAGCTGTCGCCCAGCGCCTGCAACGCCCCCCGCCCCATCCCCGCCGCTCCCCCCCCCCCCCCCCCGCCTCCTTCTCCAGGTGCCTTCTTGTCCTTAACTTCGTCCCCGCGGTCTCCCTTGCCCGAACGATTTCCGGCGGAAGACAAGCGAGTAGACCCCATTCCCTTTTTTCCGATGCCAGTATCACTATCGCTACCGCCACCGCTGCTTCTATCGCTACGGCTGCCGCCCCATCCCCCAAGTCTCCCGAAAAATCCCGACGATGAAGCTCCACCGCCCTTTCTCATATCCTTGCCGCCCGCCGAGCTCGACCCGCCCCCCTTCGACGTCTTCCGCCCACCCCCCCCCGTCCCCCCCGCGCCACCGCCTCCGCCCGCGCTCCCGCCCCCTCCGCCGCGGGACTCCCCCTTGCCCGCTTTCGACCCCCCCCCCCCCCCCCCCCCCCCCCCCCCCCCCAGCCATCGAACCACCCCTCCAACGCCGTCAATGGTAACGTAGGGTGGGGCGAAGCATCACCGCTGCTACCCCTAGTAAGAATGCGGGGGGCCGGGCGAGGCGGGAGCGTCTGCATGCCCGGGATGAGGGTTTTCGAGGGGAAGAGAGAGGCGTTGCCGGCGCTGCCCCAGATGATGGGGATGGTTGGACACGAGGGCGTCTTTGCCTGCGTGATAGAGCGTAGGGAGTTGGGACAAGGGGGCGGGGGCGGGGGCGGGTCGGGGGTAGGAGGAGTAAGAGCCGTGAGGGTGGTGGTGAAGCTTGGATTACCGGGTTGAAACATGAATATTCACGATGGGTCTCTTGTCCAACATTATTCAAGTGAAAATCTCGGTAGCAGAGTAGTGTCCTGTCTGCCCGTGTCTACCGCCCTGGGTACGTACGGAGTCCGCACAGCTGAAAAGCTTACGTACGCACGAGGTCTCACGTACAGTATCACATTTAGACGTGCGTCTCAATGCCGTTCCCAACCTTAGCGGCCTACAATACAGCGCAGCAGCAGTATGGGCCGGCAGGGAAAAGCGCCCATTCTGAGCGAGGCGACAATACGCAAGGTGACGCTGAACGAAACCTTACAACCGCTGTGTGGCAACGAACAGCCTTGCGCATACCAGTGGGATTTATAGGACGAAGCGCCCGCCAATGAGCTTGACACGATTTCTTCATCAACTTTTTTTACTGCCGTCATACCATGGTACGTACATACGTACGGTATACACAGCAGCGCCCCCATGTCCCGCAAATGGTCCTCGGCTTCTTACGTACGTACTGGGTTGATTCTCAGTCGAGGGGCCTTACTGCTTGCTGTTACTGCTGTATGCCAGTAAAATACTTGTTGTGACAGCTCTTGCAATCCTTGAGCTATTACGAGTATTATGCTACGTACCAGGTATTATATTGGCAATATGCCGTTTCCTATGCGGTTCGATTTCTTCAGATTTGTATTTTTCGATCTCAAAAATGAATGACCCTGCTTGTGCAGTCCAAATATGCAAAATCCGACCGGAATTTTTTCGGTTTGAGAATCCGATGACCCAAGTCGTCGGATTTTGGGCCAAAATCCGACGACCTGGGTCATCAGATTTTCGAATCGAAAAATGGCATGCTCTTTAAATTCAAGATGTTATCCACGACAGCAAACAGCAGGAGAACGGTCGATGTGTTGGATGGTGATACAGCTGCTGTATAGCGACGTTGCTTCGCGCCCGACGCGCAGACGGCGCGTCCCTCCGTGGCCAGACTAGAGTCGGCTGGCGCGGGCTCGGGCCTAGAGACCAAGAGTAGCGGACTCGGCACGCGCCTCTTCGTGGATACGTACTCGTAGACTACACTGCTGTACAGCAGCAGCAGCAGTCGGTCACAAAATGAAACACAAAATACCAACACAGGTTGACTCTAGGGCACTCGCCACGTCTCTTCGCTGCCAGACCAGAGGCAGTCAGCGTGGGCTCGGACGCTTGGGTCCTACGCGCAGGGCAGCGCACCCAGTGCGGCTCTTCGCGGCGCCAAACGCGCAATAACAGCAGTTGGTCTCGGCGTTTGCTGGAATCTCTACACGCACAATAAATCTGATTTTTCCGCATAGGTACGTAGACTCTTTCGATTTGCCAAGTCCATATCTGAAAATGCCATCGGGTCAAAATCTGAAGCTCAAAAATCGAACCGCAGAGGAAACGGCCTTACTCTAACCAGCTTTGCTGTAGGGGGAATGGCGTGACGAAGTAAGTGTCTTCGCGCGCTTGCCCCTACTCCCCACGCAGGACTCTCTTCATCCGGGCACTGCTCAAAAACCACCCCCGTCCCCCATAACGTTACACCCGTCTAAAGGTGCACCGAGGGTACACATACTGCTGTTCACAGCCAGAACAAGTCCATTTCATACTATTACGGGGGACCATAGTAAATAGGACCTACGGTACACACAAAAACCTATATAAAATATATAAACAATGATTCCCGACGCCTGAGAGCGCAGCATTCGCTTCCGATTTCGTCTTGAATTTAGGCTCGGATTCCACACGCCTTCGCTTTCCTGGCTTCGTGCTTGCTTTTTCGACCGCTTTCCTCGACGGTCGCGCGAGCCGGCCTCCGCCCGGTGTTCTCCCGTGCGCGCGTCTCGGAGTCTCGCGCCGACGAGCGCGGCGACCCCGAACTCGAGGGATATTTGCTGCGGAGAGGAGACAGGGACGTTCTATTTTCTTCCCTCCTGGAATTTGAGTTCCCTGTCGTTCTAAAAGGTCCAAGGGTGGCACGCATGAACGCGTGAACAGCAGTCGTGTACTCAGGATCTGAACGATTTTTATTGGTTCAAACTGACAGTCCCGTTTTCGACCACGAACTCGAACAATACGGAGAGGAGACACGGACGTTCTATTTTTCGCGGTCCTGGAGATTTGTTTCGCTGTTGTTCCTCCGAAAAGAGAGACAGACTTGATCTTATTGTATTATTGTAGTTCTTTCCTATCCGAGGGTCGATTCTCGGCCTTGCTGGTGCTACCGCTTTATGCTCCCGACTCCTTTATTGTCCTGACTCCTTTGGTTTGCGGGCCGCCATCGGCCTGTTCGACCAACTCGGTCTTGCCTTACTCGGTGGCTGTCTTCCCTTGCCCCTCTCTCTTCGCGAGTCGACTACACGCGCCTTCCGGGGGTATCGCGCCGCTCTTGCTACCAAATCGTTGGATAAAAATCGGCACGTCATTTGTTTTCGCCGGAGGAACGGGATGGAGGTTGTTGGAGAGTATGAATTCGACCGAGTGTGGTCGACAAGAAAAACCGACCAATCACATCGGAGGATATCATACAGGTGGTCGTACATGCCCGGACTGCCTACTGCTGCTGCAAGGTCTGATCTCTGGAGGCGCATTGAAATACGAGTACTACTACGGCAGCAGCAGTACAGCACTAGTAGTAGTAGTAGTAGTAGTTCAGAGGTATTCTACTTGGAAGATGTACAAAGCAAAACCAAATATCCATAACAAGCGCGCCCGATGAGCGTGTCTGACGTATCGCGCAATAACGCAGCTTCCAAACTTGAGTTTCAACCACTTAATCGGTCGTACTCACAGCAGACGGTTTTCACTTTTTTCAATCATATCCAGCTGCCAGGTATCTACCGTTTACTAAATAAAGAAATTTAAGATACTATTTCATACAGTCCCGCTTTAAGATACGATCCTTCGTTACCAGGTACCGGTATACGACTACTGCAAGATACCTAGTAAGATGTTCGCCTTACCATTTTCTGGTGAAAACACGTCACAAGTTACTTCGGCGAGCACTACTACTGGAGGTAATCGAGGGTTCGAGTCTGTTTGCTTCCACTGCAAGTACTGGCAGTATATCGGGGTTGTGTGGTGCTGTGGATATTGTGCTGCGTGTGCTTCACGTGTATCCGACCTGAATTCGGGGTTCACACTGAGAATTCAGCAAATGTTAGCAGTGTATTTTGCGGTTGTCAGGTTGTTCTGTATTGCCGATCGATATCACGAACAAGTATCAGGTATCAGGTGTTTGATACGGCTCCTACTAGCAGCATCTCGGAGTATATGCTGCGATTACTGCCTGTAGTCATGATGGAGTATTTCAGTGTAGATAATGCGCGTATACTGGTTGGTAAAAATACGCGTAACGAGTCCTCTACTCGCAGTAATTTGGGCGGATGCTGCAAGCTGACATGTTGTCTGCTCCTGCTGCTGCTGCTGCTTCGGTAGTGCTGCTGCTGATGTTGCGGCTGCGTCTGCACACAGCAGCAGCAGCAATGGTGCTGTTGTGCTGCTGCTGCTGCTGCTACTGCTACTGCTGCTATCGCTTTCATGTGCAAGCGAGAGGCCATCTCTCCTGCACAAGCACCGTTGGCAGCAGGTACAACTCGCCGTAGCCGGCGTCCCCGGTGGCTTGGTAGGTGGTCCGCGAGCCTATCACGATCAATTTCGTGAGTTCGAGTCTCACCGAGTGCATGCTTATAGGGACTTTTTCTTGCATAAAATTGATTAGCGGAAAGCGCGAGAGCGTGAGTTAGCTGTACATTCGATGAAAATCGACGAGCAGTGGGAATGCTGAACCCTATGCGCGATAAAAACTAAAGGCACGTACCGGGGGGGAGAAGGGACGACACCTGTGACCACGGCTTGTCCAGAAGATCGTCGAGGGTAAAACCTCCTACGAGTGGGCTGGAAAGTAAAAGTGATGACAAAAAAAAAAAAAAAGAAAAAGAAGGTTGGTATGATACTTCGGCGTGGGTATGGGGTACTACTTGGCAACTGGGCAGATAAAGGGCAGCAGTACTATGGTCCACAAAATGCAAGTAATCTCAGTTCTGAGAAAAGTGACAAACCTCTCAGATCTGAGCTGACTTCTGCCCCCTCCAGGACAAAGATCAATAGTATCGATGGTTTCCTGCCCCATAATAGTAGTAGACGGTTCTGATTTTTCGGCTTCAGAGATCGCTGGAAAAAAAAACGAAACAACGTCGCAAAAAAAAATCTTGAAAGTCAACCAAAAGTTGGTCAGGCCGTTTCCTATGCGGTTCGATTTCGAGCTTCAGATTTGTATTTTTCGATCTCAAAATCGAATGACCCTACTTATGCAGTCCGATTATGCAAAATCCGACCGGAAATTTTTCGATTTGAGAATCCGATGACCCAAGTCGTCGGATTTTGGCCCAAAATCCGACGACCTGGGTCATCAGATTTTCGAATCGAAAAAAGGCATGCTCTCTAAATTTAAGATGTTATCCACGACAGCAAACAGCAGCAGAACGATCGATGAGTTGGATGGTGATACAGCTGTATAGCGACGTTACTTCGCGCCCGACGCGCGGACGGCGCGTCCCTCCGTGGCCAGACTAGAGTCGGCTGGCGCGGGCTCGGGCCTAGAGACCAAGAGAAGAGCACTCGGCACGCGCCTCTCCGTGGATACGTACTCGTAGACTACACCGCAGCTGTACAGCAGCAGCAGCAGCAGCAGTCAAG
The DNA here is from genome assembly GCA_031763025.1 of Macrocystis pyrifera. Lineage (NCBI taxonomy): Eukaryota > Phaeophyceae > Laminariales > Laminariaceae > Macrocystis > Macrocystis pyrifera. The sequence continues at coordinate 275,298 of JASSKH010000026.1, forward strand.
TCACAAAATCCAACACAAAATACCAAGACAGGTTGACTCTAGCGCACTCGCCACATCTCTTCGCCACCAGACTAGAGGCAGTCAGCGTGGGCTCGGACGCTTGGGTCCTACGCGCAGGGCAGCGCACCCAGCGCGTCTCTTCGCGGCGCCAAATCACAAAAACAGCAGTTGGTCTCGGCGTTTGCTCGAATCTCTACACGCACAATGAATCTGATTTTTCCGCATAGGAAGGCCCTTTCGATTTGTCAAGCTCGTATCTGAAAATGCCATCGGGTCAAAATCTGAAGCTCAAAAAATCGAACCGCATAGGAAACGGCCTCAATAGTAATGCGAGTGAGACAAAGCTGAGAACTGAAAACTCGGCATTGCCTTTTTCCTGCATCACTTGGCATTGACCTGATCAGATCATCATGTTCGTACTATTTACTAGTAATTGGTGGTAATGAGGCGCGACCTCAGCAATACCTGCAGTAGTCATATCTGCGATGCATCATGCACAACATTTATTTGATTTGTGCTGAACCAACACGAACGAACATCTACTGCTGCTGCTGTACCTACTACCTATACGCCGTCGTTGGTGAATCTCATAACCGTAAATATTCTTGGCATCATATCCGGCTCTTGAAACACACAGACAGCACAGCAGTACGGACACACCTGTAACAAATACCAGGTACTGGATTTTGTCGTGTGTATCCTGGTATTTCCACCTCGAAATCCGGCATAGTAATTTGAAGACGAAAATATGTACTACTGCTGTGTGACCACGGAACTGGCTGTCGACGGGTGGAAAGAACAAGACGACAAATAGACACACACCTGATATATATATTTTCTTTTTGCGTTTTTCCAACAGCAAGTGTTTTCTGGTTGAAATTCGGCATAATTAATTTGAACACGAAAAATCTGCATCTGAAAATATTTGTCCAACAGAAGACGCTTCTTTCTCGTAGCAGGTGCCACCACTACTTGCTTGTACTGATGTACGACATCTACATACAGCAGCTGTGTGTTTCTCCAGCAACAAAAGCAGCAGCAGCAGCAGTAGCAGTGGGACGCACGAGGCCAGGGTCAGCGTCGATGTACGCTCGGCGGCTCGGCTCGTCAATCTAACCCTTGAACCCTTTGTACACATCTACAGCAGCAGAAGTATTTCTCCAGCAACAAAACAGCAGCAGCAGTAGCAGTAGGACACACGACGCCAGGGTCAGCGTCGCTGTACGCTCGGCTTGTCAATCTCACCCCTTGAACCCTTTGTACACGTAGTCGATTTTGTCCTGTGTTGGTTTTGAACTCGAAATTCGGCATAATAATTTCAAGACGAAAAATCTGCACTCGACGTGCTCTGTCCAAGAGAGAACTTCTCGTAGCAGGTAGCAGGTGCCACCGCTACTACTGATGATGTACGACATCTACAGCAGAGCTTCTCCAGCAGCAAAACAGCAGCAGCAGTAGGACACACGAGGCCAGGTCAGCGTCGCTGTACGCTCGGCTTGTGTGTGAACCCTTATTTGTACATGTGTGTCCTGGTCCCGAACTCATAATTTGAAGACGAAAAATGTACAATCTGACGTGTGTCCAGCAGAGCGCATAATAATATCAAGACGAAAAATCTGCACTCGACGTGCTCTGTCCAAGAGAGAACTTCTCGTAGCAGGTAGCAGGTGCCACCGCTACTACAGATGATGTACGACATCTACAGCAGAGCTTCTCCAGCAGCAAAACAGCAGCAGCAGTAGGACACACGAGGCCAGGTCAGCATCGCTGTACGCTCGGCTTGTGTGTGAACCCTTCGTACATGTGTTTCCTGGTCTCGAACTCATCATTTGAAGACGAAAAATCTACAATCTGACGTGTGTCCAGCAGAGCTTCTTCTAGCAGTGCCACCACCACTACTACTACTGCTGTACAACAACTATTATACAGCAGATACTCTCCTGCTTCTCAGGCCCCTCATCAGCAGGAGGGTGGGCCTGCAGCATGTCTCGGGGACATGGCCCGAACGCTCGTTGCTGTGGACAGGCACAGTCTGCCAACCTACGAGTACTCGTAGAGCTAGCTGGGTTTCAAAATATAATGTGTTGCTGGTTCTGTGTTTTTTCAACATGGCCCAGCACCAACATGTGCCTACACACGTTGCCACACCTAGCTCGAGCTGCTGTGAACGACTTACCACCGCACCAGCACCAGGAGGTCTGTTTTGTGTGTGCGCGTCCACAGAGCCCGCCGGGACTGGAATTGGTGCGGTGTGCGTCGAGGGCGGTGGTCAAACGTTGCCCAAAAAAATGTTGAATCACACACACATACACGCCTCACCACACACACACACACACACATACAGAGAAACTCAAAACAAGGCACCCCACGCTCGTATCCGAGCCGCTATGAAGAGGCTTTTTTTTTCTTGGAAAATTCCAAGAAAAAAAAGGCTCGCCCGCTTTTAGCGCGCTTCGCGCGCCTCATTATCATTATAAGAATGGCGTATTTATACTGCTAAAAAAAGTAATCACGAATTGGCACTGAGGTATATTTCCCTATCCGGAGCATGGGTGCCGGCAGGCACCCATGCGAAGCTCTTGTATTTACCTATTTTTACTAACAAATATTTGGTCCTATTTACTATGCTATGGTCCCCAGTAATAAGCGCTGCAAGCCGTACCTCGTCCCAGGTACCATGGGGTACAGCAGTACAGTACGTATTATGGTTGCTGTTTGCATCCTGGTTTTTCGATCATGTTGTGCCGATCATGATCATGATTGCGTCAGCACAGCAGCAGCAGCACGCAGTAGTATCAAGATAGCCGATCCCAAGGGGGGGGGTAGTGCCCCCCGCTGTGTTGCACGCAACTTGCTCCCAGAGTCGTACTCGTAGTCTACTGCTGCTGTACAGAGTGCCATAGATGTGCTCCCCCCGACCATATCCCGAGCTCGAAACACACGATGCCGAGAGAGCACGCACACGTGCATGCAAGTCCAACCATGCATGCTGCGGCAGACGCACAGCATCAACGATGTCAGAGGGCAACCCTTGAACTCTATTAATAGAAGTGCATCTAAACTTGCACTAGCCGCCAACAGATGTTCTTACGTCCGTAGCTTCCACCAGTAACATAAAACAGGTGTCCGAGTGTCAGGTACATAGTACATGGTACCCTGGTATCACACACAGAGAGAGGAACAGGAATCGCAACGAAAACAGCACAATCATGCATGAGACAGACGGACCCCCTGAACGAATCCAACGGCCCCCTGTCCGTAAATGTAAAAATCGTTTTTTTTTTCATTCACATTACTAACTAATTGCTCCTTATATTTCCGGACATATCGGCACGAAATAATCCTACGATTTGTTGTTCGCCGGAAAGGAAGCGCGGACTCACCCTGGAGATGGGCCCGAGAACGCCGCCACGTGCGCCTGTAGGAGGAGAAGGACGAGGGCTCGCCTGGCGCAGGAGGACTTCATTCCCTCGGCCCCCAAAGATGGCCACTGGAGTCCTTTTGATGTCGCAGAACTAACTGACAACAGGGGTAACAGCAGCAGTCAGCAGTGTTTTCGTGACGTTGGCTTGACAGACTTGATGCGGCTGAGCAACAACTCAGCATATAAAATGAGCGAAGGGATTGCTTTCACTGAGCCGCCGCCTTCCACGTTGCTGCCACCCCCCTTACTTTCTCCACGAGGAGGGTATGCTGGAGGGATCTTCGTCTAGGGCAACAGGTCGGATGGGGCTCACTCGCACTAGTGCAACTCTGACTCGGCGTCCGGTGCAACAATCAGCAAAAAATCAAACGCACCAAAGATAATCAAGAACAAGCAAAACGCGTTCGTACTCTGTACCAACTCCATTTTTAAGTTGAGCTTCCTTCGAGGGCAGGTAAAGTTTCCGTCGCGGTTCGTCTCTGCAGCCTTCGCAGCTCGCTTTTCGGAGAGCGCGGCGGGGGTGAACATGGCGGAAAATCTACCGTTTGCTTCGGCATCGATGAAAGGAAGCCCTGGTGCTCTGATGCAGCAGCCGGGTCTTAATTTGATTATCGGAAGAGGGGGGCGAGGTGACGTGGATTTCGCTCGAGAGGGACAAGCAAGTGCTGTCGTTCAGGTGAGCCTCTGCCAAGAGAGTGGAGAAGCAGTGGACAGAAGTCTACTTGGGTGGTCCGATTGGGGTTGTCTCTCTGAGTGTATGTCAATGTGACGGCGGTGTGGCTGTTATTAAGGATAGGCACGAGGAAAACGCTTCGAGGTCAAACATCAACTTCCGAGAGAATACCGCTATTCGGAATGTCGCCTACCGTACGTATTCGTAGCAGAAACCAGTATGTTCGGAAATGTAAGGACCTTATATAAAAATATATTGATATACAAACGATTCTTAAATTTTCGGACAGAGTGGTGCCTGGTGCCTGTGGTAGCAGATAGACGAGTACGCTGGCTGTCCTCGAAGCTGTAGCAGCAGCAGCAGCAGCACAGCAGTAAGCTTTCGAGACACTCTGTTGCGCACCTGAAGCTGCGCCGGCCGGGGGGTGGTCTCGACCGCCGACGCTCGTCAAATCCCGTGCCTCTCTCGATAAGAACTGCTGAGTAACAATCCTTTGCCCGTAAAACGGGTGGGTGGGAGTTGTGAGAGTTTTTTTCCACCGGTTTACTGCTGCTGTACGTAGACGTACATGCTTCGTTGGTAACCTCCTCGAGTATGTGTATTGTGTATTTTAGTGCACCATTTATACGTAGACTGGCCGCCGGCACTACACACCCCCACGCCGTTACACAGCAGCGCGTTGTCAGGGAAGCTTGCACAGCAGTATGAATAGTATAGTACTGTACTACAAGTAGATAGGCCGGTAGGTTCTAGAGCAGCACCAGCAGCACCACCAGCACCAGCAGCACCATTGGTTTGATTGAAGCTTAGGTCTACTCGTAGTTGTTGTGGTCAGGGTACGTCGCACCACCCCCAACCCCCAACTCTCCACCTCCCACCCCGCACCCCCCACCCCGCACCCCGCACCCCGCACCCCCCACTCCCAAACCCCAACCCCCGACCCCTAACCTCCACCCCCCATCCTCCACCCTCCACCCCCCCCACCCCCACCCCCCACCCCTCACCCCCTACCCCCCAATCAACCCCTCCCCCCCCCTCACCCGTCTGTCTCTGCCCTCAGGCGCACCGTTGCGCACTCGGAGCTGAGGACTCCTCGCGAAGAGGGGACCATGGTATGGCGACCGACCTGCACCTAGACGCTGCCAGGGGCTTCCTAAGAGCCGCGGAGCAGGTGAGAGGCAGGGCAAAGCGCGGGGGCGGCGTTGGCAGTGCAGTGAGGACAGAAACGAGGAAGGGTTACGTATACGTAGTGAGTCAGGTTATCAGTGCAGTAATGTTAATGGTGCACTATGCAGCGTTAACGGTGCATTAGGTAACGTTAAGGCCACGCTGGCACCCAAGCGTCTCCTGGTCCCCGGGTTTCCGGTCGCTCTAATCTCTACCTGGTAGATGTTTAATCGGAAACAGAGCAAAAACATCATAATATTAACACGCTGCGTGTAGAAGTTCGGCTGGTTCGCGCTTACTGAAGAGCGACTGTTGTGACTTGAAAGAGGTTCATCACAGAAGCTTGTGTTTCTCTCGAGGTCGCGTGTTCTCAATAGAGGCCTACACCTCGACTTGGAGGTGCTGCAGTGGTCGAAATTGGTCGTATTTTTGGGCGCACGAAAGGAGACGAAATTGAACGTCACTTGCGGACAGCCACAGCTCCTCGCTGGAAACTGCAGCCCGCGAAATTGAGGGATGCTCCTGATGGGGTGTGTGAGGGCGTCGGGTGCGCCAGACGGAAGTCGCAGGCAGCCAGAAACTATTCGCGAGGTGTTTTCGTGTACTCGAAGTTGCGAGCGAGTACTACTGCTGTAGCACAAAAAGTTCGCAAAAACGCCAAAATGCTTAATTTCACGCAAGGGAGCATAGCACAATGGCTGCATTACCGATGAAGAAATGGCCTTCACTACTTGTAGAATATTTCTGTTCTCCAGGAGGGTGGTATATTTCTTTAGCAGTCGTCGTCGAAGGTGTCGCAGGAGGCAAAACTACGTTCCCATAATGGGAAGCATGTTATTCGGCACAAAAACCAAAAAGGGCCAAAAAGGGCCAAAAAGGGCCAAAAAGGGCTAAAATGCTCAGGATTCTTGTATATTTGCATCGCCTATTCTAAAACTACGAAATACGGATTTTGGTTGTAAATAACTTACTCTAATTCCAAGTGGTATGCTTATGTTGTCGAAACGCCTACGCGCGGGTGCTTGACGACGCATTCCTGAGGGTGCTACGAGTAGCGTCCCCTCAATGGTGATGTACGAAAGTTATTCCAGGGACGGAAATCGATAGTAGATCATCCGAAAAAATATCAAGTCCGTGCTTCAAGATCGTTCAAGCTGCGTTGCAGCTGTCGTTCAGCGTAAACCAATGAAACAATAGGGGCAGGGCAAGGGCAAGGCAGGGTGTGGTGCGGGAAGAAAAGAAGGCTTAGCTCGTGACGGATCAAGATTACGTAAAGACAGTAGTGCTGGACTACACACCTAGAAGTAGAATATGGAAAAAAAAAAAAAAAAAAAAAAAACGAGCAAAAAAACATGCCCTCGGACTAAAAGAGGGAATTAGGAGGTAGTGTGGACTTGTCGGCCATTTTTTTCGAAGCTGGGCCAAGTCGTAAACATTGCTGCCCCTCCCCTCCCCTTTCCTCCCCCCCCCTCCCCGCTCCATTCCTGACCCGCTGGACCATTGCCTGTTCAGGTCCAAGAGCATGGCGTGCTGGCTTCGTCGCTGCTTCTGTTGGCGGATTCTCACGCCGCCTGTGCGGAAAAAGGAGCGTTGCGACTACGGTGAGCATGTTGTTCGTCCTCGCGCGAAATAGGTGGGAGCATGTTGCGACAACAGTGTTGAGCGCTCCGAATACGTAAAATGGGTGCTTCAAACTACGGCAGGCATTACGTACCGTGGGGGGGAGAAGGGAAGACGCCTGTGACCAACGGCTTGTCCAGAAGGCCGCCGAGAAAACAAATCCTCCTACGGGTTCAACTGGGAAACCAACGCGATGCTTAAAAAAAAAAAAAAAACGAAAATCATGGGAGGCATGGGAACTACGTTAGGTCCCCAGCCTCGCCAGCAACGCATCCCTTTTATCAATCCCGACGTAGGTGTTCTTTCTTTTCTACGGCGACCCCTCCAACCCCCGTACCCTCCCCCCTCAACCCACGCACACGCCACGATGCCCGTGCATGCTCTCCGGCAGACTGACCAAGAAAGATTCCCTCGGGGGGGCATCCTCGAAGGATTTGACGCCAGCGGAGGCGTATCGAGCAGCGGGAGCCGCCTCTGGGAGAGGAGTGGGGCGACCGGGAGGAGGGAGTGGGAAAAGGCCCGCTCAGCCGGGGGAGGGGGGCGATGGGCACTCCCGCCCGAACGCTAACGTACCTGATATGGACGACAGCATCATGAGGGGGCCTGGGGCGCGGAACGCGGTGGTGGCGACGGGGGGGGAGGGGGGGGGGCGGGGGGGGGGGGGGCGGAGAAGACGCTGCTGCCGCTGAGCTGGCGAAGAAGTTCAGGTATGTGTGTGTGTATTTTTTTTTTGTTGTATGTATGCGCCTTGCCTTTCTTCGTTCAATCAAATACAAGGGGTGCGGTTGTGAAACTCATGCTGATCATACGTCGACGTGAGTTCGCGTGCGGTCTTTTCTGTTTGTTCGAGTGTTTGGTGGTTTTAGTTGATTCGATTGGTTGGCTTGTATTGGTTGGTTGGTATTATTGGTTGCTCGGTTTGTTGGTTGGTCGGTTGCTAGTTGTTTGTTGCGTGATTGGGTTTCACGTGTTCCCTTTTTTTTTGTAATTCCCCCTCCCTCCATTCCTCGCTCCCTCCGTCCTTCCCTCACTCCCTTCCGTCCTCCATCCCCCCCCCCCCCCCCCCCCCCACCCATGCCGTGCCATCCACAAAACCCGCCGCGGTCCAGACCACAGCGCGACGACCTTCTGGAGCTGGAGCGCCAGCTGGCCAAGCTCGGCCTCGAGAGCAAAACAGGCGGGCCCGGGGACGGGCACGCCACCGACAAAGCCTAGGAAACCCAGGCGCCCACCTGTCCTCCGCCCTGGGTGAGTCCTTTTGCTTGCTCAACCAGTCCGTCATCTTTGGCGGTGGTCTAGCGGGCGGCGGTGGCGGCGGCGTGGGACCGAAGAAAGGTGACGGTGGGGTAGGGTTGGGGTCACCTCCCCCTCCTGTGCCTCCCCTGTCACGTGTTGCGGCACCTATCGGGACTGCGCGAGGGAACGGGAATGGGACCGGGAGCGGGAACGGGAACGGGACTGGGAACGGGGACGGGAACAAGAACGGGAACGGTAGGCCGGAAGCGGCGGCGGGTACGACGACGCCAGATGGGCCGCTCGATGGCGCGTCTGCCTCCGGAGGCCGCAGCGGTGCAGGTGGCGGCGGTGGTGGGCGAGAAAGGAGAGGAGAGGGCGGGAGAGGTGGGGGGCCGGAGGACAGCGGACCCGAAGTACTGTCGCCTCTAGGAGGTGTGGAGGTCAAACGCGGCGATGCGGGAGATGGCGGGCACTTCGTGGGTAGGGGGCGGGTGGGATCGGCGGCGGAAGGGGGAGGGGGTGAGAGTCGGGGCGGGGGCGGGAGGGGACCACCTGGCGTGGAAGGCGGTGGTGTGGCGAGTCGGGGGGTTAGGGCCTGCGAGGAGGAGACGGAGGACCGGCGATTGTCGCAGTCGGGCGAGGAGAGGCGGGGCGCAGGAGGAGGAGAAGGAGCAAGGAGAGATAATGCGGCTCTTGACGTGTCTCAAGACCCTCGGCGACGAGAACGTGTCACTGATGAAGGAGTGCGAGGATCGAGATAAGGCAAGCAAGAAATTTCGTTGCACATAGGTTGATTCGGGGGGGGCACAGGGGTTAAGGGGGGGGTGTACTCATGTCGTGCATGGTATTAATAGCCGTATGACCATAGACTCTCGCATCCCTGCGATACCGGGACGGAGCACGTCGGGTTTTCACCGACCAGGCAGACACTACTTGCACCAAGCGCAGAGCGCCGTGAGAGGGGGGGTAGGAGGGGGTTGCGGGGTCTGTAACCTTGAACGGGTGGAGACCCCCCTGTCGTGTTCTCTCGTCGAACTATCGGGCCCAATGCTTAGCGTACCGTGACGCTTGCTTCCTGGCTGGCTTCTGTCCTTCCTTGCTTGCATCCTTGCAGGTCCGTCGAGAGAGCGAAGCCGTCCGCGACGAGATGAGGCGCTTCCAGCTCAAGTACCAGGAGAGGTGGGTACCATCGTCTGCCTGTTTGCTCGCCTCTTAAGAGTCGCGTAGTGCGTTGTGCGTATTCACATTGAGCCTTCGGTAGAGTTGTATCTTGTGCAGTAGTAGTGCCGTCTGCTGGTACTGTTGTAACACCGTATCTCTGCTGAAGAGAAAAGTACCTACCGTACCGTAGGGCAGTATGTCTACTGTAGGACAGTACTTATCTCTATTTCAGGACAATATATCTTGTCTACTCTAGGCGAGTGTCTCTACTCTTGGGCTGCATTTCTACTGCAGGGAAGTATCAGTATGTCTACTGCAGCGCAGTATCAGTATGTCTACTGCAGGGCAGTATCAGTATGTCCACTGTAGGGCAGTATCAGTATGTCTGCTGCAGGGCAGTTTCAGGATGTCTACCGTAGCACAGTACCTCTACTGTAGCTCACCGTCTCTACTGAATGGCAGCATCTCTACTGTAGGACAGTATCCCTGCTGTTATCGTAGAACGGCAGTAAAACTAACGGCACATGACATTTTGTTGGAGTTTTTTTTCAGTGGCGCGGTTTACCCCATCCATCCCCGGCCTCAGAAAGCCGCAACAGTCGCGTCGGCGGCCAACGATTTCGTTGCGACTGTGTCCCATGTTTGTTGTTGTGGCGGGAGTTGTCGTTGTGTTGATTGGCGTGTTGCTGAACGTGGTGGTTGTTATCCGAGACGCCAGACACCCCAAGCAGTGGTAGCATCCCATAGCAGTTAGGTCAGTGGGCCGCGACAAATCTTACGTGATCCGTAACCGATTCGTCCGATTACTTCGATCAAATTTCAACTTTTCCGAGTGTGTTTCGATCACTCCAATTGGTCGGGTCACTTCGATTGGTCAGATCACTGTGACTAGTCCTATCGCCCCGATGGTCTGATTATGCATTCACTCTGTCTAGTCCAAGCACTTCCACTGGTCAAATCACGCCGATCGGACCGCGGTTCTAACGGTTCGATTGGTCCCATCACTCCGACTGGTCTACTCATTGCGATTGGTCTACTCACGACGATCTGTCCCGTCCGATCACTCCGACTGATTTATTACCAAAGCCACTTTTGAAACCGATTAGCCCGAACACTCAGATTGGTCGAGTCACTGCATCAGTCTGGCTGGTCGAACTAGTGTGATTAGTCGGATAGTTCGATCTTCCAATTAGTCCGATCGGTCCGATCGGTCCGGTCCGATCACTCGGATTGTTTTGATACTAGACCCACCGTTCAAACCAACTAGTCCAAGCACTCCGGTTTGTCGAATCACTCTGATGGGTCCGACGTCCGAACTGTTTGATTGATCTGATCCCTCCGATTGGCCCACTCACTCTGATCAATCCAGTGTTTTGTTTTTTTTCTCCGATCACTCCGATCGGTCCGGTCCGATCACTCCGATCGTTTTAGATACCAAACTCACCCTTCGCTTTCCAACGGATCAATCGAGCCACGTACAATGTGACCTAGCTTGTATGCCCACCGATCATAAATCAATACTGAATCTACCACCACCACCACCACCACCACCAATGCTGATGCTAAAATAAGGTTTACCCTCCTCAAGAAGACCCTCGACGAGGTGGTGAGGTCGTATCCCCTCCTCGCGGCGCCCGGGGGAGCAGCAGCCGTGGCCGGCGGCGGCGGCGCCGACGCCGCTCGGACGACAGAGGAGGTGAAAAAGGAGCAGCAATGTTTCGCGCGTCAGACATATCTACTGCAGGATATGTATCCTTTTTTTGCCGTTATGAGCTACTGTATTTATTTATTATGTGCAATTTTTTCTCATCATACGGACCCCCACCCGGCGAACTTGCGTGGTATCAGATATTTACACATACTATAGTACACACATGCGGCTGTGTCATACAGATCCCACCCGGACCACTGTGATATATAGCATGCAGATATCGTACACCTGGTACCTGGTATGATATTTCTGCCCCGACCTATGTACTGCTGTAGATCACGAAGTAGATATTATGACACAACGCGAATCTTAAAACGTGGAAGTGTGGCGAGCTTGCGCTTTGTTTTTTGCTGTCGGCCGGAGGATGGCGAAAAATGTCCCATGTGTAGAATCCTTCTCCCCTCTTACAACAGTCGTACCACAGTACCGTTTTTTTTTTCTCGCGCCCTTAACCCTGCGCACGCTATTTTTTTTTCGCCTCAAGACAACATTTTTATTTTTATCCTGGCCTCGTGTATCCCGATATCGGATCGGACATTTTTTTCATCCTGACCGGGTGTGTGTTCCCGATATGGGACGTTTTGAACCGAGCAGGTGCAGCGATTGTCTCAGTCCAACCGCAAGCTGAGTGCCCAGGTTAAAAAGTACGAGAAATATTACCTTGAGCTCTGCCAGAAGGCAGACAGCAAGAGGAAGGAGCAGCTGTCCCAGGCAAAGGCTGCGAGGCAGCAGCAACTGGCCCACCACCCTTCCTTCGGCCAGCAGCAGCAGCAGCAGCAACAACAGCAGCAGCAGCAGCAGCAGCAGGCACCGCTACCCCAGCAGAAGCAGCAGCAGCAGCAGCAGCAGCAGCAACAGCAGCAACAGAAGGGGCAAAGGAGACAATCCCCTCTTGCTGGTGGTCGCAGGGCGCTACAGCAGCAGCAGCAACAACAGAAACAGTATCCTAGCAATCAAAGTGCTGCCGCTACCGCGTCGCTTTCCCACCAGCAACCGCACCAGCAGCCGCCGCCGCAGCACCAGCCGCCGCCGCAGCAGCAGAGGCAACCCATGGCCACCTCTGCCCCCCAACAATACCCCGCTTTTTCCCAGCAGCACTTCCGGCAAAGCCAGCAGCAACACCAACAACAGCACCAAAAACCACATCGACAACAACAACAGCAACAACCACAGCAAAAACATCACCAACAACAACAACCAGGGCACACCTCTCAAGGGGTACCTGTCTACCGACCAGAATCTCAGGCTCCTACCGCCGCGGCCATGAGAGGCAGGGGCAAGGCTGGTGGGGGGGTGGGGGTGGGGGCGGTGCCGATCGTTCATCCGGGGGAAAGTGCGGTGCATAGATCCGCGGGCCTTGATGAAGAGTCCGAAGTTTGATTGGTTGATTGGTTTATTGATTAATGGGTTGATAGATGGGTTGCTTGATTGATTCGTTGAATGACTTCTTGGTTGGTTAGTTGGCTGCTTGATTGATTGGTTGATCGATTGCTTGATTGTTTTATGGGTTGGTTGGTTGGTCGATCGACTGAATGATCGTTTGGTTGATGGTTTGATCGATATAGACTAAGTGATTGCCTGGTTGATTGATCGATCGATTGGTTGTTCGGTGATTTCATCGACGAAAAGGAAACCAGAGAGGTAGAGAGGTAGAAACGTGTATATGTGCGATATGATGCACCCTCCGTAATCGAATTGCAATATCACCTGTACAGCAGTAAACACGCCTTTTTGAGCAAGGATAGTATTTTGTGAAATGCGGTTTCGGGGCGGGGAAGGAGGGGGGGGGCGTACCCATTATCATGTATGGCAGGAGTCGTACGAAGGCGAGGGGGGCGTATTGATTTGTTGCCTACCGTAGTCATTCGACCACTGACCACGCATCCCTTTCTAGACGGAAAGGGGGGGTGGGGAGTACGTTGGTGAGCTCAGTATGGAATTCCATGACACGTTGCCGTGTCTACGCAGGCTGTAGATATCTTGGCCCCAGTTCGACAAAATATCGATTTACACTTTTTTTTTTTTTTTTTGACACCTGACTTGGAGGCGTGCTCCGGTCGGGGGTGTATGTAGTTTTTTTAGGCTCCTCCTCTCTCGAGGAGCTCTCCACGTTTATTCAAAACTGACATTTTAAGAAATTTGAAAGGACAGCTTGATGACCTATGCTATCCCAAATGGCCAATAGGTATGTACCGAAAATTATCGTAAACGAAACGGGTGTTGAGTAGTTCCTCGATCGCCAGGCACATATCTTATTGTCCCAAATGTGCTATAGACCCCCATCGTTGCCCACTTTTGAAAATTTGGAACCACACGCATGATTTCATACACAAATCCTAACCCCGACCCCGCTGGGAACATCCAGGGGAACGAAAATATTATGCAATGAGGCGTTCGTGTGGAGATTGCTGCCAACCATTTCGACGAAGCAGGGCCCGAGTCGTGAAGATTCAGTCACGTTGCAAGTATGTGTTTCCTCTCTTTTTTTTTGTTGAGCCTGAAACAGCAGGTGGTTGGTACACAACGCGGTAGTATGGGACAATCGAACAACATTCATTCAACATTTTATTTTCACCAATTAGTGTTGCACCGATGGGCTTCTTCGCTTCCCCTGCCTCTCTGCCCTTTTTGTTACAATGAACTGCTTGATTGCTCCTGCTTCTGTTGACGCTGGATTTTTTTTTTCCCCCTTTGTCGGTTTCCCTTCGCGTTCTTGTTTTTAGAAATTATGTTTTCACACCTCCTCGGGACAGATCACCGATTCCTACCTCATGGTCTCGATCTTCCCGGGCGAATTATATTCACGATGTTGTACGATTTAGCTCACGGTACCGGGTCGGACCCGAAACAATCTCGCATGATCTGTTAATAGGACACCTTTGCTGGGTTGGATCTGTCCTACAAGGCAGAAAGATGTATCACCCTGCACAACAACCTCTCTCTGACAATGGCAGGTGACGAGCTACTACTGCTGGAGATGACACACTGTAGTAGATAGATAGATCATGATGATCAGTTCGAGGTTTGGAATGTTTTTGCAAGTGTTTTGGCTCGATTTTTCTGCCAACGAAAGCCGCTGTGTGTGTAGATCAAGGGCCGTCGCGGTACACGGGCTATATATTCGATTGTAGGGCAGGGCAAGGGTTGCCCCGCTGTTCCGTAGGGTTTCACCATATAACAAAAGGTTGGCCGGCGGTATGACAATTCTCTCGCGACGTCGAAATTTGCCACGTAGAATATTACTTGTTTGCAGATGCTGCTGTTGCCGCTAATTCGAAGCAAACACATAAACAAAACGTCACAGTCGAGCAATATGGTCCCCCGTAATAGTATTTTTTTTTATAAATTTTGAAATACGTCAGCTGTGAATTCGACTGATTAAATAGTTGATACTCAACTTTGCAAGCTGCTTGTAGGGCAGGGCAAGGGTTGCCCCGCTGTTCCCTAGGGTTTTACCATAAAAGTAGGGCAGGGCAAGGGTTGCCCTGCTGTTCCCTAGGTGTTACCATAACAAAAAAAGGTTGGACGGAGGTATGAAAATTCTTTCGCGACGTCGATATTTGCCACGTAGAATATTACTTGTTTGAAGATGCTGCGGTTGCCGCTATTTCGAAGCATGAAAACAGAACACAACTTCACAGTCGCATCGCGCAGATTGCGATGACCTCGACGTGTCGCGAACACAGCCATACCAAATAAAACGCCGCAGTGAAATCCAAGATGACAAAAGGCATACAAATTGACTTTTCGCCAATGATCGTTACGTACATGCACCCCGTAAACAGCACTATGTCGACCGAACAGTTACCATAAATGTAGCTGCGCAGAACTCGAAAGGCTGGACGCGCCGTGCAACATTTCTGCAAAATGAGTTCTAGCAAAAACACGGAAACAAGAAGGCAGGCAGTCCGAATCGAGAGTATCACACAAAAAATCTAAACGTTTCAACACACATTGGGATGCGGTTATCTCGATATGGCCATGGTCCTCGACACGGCAATCGGTAGTGTAGTTGCCAGTTGAATCCGGTACATGATACGAGCATGCCGTTCCACGACGTCACCTGGCCATCCGCTGTTGGGGTGGAGTTGATCATCAGGTCGAAGGGTGATACAGAGAGGTCCGATCGAGACCCCGGCCGCTAAGCGGCAGCACCGTTGTTGACGTGGGCCGTTATAATGTAAGTATCAAGAAAAGTATTAAGAGGAAGCACGTATTCGTACCATACAATCAATGAGAATGACTATCATTCTCATTGCATACAATTTCCGGTTGTTCTTGTGGTTTTGGTAGTATAAAATTTGGTTTTGGCACTACAAGAAGTGGGTACCGTAGGTTGCAGGTATCGAGAAGTCAGTATCACTGCAGTCTTGTTTCGACCTGCTGTGTAGGGTGTTAGAAGGGTAGGTTGTCTGTCGTCCAAAGATTTTGAGGCGTTTCAGTCGATTTTCGTCCGCCTCAATGCCGGTCGAGCAACGTTTGCACAGCAAGATATAGGCGGTGCGCATGGTGTGGAGGCAATGGACTACCGAAGGAACTATATTGCTACTACTACTGCTGCGCTCTCAAGTGGTTGCAGGGGGCACCCTGCTAGTACTGTGACGCAGCTTTTGGGTCCACTCGTATACCTGGTATACGTGAATGAAATTATGACGAGCTTGTCGATCCAACCGCGCAGCTCGAACAACAACAGCAGAGACGGCGGTGCGTGGTGGTGGCGCAGGCAAACGGTGGCGACAGCAGGCACATGCGTACTGCTGTCCTCTCGATTGGCTGTAGAATTGCACCGCTGCTCATAACAACAGCAGAGGAGTACAGCAGTTTTTTCTGGTGGCGGTTGCTGATCGTCGTGGTCGGTGTGGTTTGGAGTCGGGATGTCATTCATGCTGTACATGCGCCCGTGCCCCCAGCTCTGCCTACTATCCGTCCTCGGTGCTGCATCGTAGGTTCCGATACATGCAACTAGTCATAAACTACACCCCGCATATGCCAACGTGCGCGCATGATTTTGCCTGCGGCTGGTGTGCTGCTGGGCGCCTGCTGCTGCTGGAGCATGAGTAGTTTTGTCTGGTGGCAGTTGGTCGTTGATCGTTGTGGCGGGCGTGGGCGGGAGTCAGGATACATACATACATAATAGATCAAGGGCCGTCGCGGTACACGGGCTATATATTCGATAAAGATCGTCGGGGGGGGGGAAAACGCATGCGCACGTACCTGGTACGAATTATAGCAGGTGAGGAGGTCGGTCCTGCATGCCTCGTGAGGGTGAAAGGCCGGACGAGAAATGATTGAAACAGTGAGGAGACTATTACGGAGGACAGGAACGTACCAGGTAGTAGTATATAAATAAATAGCACCTGCAGAACACACAAAAACCTATATATTTCCGTATTTTTACGAACAATATTTGGGCCCATTTACTATGTTCCCCCGTACTACAGCAGTAGTAGTTGCTTGAACAAAAGCGCGGAGATCGACTTGACTTGAAAAAAGCTGTGTACGAAACGAAAAGACGTAAACAAGCTATTAGTACGAGACGAACCGACTTGAAAATAAGCAACGACACGAAAATACTCCACAAAAAACTTCGAGACGAAATAGCTTCAAGAAACGACAACAAGAAAAAATCGTTCACTAATACTACGAGTACCGCTGTAGAGTACCCCCAGTATACCGCTGGGGGGCAGTAATAGCAGGCAAGGGCAGACCAGTGAAATCCGAGGAAGTTTCCATGGAAGAAAAAAATTTCCGTCCGTTCACATGACGTAGAAAATAGATGTATTATGGTAAAAAAGAGTGTTAAAATTCGCCTCAACACACTCATCAGCAGGCAGTACAGTAGTCACCTACGGTGTGGAATACCGGGGTGCACGGGAGGTGCTGCACATCGCCCTCTATAATGTCCTCTGCTAGCTGTGCTGTCTCCAAAAAAAGATAGGGAACGAAAAAAAAAAAAAGAAAAAAGAAAAAAGTAAATGACGTCGTGAGTGACCAAAAAAAGAGAATCGCTCCATCGAGAGCAACCAACTACCCACCACAAACGCTCGGCACCGATTTTACCGGAGAACACGCCCAAGAAAAACTTGCATACCTGTACAAGATACCGGGTGCAGTTCAATTTTTATATTTTGCGGAACCAGTGCCCAATCAAAACATGAAACGGTCGCGTTATCCCCCTACACCAGACTCCCCCAGAACAAACGAAAACCGGAAGACTAGAAGCGACTACCGACTGAGCGACACGACTGCCACGTTACCCCCCCCCCCCCCCCCCCTCGTCCCCTGGCCGATTCAGCACCACATGCATGCCTCTACATAGACCGTCCCAACAGCATAAACCAATCAACCAACCATTCATTCCGAGTCGACCTCGAAAATAAACAGAAGGAAGATTACAACGATAAAAGCTAAAAAAAGAGGTCAAGTTTTTTACGTACAGAGAGCATCGTACCCCGCCCGCCTTTCAATACCCCTTAACAACACCTCCCCCCTCCCCTCCCATCCTAGTACGTAGATACGAGTATACAGCAGCAACAGCAGCAGCATCAGCGGTCTCGATAGGGAAAAAACACGGCGGCCACGAGAGGGGAACCAACCTGCACTTTAATATCATGGTCCCGTCGATGGTATATATCCCTCTGTCCGCCCACTACTTTAGCATTTGATGCCACCAAAAGCAGTTTTTTTCCTGCAGGGTAATTCTCCGGGTTGTCTTCGACAATTTTCTTGGGATTGTCCTCTGCAGGAAATTTCTTCCAATTTTTTTTTCCGCAACTGCTTCTACCTGGGGAGAAAACCAAAGCCGCAGGTAAAACTAACAGTACGTGGTCCGAATATCATTAGACCTCCCCCCCCTCCTCCATGCTGTCTCGAAATGGATACGTGGTCAATGGTCAAATGACTAAGACAAGCAACAAATGAGTACCCCCCCCCCCTCTCCCCCCCCGTCCTCCCCTTGCCTTCAGCCCCCCATTTAGAACACCGGCAACCATTACAAAACATGGGCTGTTGCACCGTCCCCACCATCAAATCGCGGCACGACGGCACGAAACGTCACCACCTCTGCGGGAAAGCAACCCCTGACCACCCCCTACCTTCTTCCCCTCCCTCTACATGTCCGCCAACAGACGGGCGGGAGAGGTAGCGCGAGTGACAAGAGGCAAGGCCTCCTATTGAGCACCAACCGCCCCTCCCCCCCCCCCCCCCCCCACCTCTCCGCCCCCTCCCACACTCTTCCAACCCGTCCCCTGTTCCCCACCAAGCACGCCTTCCAAACAAAAACGTCTGCCGGGGCAGGCTGGTCGGCGAAACTGATACGCTTAGACAATTCCGTTCATTGTCCGTCCGAATGTACCTACGTACGTGTCCAAGGATGAACGAAAAAAACACAAAAAAAAAGTTTTGACCCGTCTATTTAGAGGGTTACCCTGGTGTGACTTGGATGGATGGACAAAAGGATCAACTAATGGATGGGTGCCTCGCTGCTTGCTGTCTTCCTTTTAGTCGAGTTTCTCAGTAGCGCGACCCACCCCCGGCCGCCGCCCCCCCCCCCCCTCCACTCCTGTCACCCCCGCGGGAACCCCCCCGGAAGTTACCGCCTCCTCCCCCTCCGCCCGCACCGCCGCCCCCACCTCCAGCAGGCTTGTTACGCTTGGGAGGGAGGGATTGCCATCTGAAGCAATCACGGAAGAGGCAAAGCACGCACCGGCGCGTATACACAGCAACAGGCGGGTACGGGGCGAGGAGGTTACAGCAGCGAAACAAAATCCCGCCGCTAATACATGCCTTGAACGCTCTTACCAACATCGAGCCCTCGACCTGTCGCCTCAGCTGCTGTGATCGTGGTAGTAGTAGCAGTAACAATAGTAGTAGTAGAAGTAGCAGCAGCAGCAGCAGTAGTAGTAATATTAATAGTAGTATACTATTGTCATATAGCACCAGCAGTGGTACTGCTGTAGCAAAACCAGCATTAGCAACGGCACTGATCGCTGTAGTATTAATAGTTGTTCTGTAAGTAAGTCCACAAAGCAAGCGCGTCGAGCTTCATCGACCGAGCGACGTCTTCGCGACCAAAAACAACCGACAAACCGACGCCGCCGACCGAAAAAGAAAAAGAACAAACCCGAGACGATTTTCCGTGCGCGCCGTCAAAAAAAGGGACGACAGCACCCTCGGTAGGGAAGGCTGCGTCGACCTTTGCCTAGCTTCGACGAAACGGTCGGAACATACTTGACCGTGAAAACCCCAACCCTAGCCTCCTCTGAAATTTCTCGAAATGAAAATAGAAGGCTCTATAAAACCCTTTATAGCCCTAGCCCCGACCGCCTTAGAAATTTCTCGGAACGAAAATGGGATCAAGAGGAAATGAAGGGTGAGTGTGGGCTATCAGCCATTTTGCCGACGACGGACCGAGCTGGTCGTAAACACTACTGCTCGGCACAGCTACAGCAGCAGCTGCTGTAGTTCACCGTTGTCCACTTACTTGACGACGAGGTCGTTGAGGAGAGTGATGGCGTGCTGGATCGACGACATCTTGCCGCTCACGTGCAGCAGCCGCGAATTCGTCCCATCCACCGTGCTCTGTGGTACCACACAAGAGTCATTGCAAAAAGACACACTAAAGTCAGTAGACACAGACATGGAAAAAAAATAGGTTACGAAGACGTCACAGGACGATGCTATAATGACAAATACGTCAGGCACGTCACAGGCATATAGAAATAATACCTTAAACAGATGGCAAAGAACCCGATCGAACGGTGGAGAATATGTCTTGAGGCAGAACAATCAACCATCTACAGACGCCTCTCACACATAAAAGGTCTACCCCGCACAACTCCGCTCGTCCATCGACCAACCAGTCAACTCCGATGACCGGCGCTCGTCCATCGACCAACCAGCCATATTCAATCAACCATGATAGACATTCTTAACCAATCGGCTTCAACCAGCCACCCTCAACCAATCACCTTCGATCAGCCATCTTCATTTCACTTGTTCTTGCTTGAGGAGTACGATGTACTTCAGCTTTGATGTGTATCGTACTGCTGCGTATTTTTTATTTTCCATGCTTTTTTTTTTTTCCCTGATATATTTTTCCACTCCAGCTTTTCTGTCTTGTAACCACGGACTATATTTTTGGCGATGAGCTAATGTGACATGTGATGACAACAACAACAATCAGCCATCCTTGACTAACCATCTTCACCAACTATCTCGACCAATCAAAAGAGCCAGAACGAACGGTGCGGTGAGCACTCACGTCAGTGATGTTCCAAAAAACCGTCTTTAACCAATCATCTTCAACGAGCCATCTATGAGCAACCATCTTCAACCAACTGCCTCCACCAATCAATAGACAAAACGAACGGTGCGCTAAGCACTAACTTCGGCGATGTTTCAATCAACCACCTTAAACTAATCATCCTTTTATCAAACACCTTCGAATATCTCAACCAGTCAAACGCCCCGGCGAACGGCGCGGTGAGCACTCACGTCGGTGATGTTTCATTTCAAGGAAAGAGCCCCAACCATCTTCATTCAACTAACTATTCCCACCAATCAAAAGTCAAAACGAGCGGTGCGGTGAGCACTCGCGTCGGTGATGTTTCAATCAACCATCTTCAGACCATTCATGTTCGATCAACCATCTTCGAACATCTCAACCGATTATATGGAACACTCACATCGGCGGTGATTTTTCAACCATCATTTTAAGCATCTCAAATCAATCTACTAAATCAAACGCCAAACACACGGTGCGGTGAGCACTTACGTCGGTGGTGATGTTGACGCCAGCCTTCGATTTCACGTCCGCGATTGTATTGCCTCCCTTCCCGAACACGTACCCCACCTGCGAAGCCGATCAAAACACGGAGGGGTAGACACAGATATTTAGTGCATAAGAGGGGCATAGGAGAGAAATGAACGAGCAAGCAACGGAAACAAGGCAAGCGAACAATTGAGCCCTTGGGCTCCAAAACAGAACACGAAACACGATCACAGCAAAGGTAGCAAGCACCTCTCCACCCCCCACGCCGCCTCTTCATCACCCCCCCGCTCCATCTCTTCTCCGCCGCAAAACAGTACACAAGACAAGGCCAACAGCCAGACATCAACCACAAGGCATGGTTAACGTTCCGTTTTGTACTCATCCACAAAAAAAACTCCTGGTAAAAAAAACACACACACGCAATACCTATCCAGCCCCCACTCGACGTGGCTTCAGGGGTGAAAAGCAATCCCCCCTCGCCCCCACCAACCGAAGACGAATGCCTCATTCCCTTCAAACCCACAACAAAATGGTAAGATACCCTTTCCCGCCCCCACGCACAGAGGTGTCACGGACCCGATCCGCACTCCCCCCCCCCCCCCCCCGTCCCCAAGTCATACGACTATGGTCATGGATGATAATGAGTACCCCCCCCCCCCCCCCCCCCCCCCCCCCCCCCCCCCCCCCCCCCCCCCCCCCCCCCCCCCCCCCCCCCCCCCCCCCCCCCCCCCCCCCCCCCCCCCCGGCAAGACAAAACCCTCCCTTCAAACACAAAACTAGATGCTACTGGTACGAATTATAATCTTTCCCGCCCCCACTCATCGAGATTTCAGGTTTCAGGGATCCGCACTTCTATCGACGGGTCGGAAGAAGAAACGCTCGCTTCAAGTATCCGCACCCTTCCCACGATAAAAGCTTCACTTCTTTCAAACACAAACCAAAACGCCACCACAGGTACGTAATATAATATTTCCCGTCCCAACTCACCGAGGCTTCAGGGATCCGCACTTCCATCGACGGGTCAGAAGAAGACACGTTCGAGCTGCTTGTCGAACCACGCGAGTGCTCCTGTTGATGCTGCTGCTGCTGCTGCTGGGCAGGGGCATGTGAGTAGTCAACCTGCGGCGCTTGCGCTTGCTGGAGATACTGGGGGGCAGCATCTGCCCCTGCGGCTGCTGCTGCTGCAGGGAGGCAGTACCAGCGGCAGCGGCGGCAGCAACACCAGCCTGGGACGACTCTACTTTCTGCCCGAGCTGCTGCGGCTGCTGCTGGGTAGCCGGGGGAACACCACCGGCCTGCTGCTGACTGGGCGGAGAAGAGCTGGTCAGCAAGGGAGAGCTCTGCTGTTGCTGCAGCTGCTGCTGAGCAGTAGCCTGGTACCCTTGCTGCAGCGGCTTGTGCTGGGGAGAGGACTGCAACCCCCCCCCCTGCTGTTGCTGGGGGGCCTGAGGCGGGGGACCCTGCCCTTGGCCGGGAGTATGGTACACAGCCGGTTGCTGCTGCTGCTGCTGCTGCTGTTGCTGAGGCGGCTGTTGCCCTGGCATTCCCAACTGCTGGGCGGGAGGCGGCACCATCGCAACCGTTTGGACAGCGGACGGGGCGGGGGGGCGCGTGGCAGAGTACACGGTCTGCTGCAATTGTTGCTGCTGCTGCTGCTGCTGTTGAGGCGGCTGCTGCGGGGGCTGCTGTTGGGGCTGCTGCTGCTGCTGCTGCGGCGGCGGCTGCTGTTGCTGCGGCGGCTGGTGCTGAGGGGGCGCCTGGTACGAAGGAGGAGGCTGAGGGAGGGCGCCGGAAGGGACCTGGGGCGGGGGGTGGGGCATGTTGGGCGGCACACGAGGCATACAACGTCTGTGGCTGCTGCTGCTGCTGCTGCTGCTGCTGCTGCGGAACAGCTTGAAGCGTGGTAGCCGTCTGGTACAGCACCTGAGCGGAGGAGGAGGAGGAGGAGGTGGAGGAGGGGTCTTGAAGAGGGGCCACGGACGCTTGAGGCTGGTACTGGTGGGGTAGCGCCTGGGACACCACGGGCACAGACACGGGCACGGCGCTGGAGGGGTGGTAGAGCGGCGGGGAGCCTACCGCGGTCTGCGGCACCTGTTGGACTTGCATCGGGGGCTGCTGCTGCCAGGCGACCTGGTCCATCAACATCGGACGTAGGGATAAGGGATACGACACTATGAGATCGGGCAATATGGGATGAGACGGAGCATGATTTGATGGGATGATAAGAGGGCAGAAGAGGAGACTATAGCCACAGCGGCCAAAAAGATGGCACGTGATAAGATGGGATATAAGATGGAATGGGTTGCGACATAATGAGGAGATATGCGACATGGTGGGATAAGGAAATATGGAAGATGGCAAGAGATGAGACGAGCAATCGGCTTTCACGTTTAAAGGACGACGCGACTGGTGAATATCCTGCGGCTTGATGGATAGCGCACGAGTCCCTCTTTCGGGGATACCGAGGGGGGACGGGAGGGAACGGACGGGACAAGTTGAGATTCGAGTCTCACTCTTTTCCCTCGCTAACCAGGACTCGTCGTACATGACCATTCTAACGGTGCCATCGTTATTCCAACTGGTAGACCCAAACCAACCGACGCATATGGCTCTCCAACCGTCACAAAGCAACGGCGGAGCGGTTTTCTCCGCACCGTGCGTGCCCCACGGTCAGGAGCGAAAAGAACCGGGCTACCCCAATCTGCTACTTCCAAGAGGATTGCACAAACAAACAGGGGTTGAACCTCTGAGCGGGGCGGGGGGGGCGTCCGAGGAGCTCCAAATAAGAACCGCGACTGTTGAAATGATCAACACAACGACTCCCTGAGTTGAGCCAGTCATCGCAAAAAAAAAGGCGTTGGTGGCAATGATGGTGGCAGGGGTAGCGGTAACGACCGCGGGAGTGTGAAACAGACAGCGCCGGGATGACTTGCCCCTTTTTCCCGCATCCCCCTTCGACTAGGTTCCGCGAGGCTACAAATTTGACTCGGCCCGCGGGTACCGCAAGCCCTCCTGCCGCAAGTCCTTCGTCCTGATAGGGAGAGACGAGAGCCGATGCGCGGGATATATAAGGGAGACACGGAGCAAGAGACGACCCGTATCCAGCATCTGATCGATCCCTCGCACGCCGTTCGAGAGCACAGCAACGTCGGATCACAGTGACAACGCCACTGGTGCGACTACGCCACTGGACAAGCTGGGTCAATCAATCGACGGCGTCACGATAACAAACATGCTATCGGCGGAGAGGTGCTCCAACCACATAGCTGTCCTACAACGCCCCACACCCCCCCAAAAGCCCCTCTCTTAAACCCTTACCTGAGGAGGCTGCTGCAGCGGTTGCGGCGTCGCCCGCCGTCGCCTGCTGCACGCCGGCCGGAAACTGTCTGTACCTGTTGTCCCCAGCCGCAGGAGGAGCCACTCCCGCAAGTGCCCCCGATCCGATGCCCAAGCTCTCCCTCGCCGACGAGGGGATCTGACCGAGCAGACGCTGCCAGGCCTCCGCAGAAGCGGCCGCGGCGCTCGACCCCGGCGGGGCCGTCGATCCACCCACCACGCTCGCCAACAGGGCGGGGTCCACCCAGGGCGTCGGCGCGGCGGCGGGAGGAGCCGCCCCCCCGCGGGAAGGCTGGTTACCGGCACCCGGGCCTGCTGAGGAGGGGGCAGAAGAGGGCATGTAAGCAGAGGAGCCACCACCACCGCTGTCGCGGCCGCTCCTGCTATGCCTCCCGTCGCGCCCCCCGTCGCGCCCCCCGTCGCGGCCCCCGTCGCGGCCCCCATCCCGTCCGCCATCACGCCCACGATCACGCCCACCATCACGTCCTCCATCGCGTCCTCCATCACGCCCCGACTCGCGGCTCCCACCACCCGAGCGGTCACGGTCGCCACGCCTATCCTCGCCGCGGCTGCTACCACCGTCCCTCTCATACCGGTCAAGGTCATCCCCCCTTTCACCGCGAGAGCGCTGCTGCCCCCGACCCCCTCGGCGGCCAGCGCCGGGGAATCAGCATCCATGCTGTCGAGAGGGGGTGCACCGGCAGAACAGAAGAGCCTACTGAAGAGGGCAAGCCCTGGCCGGGGGGCACGGTGGGGTCTCCCGCCTCCCACTCGGGCGCGTACTCCCAGCGCGAGGCGATCTTGCGGGCGATGAGATACAGGCCCTGGCTCATGGCGGTGTTGGTGCCGCAGACGTTCATCACGCGAGCCTTCAGCCCCGAGCGCAGGTCGACGTCCTTGAGGGTGTTGATCTTGCACCCGCTCTCCCTCTGCAGCTGCTTGATGAACGCTCCGCCGCGACCGATGATGCGCGACGACGCCTGCGCGCGCGCGCCGGGGGCGTGCAGGCAAGGGTAGGGGTATGTATTAATATCAACAGTCGTCGCTTTTGAGATTCCGACGTAGCGACCAGAACAAAGGTTGATAACTTTGATGCATCATATTGTCTTACGAGAACGTATAGCGTGAGGGAGGGCTCACGAGCACGGGTAGGGTGATGTTGCGCCCGTGACGTGCGATTCCTTGCATGCAAACCGTTGTAACTCGGACACCACGTTGTAGAATATAATTCCCCAATCACGTAGAGGCCGTCGCTGCAACCGTAGTCAGTTTGTGTCGTCCATGTTCCCCCCTCTCAACTCCCGAGAGGGTCAACAACTGTCAGTATAAACAGTGTCTACCTGGTACCAGGTAATATGTGTACAACTAGCGCTGCTTGGGCTTCTCTTGGCGAGAAACGTGCTATCGTGAAGCATGTTATACCTCGCGTTAATCGTTCATCGCGCGGCACGGTGGTATACCTCACGCTAATCGTTGATCGTAGACGGAGCATCTCACCCTAGTCGTTAACCTGTGAACTATAATATCACTACCAGGCATACTGACTACCTCATGATAGTCTCTGATCGTGAAACATGGCGCACGACAATCGCTACCTGGTAGTAGTCAAGTGCGTTGAACCTCGCGTTAGTCGTTGATCGTGAAAGCATATTTACATCTCGCGTTATTCGTGACGCAAAAGCTATACCTCACGGAAATCGTTGCTTGCGAAACATGCACACCTCTGACAGACAGTCGATTCCCACAGTTCATGATATACTCTATTAATAGCTATTTCAAGGAAGATCTGTTCTCGATCGTGAATGATCTATTAATAGCGCATGTTTTTAAGTGGATACTTTAATTCCTTTCACAACGGCAGATGAGAAAGTAAATGATCCACTGCTGTAGATAGGAAGGTCGTGATCTGTCTGTGCGAGGTATCAAGCATGTTAAATTAAAACCTCTCGCGATAATCGTTGAAGGCGAAGCATGTTGTTATGCCTCTCGTCGATCTGTAACCGTGGAACATACTATACTTCGCGCTCTTCGCTGATCGTACCGTAAAGAATGTTATACCGCACGTCGAAGGAAATAAACATCAAACTGGGGGGGGGGGGGGGGGAAGTAAGCTGCGTAACTCAAGGTTTCCAGACGATCGCGCGCAACAAAAAAAACCCCAGCAGATCTCAAGTGGGATAAGAACGCTATGGCAACACTTTGTGGCTGTCTTATCTTCCTGATATCCATTTCGCCACCCACAGCGTGAAGGCTGTTCAACAGCAGTAGTGCGTACGGTGAAAATAAATACGAGTTAATAGTACCCGCATATATTTCAAAGGGCAAACGCCAAAATCAAGTATACATGATCAGTTTGAGCTAAAATCAGGTACATCCTAAAACCAAATAAAAAAAAACGCGCGCCACGAGCGGTGTTATTTATGTCCATGAAAATCCGGTTAAAAAAGAATGCGCCTAAACCATTACCCGTGCCACATGGACTCCAAATCTGGATACTCCAAATCTAATTTTTTTGTTTTCTTTAGGGTCTCGGTACCACGGGCTCCACTTGGACTTGCAACGAGTCACTATTAGTATGCTTCGTTTGCTTCGCCACGGCGGGAGCGCTAAGAGTATTTACTCTGGCGCCCCCCCCCGATTGACAGCTTTAAATCTTCTAGACCGTCACCGCGGAACCGCCTGGTCGGTACGAAATTATCTTGCCGTACCAAACCTGAGACCACCTCGACCTGAGACCACCTCGACGCGGGGTGGTGCGGACGAAACGCCGTGTGACCATGGTGTTGTACAGACTGCCATCACCATAGAAAACAACGACGGAGTACACATCACGACAACTATCAATATTAATAACTGAAGCACATCGCACACCCTGAAGAACAAACAGTGAAACCAGCGTACGCATGTACGCACGTATGAAAACGTACTTTTACGTACGACGTACGAGTACAGAGTGTATACGTCAACACACAAGACTTTTAACCGAGGGAGGGCAGACGCATACGGAGAGAAAAAACACTGTAAATATCGCCTCTCTGATTTTGTCAAAGTTAGCCAAAATCAGATATACCTCCCTTTGCGAGCCAAAATCAGTTGCGATGTCAGCCTGGCCAATAGCAGGGCTCCTGGGGTGTGTTTTTATGCTTGTTTCTAGAATGTAACTGATTTTGGCCGAAAAGTGGCCAGGTATACCTTATTTCGGCTAAAACCCTATTTCAAATATTTTACCTGGTACTATCGTATCGTTCTCGCGTACCTGGTACAAGGCTTTTCTACCGAGTGGTCATAGTTAGGGCGACGCAAGAAGGACGGCTTACCTCGACAGCAGACAGCAGCAGAGCATCAGCATATAGCACCAGGTATACGTCACACGTACAAATTTTACCGGATAAAAAAACGAACAAAAAACGCGGCAACAAGATAGTGGCGCATTGTCCTCTTGCCACTATCTCACCACTATCTCAGTCAGGGGTGAGATAGCGGCCAGAGGCCCCTTTTTGCTGGATTTTCATATCTTGGAAATTTCGTGGACCAATACATTGGTCTGTCTCCCTACGGGGCGTACACCCATTTTCTTTGGCGCCATGTTTCTGAGATGAAAGTGAAACAGCGACAGAGTGCTACCATATCGTGCGGTCTAATGCCCTTACTACAGTAAGCATGCGTACTGCGTACCCATCGGCAGTTTTCGACGACATGCAAAATTTACAAAAAACAATCAAATAAACTACGAAGACACCTCAGTGGTGAGATCGATCTATCGATATATGATAGAGTATCATACGTACCTCATCGGGGATCATGAACTGCATCACGCCGATCGCCGTCTCCATCTCCTCCCAGACGAGGTCCATGATCAGCTGCTGCGCCATCACTACGTTGCGGATGCTGCCTCGCAGCACCACCTTGCGCACGCCCGAGTCCTTGTCGCAGAACTTGTCGCTGCAAACGAAGCAGCAGCAGCAGCAGCAGCAGCAGCAGCAGCAGCAGCAGCAGCAGCATAAGTGGTCGTGACGGAAACGAAAACATACATAACCATGATGCATGCGCGCGATCGAAATATATCACCTCAAGCTTGCAAATATCGGTTTTTGAGTAAACTTTTGTTCGTACTACTGTTGTACATGAGGCGTTTTTTCGTGTGGAGGCAAACGCCGGTCAAATCAAAACAAACACCACTCTGCTTTTCTCATCACCATTTCGAAACATATTCAGTGTTTTTAATGATGCAGGGTACTGACACATTCTTAATATCGGATATATATCGACTTACACCTCGAAGCACCCATGTAGATATCGGCTATCAGGTACCAGGTATATCGCAACATCCATATAAATATCGAATATATCGATATATCCATGTCAGGGTCCAACGCCTCCACGAACACAAACGCCCGTATCATGATATCACCCGATCCGATCCGATATGATATTGTATGAATATGATCCGATATGATATGTCACGCACTTTTCGACCGTGATGAGGAGTGGGAGGTGGCGAGGATGGTCTTGAGACGAAGACCGTGCCTCCCGACCACGATGCCTACCACGCGCTTCTCGTTGGGAATGAGCAGAACCACCGTGATGCCGTGCTGCGAGATGAAAAAAAAAAAAAAAAAACAGACAAGAACAAGAAAAGGGCCGTTAAGGAGGGCAGCCAAACAAACTTACAAGCGTGAAAATCGAAAAGCACAATCGAAGGGAACTCCTAGACCTGATCTGTTCATATATCACACAATACGTCACCACCTATGGACGCATGACTATGTACAAGTGTATCACAAGAGAAACCTTTTAGAGGGGTGAAGACAATAACACTTCAGTCCGAAGTACATACCTTCTACAATAGTCTATACACACAAGACAACAGCCAGCTCATATTGTGATTTCACCCATACCCCAAAAAAGAACGCCAAATCAGTGTACGGTCAACATCAACAACAACCTTGACCTTAACCCTAAGTATCATACAGCGAAGGTGACCAAAAAAAAAAAAAAAACAGGGCAAAATCTCAACATCAAAAACCACCCTAACCCTGTACTACTGCTGTATTACGGGGGGCCATAGTAAATAGGATCAAATATTGTTGAAAAAAATAGGGAAATATTTAGGTTGTTGTCTGTACCGAAGGTCCAATTTACTATGGTCCCCCGTAATAGTATCATACAGATAAGGTGGCAAAAAAACTGTACCAGAGTACGATGGTTGAACAAAAAGACGAATAAAAAAAAAAAAAAACAGTTGGATTCCAAGGAAAAAAAGATCCATACTCCCTCGCCGGGAATTGAACCCGGGTCTCATGAGTGAGAGTCATATATCCTAACCATTGGACTACGAGGGAGAGCAGGGTGTAAACCTGCCTTGCCCGAGAGAAAGGAAAACGTTATTTAAACCCATGCTGTTGTACGAGCGACATATGCCACCCTGGACCGGAATATAAGGCAAGACCAAACTGTCCTTGCATTTCCGTCGGGGGTGATACCAAGGTACATACACTTTTGAACGTGTACGTAATCAGATATACTCGGTGATCATTTTTAGTCAATACCGACGGGTGTCGTGTGTCCTGATACATTATACTATTAACACCAGTACTGACGACGAAAAAAAATCCGCACCGCACCTTGTCGAGCTCGTCGTTCAAGAACAAATCCCGGTTGACAGCCTGCAGCAATAGCAATAACAACAACAACAACAACGGCAACGGTCACACGGAAGGGGGAGATATTGGAAAGTACGCACACGGCACAGCACAGCACAGCACAGCAGCAGCAGCAGCAGCAGCAGCAGCAGCAGCAGCAGCAGCAGCAGCAGCAGCAGCAGGACAGGCACGACATATAGCACAGCCGCTGCGAAAAACTGACTTCGGGTTGTCATTCACACTCAGTAGCTAGTACTTTTTCTGCGAAGAATGGCCGTCAATGCATTATTTCATCATACTTTGCCAGCGCCAGTGCCAGTACCTCAGAGGGAAACCTCCATCTCAAAGTACACCAGCCCCACTTGACTGGGTACGGCCAAGCACCTCACAAGACGCTATATCCTGAAATGTACACCAGCGTATTCTCCAATCCGCTCTAAATGGGTCTCGGTGCGAGAGTGAGCAATACATACTTCAGGTGTATCTTGAAGGCTATGTGCGGAAGAAAAGAGAGGGCGTTCGGGTCAGCATATACGGTTAACTCAACAGATAGGCAGAAAAGCAAAAAAAGCAAAAAAAGCAACAAAAGCAAAAAAAAAAAAAGAAGAAAAAAGAGAGGCCAAACCCTCGGTTCACACGCCCGAGTCCCTGCCAGTGTATTGTACCCGTGGTACACACCATGAAACAAACGCCTTCGACCCAAACTACTTGGAATAAATGTCGGATACTATGCTCAGCGCATACAAAAAGGGTGAATTCGTGGCGAAGATGCAGACTTGGAGTGTTGAAGAAATACATGCATAGAACATAAGACAACGCACACTCCTCCCCCCCCCCCCAAGCCCCCCCCCCCCCCCCCCACCCCCCCCCCCCCCCCCCCCCCCCCCCCCCCCCCCCCCCCCCCCCCCCCCCCCCCCCCCCCCCCCCCCCCCCCCCCCCCCCCCCCCCCCCCCCCCCCCCCCCCCGATAGAATGGTGAAACACCCGCTTCACTCAAACAACGACGACATCACAACCCCCCAAAGCATGCCCATCCACCGCAACAGACAACACGACGGATCATCACAAACTGAACATACCTTCTCGGCCAACTAACAGAGCCAAAACATACCCTGCTCAGAAACGGCGACCCACATCGCTCCAGCACACACAGCAGCACCCCCCCCCCCCCCCCCCCCCCCCCCCCCCCCCCCCCCCCCCCCCCCCCCCCCCCCCCCCCCCCCCCCCCCCCCTACCTTCTACGCCACCCCTCCCACCTTCTCGGGGTCCCAGTTCTCGAGGTCCCTGAACGGGGGACCGCCGGCGCCGCCAGCGAACGAGTCTCCCGGCCTACCAGATCCCCTCTCTCCCTTGGCCTGCCGCTTCGGCTCGCGCCCCCCACTGCCCGGTCCTCCACTGCCACCACTAGGCCCGCTAGAGGTGCCGGCGCTAGCCAGCGCGTCACGGGCGTTCTGAGCATCGCGGCCACCGGTCAGCCCATCGCGACCGCCGCCCGTCGTCGGGTCGCGGCTGTCCCTGCTGTCAGCGCGGTCGCGCTTGCGCTCGTCGCGCTCCCGCTGACGAACGCCGCCCCTCCGGCCCCGGGCGAGGCCGACGTCATCTTTGGAGTGTGGGTCGGCACGCTGGCGCTTGTGTGCATCGGCGCTATCCTTCGCGGACGCGCTGCTGCCGCCGCCACCAGAGGCGGTCGCATGACTGTACCAGTAGTTTTATTTTAATGGGTAAAAACAGGTTTTGGCATGTACAGCAGCAGTACGTGTGTTTATACATGGGAGCCACGTGCCGATCAAAAAAAAAAAAAAACGGTCCGCGAGAAGGAGTCCCGTATGAGGAGGAGGCGGGGGCGGGGATGGAGGCGGGGCGGGAGCGAGAGGGCGAGGGCGGAAGCGGCGGGGGGGGGGGGGGGTGTGCGGGGACGGTTTTGGCTATGGGGGAGGTATTTGTCGTGTGCGGGAGGGAGGGTGTATCCGGTGGGCGTGGTGGCGGTATGGCAGCGACGATGAGACACACGAAGACGGCGATAGCGACGATGACGATGA
This sequence comes from Macrocystis pyrifera, assembly GCA_031763025.1. Taxonomy (NCBI): domain Eukaryota; class Phaeophyceae; order Laminariales; family Laminariaceae; genus Macrocystis; species Macrocystis pyrifera. The sequence goes on from JASSKH010000026.1 coordinate 307,078, forward strand.
TGAAGTTACCGATGACGGTCACCATCAAGACGACGGTCATGTTGGTGATAACGACAATGCTCACATCGGCGGACATTGCACAAAAAGCGACGACGTGCGTTGACGGAAGCGGCTCTTGCTCAAGAAGGACGCAAACCAACACCGAACCACCGCGCGCTACGGCAGCTGCATGACGTACTCGGAACAAGAAGCCGGTCAGCCCAAGATCACCACGCACAAATCTCGGACGACGGGGCACCAGCGGGCGCACCCCGGTCGCAACGCCAGCAGACGGCGTCCCATCGGGGCATCAACCAACAAAATATACAACCTACAAACCATTTTGGAAGCCATGTCAGGCCGACCAAAAAATAAATAATAAAGAGGGCGGTTCTCATCGAACGTCCTTCGATACAAGTGCGCGAACGTGTCGCAGTACCGCAGCACCAGTACACTCGCGTGTCGCGCATGCCTCGCCGTCGCATCCAACTCCTATTGACATCACACATCCTCACAGCCCGGCTTCGTGTGGCCACAGGTTGTCACTGCCATTTTTCATTGTCGATTCTTCCCATCGCGAAACCCCGAAAGGGGACAGCGGTTAACCCTTTCAATCGCTGAAACAAATATCCAGTTCTGTTTCTTCAGGCACAGTGCTTGGATCCCGACAATGCCGGTCGGTTGCAAAGGAGTTGCTACTGACTCGAACTATTATTATTTATTTTTTATATAGGAGTCAAGCTTGCCTGCGCTTGAGGGTTTCCTGCTCGAGGCGTTCCCGCCTGTCGATGGATGCCAGCACGCCTTCCACGAACGCTCTGCGTAGGCGGGTCGAAAAAAAAAAACAAGAGTGCGTAGTGCAGAGTGCGACAGTGCAGGGCGCGACGTGGGGTTGAGAAACATAAAGTAAACCTGAGGCTGGACTGCGGCGTCCCAGAGTCACCTGTAGCATACATGCTGTACACATGCACGCACCCGCCGTGCTCCGACGATTGATGGCAGCTTAGCTTCGACCATATAGTCAATCGCCCGGACGCAACGCAAGAGATAGACGTCGGTGGGTAGAGACGCGTGGATGAATGCACGAACGGACGGCTGCAAGAATCGATGGATGAATGAGTGAGTGGGTGGGTGTGTGGATGGAATGATGGATGAGTCTGGCCGGGATGCACGCAGCACGGGACGTTAGTCTCTACCCTTCGCACACGCGCGCGCTGAAGTGAGGGGCGGCTTGGGCTCGGTCGGAAGACAAGGAAGCACGCACATATAAACTACCGTAGACACTACCCTACCACCACACCTGGTACAAAAAGTAGCTACAGGAGTATGTGCGTCATTTGTCAGCCCTAAAAGGCGGGCAGGAAGGTATAGGTAGCGGTGTCACCGAAACAATACACACGTCTTTACGACACTGCAGAGCCACTGCAGAGCTACCAGTGTTGTCCCCCGCAACATCAATCCGGGCGGGTGATGGATACCAGGTACGACAAAGGGCAAGTTGACAAGTGCGAGTATCCGTACGCGTGAGAAAAAAGCAAGGCACGGCAGAGTGCAGTGGGGTGTAGACGAGAACGCGTCCCACGGATGGGAGTGCGCCACCCCGAGAAGCCTGTTCCATAGTCCAGCAAATGAAGATGCCCGCAGAAGTCCGCAGACCACCCGCGCCAGGATGAACTGCTGTTCCCGTGTGTGGTAGCGGTGAACAACAACCACCACCACAAGGCGGGACAACAAAAACGCCGCCTACCGCTCACAACAAAAGCCAAGGTACAGCAACACCAGACCAAACAACACGGACCAGAAACAATATGCAGACGCGCTGGCCGGGCCTCGCCATAAAGGAAAAAATGAGGGACAGCAGGCCTGACCTACATCAAGTACCACCCACTCGCGACGACTTCGGCAGGATGGAATCGGGGATCGAGGATCAAGCACAGCAGTGACAGAGGCTTCGCTTACTCCTCGGCGAATGCGCGGGGAGCGCAAACCAAAAAAAAAAACAGCCGGACCCTGCACCATGCTACACCGTGTTCGTGTGGCAACGTGCGGTACTGCGAGGCACCGTGTTGCACCGTCGGGCACAGTGTGATGACACCTAGTGGTGGCACCGTGTGGTGGCACCGTGTGGTGGCACCGTTCTGCATAGTGTGGTGGCATCGTTCTGCACCGTGAGGCACGAGTTGGTCGCACCGATTGCCGAGGCAAACGCTTTCAACACAGCGAACGGACTGTACGAATTGCTCGTTGGAGCTCCCAACACGACGGATTGTATGTACGTGTGTACGTTGGATTGTCCGTACGTTGGAAATGGCGACGAGGGCCTTTGCCTCCGCCTGTCCGGGTTCAGCTTGTGCTCGGGTCCGTGCTCGTGATCGTCCGCCGAGGACAGAGGAGCATGTGCGCGTTGATTGCGCGGCCTACTGGCCCATGACACTGCAGGTCATCCGTACTTGAGAGCCCGGTGCTATCCCTCATGAAGCAAGTACCAGATGCAAATCGGACTCCGATTACATACAGGAACCGGGCGGAACACGAGTCGCCCTCGAGGCCGAGGGAGGCTCTTCAGACAGGGAGGGGGGGGGGGTGGAGGGGGCTCGATCGGTCCGGAATCCGAGCATGACACAATTTTGAACAAAATGAGAAAACAGACAAACACGGCCAAGAAGAAACACCTGCACTAAACATGACAAATACGGGTACACACAAAAAAAAAAAAAACAGCAGCCGATGCCTCCACGCGCATGATGTACTTGTAGATGCCACCTTGTGATACACATCTGTCTGAATACGGCAAGGAGAACCGTCTCGTAATAGTCGCCGCCCAGTTTCCCTCTCCGCAGGTGTCGTTAAGCGCGTAGAGCGAGACGTGGGGTGGGGTGCGGTGTTGAAGGGGGGGGGGGGGGAGGGGTAGGGGGGGGGGGGGGGGGGGTGGAGGGGGGGCGTATAGGACGCGACCCCGTGGACAACATGGAGGCGAACATCTCAATATTGGAGGGACGTACTGACTGCTGCAGGCGCGGTATGGACCCCCGGTCTATCATACCTCGCCGCCTTGTAGCTGTTCCCCTTAGCTGCCAGCATGAAGTCCGCCGTGCGCTGCAAAAAAAAAAAGTACCGAAAAAAAGTCCGATTATGCCGGAAAATGTCCGATCGTACCGGAACATGTCCAGTGGACGGAAGTGACGTGCGTCGCGGAAGTCGAGTAGCGGTCATTGAGTGACGACGCAACAAAAACCGCAACGCGGTGAAAAATCCGCGCGCAGACCCAGCCGCACACGTGCCAGGAAGCAGCAGGGGTAGGTAGAGGTAAGGGTAGGGGGAAGGGATAGGGGGGTGCAGGAAGGAGACCGCCACACAGAAGATATACGTTACGTATAGATTCCCCATGGTGGCGGTATTTTTGGAGGATCCAGGCCAGGGAAGGGACCACCGGAGGCGAAGATCCGCGCGTGTACCCCGCAGGTCCGGGACCGGTCGACATCCAGACCAGACCGGGTTGCGCGTCCGAGCCCAGGTGTGGGGTGCGTGTGTGGGTTCGATCGCGAGGCCACGCCGACGAGTAGGGCGTCATTCAAGAGCCCAAAAAAAAAATCGCGCGCGGTCGGCGGAAGAGCGAGCGACGTCCGAGGAGACGGAAAAAACGCCAGCGTTCCGGCCAGGGGGGGGGGGGGGGGGGGGGGGGGGGGGGGGGGGGGGGGGGGGGGGGGGGGGGGGGGGGGGGGGGGGGGGCACAGCAAGCGCACGAAGGAGTTGGAAGTGAGGAAAAGGCAATACAGGGAGGGGAGGTGGGGGGGGCGGGTAGGAGGGGGGGGGGTGGGTATGTTTGTGTGAGGGGTGACGAGAGCTACTTTTTACTCGTGTTGGCAAAAAAATCACCACGGGAATCCAGAGCTCGCCTGCGGGATCTCGCGCGGTAACAGTACGTCCAAAAGCAGAAGAGAGGGAGGGGCTACTGTCGAGAGAGAGGGAAGGGCTACTGTAGCGAGCGAGGGGCTACTGCTACATTGACGACCATCTGTGCATCAAGACGGGGGGGGAGCGGGCTCAACCTCAACCGTTCTAGGCGTGAGCCCCAAGATGAATCAGTGTGAAGACGCTGGTTAGGGTCGGTCGATGACGATCAAGATGGCGGCTATGATGGAAAACAGACCAAGAGGAAAAAGAAAGCAGGTCTTCTTTCAGGTCGACGTGCACGCTGGGCCTGGGCAACGCCTCCAGCTTCAGCACCACCAGTACGAGTATCATACCATCTATGCCGGGCACGTTCATATATTGTTTGTTTTTGCTGTTTACTGGAAACCTCGACAACGGCGAGAGGCATTTCTACAGTGGGAGTGGGGCGATTTTCTCGACAACGCGGAGGGCGTAAATAAACGCTGCATTGAGCAACGCTTTTGATATGAATGGATGAAAGGATCTCGACGAGATCTTGTCCAAAGCAAGTTTCCTCGGAAGACGATCGAGCACAGACTTGACATGGCAGCGCGGAGAGCTTCTACCTACAACCACGCCGCGAACGCTCACCTCCTTGGCATCGCCTTCTTCGATCTCGGGCAGGAGGGATGATGCCTTCGCTTCCAGGAGATGGCGGTGATGCCATCATTCTCTCTGCTACCACGTAAACGGTAACAGGAGATAGTAAAAGCATCACCGCCATCTCTTCCTGCAAGCAAGGGCATCATCCCTCCTGCCCCAGAGGAAGCACCGGCGAGCGATCGGTGGATCGGAAAAGGCAATGCCGAGGAGGTGACCGTTTGCCGCGTGGCTGTCTAGGTGACAGCTCTCCGCGCTGCCACATCAACTCTATGCTCGATCGCCTTTCAAGCGGGCACAATCATGTACTTATTGATAGTATTATAAGTAACAAGAAAAAAAAAACTACCAAATAGCTGGGAGATCGAAAATGTGTACCAGGTACCAGGTATGTACCAAGTACCTCTGATGTCGTCAGTCGCCACTTTTTCATACGGCAACATGGAGCTATTTCGCACCGGCTATTATGCGGGGTCTCAGGAGACGATTAATAATACGTGCCCTTGCGACGACAGGGACCCCCAAGAACATTATTAATAATAAACTAACCTAGACCAACCGGATAACGGCGGTATGGTGGCACAAATATCCGTACCGTGTCTACAGCAGCAGTAGTATGCTATAAAATATGATATACCAGGCGTGTTTTAAATACGTAGTGCAGTTTTATACCGGAGACTGGAACCCATGTTACTATTACGGGGGACATAGTTAATAGGACCCCGGTACACACAAAAATCTATATATTTACCTATTGCTACTAACAATATTTGGTCCTATTTACTATGCCCGCCCGTAATGTCACCGCCTGGAGTACGCTTTTTTTCTCCTTCTCCCTTCTCTCATCCTTCTCGCTTTTTGGCTTGTCTCTCCCTTTGCTTTCTTTGCCCTCCCTTGCCGCCCTTATGCCGGTATCTTCCTCTCCTTCGTGTGGCTTCGTCCGTGCAGCGGCTATCTGTCCTCCTTGAGTACGTACCCTTTCCGTCTGTTACTATATGATATAGTAGAAGCTTTTCTGATCTCCTTGAGTCAGTTGTATTCTGTTTCATTTCGGAATGCATTGTTGTTTGGTTGTCTTTTTGTTCTTATTTTCTACTGTAAATAGTAGTCTTGCAATGTGCTCGTACCCGGTACGCTGGCATTTCACTTGCTTTACCCCTGACGTGAGGTTGGACCCTGCGGGTACTTGCCAAAAAACGGGTACCCGCCAAATTTTGGGGCCCGGACCCTACCCTACCCGCCGGGTAATGCCATTGTGACGACCGGGTACCGGGTATATTTTTGGAGTTTCTTCTCCATATTGCAGTGCCACAAAGAAAGAAATTTTAAGTGGAGGATAGTGTGCGAAGTACAGTACTCTGTGTTTCTATGCCGAAACGACGAGTGAGTACGACCAGTAGTTTCTATGACTGATTCGATACACAAGCCACCTCAACTTGCCATGTCGTGTACTATTTCATTGCGCTGGCGTGACATTACGGGTTTGAATGCGCGGAAAGTGCCAAAATATGTACGTACGATGGGGGGGCGATGGTTCACGGTCTCCCTCCCCGCTTAGAAGACTGCTGTGAACATTTTTCGACCCACTACGATAGAAGATATCGAAAAGTAGCACTATGTCATCAACATAATGATTGACCGTGTAAAGCTGGATTACAATCCGATGTATCATATTACGGGGGTCCATAGTTAACGGGACCAAATTTTGTTAGTAAAAATACGTGAATGTATGGGTTTTTAATGGGTTTTTACGCATACCATAGGTCCTATTAACTTATGTACCCCCGTAATAGTATTAATACTAATAGTGGGTAACTACCGTCGATAACATATCAACAACCGTCTGTGCTTGAAAATCGAAGGAATCGTGGGCGGATAGAAAACAACAAGCATGAAAGAAACGAGTACATGGTTGCTCGCAAAGAAGCGGCTACGCGGCTACCCACACCTACACCTCTGAACTCAGCAAGGGCCAAGGGCCAGCATCACAGAAGCACACTCTGATACGACTCTGCACTGCTGCTGCTGCCAGAGCCGGGGTCTGCAAAAGAGTCGTCGCTGTCGTCGCTGCTGCTGTCTGTATCGCCTTCGAGGGTGCTTTGCACAGGCGACTTGGAAATTTCGGCAGGATTCTCAGAAAGATCGCCCGCCGCCAGCAATTCAGTTTGCTGAGAGACCGCGTCAGGATCGCTCGCCTCTTGGCTCTGTGCCCAGCTGGTGCCGCGTGACGATGTGACAATACTGCCTTGTGCCGTAGGCGTCCCCTTGAGCGTTGAATGTAGCTAGTTGATGGTTTGTGTGCTTGGCTTGTGTGAGTGCGTGTTTTAAAAGGGTTTCCCATAGAGATTGTACAGGCATAATGAACCTGGAGTACCAATTACCAGCGAGTACCCGGTCCACGACGACCCAATTACCCTTTAGGTTCCGATTACCCGCCGGTAGTGAGCTCGGATCCTACCCGTCAAACAGGTAGGACCCTGATGGGTATACCCGCCAGGTACCCGGGCAATTGAAATCAGGGCCCTACCTCTACCCCTGAACTTGCGATTGTTTCGTTGCTGGTCTTTCTCTGTCTCACAGAGTCTGTGACCACAGAATTATCATCTCTCTAGGACTAGGAATCATCATCGACACTGGGTGTACTATTGACGCTGGGTAGAAAGGACGATTTAATGTGAAAACTAACAACATCAGTACCTTTTATGTCACCAGAAACAGCACAGCCACCAGCGATTGCTACAACTATAAATAAAAGCATCACTGCAGAGTATTAATAGTACATTTTAAGGCTGTTGCGCCTGGACAGACGGTTTCCAAATGAACAAATACCTGGTACTGGTACTGCTCCTGTACCACACTACCACCACCACGGGCTCAATTGTCGCAATCAGCTACTCTATATACATACCAGGCACAGGTATACCATGGTAGCAAAACATTAAAAAAATAACTCCCGCTAGATACCTACCAGCCTACCAGGTATCCATCCACCAGGTATTCATTTGACCAGAACAAAAAACGTAACACAATCCAGCATGTACCTTCTAACGGTAGTACGATACCAGTATGCTCTTCGTGCTATCTGTTTCTGAAGTCGTATATATAACCGAATACACAAACCACCAAACATGATATAGGACGCAATTCCGTGCCGAATATCTTCAAAACGAGGGGGTGCCTGTGTATGTCTGCATTTTCTTTTTCTTTTTCTTTTTCGGTTTGTTTCTTCGTTACTTCTCTTTCTTTTTTTTTTTTTTTTTTCTTTTTTTTTTCATCATCACTTTTACTTTCCAGCCCACTCGTAGGAGGTTTTACCCTCGACGATCTTCTGGACAAGCCGTGGTCACAGGTGTCGTCCCTTCTCCCCCCGGTACGTGCCTTTAGTTTTTATCGCGCATAGGGTTCAACATTCCCACTGCTCGTCGATTTTCATCGAATGTACAGCTAACTCACGCTCTCGCGCTTTCCGCTAATCAATTTTATGCAAGAAAAAGTCCCTATGAGCATGCACTCGGTGAGACTCGAACTCACGAAATTGATCTTGATAGGCTCGCGGACCACCTACCAAGCCACCGGGGTTGGTGGTGTATTTTGGTTGCTGGCGTTTGTATGTAGTGTCGGCCGCACCTAGTGCGAAGGCATGGTATTGCGTGGGCTATTAATGCATTACGGTGTGTTATCTCTGTGTCGTAGTGACCACAGAGCTCGTATCTTTCTAGGGTGAAGAATCAGCACGGACACTGGGCTTGCTGGATGTCGACGAGTAGAAGAATGGTTTAATGTGAAGAACACACACACACAGTAACGCAAATGGCGGCCTTGGAAACATAACATCCGAAATGAAATATTAGAGTTCGTGACAATCCCGAGATATCTCCATAGATGCATCGCTCAGCGCTTGCACACTACTTCTCGCTGTGGAGAAAATCCGTTCGAAATTACTGTAGCTCGCGGGGTGTGTTATCTTGTGTACATTACATTATACCTGGCACAACTATACCCATCCTCTACGTAGGCAAGTATCGCGTGCAGACAAGTGCACAAGTAGCAACATCATTCCGAGAGCTGTGCTGACTACTTCTGTTGCTGTAGTACTGGATTCTGTCTTGAGTCTTGTCTATTAAATAGTCACCGGGGACTACTGCTGTTGTACACCAGTACAACATGGTCACGAGTTGGGGAGAGAATGACAGCAGCAACGACACCAACAACAGAAGCTGGTATTGAGCTCGTACGTATAGATGCTCCAAATAAGTTACGTAAATGTGTATGTTGCTGGGATAACCTTTAATTTAATACCTGGTGTATCATGATCATGAGAGGCAGCACCACCCGGAACAAGAAGTCGTGCAATACCACTGACATCTGATTCTACAACTGTAGTAGGTCTGATTGGTCGATGCCGGCCTTTTGGCCGCCCGACTCGTTTTTTTTAAACGCCTACGACCCTGCCAGCCTCGAGCCCCCGAAAGATTGGGGTTAGTTAGGGTCAGGTCTGGGGCAACACGCAAGATAGACATTGATCACAACAGTGGTCCTGGACGGGTTTTGTTGCAGGGCGGTGCTGCAAGTAGGGCCACCCGTTGTCCCAGGTATCATGGCAAGGAAGCGCGCCGTTGTTTCAGATGCCTTCCCAGATGCCCTATAAAACAAGCATAATGTACCAGTTGCAGTGGACAGACTTCAAGGCTTGTGGTCAGACTGTAGGCCCTTTTCAGTCCGATGCGCCTTCAAGTAACAAGTCCTTCAAGATTAAACCGATACGGGTATCGAGCAAACGACATCCAGCACCCGGCACACCCACGGTCGAGGGTGAGCAGCATGGCATTGTTCAGGGGGTGCGCTTTCGCGCTGGCGCAACTTTCGGGTCGGAACTACGGTTCGCGCTGCACCGGAACGGCAATACGGGTTCACGCCGAGAGGCCAATGGGGGCCCCTCGGCGGGGGGCGGGGGCGGCCTCCGGCGGCCCTCGGGAGAAAGCCTCTGGCGCACACTCTGTACTATTTATTGCCTCATCTTCTTGTCGCAGACAGGCGCGACTTCCTTCCGTGGTTCTGGTCACGCGCTGTACTTGTAAGAGTCGGCGACGTGTCCAATATTTCCAAGAGCTGCTCGTCGAATCCTTGAATCTAAAAATTATGTGACTAATGCTATTAATGATTACAAAGCAGTAGTAAAACAACAGGTGTACCGTACCTCGTACTCGTACTGCATAGTCGGCACGAAACGTGTAGCTTGGAAGACGGCGAGGGGCATGAATGCATGCATGCGAAGCGCGCGCAGACGCTCAAAAAACAAGGAGTTGGGAGCGAAAAAGTGACGTTGACACGAAAACTAGAGTAGTTTGTTCGATAAAACAGGAACTGCAGCACTTTCAATAAAAGGGTTTGAGAGTTTGGTTCGCACAGGGGTGCGATCGTTTTTCAGCTCTCGACAGCAGTTGTTCCAGAACTAAGGAAAGATTGCAACAGCCAACAGCAAGGTGTTTTCGGAAAGATGTGGTCCAGACGCTCCTTAAAATATAGTGTTCCATAATACTTCAAGCACCCTTACGGTGCACGGTTGTCGAGAAAACGACCGACAAAAAAACAATCGCACTACTGCTGTTTGTGTTCGCGAACTCAACGCTCTATTAATAGAGGGTATCTTATGCCGAAACGGATTACCGGTATTAATGATAGAAGCGTCCAGTGTCAAGGCATCTATGATAATCTATGCTCTAGGATATCACACACAAAAAAAAATGACACTATTAATAGGTAAGCCCGAGCAACACGGGGCGCACAAGACGAAACATCACCCTCGTTTTGCTCGAGACAGGCAGGGTGGGTATTCCACACAATATTGATATCTTATGATTATTAATGATGCCTGGTAGATCGCGAGGCTAATCATCACATGGCTGCACTCTCCCCCGTTTCGGCGACACACTACGTGGAATTAGGGAAAATACGCATGTCTCTGTACAGAAGTGCAACAGTACGAGCAACAGGGTTACACTCACATAGCCGTTTTGGTATAACCACTCTCGTGTTGTGTTCGACACAACAGGAGGGCCCATCACGCATTCTTCGTGACTCGCGAAGGGCGCAGGGCGCATGCATCATACACCGAGCCGATGGTACCATACGATATGATACCAATTTCAATACTCGTGCTCGAAACCCTGTACAGCAGTACCAGGTATGTAAGACGGATTTTGTCTGGGCTCACGTCAGATCAGAGATCAGATAGGATTTACTCTGCTGTAGCGGTAGTGTTCGAGTTTTTCGAGAGCAGCTCTTCACGCCCTTACCTTGATGTCCAGATTATTTCCCGACAGCACCAAGTTCTTAGCGGCCGCCAGAGCCACAGCCTCTGCCGCCGCCGCCGCCCCTGCAGCCCCCTTGCCTGTCTTGCTCGAGGGCATCGTAGACACGTCCGGCGACCACCTCGAAGACGGCCCTGCTTCAGCGGCCTTCCCTCCTCCTGATTTTTTAGCTGCCGCTGCTGCTGCCGCTACAGCGGCTGCAGCTGCCTTTCGCCCTGCAGGCGTCTTCACTGCTGGTGTTGAAGGGGTAGACCCAGGGCTTGATACAATGGCGGCCGCATCAGCGGCGGCGGTGGAGGTGGTGGTGGCGGGGGAGACAACCTTGTTGTCGGTTTCGGTCTTCGTGGCGGGGGATCCCTCCGCATGGGCGTGCGCTTGGTCCTCTTCAACGGAATCCGTTTCTTCTCCGGCGTTTTCGGCGTCGTTCGTTGCCTCCGCCTCGGTGGCGGTGCCAGCGGCTGCGCCAGCAGCAGCAGCACTGGCACCGGTCAGGGGGAGCGAGAAGGCAGCGGTAGTGGCGGCGGCGACGATGGCAGCAGCAGCAGCAGCAGCAGCAGCAGCAGCGTCGACGGCGGCAGGGGCGCCAGCGGAAGCGCTCGGAGCGCCGCTGGCACCATTTTCAGCGTTGCTGTTGTCTGGCTCCTTGACCAAGGAACCATTGGTCTGGAGAGGCGGGGACGATTCATCCTCATCATCAGCATCATCATCAGCATCATCATCACCATCTTCATTGTCATCCTGGTCGCCTTCTACATCCGTGTCGTGCAAGGATTCGGCGTCGTCCTCCCCTGACCCAGCGGCCTCGGGGTCTTCCTCGTTAGAGGTTGGCGCAGCTTCCTGGGGAGACGAGGAATCTTCGGCCCCGGTAGACGCTCCTTCATGTTCGGACAAGACGGTGCCGGAGGCAGCCTCGGGAGAAGGATCGGCAGCGGCAGTGGAAGAGAAAGAATCCGAGGCAGGCTGCAGGTTGGAGGAGGCAGAGGAATCAGCTGCAGCAGAAGCGGGTGCTTCAGAGGGAGAGGAGAGCTCCGCCACGGGCGCCCTCTCGCCGTTGGTCTCAGCTTGCCCCACCGAGGTTTGGGGTAGGTCGTCGCAATGCTCGTCCTTGACTGAAGGGAGATCGCCTTCCGCGCCTCCCTCACTGGAAGCACCCCCGAGAGCCACACTCTGAGGCGGTTCCATGCCGGCCGGTGCCGGACTTGATTTTGCAGCTGCTGCCTTGGCCCGGGTGGCACGCGTAGCGCGTGCGCGCTTCGCGCGCGTAGGAGTTGCCGTGGCGTCAGGATTGGCAGTGTCCGCGGCAGCCGCAGCACGCCTGGCCGCAGCGGCCTTGCCGGCACCAGCCCGGGGCATATTTTGTTTTTATGTTTGCGTCTTGGCTTGCTTGTGACAGATGGGGTCCGGGGAGAAGGATTGCTGCGGAGTAATATTGAGTGAGCGCCGCCCAGGCTGAAAGAGGGAAATAATATGGCCGGGACGGTCCTGTGCTGGTGGTTTCCTTGGGTGTATCGTTCCGGCGGGTGGATTCAGTGAGCGCACCACATCAGAGTTGCGTTGCCTTGCTCTCAAGGGTGTGCGTCCCTGTCGTGAGCATGCGAATATGGCTACTTTTAAGAAACCCCTGTTGCATTTTGCAGTGTGGGCGGCAATGGGAATGACTGGGCATTCCCATTGGTGGGCGGAGAAGTGCAGGTTGAGCTTTGGAGCATTTCGCCTTGGTGACGATGGCAAACAGCAGCGGGAGCGAAAGCGATGAAACACCGCGGATGGATTGGGCTATCCTTGAAGATGAGCTGTCGGCGGGAGCATTGCAGAGTCTACGGCAGCACCTAAAGGTGAAGAAACTCATTGACCTCTGGATATATATGGGCTACCAACTGCAAGCTCGAGTGCATGCTGCAACACACAACAGCAATTCAAGTACCTGGCCCAGAGAAACTGCTGAGCGGGCGATCGCTGATAGTTGAGATAGTTGGCATACAACCGACAGTGCATACACTAATTTGCCGGGCATACGGTGACACTTGCCGTACCTTTATGGCAAGTGCCAAGAGCGATGCGTTTCGCCGACCTACGGCGAGAAAACGTTCCGCTTTATCTGGGTACTGCTGTACGTGGTCGTTCCACAACGTTCGACCCATGCATGACGATCCAGGTACAAGGTAGGTAGGCAGGCAGGCAATACGTGCATATCAACGCGAATGCACACTGCTTTGGTAGTACTTTGCGGCTGTAATTCACACCAGCCGCGTACAAGCACTGCTGTAAGTTGCACTGCTGCATCATCCCTCTTTGCCCCTGTGACCCCTGTCGTGGGTGCCCTGTCCGGAATTGTAGGGAGCGTCTGGGTATTAACATGCATTACCAAACGTTTCTTATATCCCGGACTGAACGGTGTACACTCTTCCAACCCTGCCACCGAACGCATCCCAGACGAGTTTAATTCCAAGTGTTAAGCCCTCAAAACGTGGGTACACACAGTAATTATAGATTTACTTACCTCGCTCGCAACTCAAAGAATCTACAAGAAATTACGGCGTCGACCTCCAGAAGGCTCTCCTTGTCTTCTTTTTTACTTTTCGTACGTGTTCTAAGTCAGTATGTCTGGTATAAATTACCCTTTCAGCTTTCATGTTCTTCAATCTAACCCCTAACCCGAGGACAACCACATCATCACCAGCACCATCACCATCACCATATCACCGTCCGTCCCCATGCGTTGGCTCTCTCTTATCATAGTTCAGACCCATCAAGCAGCACCAGCACCACCACCAGTACGGCCAGCAGATGCAGCGACGGCACCGCTCAGAGAAGGAGCAGAAGGGGAGGTCAATGAGGCCTCCAAGGCGTCACCAGTCAACAGTTACCGAGGGGATGGCAAAGCAGCGCTGCCCGCCTCCAACCTAGCGTACAAAGTCAAGGATTACTGGGACGAGCGTTTTCAGGTCGAAGAAGACTACGACGTGAGTCCCTCCCTTTATCCCCTATTCCGGCGTACAGTCGCGTGTTGTGTTTGAGAATTCGGTAGTTGAGAATTCCAGGCTGAGGTTTTCATATAAGTAAAAAATAACAGCTATTACGGGAGACCATAGTTAGTAGGACCTACGGTACACACAAAAACCTATACATTTACCTATTTTTACTAACAATATTTGGTCCTGTTTACTATGGACCCCCGTAATATTAATATTATACGCGTTTGTTCTCAGCAAGGGCGCAACTCTTAATCCTAATATTAAGAGCCTGTGTTCAACGTTGAGGTCTCAGTAAGCCGCGAGCCTTGGCCAACATAGGAGGTTCTTAACTGCTGTCGCGTACTGCTGTGTATGCGGCGCCTTTTCGGCCATTTTTACAGTTTGCGACTCCGACATACCTGGTACCTGGTACTCTGCAGACTGAAGACTGTAGAGTTGAGACACGTTTTCGTTTCCGAAACGTCTGTTGACTGTCATCCTTTTTTGCGCGTTTTGTGCACCTTTTGTGCACCTTTTTTGTGCGCTGCCGCCGCCGCTGCGCTCTCAATAACATAAGTGGTTGGGGAGATACGCCGACTTAGCGGACCACCTTCGCAAGGCCATTCCGAAGGAGGCCAGAGTGCTAGTCGTCGGCTGCGGGAACAGCAGCATGAGCGCGGACATGTACGACGACGGTTATAGGTAAGCGCCTACCACCGACGACTGAGCAGGTTCTGGCTGTTGTTCAGTATTCATGGGAGTTTTTAGTGTTTGCAGGGGGTATTAGCTGGGGGTACCCGGGTACCTTGTTTTGTTTCCCATTCCATACCACCGACGACTGAGCAGGTTCTGGCTGTTCTTCAGTATTCATGGGAGTTTTTAGTGTTTGCAGGGGGTATTAACTGGGGGTACCCGGATACCTTGTTTTGTTTCCCATTCCATTCATTCTCTCCGCTATATTTGCTCTTCCCTCCTTATCTTAGTAGTCGCAAGTCAGATTCGGGGTCACATACCGGACTTTTCTCCCCCCTCCTCACTACGGCATGTGCCTTCCACTTCTTATCGCAAAGAGGAGTCACCCCTTTCTTCTCTCGTCGAAACGCGCTGATATGGTACCTATGTACCCGAGTATCGCTTAAACAACCTGATTTAGTAGACTGGTACGTCCAGAGTGTACACCGCCGAATGATACTTAAATGTCCCCGTGCAATATTTTGGCTGTGCCGAAACTTGGAGGCATCGTGTTGCACTGCTACACGTGTTGGCCAGTTGTGATCAAGAAGAGGGCAGCGCTATATCTTTGTTTCTCATAATGACAAACGCCACCCGGGTATGGTATAATAGGAAACCGGTCTCTTTTGGGCGAGTCAAGGCCTATTTAGGCCTTATTATACTGGTTTTAGTGTAGGGGAGATGGTCACTCAAGGGGCTAATCCGCGGTCTCCTATGTACGAAGCATATTTGCCCGAGCATGGACACCACGGCGCTGGCAAAGGGTACTGTAAATACTTCCCGTCAAAATCAAACGGCCACGCCCTCTGTATATTTGCTCGTACGCTGCAGTCTTCTTGTGCCGACGAACGCTTGGCCGCTTTCTACGCGTACGTGGCAACGCTTGGCCGCTCTCAAGTGCTCACTCCCACCCAGTACCTGTTCTCACCCGGCCACCACCTTCCCTCCCAGACCACCCGCATCCCCCACCACACTCCCCCACTCCTATACCTCCCACCTCCCCCCGTTCCCACCCACCTCCACCCCCACCATCCCCGCGCATTCACCCCTACTCCCACTTTCCCTCCCACCACATCCCTCCCCACCCCGCTACGGCCATGCATGATAATGAGTACACCCCCCACCCACCCCGTAAACAGCCCCCTCCAACCCCTGCCTATCCCCACCTTTGCCCTCCCTCTTCCCCTTCCGCGCCTTGCCTCTTCAGCCGTAACCTTCTCTTCCGGACGTTGCGCTTCCTATCGCTCATCGCTTAAATCTTGTCGCTTATCGCGTATCGCTTGTCGCTTATCGCTTCATACGTATCTCTGATGCGGCGGCGGCCACGCGGCAGAGACCTGCTGAGCACGGACTTTTCTGGCGTGGTGGTGGACATGATGCGGGCGCGGCACAAGGAGTCTCGTCCCGGGCTACGGTGGGAGACGATGGACATGCTGGCGCTGGATTTGCCGGACGGTAGCGTTGATGCCGTCGTGGACAAGGTGAGAGTGTCGGAAGGGGAAAGAGGGGGGGGGGGGGGGGGGGGAGGCTGGAGTTTGGAGGGGAGGAAGGGGAGGAGGGGGGGGTACTCTACTGTCATGAATGGCCGTAGTCGTATACCATAGACCCTCGCATCCCTGCAATGCCGGGACAGAGCACGTCGGGTTTTCACCGATCAGGCAGACATTGCTTGCCTGCACCAAGCTTAAAGCGCCGTGAAGTGTTTGGCCGGGGAGGGGGTGAGGGGGGATAGGGGGTTTGCGGTGAGGGGCGAGGGTCGCGGTGTCGTTTGGCCGGGTTCGTGGTGCCGTATTGGTGTAGAGTCGGTTGCCACCCCTGAGCGATGCTTGGTGTGCCTGCTTGTCTGTCCCACTGCAGACGGCGAGGAGATTGCTTTCTCCCTTTCTCAACCCCCCTCCTCCCCTCCCTCCCTCTCTCCCTCCCTCCTAAACCCCTCCTTTCTCTCTCGTCAAACCGGGTACCATGGTACCTTTTTTGTCAGAGAAACGAGAAGGGGGCATATGACCCTTCTGTCATACCTTCCTTATAGATATCTTGATAGCTTGCCGTGGTAGTACAACCGAAAGAGTCGTTGTCGACGTTGTGTCTTGTACTTTTTGCTGAGTTCTCCTTAGTTTTCTCCGTACGCTGTCCTTCTCTCTGGTTAAGCGTTGCCCTCCCTAACTTGTGTACAGCTGCAACCACATTTCGGGGTCAAATATATCATGCTTGCATAGATTGGACAGGTCATATAGATCCCCATTCCCCATCTCATGATCTAGTACGTTAGATTTTTCGGGGCTGATAGATGCCTGATTTACATGATCCGTACTGTCTAGATAACGTTTGCCGAGTGGGATCTGTATGACACGGCTCTTGCGCACTTGCTTGCCGGATGGGATCTGTACGATACAGCTCTTCTTGCAGAGCAGGTCGTTGTCAACCTGATATGTGTGACCTTTCCCGCGCTCCTTTGTACCTTCCTCCCTATGACCTTCCTGGTCAGGCGACAATGGACGTCTTGATGCCGGCAGTTGACGAATGAATATTGGGTCTACTATAGATGATGCAGAGTAGATCGCGATGGGTCCAATGTCTGTAATATTTCCCACAATTTTTTTGTACCTGCCCCCTCTTCTCCCTGGGCAAGCGACAACAGACGCCTTGCTAGCGAGCAAGGGCTTACAGGATCTAAACGATCCAGATCATGATCTGTTCGATGTCTGCGACATTTCCCACGTAATTTTGTACCGCTCCTTTTTCTGGGCAGGCAGCAATGGACGCCTTGATGGTGGACGAGGGGGACCCCTGGAACCCCGACCCAAGGACGGTCGAGCGAGCCCACCGCATGTGCTCCGAGGTTTCCAGGGTGCTCGCCCCCGGTGGCGTTTTTGTGCAGCTGTCGTTCGAGCAGGAGCATTTTCGGAAGAAGCATCTTTTGGGCGATTATGTATCTGCCACTTCTGCCGTTAACCCCGCTGCCGGCAGTAACCGAGAAGACTTGGCGCCAGAGGGATATGAAGGAGGCGGGGGCGGGGAGGGAAGCGAGGGAGGCGGTGGAGGGATGTACGGGTGGGCTCTGCGCGTTGAAAACATTCAGCGCACGGGGGGGTGCTTCGGTCAGTTCTTGTACGTGATGAGGAGGGTAGGGAGAGCGGGGAAAGGGGAATGGGAAGAGGGCGGGGGAGAGAGGTGTTGTCTCGCCCGAGAAGAGAGGTAGTCGTTGCCAGTTGCAGCTGTGGCTGTAGCTTTGACTGCAGCCGTAGTCGTGGCTGCACCTGTGGCTGCAGTTTGGGTAGCTGCAGACGCGGCAGGGGGGGGAAATTTTACCCGCCCTTATGCTGTGTATTTGCTTAGTTCCAATGAAATGAGCCGATCTGGCCTGAATATCCGGGTAACTCGGATGAAAACAGACCCGAGCATGGGTGAAGAGGCAAAGCGTTGCAGGCTCTCGGAGGGGACTCGGTTATGCGGGTGACCACCGACACAGACGAACGAGTCGTAGTCTAGTCCTTCTACGGGTGAGACGCGTTCCACGATAGAGGTGGCACATTTCCGCCATTTTTTTTCTGGATGACAGGGCTCCTTAACCCGAAATCATCGGAATGCCAATCTTTTTTCGAAAAATGACGTTTTTGTATACTTGGTCCATGGGACTTTTCATCGGGATGCGATTTGATTTTTTATTTAAGTCAGTTTTCGGGTGAGGTATGGAGCTCCTTAAGGTCAAGTGAGGAGCCTACGAAAAATTAGAGTGAACTTCTATCGTAAAACGCCTCGTGATTGGTGGTAAGAACCGCCACTGCGATCGGAGAGCCTATGCCAAGAGGATGGAAGCTATTTGGCAGAAGGGCGGAAAAGAGGTTTTCGTGCCCGCGAATTTCTGATCGGTCAAATATTTTTAAGGAGCGCTACATACCGCTGTGGTGTTTCCGATTGTTTGAAAACCCCTGGGGGGAACGATACGTCACCCAAGGTGGCGTCATTCTCTGCGCATGGACGTTTTTTTGGCCGTTGATGACCTTAACGGGAAAGAATGCAAGGCGCTGAACTATCCGTGTCGAGTCGTTTTCTCTCGGTAGTTGTAGAGAATAGGCGAGATGGAGTAGTGCCTTCTGTGGCACCGATAGGGGGCACTCCTCCAGCAAGCCACGTGCTTTTGTGGTTTAGGTTGGGCGAGTTGCTTCCGGTTGGCCGTCGTGAAGATTCTGTATCATGCCATACCATTGGTGCCTTACGAGTATATTGCGGGGCCAAGCATCTGGTACATGGCTTTTGAAGAGGAAGAGGAGGAGGAGGAGAAAAACGAGGTACCAGCAGCTACAAATGGTCGTAGCCGGTATCGTGCTATAATCGAGTGGGTGTGTTCTTTTTTCAATTTCGCCTTCTGTCACAGTAAAACGAAAAAGACGCTTGTTGATAGGTGCCTTCTTACGTCCTGGAAAGCGCAAGAGCGGTAGTAAAGCAATCGATACCTGGTATATAATAGCCCTTTTCTCAAGAGTGTACCAGGTATTTCTTAGGTTTTCTGTCCGCACTGAATCTCAGACCACTCCGTAAGGAAATTTGACCCCTTGCCTGCAAGCGAATCCTTGACGCCTACCATTGACTCCTTTTCTTGAAGCGAGTTCTTGATCCCTTTTCAACAAACAGCGCTGACCACAAGCAAGCATGACTCACAATCGCAAGAATCGGTGGGACGTTAGCTTCGACGGTGCGGCCACTGGCAGGGATATAGCTGAGACATAGGCATGTGGTTTGCTCCAAGCCCCACGTCCCCCCGTGCCTAGAGTCCTGAACGGCACGATTTCGTTCAGATTGAGTTTTAGTCGACAGTGGACGACAGCGAGAGGAATAAAGAGCATGATTAAAAGCATGGTGTCTCATTTTATAGCTCGCTCCTCGCGTCTCATGCGAATCTGCGGCCGAGCATTGACAGTCGAGCATCGAACAAACTAGGTACAACTAACTAGGTTTTAGTGCAGGCGCCAAAAAATACGCGGCCTCTCTAGGCTATCCAATTTCCTTCCTCCCTTCACCCAGGCTTTCACTCCGCCGCAGCGACTGCTGCTACTGTTACATGGGAAGTGTAGAATGCAACCAAAGTAGACCTACTGTTGTTAACAGCACCTCACGTACTGCCGAACAGTCGCAGCGCAAAGGAGGGAAGCTCACACATCCGGAGATACGGTACACGAACAGAAAACCAAATCACCCCTGTCACGCAAGTGAGGTCCTCAAGGTACATACCCGAGAAAAAACTCCCAAAAAAACACTATCACCAACCACTATCACCACCATCGATGCAACGTAACTATTACCATGAAGCAAACCGCAGACAGTATTCGACGCCAGCGCCAAAATCAGACAGCCGACGGATCTACTAATTACCGAGGAAACAAATAAAAAAAACAGCAACTCTTCAAGGCTTATGTCGCGACCCGCTCGAGTCCACCAAAACAGCAGCGGCTACCGTTACTCCAGGCATGCACCAGGTCTAGCACCTATTCATAACACAGACGGTGGTCATCGAGCACCACTGGCAAGGCTTTTACTCTGCCTCGTGTTCCTCTCAGTGCGAGACAGGAAATCGGCCTCGTTGAACACGGGAGCGGCGGCGAAAATTCGTCCGCGGCGCGGCAGTGGT
Organism: Macrocystis pyrifera; assembly: GCA_031763025.1. Taxonomy (NCBI): domain Eukaryota; class Phaeophyceae; order Laminariales; family Laminariaceae; genus Macrocystis; species Macrocystis pyrifera. The sequence goes on from JASSKH010000026.1 coordinate 327,213, forward strand.
TCCGGTTCGCCGGACCCGGCCTCTGGTAACCGTCGAGGATCGTCGGCGGTTCGCCCGCCTCCGCCGTTCGTGCGCCTGTCTACGGGGGGAGGCGGTGCCGCGTTGCTATCCCCTTGTGCCCACCCTCGCGAGGTCGGCGGCGGCGGCGTCGGTGGCGGCGGCTTCTGCGCCGACTGCTGCTGCCGCGGGACCATTTGTGCTGGGTTTGTACCGACCGGTCTTTCCGTACCCGGGATATCTCGGCGCCCCGGCCCTCCTTCTCGATTGGAATTCGTCATCGGTTTCGAAACGGCCCCGGTCTCTCGCGCAGCAGACCCGGGACGACGCGCCGTCTCCTCCTTACCGCCGCCGCACGCCTTGGTTATCGGGATGGCGGCGGTTTTCTCCTGCACTTTTGGTGCCGCCGCTAAAGCCACCTGTGATTGACCCCCTCCGGTGCGGTTGGCTTTGATTTTGGTTGAATTCGTCGTGACTGTAGGGACCGCTGCCCTGGCCCCCACCGCCTGAGCCCCCGCCCCTACCACAGGCGCTGCCGCCGGCGCGGCTGCCACTGCCGCCTTTTCTGCGACGTCTCCTCGCGTCTCCCCCTTAGCGCCGGCGCTAGCGGGGGGTGAGGTCGCTGAAGCCGCCGTGGGGACCGATGCGTCAGGCGATTTGCTGACAGCAGTAGCACCAGCACCAGCAGCTGCAGCATGAACACTAGCACCAGCACCACCCGCAGTAGCATCTGGACCAACAACAGCGCCACCAGCACTAGCATCAGCACCAGCACCACCAGCACTAGTATCAGCACCAGGGCTAGCGCTAGCACTAGCACCAGCCGCGGTCGCGGTGCTAGCGGTGGCAATAGCGGAAGCCGTCGATTTCTTCACGCCACCGGCACCACCATCACCGTTTGCAGATGCTGCACTGCCGTCGACCCCCTCGGTTCTGGCCCGCTTGCAAGGCCGCCCGTCGTTCTTTCCAGGGTTCGGCTTCTCCGGCAAAGTTCTCACTTCCCCCCGAACAGCCGCGGCATCGATAGGACTACCCGACGCGGGTGTGACAGCGACAGCGACGGCCTCCGGCAGAGCAGCGGAGGAAGCCGCGGCGGGGAGGGCCTCCCCGGCGGATTTCCCAATCGGCTGCGTCTGCTGCTTCGCGTGCGGTTGTGGCTTCTGCGGCTGTTGTTTCTGCTGCTCCTGCTCCTGCTGATGCTTCGGTTGCGGCTGCTGTTGCTTCACCTGCGGTTGTGGCTGCTGCGGCTGTTGTTTCTGCTGCTCCTGCTCCTGCTGCTGCTTCGGTTGCGGCCGCTGCTTCGGCTGCGGTTGTGGCTGCTGCGGCTGTTGTTTCAGCTGTTCCCGCTCCTGCTCCTGGTTCGGTTGCGGCTGCTGCTGCTTCGGCTGCGCCTGCTGCTGCCGCTCTGGCTGCTGCAGCTTCATGGGCTGCGATTGCCGCTGTGTGGGGTGCGGCTGAGGCTGCGGCTGTGCGGGCTGCGGCTGCGGTGACGCCACTGTCACAAGGGCCGTGGTCGCCCGCGAAGCTTCAACATTAGCCACCAGTGGTGTATCAGCAGAAGGCGGCAGAATAGGGGCTGCCAGCGGCGCGGTAGGATCGCTGCTATCCTCGGCGCCACCGCTCGCCTCGTGGCTCTGCACTGCGGTAACATCTCTGCTACCGTTAGCAGCGGGGCTCGCCAGCGTCGCTTCGGAAGGAGGCTGCGGCACAACGGCAGTCGGCCTAGCCGGAGCAGTGCTTCTACCCACCACCTCACAATTCTTCGAGAGGCTGCTGTTGGCCGGGGACGTCGGAACAGTCGGCGACGGCGTCTCGACGGCCGCTGACACTTGCGCGGTCTTCGACCCCGCCACATCGGCCGCTGGGGACGGGAGCGGCGTCCCGTTCTCCGTGGGTCCAGTTTTAGCCCCGGCGTTTTCGGTAGTAGCACACGCCGCTGCTGGTACCGCCGGTGCTGATGCTGCAGCTGCTGGTGCCGCTGCCTCTGGTATCGCTGTTGCTGGTGCCGCGGTTGTTACCGCTGTCACCGCTGCAGCCACCGCTGCTGGTACTGGTACTGCCGCTGCTGGCATCGCTGCTGCTGTTGCTGCTGGTATCACTGCTGCTGGTACTCCTGTCGCCGCTGCTGGCACCGCTGCGACCAATGCTGGTACTGGTGCCGTTGCTGTTGGCATCGTTGCTACTGTTGATTCTGCTACGGCTTTTGTTGCTGAAGGCATATCTGCTGCTGGTGTTGCTATCGCCGCTGCTGGCGTCGCTGCTGCTGATGCTGTTGCTGCTGGCACTTCTGCTACTGGTGCTGCTACCGCCGTTGCTGGTGTCGCTGCTACTGCCGCTGACGATGCTTCTCGTATCGCAGCTACTGCTGGCACCGCTGTTGTTGGTGCTGGTGCTGCTGCCGTTGCTGGTGCTGGTGGTGGTGGTCTCGCTGCTGCTGGAGGCGCCGCTACTGTTGCTGGTGTTGGTATTGCTGCTGTTGTTGTTGTTGTTGTTGTTGCTGGCGCTGGTATTGCCGCCGCTGCTGCACCGCTATTGCTATCGCTACCGTCAACGCCGGCGTCAACCGCGGTTCTATCAGAACTGCCGCCGTTTTCCTTGCTATCGCCGCCTGCTTCGCCGCCTCCCTCACAGCCGGCCGCGGGGGAGGATTCAACACCGACGCCGTCACTTTCTATCACGGTATGCTCGCCGCTCTGCTTCCCGCCGCCACCACCACTGCCGCTGCCATCGCCATCGCTACCGCCACTGCTGACGCTGACGGCACCGCTAACGCCACCGCTTACGCCACCGCTAATGCCACCGCTGACAGCACCGCTACCCCCAACGGCAACGCTAACGTCACCGCTATCGCCACCGCCAACGTCACCGGAAACGCCACCGGTAACACCATCGCTAGCGCCACCGTTAATGCCGTCGCTAACGTCGCCGGTGATAACGCCACCGCTAACAGCATCGTTACCACCACCGTTATCGCCACCGGTGAAACCGACACCGTTACCGTCACCATTAACACCACCATCGCCACCCTCAACGGAGGAAGCATCATCCCCATCATCCAGGTCAGCAGCGCTCCGCCACATCCTCTCGATCTTCCGCCATGTCGCCCTAAGATGGTCCCAATCATCGTCCGCAACACCTCCCGCCAGTCCTACACCCTCGTCCCTCGCGAGCGGCTTCATCAACTGCCACGAAAACTTCAGCAGGTCCTCCAGGTTATCGGGGTTCACGCCCCATGCATCGGCGTACGACCGGACCCGCCCCTGCATAAAAGGCGAGTGGGCGTTTCGGTAAGAGGGGGGGGGGGGGGAGTTACTGTCAAGATATGACACCTTCGTCGTTGGCGCTAACGAGGTGGGGCGGACGGACCAATGCGTCTAGCACCACTCTGTGTAAAGAGTAAGGTCTATATTTCTGTCTATTTATGTCCTTCCTTCCTTCCTTCCTTCCTTCCTTCCTCCTTCGCTTGTCGGCTTCCTCCTGGCGCCCTCCTTCCCTCCTTGTTTTCCATCCCTGGGTCATCCCTTCCTTCCTCCCTCCCACCCGCCCTTCTTTCTTCTTTCCTTCCTCTTTTTCCAGCACTCGACTCACAGCTCACGGTGCCACAATACGACTCCTCAAACATCCCTCGACTCACCAACAAAACAAAACTAATTGCAAAAGCACCACCTACATGCGGAAGAAGCGCGGCATACGGTATAAAGGGGCATGCACTTCGGGAGGGCATGTACTTTGGTGGGGAAGGGACGACAGCAAACCGACACGCGACACGTCTGAAAACAACCATAGTGCTGTGCATCTTCTTGTGGGTAGTACGCTGCCTCCTCGGTGGATGCTGCGACTCGTACAGCGTTATCATATGTGTATGATACGTACGAGTACGCATGCTGATATCATTTACATTTTCTTCCGAGTATTATATACGATTTTCTTCAGACATCGTGCACCGGGTATATATTTTCGGTGTTTGGCTATTTTTCTCGTGACGTAATCTTCCACCCCAGAGCTGTTGGAGCTTGTCCTGTGACAACGGACTGCACTGTCGCGACAAGCTAGAACCCTTCGAGGACTGCAGTCCCGTTTTGGAGACTGACCATACAAATAATAAGTAGTTTGTACCTAAAACAGGACTGCAGTACTAAAAACGGTTAACGTGACAACAACAAACCACTTACAACAACACATTGATAGACTAAGCTACAGTAACTCTTCAGAGCATACGCATGCGGACAAATCAAAGAGACGGACTGCTCACATCTCCTTCTGCCTGGTCGTTGCACAAGGCCGGTTCGAGAATATTCGTGCCCCTCACGGGGTCCCAGCCGCACTTAAGGCAAGCCAAGATCGCCTGCCCCACCGCTAGGCACATGTGATTCGGCGGGCTTCCCTGCAAAATAAAAGGCATGGGGTGAAAATGAGCGCGGTGAGTCGGGGGGTGACCGATGAGGGTTGCCCTGCAAAAAAAAAATGTTATGTCATAACGAGCGCGTTGAGTCGGGGTATTGATGATGATCAGCCATTGCACCGAGAAAACAGGCAACAAAACGCCGGTTCCCCATAAACGACGAGAAGGCGAACGGTTTGCGACTGACCATGGCCGTGGAGGACGAGGGGGGGGTGTCTCATGTCATGCATGGTCGTAGTCGTATGACCATGGACCCTCGCATCTCTACAATGCCGGGACGGAGCACGTCGGTTTTCACCGACCACACAGACATTGCTAGCACCAAGCGCCAAGAGCCGTGAGGTTGGGGCGAGTCGCATGGACGGTGAGCTGCATTCTACCATGAACCGTTGGTCAGAGGGCGAGGGGGGGGTGTACTCTTGCCTTAGTCATTCGACCATTTACCACGCATCCCTTTCGAGATGGAACACCGTACCTACTCCAAATAGAGACACCTCCAACAGTTGGGCGCTCATTGCGTTGTTTCCATATAGTACATACCTGGTATGGACTTTTTGCTACTCTTCCTGTTTCGCCGCCTGTGGCCACCCTCCATCTCCTAGGATAGCGATCATTTTCTCGCTACTATCTACTGCAGTGTACCTAACCGGTCAGGAAGGGGTCAATCCACAGCACATTGGGAAGCAACCGTCTCAACCTACGTCGTAAACAAACCAGAAAAACGCCCACTCCAGCCCTTGTGTGTATGCGTGTTCTAATACCTGGTACAACATTAAAAACCGTCGCTTCTACCCATCGGTACCCAGCACGCACACGGCGCCTGTGCTGAATATTCACCTTTACCATAGACCGATGTCAGCTGTGTAGTCACACACGAAGATATCTAACCCTGATCATAAACCGCAAAAAATAACAAATACGGACAATAGTCAATGCCATGTGCTTTTGGGAAAACCATCGCACCTAAACTTGACGGGAGGGGGGGGAAAAATCTTATAGTTTTCGTGGCAGCAACTACGACGTCACCAGCACCAAAACGAACACCCAAGACACTAGCAGCACTGGCAGCAATACGACCACAAACATCACTAGTATCACGGACACCATCATCAACGACAGCACCCATAATCCACACCATCACCGACACAGGTATCCACACCAGCATCCACAACATCACTACCAATCACACCGACAACAACCATAGCATCACCACCACCACCACCACCACGACCACCACAACTTACCCCCCCTCCCCCTCCCCTCCCCAACACACGCAACAAGCAACGCGACAAACACCCACCAGGCCGGTAGCCACCGAGTGCTGTACAGTTTCGAGATTGTCCCCGTACCCCGGGAAGGTTGTAAGGTTATCCTTATCCACTGGGAACTCCGCGTGCGACTGGCCCAGCACGTGCACCACCAGCACCGGGGACGGCACACCACCATCCCCGCCTTGTCCCACAGTGGCGTTTCCCTCCGTTTGCGCTGCCGCCTGAGAGGAATCTGTCGACATCGCTTGCGGGGTTGCCGTTGCTGATGCTGCTGCTGCTGCTGCTGTGGGTGTGTCTGGGTCTGGGTCATTCTTGACACAAACCACTCCCGGGCACCAGCACTCGTCGTCTTCGACGGCCTCTCCCTCCAAATAAGCAACGAACGCTGCCGAATGCAAAACCAAAAAACGTAAAGCGGAGTTCCGGTTATCCCAACAAAAAAGTTCTCCCTTGACCACAACATGCAGAGTACTACTGTACTGCAGATCATGTAAATCAGGGGATACTGTAGATATATACCCCGACAGACCTAGGCAATGACATGGGGATTATCTGATCCGCCGGATGCGTCGAACTTGAGAAGTAGTAGCTTCAGCCAACCAGTTGACAGCAGAGAATCCCCCAAAACAAAAGCAGAGACAGACGGAACAAAAACTAAAACAACAAGGTGTCAAGCCGCATGGGCAGCCAGCTCAGGCGGCATTTTACAGGCCGCCAAAACCTGATGCACACAATATGTGTATCAATACGAAACCTCCCTCACCTGCTCGCACCCAGACGATCTGGCCCTCTCGGCAACACGCCTCCGACGACAGCCCCTGCGCCCGCTCTGCTACCGCCTCAATTTCCTCCGCCACCGCCTCCACCTCCTCCCCCTTCACCGTCACCTCGACGGGCCTCCCTATCCGTTCGTAGGTCAGAGAGCACGACTCTGGAAGGTTTCCTTTCTTCGCCGCTCGACGTATTTGGCGTTTCAGCTGCCGAGAAGTGGTGTCAGCAAATGGAGGCGTTTCGTGGCACACGGGGGGGGGGGGGGGGGGGGGTTACTTACGTCATGCATGGCCGTAGTCGTATAGGATTTGGAGGGCGTACTCATTTGTTGCTTCCCTTAGTCATTTGACCATTGACCACGCATCCCTTTCGAGACGGATCACCGTTCCTACTCCTAATAGAGACACACCTCCAACAGCTTATTACGTTGTTTCCGTGTGCTACATAGAAACGTTTTGGAAATGTTATCCCATTCCAGATTCGCCGCCTGTGGCCACCCTCTATCTCCTAGGATAGCGATCGTGTTCTCCCTGCTATCTAGTGCACCAAACTCCTCCATGTAACATTCGTCTCTCAATCTCTTCTAATACATCCCGTTCCTCCTGGTACATTTCACATTCTCCTACTATGTGAGTTCTACTCTCAATTGCTTTGCCACAAGGGTATCTTTGAGCGTCTACTTCCTTCTTCTCCCAGCTACTGGTGTACCTCTTTCATCTTTTTGGCAGGTCCAGGCCCACTATAGGAGGAGGTGTGTACTCATTTGTTGCTTGCTTTAGTCATTTGACCATTGACCACGCATCCCTTTCGAGACCGAGCACCGTTCCTACTCCTACCAGAGAGAAATCTAACAGTTGAGCGCGCATCACGTTGTTGTCATATATCATACCTGTACACACTTTTGGCTTATCTCGTTTGTTGCTAGCCTTAGGATTTTGACAATAGACCGCGCTTCCTTCTCGAGACGGGGGGGGGGGGGGGGGCTAGAAAGAGGAGACGAGAGGTGACGGGACGAGACATGACTACAGGTATAAATGCTACGGTACATAGGAAACCGTTCATTTTTTTTTTTTTTTGGGGGGGGGGGGGGGGGGTACTCATTTGTTGCTTGGCTTAGTCATTTGACCATTGACCACGTGTCCCTTTCGAGACGGAGGTTTTGGTTGGGGGGGGGGGGTCATCAATCCTATTAGCTGCTGCACCCACGGAATCTTGGGATTAGTGTAGGATACTGTTTCGCAAGTCGGGCAGACCGCGATCTGTATAATCTACCAGGTAGATCTTACCCCACCGTTGGGGATGTTGTGCAGGACCTGTCAAGCACAGATCCAACCCAGCAAACGTGTCCTAGAGCATGGACAATATACCCCTGCCACCCAGAAGCACGAGCGATATCACACAATATCAGCGGTCTATCTGCTTCGAAGCATCTACTGTGGTGGAGATCATGCAAGTAGGGATCGACATACCATACAGACCAGGAATTAATCTCCTGTATCTATCTGCTCTGAGAGCTATCCAGATCACGACGTGGGAATCATCTGTGGATGATCTGTCTGCCCGACGGGTGTAATATTTGCAGTACAGCATTATCACGGGGGACCACAGTAAATGGGACCAAATTTTGTTAGTATAAAAATAGGGAAATATATAGGTTTTTGTGTGTACCGTAGGTGCTATTTACTATGGTCCTGCGCAATAGTACAAGCGTCAACCCTGTCACGGCTACTGCAGTCCCGTTTTAGAGACAAACCACTCTAATTCCAAGTAGTTTGACCAAAAACAGGACTTCGGTCCTACAAGGATATAGTTCTCAAGACCAGACGAATCAGAATTCACGAATACCCGGCCCAGCGAGCGACCGCTGTCCAGGTGCAAGCCACGGCCCTGTTTTGTTCGCGTGTTCTGCCAGTCTGCCAGCACCGTCCCGTGCGGTATCCACTTGGTACTCCCACAAGCGCAATCAAACCAAACAGTGCCGGCTGTTGCTGCTGTCGAAGTGAGCTACATACTACCGATACGTACATACCCAGCCAAAGAATATGAACCATAACGCCTAATTATCTCTACAACAAATTGCAGATTATTATCATGTCGGTTCCCAATCCCTGATGATATTTTCCTTCGTTCTTGATACCTGTGGTAACGATGCATTTTGATGTTGTCGATCGTCTACGAGCAGAGCAAGCGCCCGAAATTTAAAAAAAAAAAAAAACGTAGGGGATCATGTTGCGGCCATGCCGTGCGAATCCTAGAATTGTAACGGGTAGACACCAACCTGTATATCACCCCCCCCCCCCCCCCCCCCCCCCCCCCCCCCCCCCCCCCCCCCCCCCCCCCCCCCCCCCCCCCCCCCCCCCCCCCCCCCCCCCCCCCCCCCCCCCCCCCCCCCCCCCAGTGACGCAGTTGCCGTTCCTGAGATCATCACTTTTCATCGTCAATATTCATCTCTGAAGGCCCAAGAGGACTAATAAACAAGTTTTATCAATAGTGTACTGTAGTGGGAATTTCAGTCAATCGCTTTAGGACTGCAGTCATGTTTTGGGACAAACCACCCAATTCCAAATAGTTTGTCCTCAAAACGGGACTGCAGCCCCGAAAGGGTCAAAAAGAGGGGTCGAACCGAGCTTCTCCCGGCAATTGACGACAGATGGGACGGCGCGGAGCGACAAGAGGTGGGGTGAGCAAAACACAAGACAAGGCAAGACAAGTTGAGACCACCCGGTGGCAGATGAAACGCCTTGAGGCTGAATAAGACGGTACCGGTCTAATCGCGAATACTGGGTGCTTGGTACAACAATAAGATGGTAACAAAATGTCTTGATGCGCCCTTTCATGTTTCGATCAGACTGATGAGAGAAAAAAACCCAAGAAAGGCAAGTTTTGAGATGGGATGGGAAGAGGTAAGGTGGGAAGGCACGGGATTGGGCGAGACCCTCGTGCGGAGTGAGACGTTTCGAAATAGTCTACGGGGTTGTGCAGGGCAATGATGGAAGCAGAGGTACCAACACCAACACCACTACCACTGTCAACAATAACACCAGAGCACTGAAACCACTACCTGCGATAAAACAAACATTACCAACAGCCCCAACACCATCGCCAACAAAATCAGCAAAAAACAAAAACATCACATTTGTCAACAACAAACCAATACAAGCACCAGCATCAAAATCAACAATAAACAGAAGCAACACTGCCATCACCACCAACAAAGCGGCACTGCCAACCAATAACATCAAACAGCCCTGATGCTCACCCTAACACTAACCCGCACGCCAACAACGACCGCTGACGCTACCGCTGACGCTACCGCTGACGCTACCGCTGACGCTACCGCTGACGCTACCGCTGACGCTACCGCTGGCGCTACCGCTGGCGCTATCGCTGGCGCTACCGCTGGCGCTACCGCTGGCGCTACCGCTGGCGCTAGCGCTGGCGCTACCGCTGGCGCTACCGCTGGCGCTACCGCTGGCGCTACCGCTGGCGCTACCGCTGGCGCTACCGCTGGCGCTGGCGCTACCGCTACCGCTGGCGCTACCGCTGGCGCTACCGCTGACGCTACCGCTGGCGCTATCGCTGGCGCTACCGCTGGCGCTACCGCTGGCGCTACCGCTGGCGCTCACGCTCGCGTTCACTCTCACGACATACGCGAGGTGGAACCTAAACCAGTCCCACCATTTAGCAACATTGCAGTGACACGTGCAGCATTTACTGAATAAAAACAAGACCACTTTCAGCAAAATGGAAAACAGCACGAAAGTCATCCTGAGGTGAAAAATGGGTGTGAAAAAATGCTATCTCTCCATACGTTCTTCCCTCCACGGGATTTTTTTCGTTATGGTTCCCCTTGCCGAAACCAAGCATTGCCTGGATGCAGCAGTTTTGAACATAATTTTAGCCACGCCTTTATTTTTAAGAGCGATAGGGGTGTTGTTAACACTTTTAGTCTAAAATATTTCTGATTTTGACGTACTGTACAGTTTCCAGTATACTTGGACCCATTGTGTATTATACAAAAAAAAAAAAAAAAAAAAAAGAGACCAGGCTGCGTAGACGGCTCCAATGTGGGGCGGACGCCTCAAGCAGGTTGTTGATTTCCCTGGGTGGTTGTGGTGGTGGAGTACACACCGAGATGGGCCGATACCTCGGGTCCACACGAGACGGAGTGACAAGACCTTGGGTGTGACGCTGAACTTGTGTAAAATGAGGCGGTACTATCGAGGGGAAGGTGACCCGGTGCCTACATTGGTTTTAACCCATTCAGGACTGCACTTCCGTTGTGGAGATAAACCACGTGGAATTAGAGCTACAGTAAGGTTTCTGTACAGCGCAGTACTACAAGAGTTAAGGAGGCGTTCTACGATAGAGTTGTCACATTTGGAAAAAAAAAAAAAAAGCTTTCTGAGCCACCACGGCGTCCTTATCGGGCGGCAGTTGAAGGAAGGAGGTTCGGTAGTACCACAGTTCGTCGGGATATCTGTATCATAAGTATTGAAGGTGCGCGCCCCACCCAAGCATCAGCCAGTCGTATTCGTATGTCTGTCCCCGTCGCATTCTGCATTCTACCTTGAGGGGATATGGGAACCTCAGAAAACTTATGCGTAGGGTCAACCTCTATCGTAGAACGCCTTCGAGACACCCGCGTAATCGTCGCCCATGGGGTTTCGATTGTGTCTCGGGCTTACCATGTTCCGTACACAGCTTGCAACGTTTGGCGTTTCCGGAAACGGCCGGTTGGGGTGGATGTACCGTAGAGAGCTCCTCGAAAAGTAACTTGTAGTATAGCCTCAGAAAGTGAGGCTTCTACCCCAACCGTACGCGTATCATGCGCCGGCCGGCTCCCAGACTAAAACTAGTATACACTACACTAGTCTACAGTAAACCAAGACCTCCGTTCGTCGCAGAGGCAGAGGTCGAAAACTGCCGTCTCCTCACATACTTCTCTTGTCCAAAATACGATGATCAAAAAAAAATTCTATACAAATGTTTTATCCAAACGATTCTTACACGTGCGGACAGATTGGTACCATATACTCGGTACCTGTTTTACCCTGTCACCACTGAAAGTGGTCTATTTTTGCCGCGCACCTGTTCTTTCGTCAGGCCAGGAGGCACGTCGACGCCCCAGCACCGCACTAGCCGCCGGAGATCGGGAAGGGTCCCCCCGCGTCCCTCCGCCGCTCCCGCCCGCCGCCCCCTGCCCCCCATCCGTGGTGCCTTCGGGTCGATGCAGAAGACAGGTGCCATTCTGGTGGGTCCAAAACAAAAAAAGCAGGGAGGGAAAATGTCGTTGAAAATGTTTGCCGCAGCAGAAAAAAACACACATCACCCGAACCCATCGAATCGTCCTATTAAGAAATAGTTAAACCCAACCCAATATTAATTATTATAGGTTCAAAAAAAGAGGCGTTTTGGCCACTTTCATCAACCTTAGGAAGACCCCATAGTTTGGTGGGTTGAGGATCATTTCTCACACAGCAAAACAGGCCATATATAGGAAACCCCAACCAAATTCGTTTCTACCAACATCTTCGCGAACACCCGGATAACTCCTTTGGTGGCGGGTTGTCAACCCTTTAAGGACCGCACTCCCCCGCTTGGGGGACAAAGTATTACGGGGGACCATACTAAATAGAACCTACAGTACGGCACATGCAAACAAAAATATATTGCACTATTCTTTCTGACAATATTTGGTCCTATTTACTATTAACGTCCCCCGTACTACCTAGAGTTTGAGCGGTTCGTCCCCAAAACGGGACCGCAGTCTGCCCTCAAAAGAGTTAACGCCAAAGCTACAACGTACCTGGTATCCCATACCACCAGCTACAAACTTCCGCGCATCGCACAAATCGTCGATTTCCACATTACGGTCTTGTCACGATGTTGGCGAAGAAAGGTCAGTTGGGTTGGGTTTCATGCCGTTGCTCCTTATCAGGTACCACTCTGTCTCTGAATACAAGCAATGTTTGTATACTGATATTTAATCAAAACGAACCATATCCTACGGACAGAGTGGTACATAGAATAGCAAATCCCAAGCCACGAAAAATGGTTTGCCGTGGGAAAAAGAGACCAATACGACGTTTTTTTGTTTTGTTTTTTTCAACCCCTCCCAATTATTCTTGGGTTTGGGTAACTCCGTGGGTTGGTTACCGTTTACGGGAGCTTCTGATTCACCCGTTTAACCAATCAGCTCCTCACGTTTGTCGGTTTCAACTATTAACATCATCGTAACCCAATCGAATTGGATTAGTATCGCAAACACGCAAAACACTCCATCAACAGACCTTCTCAGGGCATGTGTATTCCCGATCTGTGGGATTTAGCCCCTCTCAAAAGTCCCGAGACGGTTCCGTTGACCCTGTTACGGAAGCAGTCCCGCTTCGGGGACAAACCACACTAATTCCACGTAATTTTTCCCCAAAACGGGACTGCTGTCCTAAAAGGGTCACGATGACTTTCTTTGGTACAGGCTACAGTACCACACACACGCATATTCATACCTACCACTGCGAAACTTCCACACTCCGGACAGATCATATACAGACTATTTACAGATCATCGACTCCCACTTGATGACCCAGATCCTCAGGGCAGACAGATCAGACAAATGTATTCCTCATGTGCAGGCTCTACAGTAGCTCATGATGCGGGGTGGGAGCCGTACAATCGGCATGATCTAGGCACCTGTTTCCTGGGTTGGATCTAGATGATCTATCTGCAGCTGGTCTCTGTAAATAGATAGATCATGATCTGTCTGAGGCGTGTAAACCCTCAAACCTCTCCAGTGAGGGGGACTACACGCAGTGCTGCGTGTACTATTTCACGCCTACACACACGTCCACGTTAGACTGCATGTGTGTCTACGTATGTCCAGTACCGGATAGGTGTGTGTTGTCTTCACAGTAAAACGAAGTTTCGTGAGATCTACACAACAACATTCAGCAGAGCCTGTATCCGTTCGTACTGATTATTTGCCCTTGAGAGATGAGACAAACACTATCACATGGTCACAACCCACATAACACCAAAAATACCGGGACCCGATACGTCAAGGATGGCGACAAGAGAAAACGACACCAACACCCATAAAAAGGTCAAAACCAAAAACAAAGCAAGTGGGTCACGATTTCTGGACGAAGTTAGTAACCAAAATCGATATGTTTTTTCTTCATGTTTATACCTTGGCTTTATTAATAGTATGTCTGCCCATGCTTGGGTCTCCCGAATGGCCACGTAGTTGGGGTGTCGGAGTTTTTGTTTCACGTGCACCCTCGGGTACATTGCAAACAAACTTAAGAGTATTATAGCAAACGCAACGCCAAAACGTACTGGGTACGAAACATCACTACCACCACAACAACAACAACACAAAAAAAAATTACAGGAAAATATAAAAAATAGAACAAGTGCAATTCCAAACGTACAGGGTACGAAGTAGCACAACAACCACGAAAGAAAACAAAAAAAAAAAGACCAGAAAATACAAAAACTAACGCGGCCCGAAAAAAACGGTGACGGCAGACCGCCCAAAAAACAAAAACCTTACGTAGCCTTTCTCACATGCCAGAACTCCTGCACCAGAGCAAGCCCCGGAACGATAAACTCCTCCTCCTCCTCCCCCTCCTCTCCTCCTCCCGCCCCAGCCTCGGTGGACGACCCGCTGACAGAAGACCGGGCGGAGCCTGGTCGCCGATGCTCCCACCCCGTCCCTTCCGCCGCTCCCCGGGCTCCGCCCCCACTTCCACCCCCATTGGCACCGGCGCCGGCGTCTTGCGACAGCATCGATGCCGCCCCTACCCCCGTCCCCGCCGCCGCTGACCCCGGCTGGCGGCCATCGTGTGCGGCGTTGCCGTTCGCGAGGAAGCTACCAGCGTCGCCACCACCGACACCGCCACGGCCGTCACCGATGCGGTGGCTGTGGCTTCTGCTGCTCTCGCCGCTGTTGATACTGCTGTTGCTGCTGTTGTGGTTGATCTTGTTGTCGAGGCGGGGGGGATGTAAAGCGAGTCGGTTGGGCAGGTTGGAAGCCAGGGCGGCGGCTGCGGCTGCGGCTGCGGCGGCGGCGGCGGCGACTCCACCTCCTTCGGCTGCCGCTCCTGCTGCACCAAAGTTGGACGCCCTGCGCGCCGATGCGGCGTTCGCGCTAAGCTCCAACTGGTGGCGCGCAGCGGCGGCGGCGGCGGCGGCAGCGGCGGCGGACATTTCCTGTAGCACGAAGGTTGGGGTGATGACGGGTGGTGGCGGCGGCGGCGGCGGCGGAGGCGGCGGGCGAGGGGGGGGGGGGGGGGGGGGAGGGAGGGGGGGCGTACTAATGTGTTGCTAGACTTCGTCATTTGACCAATGACCACACATCCCTTGCGAGACGGAGCACCGTTCTTACTCCTACTGTGTATAGAGACACCTCTAACGTTTGAGCGCTCATTTACGTTTTTTTCCGACGAATACATGGAAAAGCTGTGCTTATCATACCGCCTTCCAGTTTCTCGCCGCCAGTGGCCACCATCTGTCTCCCCCGACAACGACCGTTTTCTCGATACTATCAGGATTTACTACGGTAGTGAGCCAAAAATTCTCGCCGGGGGAGGGGGGGGGGGGTCAGGGTTAGGGTCAGGGTTGGGCTAGGGATGGGCTTGTGACCTCGAAAGCGTGAGTCAACAAATCCAGACATTGAGCACAGAGATGGGTTACACATCGAGTACGGCAGTGATGGGGTTAGGGTCTGTTACCTCGGAAGGCGCGAGTTCACAAATGAGTTTACACATCACGTACTGCAGATATAGAGTAGGTTAGGGATACAGAGGGGACGAGCCAGGGTTAGTTAGTCTAGGGTTGGGGATGGGTTCAGGGCGTGTTACCTCGAAGGCGTGGAACGCCAGAGCGCGAAGTGTGGTCCCGTCCTGGAGCCGCTCCAGCTCCACCAGGACCTCGTGCTTTCTGGCCGACTGACGGCAAGGGCAGCAAAGGATGGAGATGAAGGGGTGGAACCAGAGAACACCGAGTCACGTCACGTCACGTCGCATCATCCATACGCAAGCTTTGCGAGAACAACGAGCATGGCAACGATAGGGCCAAGACCAAAAGCGCAGGCCAGAAAAATTCAACGTCGAACCCCTTTGGGATTTCAGAGGAGAAGTTCGACGATTACAGCATCGGCTTCTGCGTGATTGGGGGATGATATCCTACAACATGGTGTCCGAGTTACAATGGTTGAACGCAAGAATTCGTACGGGACGGGCAGCAGCGTGACCCTTCCCACCCGTACTGGTGGCCGCTCACGCTGTTCCTATTACAAATGGTTGATGTAAACATCAAAGTAACCAACCATCGTTTGGGTCGCTATCGAGGGGTCCCACACGAGCCAACAACAGCTGTACGTACATAGCACAAAGCAATAACAGCAGTACCAACAAAGTCGACGTCAACGAAACCAAGAACAAACGATGGCGACGGCTACCACGCCGTGCCGCAGTATTCACATTCCACCGACGGCCAACGAGCGCACGCACGCAACTAGCCTGGTTTTGTCGCCCGAAACACGACGAACGGTCTTTTGGTTTCTCTCACACCAAAAAAAAAAACGCTATACAACGAGGGCACGCACGCACCTCCGGCACGCTGTCCAAGACGAGGACCCTGACATGCTCTCGCCACAGGTCGACCACGGACTGACGCGACGGCGAAGGCATGCTCGAGCAAGTGCCAGTTGGTCGCAAGAACGTCAGGCGAACGCAGGCTACGAATGGCAGGTCTTGCTGCAGAGTGAGAGGCGGTCGGTGTCGGGGTAGGAGGGAAGGCCGACGGCAAAGGATGTAATGCTTCACACGGAGGCCAAACCACGACCGGTGAGCCGTGGTACCAAAAAAGCCCGCCCATGCCCTCTCTGGCAATCGAGTGAGATGTCCCGTCAAGGGGCGGACGACGAAAAACGAATCGAAACGACACCAAACCAAACCACAAAAAAAAAACAAAAAAAAAACCAAAGATTAGAGCAAATAAACAGAATCAAGCCGAACCGACAAAAAAATAAAAAAAAACTGAACAAACCCGACGGCAAACAAAACAACGAAAAAAAACAACTCCCCCGATACCCCACCAACAACAAAAACAAATAGAAAAACTCCAGCCACAAAAAAAACAAAAATCCCCAAAACAGTCCCCAAACAAAACACGGCACAGCCATCAAAACAACGCCCAAAAACACAAAAAAGAAGAAAAAAAAAAAAAACGATAAGAAGAAGCAATAAAAAAGTCACCCACCCTGGGAGAGTGAGCCCTCTCGCCGAGCGTCGTAAGCGTTTCCTGCGTCGCCGGCTGCCCATCCACCAGAGTCACAACGTCGCCGTCCCTCATGCCCGCCGCGAAAAGAGCGCGCTCCCTGGGCAAAAACGCCTGCGCTCGCACATAAACAAAGACCGCAAATCGGACAGATCAGATAGATCTCGTAGTTCATGATCTGGTTCTGATGGCAGAGATAGATTCCTAGTGCCTTAGGGTTGGGTCATTGGCACAGTATGTATTGGCAGTGGCAATCTACTGATTGGCCTGGCCAGCATATTAGCCAGCAGTTGACATCTTACGTAAGCCCAGGAAACACGCCATATTTAGTACGGAGACCCACTGAAGGCGTTGCGAGAGTGAAGGCGTTGCGAGAGGATAGACTAGAGACAGCAGACAGTATACTGCTGCGATCCAGTATACTGGTTGATTTTGACAACAGTTTAATCACTACTGACTGCTTCACCCAGTGCCCAGCCCCATATTTCCAACATATGATCTGCGAGATCTGCAATACGTCACGGTTGCCCTCTGAGGTCTATATATGACACGGCTCTTGCGCACATGTTTCTCGGGTGGGATCTGTACCGTACAGCTCTTCTCGCACAATATTGAATCTGTATGGTACAACTTTTCTTGCACAACATGCTCAGAGCCTATCTTAACGGGGAACACTAAATTTCGTTATTTGGAAATAAAATTTCAATTCCAATGAATTTTAATTAGATTTCGAAAAAAAAACGTGTTTGTATCCTATCGGGAAACGGCGCATTCATTGTCAAACAAAAAGGAATTCGAAACAACCAGGAATAACGCAGCGCGTCACACAACGCCCAGCCGACAAACGGAGACAAGCGTAGACGAGAGCGAAGGTTTGCGTTGTCGCGTGCGCGCCGCCGCCAGCATTTTTTTTTATTTTGGTGGAGCAAAATAGGAAGCTATCACTCAGGGTGTCTTGGGTGGGCGGAGAGAGCCCTCAGGCGCCACGTGCGGAACAGCAACGGTGATTCAACTATCGAGGTCTCGAGCGTATCCTCTGTTTTTTTGGTCGTTTCCTCGGTTTTCGTGATGGTTGGCCGATGGAGCAGGCCGAAAAAATGGGCTTGCGGCCGCCATGATTTATTTTGAGGCGCCACCGCCGGGGTACGATATGCTATGGTCGGTGGCCGTGGGCGCGGCTATTGCTCCGGTCGCCTGTCGTTGAGGTTCGGGTTTTATCGCCTCGACCGTGGTCACCGAAGCGGCCAAGAATCACCCTAGACTCCAGCGGGGGTGTTGACTCACCATGAACACGCTACATCAAGGCTGATCAACTCCCAAAATCGAAATTGAAATTAAAAAAATCACACGAAAAAAGGCCCACAAGACTTTTCGCTCAAATTGACTTTTATAGTTTGCCCCTTCGAATCCTGCCTGGTCATTCACTCTTCGGCCAATCAGATGCAAATTGAATTAGAAAAAAAAAAAAAATCAAATCAAATTGAAAGAACCAAAAGTCCTCGATAACACGGGCCCTCATCAAGGAAAATATAGGGCCTACTATAGACAACCTAGATAAATGTTGTATTAATAGTGCATACGTTGTGTGCAAAACCACACCCAAAGGCGGAAGCTGACTTGTCAAGATAAAAAGTATAAAAACCCGTGTGTATCTTTCGCCCCTGCGTTCCAGCCCGCTCGCTGCACGTGCTTGCTATTACGGGGGGGCATAGTAAACAGGACCCACTATTGTTAGTAAAAATATGTAAATGTATGGCTTTTTGTGTGTACTGTAGGTCCTATTTACTATGGTCCCCCGTAATAGCTCGCACGTGATAAAAGCTTGCCCACTACTGTGACGGGGAGCCATAGCGATCAGTACCCGCGATGGACCCAAAAGCCACAGACCAGCACCTGGAACGAGGTGTCACCGTAACTTAGGTAACCATAGTAGATTCTGATAAGTTACCCCGTCATGGTGATTTTCCGTCCGTTCGTCCATCTACCTATCCGTCGGTCCGTTGATTCCGTTGGTATCGTACCTGAGGAGCGCAGGAAATCGTGACCTCTCCTCGGCCCTCGTTGGCCTGAAACAAGGTACTCTTCATGTACATGCCCGCCAGAGCTTCGACGAGCCGCGACTGTCCTGTCAAGAGCATTAGGGACATCGTCTCACAGTTCACCCCCAGCCGCTCCCTCCGACTGGTCGCCTGTTGTTGCCACAATACCACCAAACAAGAAAGGACCCCCGCCCAGCCCGCCCGCCCACCCATGACAAAACCAAACAATCGGACAAAGAAACAAACGAAGAACAGGGAGGTAGAGATACATAGAAATATAAGGAAAGGGAGAGATAGATAGACAGAGAGACAGGAAGGCAGGCAGGCAGGCAGGCAGGCAGGCAGGCACGCAGGCACGCAGACATACAGAAAGTCAGACAGAGAAACAGAGACGAGAGACAGACAGAGAGACAGAGTCAGACGGACAATCAAAATTAACGAACCAAACAAAGCAGGCAAAACACATACACGGAGGGGTTAGCGAGAGCCGGCACGGTAGACCGAACGGATTCATGGATAATAAAGAGCTCGCGAATGAGCCAGGGAGTGCGGCAACGTCTGTACCATTACACCACTAATTGCAGCACTACAAGTTCCGTACTGCAAAGTCTGACAAGATGGGATAGAGGATGTTATTGGGATGCGACGCGATGATGTCGTATCGTAATACGATGGGATGCGGTGCGATGATGTCAAGTATGGTACAACTAGTATCGCACGGCACGGGTATGGTATAGGACGGTATGGTAATTTGTATGGTACGGCATGGTATGGCATAATATGGTACGGCATGATACGGGACGAAGTGCCTCACCGGTATGAAGAGCATCGTCTGACTGCCACCATTGGGGAGTGCCTCCTGTCCCACGTACCAATGGGGTTGGCCGTTCGCCAACAGGCGCAGCAAGGCCAACCCAGTAGGGTGGTTCCGCTGGAGTTGAGAAGGTCCAAGATTGAACATCGTTCCCAGCGCGCGCACCATCAAGCAAGTCAGAAAAAAAGTGTGTACGTGCGCGGGGGGGGGGGGGGGGGGTGGGGGGGGGGGCGGGGGGGGGGCGAGAAGGACGGCCGATGGGCGGGGGCGGGTGGGGGGGCCAACAAAAGTGAGAAAGCACTTTTTTGTCTGGGAGACCCACTCTCGGAACTATTGAAATGCCGGTGGAAAGTGGGGCCACGACCGTGCGTACGTAGGTGCTGCCACCCAACATAACTGTTCATACCTACCCATCTACCCATACCCACGAATCCGCTCGCCTACCCAGGCACCACCCAGCCAACCAGTCACCCACCCGATGCGACTCTCGAACCGACTCACCTGCTGCGCCTGCGCCTGCAGATGCTGTGCCTGCAGCTGCTGCTGCGCTTGCTGCGCCTGCTGCTGCTGCTGCGCCTGCTGCTGCTGCTGCGACTGGTGCAACTGTTGCGCGTGCTGCGCCTGCTGCTGCAATTGTTGCTGCAATTGGTGCTGCAATTGCACCTGCTGCTGCTGCTGCTGCTGCTGCAATTGTTGTTGCTGCTGCAGTTGTTGTTGCTGTTGCTGCTGCTGCTGCTGCTGTTGCTGCTGGGGGTGGGGGGATCGCGAACCCCCTGCCGCAGCAGCCGGCGTCACCCTCGACATGAGGACTGGTCCTACCACCATCGGCCCTGCTAGTCCAGGTCCTGAGCCTGCTGGTACTGCCGCTGCTGCTGATGACGCAGATAGCGCCACTGCTGTTCCTGCTGCTGCCAGTGTTGGCGCTGCTACTGCTGGCGCTGCTAGTGCTAGTGATGCTGGTAGGGCTTCCCTAGGCGACAGCGCGCCCAAGCGGCGGTTGCTGTCATCCCCGCGGAAACCTCCAACGCATCTTCGTCGAGAACCTTCGCACAAGCGCCGACGAGGGGGAATGGGCACGGGGGGAGCGGGGGGGCGAGGTGCAATGAACAACAAGAAAGAACAGCTACCTAATGGTGGAACTTTACACGTCATAAATCGAATGCCAACACATCATTACTGCTCGGGGAAAAAAAACATCCCTAACCCTACGAATCACAGTCCCTACAACCGAACATATTCACACCACGCCAAATCGTGCGTCCCCCAAAAGGAGTGGTGCACGGTAGCGTTACACTACAAACTCCTAAAACAACACAAAACGAAACAAAACTCGCACAGTGATACTGTAGCTCAAGTCAGCAAATACTATTACGGGGGACCATAGTAAATAGGTCCAAATATTTGTTGGTAAAAATGGGGACATACATACCTGGTAGATTTTTGTGTGTACCGTAGGTCCCCTTTACCATGGTCCCCCGTAATAATGTCCACCCACTACGGTCGTAGCATGTGTAGATACATAGAGTATATACATACGGGTATACTGCTGCATGAAGTGCAGCGCTAACCGCGGCGGGAAAAAAGACAAGAAGCTTGGGTGGAGGAGACCGCTCGCGCTGCGCCTCCGTGTTCCATCCCTGGTAGGAAGGAGCGGCCACCCAATCTCTCCTCTCCTTCTCGCCCCGCCCTAAATCGTGCCAAGACATCCAACTTGTACTCGCAATGCCGTGGTTGGAGCGCTTTGTCCGGCAACGAGTACGTGCGACTACCGCACGTGCTGCTGTACCGCGTGAAACAAGGCATACATAGCCCCTAAAACCCATTCAGGACTACTGCGGTTCCGTTTAGGGCACAGGCTATAACGGGGTACCGTAGTAAATAGAACCTACGGTACAGGCAAAAAACTATATATTTACCTATTTTTACCAACAAAATTTGGTCCTATTTACTATGGTCCCCCGTAATAGTTAGAATTTGACTGGTTCGTCCTCAAAACAAGGACCGCAGTCCCGTTTGGGGACGAACCAGTCAAATTCTAAGTGGTTTTACCCCTATTACGGAGGAACACAGTATTCAGGACCAAAAACGCTCAGTAAAAATACTGGAATATATAGGTTTTTGGGTATATGATGGGTCCTGATCACCGTTAATATGGTCCCCCGGTAATAAAAGGGGACTGTCTATATCCGCACCTATCGTAACTCTTCCGGACAAACTGCGTGAATTTTGTATAATTTCTGCGGTGGTGAAGAAGGGCGAGAAACCGTTACACGCAAGGTAACACCCCCCCCCCCCGGAGGCTTTCGAGGGCAAGGGAGGCACACGCAACGAAAATTAAGGCCTGGCGAAATATCTCAACGACACGTTTTCACGGACGCATCGCTCGGCGTTGTCACCTCCCAAAACGTCGAGAAAATCGCCTTCGAAATTCGTCCGAGGAGGTGTGTTGTTTCATCACCCGTGTGATAGATGATACGGTAAACGTGTTCAACAGAATGTACATAACATACCAGGTAGTATTGGCAATGCCAACGTATAAGAGCATTTCATGCGTACATAAACGAATGCTTGTGGTGCCCAACAGATACTCAAAACAAACGACAGCAGTACAGCAGTAGTAGTTCAACGCTCGAATTAACACGTGTAAATGTTTTTTTCACCCCCGCCCCCGCCCCCGCCCCCGCCCCCCCCGCGCGCTGACTATCGTGTGCGTTGTCGAATAGAAACTGCAACTATTTTCAGACCAGCGAGAGAGCAAGCACCAAAACCAGCAGCAGCACCAATCAATGCCAGCATCAACGTCATCCCCAAAAACCAAGACCAGCCCCAACGCTAACACTCACAACAACACCAGCACTGTATCAACTCCAAACGACAATGGCAACACCTACACCAACACCAACACCGCGCACCCACACCGGCACCGGAACCGGCACAGAGACTACGACAATGGCAACAACACCAACGATACCAACACCAACACCAAACCAGCAAGAACGCTTCCAAAAGCACCGCGGCCACACCCTCTCCAAACACGCCGCACCGGGCCAAGAAAAAAACTTTGTACAAAAAGCACCAACTGTTTCTTTCTGCTCTGCTATCTACATGTCAGCCTACGAAGGCTGTTACTAATAGCTGTCCGCCAACGCGCAGGTGAGGCAAACACTGCTGTATTTTGTAAACAGTACACGATTAAGCGTACACCGTACAGGTATAAGGTGAGCGCCACACGGTAAACGATACCAGGTGCATGATCAAACGTACCAGATATACTGTACGGTACAAATTTCGTTCGGCAAGTAAGTAACACGTACCCAAGGGTTGAGGAGGCATGTTTGATACGGGCCGCAATACTCGAAAATAGGTTGTGGGGGATATACATATACGAAAAAAACATCAAGAGCGATTGGCGACGAGCGACGAGAAAATTGTGTACTGGTGCAATCCTTCGTAGAGATACCATGGGCCGGCCATGGGAAAACAACAAACAATAAATACCACTCCACAAGCAAATCCAAAAATTTAGTTATCAACATCTATGTTAGTCTCACGGTAAGTAAAAAAAAATGAGAAACGGTGCTGAAGGTAGGGTGCCATACTAAATCCCATACAATATCCAGTATCCTATGCTAAACGGCGGCAGCAAAATAACCAAACGAGCCTCGACACCAAATTGTAGGGCTGGGCCCTGGTAGCTCCAGCAACGGCTGGGTCATACGCAAGTACACTGGACCTGAACACCAGTACACTGTTTCGGCGAAGCCGCGACCCCCGCCCCACACGGCTGGTGAGGGGGCTGGTGAGGGGGGCCCGCCGGAGGCGACTCCGGAAAGCCCCACTGGAGGCGCCCTGCTGAAGGCACGTTTTCACGGGATTGCTTCACGAGAACTGAAAAATGCGTTGATCTTGGGCCACGTTTCCAAGGCGATTGGTGGTTAGTTGACAATGAGAAAAAGGGGACAGAGTGCATGGTGGTACAGGGGGGATCTAGAGAGCCCATGCTATCAGTGCTCACAGCAGTCTCGTTCCCTCTCCCCCTCTCTCCTCTGGTTGGCATGCCCTATACCCCAAGGCTTTTACCACAGTGACTGAGAATCGTGACCGGGCAGTTTTGACTTATTTGGCGGGAAAAAAATGGAAATGGCACGGAAAAATGAGGAAATAAAAATTTGGCGGGGCGGGACGGGACGGGACAGCGGGTGCATAATTTCTCGACGGGACCGGACGGTACAGTACAACGGATTGTTTTTTCGCGACCGCAAAGTACAACGGATTTGTTCCTCACGACGGGACGGGAGGTTAATATATTTTTTCTAGGCGGGACGCCACGGTAAAGTAGTATGGTTAGTTTTTTCACGGCGGGAAGGAACAGGACGGTACGTACAGTTTTTCGTTACACGACAGGACGGCAAAGCGCAATGGGAGTTTCTTCACGACGAGTCGGGGCGGTAAAAGACAAACATGCACTATTGCGGTGCCAGCTGGTGGCTGCTGATGGTTGTACTTGCGCTGTGTTGCTGGCGGTTGTGGAGGTGAGGCGGTGGAGGTGGTGGCGGCGGCGGTGGTGATGCTGGTGCCGCTGCTGGTCGATCGACCCCGCCCGTGAGACAAGCATCCATGACGTCCGTGCCGGCCACACCAGTACTGGTGGCCGTGAGTTAGGAGGTCCGTGTTTGTGTGTGGCCGGCTGGTGGTTGGGGCAGGTGTTCCACGTGGAAATGTGAAACATGGAGATTCACGAAAAAAAATGAAAAAATGAAACACTACGTACCGGTAGTGATTTTTTTTCAATCTTTTCGTAGTTCGTTATCTGCACTTTCAGTTCTTCACATGAACACATCAACACTGGCACAACTTCTGCTACAAAAATTAAAAGCAAATTCAATTTCATGTTTGTAAAACTCGAAATTTCGTTATTTTGTAGTTTCTTGGTGGAAATGGAAGGGAATAGACGACGAGCACCAGTGTATCTTGGACGGGAAGAGGCAAGTCGTGTCGGCGGGAGGGGACTGTATGTAACAGCAGTGGTGCAGTTTTCGATGACGGAACGGAACGGTAAATTTACGGTGCCACGACGGAACGGGAAGGTAATTTCGAACGGGAGAGATTGTATCGGCGGGACGGGACGGTAAAGTACAACGGGAGGGGTTATTACGACGGGACGGGACGGTAACTTCCAACGGGGAGAGACTTTGACAGCGGGACCATTTTTTACGACGATTATACAGTTGTTTTTTTTTTACGATTATACAGTCCCGTCCCGTCACTACCGTCGTTCCCGTCCCGTCAAAATACCGTGTTAAGCCTTGCCTATATCGGCGCCGTACATTTTGATGGGTTCCCGCGATAAATTGAGGTTCTACTGCGGGACATAAGTAGTAAACGCACCAAAAACCCTGGCAGCTCCCTCAGCCAGTACAGCAGTAATATTGATAGTACTGGCGGTAAATACTGGACGAGGGCCCAGCCCTACCAAATAGACGTTTCTTACTACTAATAGCGGGGGTCATATGTACATGTCAATACAGAGCAGCTGTCGTGTAACACTGGACGAAAATATAACAACTGTTTAAACCTAATATTAGTGTATAAAATTCCCTTCTATTGCCGTCCAGAGTGGTACACCAAACATAAATGCTGGTCCAGCCTCGATTTAAGGGGAAAGGGAAAGGGGTGTGTTTTAGACTATTAATACCAGGTATAACAATACCTGGGCACATGGTGCTGATGACAGATACCTGCGTCCGACGTTCGACGATATTGTTGGCGGTGCGCTTGCTCTCAGCGCTCCCCAGCGTTTCTTGGACGTATTTTTTGCGTTGTTCGTGCTATTAATAGCGCGAGATGAGGTTCATCTTACGAGACGAAATTGCCTCATCGTGATCCACGAGCCCGACTGCGTCGGGGGCGGCCTCAGGCGTGCTTGCGCCGTGCCCTGGCTGCCGGCCGGCCGGGTATGCTGTGCTCGTTTTTCATGGAAACATTTCAAATACGTCCGCTGTGAGCTGGATCAGTTGAGTGGTCGATACTTGATGTATAACGGTCTCGGCGCCAAAGATTTTGGTTGACGGCCTATCTTGGCCCCGTCAGGCCTACCTTTGGCCTGTCAAATCCTCTTCTCAGATAGAGTAGTTTTTAGCATTAGGATGTCCTTGACAGCTGTCCGTCAACGGGCAAACGTGCCGTCAACCGACATGTACGTTCGCTCGTGAGGGTAAAAATATGATGTTTCCGATGCCAGCACCCACATTGGATATCTTCTCCTTTGGCCGAAACGTGAGAGGCCGCAGCCTCCGCGGCTTTTGACAGCCCATGGCGGCAAGAGTGTGGGAAATATGGGCTGGGGTGGCCGTGCCCCGCCGTTGCCGTGTGTTGAGGGTCGAGTGTTCTAGAAAGGGGTGTCGAATTGCCGATTCGGGCTGTTCTGCGTGTGAAAGCACGAGTTTTCCGCAAAAAATTCAAGATTCGTAGGCTAGAACAGGGTCACGAAACGAGCGTCGCGAGCCTCTTCGGCTACTGTGCAAGCTGGGTGACCAGGCTCCGTGAGGCAGAGAAAACGGCGTCTTTGGTTTCGACCGAATCAGATGAGCCTACGCCGCGGGAGGAGCGGTACGGTGGTGGAGGAACAAATGGTGGCTACTATTTTGTCTTTCGTACACGCAGCAGGCAATATCACATGAGGCGTGGAGTTTCGGGTGTGTTGTGAAGGCGTTTTTCTTTTTTCTCATGTAACCGCCAATAACAATTTAAAGTAATAAATGAGTACGTGTGCGGGATACGACGAGGTACGTCGACGACGTCGTGTTTTTTACACCCACAAGCAGCTCTCCTCACGGAGTAGGTCAGCCTGTAATATGATTCGTTACTGGCCCTCGAGGGTGTCAATATGCCTTCCGTCGTCGTGCCCCACCGTGCTCCCCTGCCCCGATTGCTGTGCCGGGGCGGCCTCGGGCGTGCATGATGTATTGATTGCTGCTGCTGTTGCTGCTACGTACCACCGCCACTGTGTGCGGGGTTGCTGCTGCTGCTCACGCAGCTCCTCTCATGGACTAGGCCAGCCTGCGATATGCTTCGTAGCTGAACCTCGAGAGAGCGTTTCATTTTTAATCTCACTTTTAATTTTGTCCAACTTTTGAACAAGCGCGCGTGCTTTGAGGGTTGGGCGTTCGAGAAAGGGGTGTCGAATTGCCGATTCGGGCTGTTTTACGAGTGAAAGTACGTTTTTTTTTTTTTTTTTTTTTTCGACATTCATAGGCTAGCATAGGGTCGCGAAACGAGCGTCGCGAGTCTCTTCGGCTGCTGTACACGCCGCGCGACCAAGCTTCGTGAGGCAGAGAAAACGGGGTCTTTAGTTTCGACCGAATCGGATGAGCCTACGCCGCGGGACGAGCGGTACGGTGGTGGAGGTACAAACGGTGGCTACGAGTTTGTCTTCTGTACACGTGGCAGGCAGTTATCACATGCAGCGTGGAGTTTCGGGTGTGTTGTGAAGGCGTTTTTTCTTTTTTCTCGTGTAACCGCCAAGAATGAAATAAACTTATGAACGAGTACGTGTGCGGGTTACGACGAGGTACGACGACGACGTCGTGTTTCTTTTACACCCTCACGCAGCTCTCCTCACGGAGTAGGTCAGCCTGCAATAAGTTTCTTTGCTGACCTTCGAGGCTGTGATTATGCCTATCCTCGTCGTGCCCCACCGTGCTCCCCTGCCCCAACTGCTGTGCCGGTTCGGCCTCGGGCGTGCGTGATGTACTGATTGCGGCTGCCGCCGCCGCTGCTCCGCTGCTGCTACGTGCAGCTGCTGTGTTGTGCTACTGTTGCTGCTCGCGCAATCCCCGTCACAAATTAGGCCGGCCTGATATATGTATACGTATATTTGTCAAATTTTCGTACTTTTGCCAACTTTTTTCTTCGCACGAGCACTTTTAGGCAAAACAGTAAGTACACGGACACGGGAAGCCCCGCCGGACGCATTGGTCTAGGTCTCGGCGCGATCCGTGCACTCTGAAGCGCGTGGCAGGCGCTTAAATTTTTTTTTCCGGCGGGAGTGGATAAGACGATTTCCCTGGTTTCAGTAAAGAGGCCTTATTTTGTACGTACGTATCGGTACATTGTCATGCTCTCTGTTTTCTCCCCCCGGCTCTCATGAGCTGTGAGCACACAGCTCAGGCATATACCAGGTACACAACAGACAACATCCACAGATCCCATCGTTCCAACGCTGCCGCCCACACGCCGTGCGTGTTCGGCACGCCCATATGCGCAGTGTTGCTGTGGTTGGTTGAGTTTGTTGGAGCCTGCCGTCCGCATTCCACGGTCTGTTTTTTTATCCTAATGTACCCAGGATGACGTACAATATCCCTGTACATTTTTTTTGGGTTGTTGCACGGAGCGCAGACCACCGCCTAGAGAACAATACCCACAGCAGTGCACAGAGCGTGCTTACTTCCAGCTTCCTACAGCACCACAACAACCCTGCTGCCCAGCAGCAGCAGTGGGCACACCTTGCGCGTGTGGATGATCGTACTGCGGCCCATTCGTACGGCAGCGTTCGTATAAAATATACTTATAGCAGTACAGTAGTTCTGATTGCAGCTGGCGGATAGATCCTGGAGCCAGCTGAAAGGGGATCAGTACACGTACGTTCCTCGCGTTGCAGTTTACAGAAGTACTGCTGAATATGCAGTCGTACCTGTACAAGCTACTCTACTGTTGCTGTAGGAGATCGTGCAAAGTGTTTTAGATTGCGTAAAAAACACGACAAGCCAGTTGTACGAGCACTGTTCTAGCGTACCAGGTACACGTTTATTATACTGTCCTGAATATATAACATTCCGAGGTTCGACTCGCACCATCCACGTTTTTCTTTTTTAGTTCCACTTTTGACTATTATTTTTGTACCAGGACTACAACAGAGTACTACAAGAAGTAATAAAAATAATACATTCGTCCACACCTTGCTTTTCTGAACGTATAATATGATAGTCTAAGAGTACATGTTACTTGTGTGTTTTACAGTTTAGCCCAAATTAAAGAGTTTGGGCGCGCTTGCGTGTGGCGTGCGTTCATCCCTCAACATTTCACAGCTACTCCGAATACTTGGGAGTAAAGCAAAGTATGTTCGATACTGCTGCTATTATTACCGTAGGTACTTCGTACACTCGCAGTATTTCGGGGTTTTTGTACTACTCGAGATACTGCGAGTACTCGCAGTATTTTGAGGTTCTGTAGATACTACTGCGTATACTTTCTTCGAGCTTCTGTACGGCGGGTACTACAAGTATACCAGGTACCAGTAAGTACTAGTCTATAGCAGCAGTATTTCGTCCGTTGGTAGTGTTCGTACTGCTGCTTCTTCTGCGAGACTCAGTACTCGCAGAAATGAAATACCCTCAATATGCCCAGTATACTTCGAGTATGAAGTATACTTCAACCGTTTGTGCACCGTGTCGACAAGTCTCAGGCCCAGCGTTCGGCACAAAACACACCCAGATAGTCCCACACAAGTGGGAGTTGGAGCAAACTACTTTCGCTGGAGCCAACTTGAGCACTCAGAGCAGTCTGCCAGTATTTCGATATAATATTATGCATAACGCCGAATGCTCTCAGTATCTCGAGGTTCTGTACTGCGCATATATTGCCTTCACCCCAAGTATTTATTTCGTGTTTCGATACTACTGCGGGTACATACTTTAAGCAACCTGTATTCTCGGGGTTCGGTACTGCTCACACTCTCATTACTCTCAGTATTTGGGTTTTCTCAGTACTCGCAGTAGTTTTGCCGCCAGTACTCCAATACTCTCAGTACTCGGACTACGATTTTTGTTCTCGAGCATGTACCTGTGAAACCTTGATATTATACCCTGAGCACCAAGAAACTTTTATTTTGGGGGAACATATATATATTGTAGTACCAGTATGTATGTATGTGCTGCGCCTTATTACTCAGTCAGCCGGTCACAAATTATGGCGCATCAACCTCGACCTCGCGCAACTTTTATGTACTTACGAATTCATCGCCGCAAGTCAGCTGGATCAATATATCTCCACTTACCGATACCCTATTATATATTATTGTAGTAATGATCCCACACTAATCCCGCGAACAGCAGTATAATATAGTCTGTCCTCAAAAATATGTTGTGTGTGTTCTTCACGTTAAAATGATGGGTGGGTGCAGATGCTACTTCTAAACAAGTGTGAAGGGTTTCATACGAGTACGAGTATTATAAATTTCGCTCTTGCGCCACTCCCCTATTAATACGGCACCTCCCGGAGGGGAACCTTGTATATTACTATGCCTTTCCTCCTCATGCGCCACCGGGCTCCCCTGCCCCGACTGTTGTGCCAGGGGTACCCTCGGGGGCGCATGATGTGTGTTACTACTGCTGCTGCTCCTGCCGCTGTTCTGCCACTGCTCTGGTGCTGCTGCTGTATATGCTGCTGTGTTGTTCTGCTGCTGCAATGTCTGCCATATGCTTTTGTTGCTGATCCCAGCGAGCATGGATATCAAGTCAACCTCCCTCGGTGATGTGCCTCCGCATCATAAAGCTGAAAGACGGATCCATCTGCTTCGGAAGCTGTACGATTACTGTACCGCAATTGACATTTACTTGGCATCTCGGCGGAGGTCTCGCGCCAGCGTAGTTTTCGTATGATACTACTTGTACGCTATGCTGCTGGTGAGCTTGCTGCATCAACGTAATCGCCGGCGCTTCGTACTGTCGACTAACTCAATCGACTGCTGCTCTACTAAACTGTTTTGTATCTCTGTTTAGCATCTATCTGTATACGAATTATACAGTACGGACGCCGAGCGTCTCGTACTTAGTAGTGCTGCTTTCTGCTGTACGAACGAGATATGCGTTGTTGTGCCGGCTGGCGGATGGCAATGTTCGTGTTTTTTCTTCCCTTCACTCACTTTTTCAATACACCCCTTGGCAGTACTGTCGCACTAACAGCCTCGAGTTGCATACCTGACGCCCTTAGCCATTACGGGCATGGGCGGAGCCGCAGGCGGGCGTCAGCCCACTGCCCACTGCGGCGAAGCCCCCCTTTTACCAGGTAGTATATACCTGGTACCTGGTACCCGTTTTCTATCAGTCTGTACCAAGTACTGTACCAGGGTATGACTTAGTACCTGGTCTATATAACTACTTATAACTCATTCCCTGAACGTGCTCGGTTGGTACATCCCTGGCCTCTCAGACCTCCCACTTGGACACCACCTCCTTCGATTACTTGCCGGACTTTTCCAGCAGTTCTTTATTTTATCAATTTTTCTTGCACTTTCGGTTATTTTTCCTTTTTTCTTTCGTTTCGGGTGCGTGCGTGTACTCAGAGCACGGCACCGCGAGCGAGCCCGGCGCCGTCGCGTGTGTCAGCGGGTGCAGGCGGGTAGAGGGGGGGTGCAAGAAGCGCGGTCGCCGTTTTCGTGGCTAGGCGTCGCGTGTGCCTCGAGACACGAGGGCAGCGTGAATGGGCTCTGTCTGGCCTCCATCTGTGGAATTGGATAGAATATGTAATAGTCTACAAGGGTCCTTCGGGATTGCAAAACAACAATCAAGCGGTGCTTATTTTGCGACCACGCTGAAGTTCACAAAGAGAGCTACGCAGTCTGAGCACCAACGTTATCGAGCTGGCGAATAAGGGCCACGGTGAGCACTGGGCTTCACGCGACGCGGGCGACGGAGCTCACCGTGGCAGAGCGGGGGGAAAGCTTTACCGGACCGAATTGGTGGCGAGGTGGTCGCGAGAGGGGTGGGTGGCGTACGAAGCTGAGAGAGAAGCTCTGCTGTTCATTTTTCTTCTTTTCCACCGGTGCAAGGTGTTCCAATTAGGCAGACAATTAAAACATGAGAGGGGGCGGCGATTTTTTCTGCTTTCCGAAATTTTCAATTAATTTTCATTGTTTTTTCGGAAAAAAAAGCGACGCTTCAACCGATCGGTCGATAATCAACTTTTTGCGGGTGCTGCTGTGCCGTGCTGTGCTTTCTCTTTTGTACATACAGCATAATAATAGAATAAAATAAGTACCCTACGCGGGGTATGTACGTTCGCACGGCATGCTGGGGTATGTACGTACGCACGGCATGCGGCGTTTGGGTTATTTTTTTTCTGGATGGAGCATGGAGCTCTTGGCATTTGCCAAATCGCGTGTTTGCACCTAATTGTTTGGACCGTCTGTTCCGTACCATTCTTCCTCGTGAGAGAGCGTACCGGGCGGAACCGACCGCGACGCGAAGCGCTTGTAGACTTACATATAGATATATTCATCTCTGAGCATGCTCGGTTGGTGCATCCCTGGCATCTCAGAGCTCCCACTTGGACACCGCCTCCTTCTATTTCTTACCGGCGATAGTATTTTTTCTTTCTTTTGTTTAGAGTGCGTGAGTGCGTGTAACCAGAGCACGGCACAGCGGGCGAGTCCGGCGCCATCGCGGGTGTCAACTGGTGCTGGTGGGTGAAGGGCGGGTTGGACGGAGCGCGGTCGCCGTTTTCGTGGCTGGGCGTCGCATGTTCATCGAGACACAAGGGAGGCATTAATGGGCTCTGTTTGGCTTCCTGGTGGGGGGAAGATAGTATTGTATACGATCTATAAGGGTCGTCTTGGTCTGCAAAATAAAATTCAAGCGGTGCTTATTTTTACGACCAGGCTGAATTGCACAGAAAGCTGCGCAGTCTGAGCACCAACATTGTCGAGCTGGCAAATGAGGGCCGCGGTGAGCACCGTACTTCACTCAAGGCGGGCGACCGTGCTCACTGTGGCAAAGAGGGAGGAAAGCTTTACCCGGACCGAATCGGTGACGAGGTGGTCGCGAGAGTGGCGGGCGGCGTACGAAGCTGAGAGAGAAGCTTTGCTGTTCGATTTTATCTTTTTGACCGGTGCAAGGTGTTCCAATCACGCAGAAAGTAACTACATGAGAGGGGACGGGGATTTTTCTTTCTTTCTGAATTTTTCATCTTCACTTCATTGTTTTTGCGGTGCTGCTGTGCCGTGCTGTGCTTTCTCTTTCGTATATACCAAAAAAAGAAAATAAGTACCCCACCTGGGATACGTACGTACGTATGGCATGCAGCGTTCGGGTTGTTTTCCTGGATGGAACATGGAGCTCTTGGCATTTATAGGCAAGTCGCCTGTTAGCCCTTACCTGGTAGCACTCAATTGTGTGGACCATCTGTTCCGGTTCATTCTTCCTCGTGAGCGAGCGTAGCGGGCGGAACCGCCCGCGACGCGAAGCGCTTGTACATATATACACGTATACTGCTTCGTGTACGAGTAGTACTGCCATAGGTGCGTACATATGCTAGTACACAGAACTTCTACGTATACTACTAATAGTACGCATATACCAGTATATACTGGCACGTCGTGTTCATACAGCAAGTAGCAAAAGGTACGTACTACTGTAGGTGCGTACGACCCTGCAAAAAAGGGGCCACTCTACATGAGTACTATAAACGTATACCTGGTACCTGGTATACCAGTCGCCGGTGGCTTGGTACTCGTAGGTGGTCCTCGTGCCTCCTAAGATCAATTTCGTGGATTCAAGTTGTACCGAGTGCATACTCGTGGGGACTTTGTGTTGCATACTAAATGATTGTTAATAGCGGAAAGCGCGAAAGCGTGAGCTAGCTACATTCATCGAAGAGCAGTGGGAATGCTGAACCCTATGCGCGATGAAGGCACGTACCAGGGGGAAGAAGGGACAACACCTAGGATCGACACCTGCACGGCTTGTCTAGAAGAAGACCGCCGAGGATACAACCTTCTACCAGGTGCGAGTTAAGCTGGAAAGTGAAAGTGACGATTACAAAAATAAAATAAAAATACCAGTACACAGTAGTGCCTGCCTGTTCACACCAGTACACGGCAGGAGCTGCAACTGAGTTCGGCTCCGGCCATGAGTCTATTGCCGATATGATACACACGACACGTGTGTTATTCCTACCCGTGGACATCCAGCACAACCGGTGTCCGTGCCTAGAGATGCAAGTTCTGTGGCCACAAAACTACGCCACAGCAGTTAAGAGATGCTATACATTGTTATGCCGTAAGAAGCATTTCAAACGACACATATTTGGCAAGTTTTTTGCCAAAAAACAAGTTTATGGAAATTTGGACTTGCCAAAATAGCAAAAAACTTGCCAAAGTTTTTTTTGGATGTTTCCGTTCTGCTTCGTTGGCAAGTTTAAGGAAAGTGGTATTTGCTATTTTGTTTGCTATCTTCAAAGATGTCGGGAGACAGCACTTTTACCCCTTGACAGACACCGTCAAGGCAAATGTTTTGACAGACAGCCTTGACAGCCAAATCCCGGGGACGCTGAGAAAAATCCCCGTTCTTGCGGAAACGCCTGAAAATAATTGTCGAAAGAAGTGTCTTTTCCTGTATTTTTGTTTTTTGCGGCATTTTGGTACATTTCCGAGTCTGATCCACAGAAAAATGCAATCGAAATGCAGAATCTCGAAATTTTAAAATAAGCCACATATAAAATGACGAACATCTGCACATAAAGATAATAATAGGGGTTTCCACACATGTAATAAGTTTTTTTTTATGCCAGGGGGATAGGGGAATTATGTCTATTACGGGGGACCAGAGCAAATAGGACCAAACGTTGTTGGTAAAAATAGGGATATATATAAAGGTTTTCGTGTATACCGTAGGTCCTATTTACTATGGTCCCCCGTAATAGACAGCTGGATTTGCTTTGACAAACATTTGACAGACAGCTTGACACTGACATGTCTCCTGACATCTTTGGCTATTTTCGCCCAACAACGCCAACGCAATGTTGTACAAACCAGACCACGCCACGGCGCCCTCGGCTAGACTCGCTCAAACTTAGTGTAGTAGAGGGAGTTACGAAGGATCCGGTGGCATTAATCACAGCGATGATAGGGCTGGCGACACTGGCCGTGATCCCCGCGTGGATGCAACATGGGTGTCGTTTAGTGGCTAAAATAGATCACAAACAGAAGCCGTCCCAGCTTTTCCCAGGGGATTTTGCCCGGGCCGGAAGGAGCCGCGCCTGGAGTCCTTTCTGCGGCGTGCCGTCGGCTACCTGCTGCTGCTGTAATGGGTTTGAATAAATCTGAGGGCATTATGATGCGAATATTTGATATTAATAATATTGCCACATATGCAGTGTTTCACGATAGAAGGTTTTGGCAACTTCATGGAAATTTTGTCTTGCCAAAATAGGAAGTTTTTAGCTATTTCATTCGGATTGTTGGAAACGACCCTAAGCGGAATAGACAATGCAATGCCATGTCATCATACTGGATGGGACAGGCACGACACGCGCATTCTATGAAAGAGAGAAAACAAAAGAAACCAAGAAAAGAAAAGAAAAAAACAGAGAATGAATCGAAACAGAATAAGGCCGTTCCCTATGCGGTTCGATTTTTGAGCTTCAGATTTTGACCCGATGGCATTTTCAGTTATGAACTTGGCAAATCGGAAGAGTCTTCCTATGCGGAAAAATCAGATTTATTGTGCGTGTAGAGATTCCAGCAAACGCCGAGACCAACTGCCGTTAATGTGGTTTGGCGCCACGAAGAGACGCGCTGGGTGCGCTGCCCTGCGCGTAGGACCCAAGCGTCCGAGCCCACGCTGACTGCCTCTGGTCTGCCGGCGAAGAGACGTGGCGAGTGCGCTAGAGTCAACCTGTCTTGGTATTGTGTGTTTCATTTAGTGGCTGACTGCTGTACAGCAGTGTAGTCTACGAGTACGTATCCACGGAGCAGCGCGTGCCGAGTGCGCTTCCTTGGTCTCTAGGCCCGAGCCCGCGCCAGTCAACTCTAGTCTGGCCACGGAGGGACGCGCGCGAAGCAACGTCGCTATACAACTGCATCACCATCCAACTCATCGATCGTTCTGCTGCTGTTTGCTGTCGTGGATATCTTGAATTTGAGTTTGGCCCAAAATCCGACGACTTGGGTAATCGGATTCTCAAATCGAAAAAATTCCGGTCGGATTTTGCATATTTGGACTGCATAAGCAGGATCATTCATTTTGGAGATCGAAAAATACAAATCTGAAGCTCGAAATCGAACCGCATAGGAAACGGCTGGCAACTTCTTACGAGTCGGAGTGGCAATCAGTTGAAAAAGTCCCTTTCAGCACGTTCGCATGGGATTTTGCCCCGGAAATGTTGGACATTGGTCTTCCTCGCCTCAGAATGTGTCCGACCTCTCTCCAAGATCTATCTGGGGGTGTTTCCCGCGTCTCCAGGCACCCAGAGAAAGGAAATTGCCGACCGCACTTCTTCGATTCAACTCGGTCAAATACGATCCAAACGCCCAATCGGATCGAAAAAAGCGTATTTTCTTATCCGATCCACGATCGCAATCATATTCACCTCAGTTGGATCGGAAAAGTGCGGACGGTGATTTCTTGCAACCGAGCCCCTCGAGAAGCGGGAAACACCCCCTGATAGATCTTGGAGAGAGAACTCCGACACATTCTGAGGTGAGAACGACCAATTTCCAACATTCCGGGGCAAAAGCTCATGCGAACGTGCTGAAAGGGACTTTTTTAAATGACTCCAAATCCGACTGCATAACAAGTGGCCTAAGGGGAAAAAAGAGACAAAAAAAATGTGTTGCCTTCCCGCAGCAGGGTTGTGGCAGACACTTGAAAAGGAGCTAGAGAAACAGCACCACTATTTCTAAATATACACAGCAAGATTAAAACCGAGGGAAGTGACACGTAAACACGTACACAGCTTATCAATACAATACGAAGTAGTATTATTTAATAGTAGTACACGAACATACACACTGATAGGATACACAAGATACGTACACGGTACAACATACACACACGATGATCGACTTACCTCGACGACCTCTACCATAGGCGAGGGGCTCCCTCCTGCCTCTTCGCTGCTCCTCCCCTTCCCGTTCGCCCGCTCGACAACGCCAAAGTTATGGTTAGGGCTGATGCTCTTCTTCATAGCGGCTCGAGCGGTGACGCCAAATGCTCCTGTCCCGTATTGGATTCCGTGCGACTGTCCAAGCTGGACTTGCGCCTGCGCCTGTGCCAACAATGAAGGCGCTCTATCTCCTGCTTCCCCGCCTCCCCTAACCCCTTCTGCCCTTAACGCCGCTGCCGAGGCTGTCAAAAAGGGTTGCTGCTGATGCTGTTTTTGCTGCTGCTGCTGCTGCTGCCGCTGCTGCTGCTGCTGCAGCTGCTGCTGCTGCTGTTGTTGCTGTTGCAGCCGCTGTTGCTGCTGTAGCTGCCGCTGTTGTAGTTGTTGCTGCTGCTGCTGAAGCTGCTCTTGCTGTTGTTTTTGCTGTTGTTGCTGCTGTTGCTTCTGCTGGCGCTGGAGCTGTAGCTGTTCTTGCCGCTGCTGACGCTGCAGACGCTGCTGGAGGTGGTGTTGGAGCTGTAGGTGCTGCTGTTGCTGTTGCTGCTGCTGTTGCTGCTGCTGCTGCTGACGCTGCTGTTGTACTTGCCAGGAAGGCGAGCGCGAAAAAACTCCCGTCCCCCATCCATGCGCGGTGTTCGTATCTGAACCACCACTGCCGCCACCACCACCACCGCTACCAACCCTGCCCGTTTGGTTCCAAGGCGAGGGAGATCTGCCAGAGGGGAGAGAGTGTCGTCGGAATGGCCCCAACAGCAGCCACAGCAGCAGCGTTATTGCTGGCGTCCCGTGCTGCCTGATGCTGCAGCTGTTGTGTGCTTCTGCTGCTGGTGGTGCTGGTGCTGCTGTTGTTGTTGTTGCTGCTGCTGCTGTTGTTGTTGTTGATGTTTTTGTTGTTGCTGCTGCTGCCGCTGCTGGAGAATGGCGACGGTAGGAGGGGGGAAAAGTGCTGACGAGTACTGGGCGAACGCCGGCGACGGCACTTGCTTCTGCTGATCCTGTTGCTGGTTTGGGTGGTTCGCCAAAAGATTATGTCGGTGGCCAACATGCTGCCCGATGCCCCCCGAGCCGACGGCGAATTGGTGGCGTTCTAGCTGGGCAAGTGACGGAGCGGGCGGAAACTCCGGTGCTATGGGTTCCCGCGGCGGCAACGGTGATGGTCCCGCGCCAGTTGCATGACCGGCGGATGGGTCGAGGGGTGGGGCCAGGTCGTCCATTTCTAGGCTGCTGGTACCCTTTGATGCCTTTTACTGGATTGCTAGGCGCTGGGCGTCAGAGACTTCAAAGTAGATCGTTGTTGGAGGAGGTAACACCGCAACAGCAGCAGTGTGGGTTTGAATTTCGTGACCCCTCCGCCGTGCAATAGTTGGTTGATCTCAGCCCAAAGAGCTTTGCCAGCGGACGGGCTACGGAGAGAATAACGACCTCCTCGTCTCTAGTCTGCTGTCTTCTGCCAGCACTGATGAGAGTGCCTCTCAGTCAGACCTCCCTTTCGGATCTCCAAAAAATCGACCGCGTCTTTCTTTTATCTCCCTCTTTTTTTTATCTTCCCTGCGCGCCCTTTCTATCGAGCGTTGCAAAAACCCGAGTCCCTCGGTCAGAACTTGGAGCACACGGGGCTGGAATTCATACGAGAACCCCGCGTTCGCGGCTGGAGGTTGTTTGAATATCGCGGTGCTCCCGAGGCAGGTTCAGACACAACGCCACCCCCTGTAGGTGGAGTGTGCCAGCCCTCAAGCAGTGAAATCACGCTCCCGACTCCCCACACAAGAAAAGCAAATGCTTGGAACTCCGATTCTGCGAAAATGCTCGACAATTATTGATAATTGCACTCGACAGTTGGCACTGATGCTTGAGTGCTTCTCTGCTCATGGGAACGAAAGCTAGACAGCAGAGTCAACAGCTAAACAGGCACAAGCTTAGCCTGAAGATATTTTCACTTCAGCGCTTGTGCACCCCCGCCATCGCTGTATGCCCGATGTCCGGTACCGATGACTTCTGCGAGATGGTGGAGAAAGCAACGGATACCCACCAAGACGAGCATGGAGACGAAGGAAAGGTGAAGGAGGATGATGGCAGCGATAACAGCAGCAATGATCAAGGCCAACAAGCCCCGTCCAACCCGTTTGCGGATTTCGCGTTTGGGGGCGGTGCCGTGCTGGTGGCCGCTGAGCCCTCCGCAGCCAAGAAGAAGGAGCTCAAAGGCGATGGAACCCGTTCGGGGAAGAAGGCTCGAGCCAGGAAATTTGAAGGTTTGAATTTTGCAATTTTGAATCGCTGGAGCTATTATTACCATGGGTATACACGAATGGAGGTCGCTGTCTTACGATGCGATCATACGATGCATGACATGATGACTCGTGATTCGAATGATTTGTTGAAATACTCGAAGATGAAGAACTTCTCTCATATTCTGTCGACTGTAGCCAAAAGATACCAAGCCGTGGAGGTTTCAGTGTAATCGCATGTGTGAGTGGAGCAGTGGCCGGGGATCCTGTGTGATGTCCCCTAGCCACCTGGCTCGTGGTCCGATGAGGATCACTCCGTGATAATACAAGCTCTAAGAACAAGACTTACTGAGTGCGAGGCCAGCGAGACTGGTGGAGTCCCTCGCTGGAAGCCCTCTTGCTGATATCATCTGGCAGAGGCCATAATATCTAGATATTCGCGGAACTTCTGTTGGAGGAGTTTTCGGCTGCGGAGTATTGGGTCACAGCTGGGAAGGCAGTTGGCCCGTTGGACGGATCGAAACGGCTTGAAGCGCACAGCAGGGGGAGGACGCTCCGGGAGCTGGAGGACGCACAGGTCAGGCGGCAGTTTCTCCGTTATTACAGTAGAGTCCAGGTGGACTGCTGTGGATTATGGCGCACACGGCAAGCACGCCGCTGGTGGTAGGGGAGTCTCTGACTCCACCGAAATACGGAGAGGTGTGGACCGAGCAGGCCTCTCGTGTTTTTTACGCAGCGTACCTCGATTATGAGGAACGGCTGCAGCTCGCCAACGCTCAGGGGGTGGTTCAGCACTCCAAAGTGAGCATGGGCCAGCTTATCCCCAATTACATTCATCGGTGTTTTGAGGGATTTTACAAGCATCAGACTACGATGACCGCCTCGGAGTTGTTGGACGCTGTTAGGCAGCACGCTGGTTACACAACCACCAGCAACAGATTTGACACCTCGCGGGCGGCAGCGGACTTGCGTCGCGTTCTCTCAATGAGGCGCGATGAAAAGCAGGGCGGTGAAACATCCGTCAAAGACCGCGCGATGATGGTAAACTCCGCTATGGAAAAGTATTTTGCGGAGAATCACGCGGTGCATGCCATGTACCGCGCGCAGGACCGTTCGTGGTTGCCCGGACCGGCGGAATTTGTGAGCATGGCGTTGGTGGATGGCTTATGGCCGTCCGAGTTCAAAAAGTACGTAAAAGGTCAGCTAACGTACGCTGCAGGGTGGAAGAAGGACCCGGCATTGGTCATGGACCAAATTTTTTCTGCTGCAGAACAGTGGAAATTCATCGAGGCGTATGGTCGGAAAGATGCTGCAGGGGCAGCTGAACCGCGACGCCAACAGCAGCAGAAACCGAAACAGCAGCAGTCCGCGAAAAAGTCGTTTGTTCGCGTCTGTTTCGAGTGTGGTGATCCCAACCATTATGTTTCTGATTGCCCAAAAGCTCGCGGTGGCGGCACAGCTCCCAGCAGTGGTGGGCGCGGGTCGTCAGGGTATCGCGGGGGCCGCAATGGCGGCCGGGGCAGATTCAACCATGGACGCGGGCGCGGTGGCCGTGGTGGCAATCAATTGACAGCGGGCGGTGGAACTTCTGCTGTTGCTTCTTCAACTTCTGGTGCGCCAGCGGCAGGAGCCGCTGGGTCGGGATCTGGTTCGTCTGTTGCCGGCCGAGCTGTATACGTTGGAGGAGCTGGAACATCGGTGGGTGCTGCTGGAGCGAGAACTTCGCCATCCACCGAGCGGGCGGAGTCAGTGTCTGGTGCTGCTGCAGGGGCGGTAGCGCCGGAACCGTCTGTATATTCGACGTCTTGGTCGGGGTGGACCGCCGATTCTATTTCTTCGGCGCCGGCTGTAGGAGGGCAGCCATGGCGTCAGGTGACTCTTGGTACCGACCAGAGTTCAACGGCAGGTGAAGTGCCTGTCGATCGCAGCGCTGAGTGTTTACGCGCTGATCTCTCTTTGCCAGGGTCGGTTGGTTCGCTGATGGCGCGTGT
This sequence comes from Macrocystis pyrifera, assembly GCA_031763025.1. NCBI lineage: Eukaryota > Phaeophyceae > Laminariales > Laminariaceae > Macrocystis > Macrocystis pyrifera. Next base: position 367,885 of record JASSKH010000026.1, read on the forward strand.
GATCCTTGATTCGGGGTCGGCGCTCACGTCCATCGGTGTCGGCTTACTTCAGCAGCTGTCTTCGCATTTCGGCGGCGCCGATCTGCAAATTCCGTTCGAAAATGGCCCGCAGCAGGCGAAAACCGCTACGGGTGTTTCAGTGATGGTCACGCACAAAACGGTGCCGATTGCCGTGAGTGTACGGACGCCGTGGGGAGCGGTGAAATTGGAGCCCATCACTTTCGCGGTCATGCCTGGTACAGATAACGTCGTTCTGTTTGGCATGGCTACCATGAAAGCTCTTGGCATCGACGTCTACCGTGAAGCTCTGGAGAAGCTTCGCCCTCGCGCAGTGCCGGTATCGACCGGTGTGGAGACTCCGAGTTACCTTGCGGCGCGCAGAGTGACGGTTTCCGTGCGTGCTTTTCAGACCGAGGCTACGGTGGATGCTCCGGAGGACAAGGCGGTGGAACATTTGGTCGACCGGGGGCCAGACATGTTCATGGATCCGGAGGAGGAGCGGACGGCCCGAGAACGGGCGTTGGAGGACAGCGTGCAGCAGGCAGAGCAGAGTGGATTAAGCGTCGGCGGAGCAACCCGTTTGCGCGAAATTTTGGCTCGTCGCGTGGGTGCTTTTCGCCGTGCGCTGTGTGGTGATCCGCCAGCGCAAGTGGAGCCGATGCGAGTGCAGCTGAAGCAACAGGCGAAGCCTGTCAAGGCAACGCCACGTCGGTACGAACCGACAAAAAGGGACTGGCTCTCGAAGTGCATTGCTGCTTTGGTGTTTTTTTGGCTTTGTCTACCACAACATCCAGGCGGTGTGGGCGAGTCCGGCGATGGCGGTGCCCAAGAAGGACTCTCTCCGTTTGGTGAGCGACTACTCGGCGGTGAACGCACAGGTGGAGAAGTCCCCGGGCGTCATGCCCAACCATGAAGACATGGGAGATCTGCTGGGGGCGCGTTTCTTCGGCAAGCTGGACCTACTTCAAGGGTACTGGCAGATGCCTTTGGCTCCGGAGGCGCAAGACGTCTTCACCATGGCGACAAGCGACGGTTTGTTCACGCCTACCCGTGTTCCCCAAGGTGTTTTGAATGCGACTTCTTATTTCCAAGGTGTCATGACTGAAGTGTTGCGTGGTTTGGATTGCAAAGTTTGGGTCGATGACGTTTTCTTTTTCGCAGACACCGAAGAAGCTCTTCTGCAGCTGCTTGATGACATTCTTGAACGCCTGGAGAATGTTGGACTGTTTGTCGCCGCCCACAAGTGTACCTTCTTCTCTCGTGAACTGGTCTGGTGTGGTAAGGTGTATTCCAATGGTGTCGTGTCCCATGACCCCGCTCGAGTGCAAGGTTTAAGTGAAATGCGTCGTCCCGAAAACGCTGAAGAATTAATGCAATTCTTGCAGGCTGTCAACTGGTTGCGTACATCGTTACCACGTTTAGCGGAAACGGTAGCACCGTTACGTGATTTTTTGGAGGAGCTCCTTGTTGGGGCTACACGTCGGACTAAGCGAGTGGCGCGCAATCGTGTCATCAAGGATACCGCGTGGACGGAGGATCGGGTGCGGGCGTGGAATGCCGCACGGGGTTTGGTGGCGCAAGCAGTGCCGCTTCATCATCCTCGTCCCGGGTGCGTTGTTTTGATGTTTCCTGACGCTTCTGATTTCCATTGGGGTAGTTTTCTCACCCAAGTGCCTGAACACGAATTTCGCAGTGGATTGGCGTTGGAAAGCATGTCTCACGAGCCTCTCGGATTTCTGAGTGGTTCGTTCACAGGTTCGCAGTTGCGCTGGGCGACTGTCGACAAAGAAGGTTTTGCGATCGTTAATACGTTCCGGAGGCTCGAATACCTGCTTTGGGGTGGTGTTCATATCTTTACTGATCATCGAAACTTGCAGTACATTTTCAATCCGGAGAAGTGTGTCACGACGGTCACAAAGACCATGGCACAACGCCTAGAGAATTGGAAGGGTGTTTTAGGACAATACCGCTATGCAATCGAACACATCCCTGGCGATCGAAACTGTTGGGGGGATCTGTTGTCTCGTTGGGTCAAAGTTCCTACGGTGCCTGTTCGTTCGGTTGCCGTGCACAGCCCATGTAATGCTGACGATTCGCTTCCCGCATTGGATGTGATTCGTGCCTCGCAACAAAGGTCTGTCGCTCGTATCGGCGTTGGTGTTCATGAATTTTCGACAACCTTCGGTCAAGCTACCTTGGCCGATGATGGTTTGTTTCGTGTGCGTGTTGGGGTGCGTGACGTCTTGTGGATTCCGCCGGATGATCTTGCTCTTCAAACTCGTTTGATGGTGTGCGCGCACATGCGCTCGGCTGGTCACCGTGGTGTGGCGCCGACTTTGTTTCGCCTGAAGGAATATTGTGTTTGGCCTCACATGGATTCTCAGGTTCGCGAATTCGTTCGCCAGTGTTTGCACTGTGTAGACACGCGTGCAGGTGCACTCATTCCTCGTCCCTACGGAGACACGGTGCATGGTACCGCTCCGGGAGAAGTGGTGCACTTTGATTTTTTGTATGTTGGCCACAGCGGGCCCGAAGGTAGCGATGGCCTGCCTGATGAGGATGGTTTCCGATATGTTTTGGTCATCATGGATGATTTGTCCAACTACGTGGCGTTGGAACCGGCCGAGGCTTGTACAGCCGAGGTCACAGCGAAGCATTTGCTAGCCTGGTGTAAGACTTTGGGGGTGCCGCGTGTGTGGGTGAGTGATACCGCCACGCATTTCAAGAACAGGGTGCTTGCTTTGTTGAGCGACGCGTTGCACATCGAACATCGTTTTGCTGTCGCTTACACGCCGTGGTCGAACGGTACGTGTGAACGCATGGTAAAAGAGGTGGTACGTGCTCTGCGTTCCATTCTGTCAGAACAGCGTCGTCAGGTTTCGGAGTGGGTTGATGTTTTGCCGGCCGCTCAGTGGGCCTTGAACACTTCGTTTCGTGAACGTTACCGAAGCACTCCGTACAGCGTGATGTTTGGGCGCGCTCCGCGTACCGATTTCTCGGCGCTCGTTTCTGAGTCTGATGGCAGGTGGAATGTTGACGTGATGAATGCTGACTTGTTGCGTGCGAACGTCCGTGAAGTCGTTGCAGAGCAGGAGAGATTTTGCGCCGATATTCGCGCAGCTGTTGCCGTGTCTCGCGACAACAAACGTAAACAGGCTCAGGGCCAGGTGGTGTTGCCAAAATTTGCGGTTGGTGATTTCGTGTTGTATGCTCGTGTTCGTCGGCAGGGTGTCACACCGAAATTGTTGTCCACATGGACTGGTCCGTGGCGTGTGGTAGCAGCTGATCATGATCATGTGTACTCAGTTCAGAACATCGTTTCTGGGAAGGTGCATCAAGCTCACGTGGCTCGTTTACGATTTTATGCGGATGCGACGTTGAACGTCACCGCTGATCTGAAGGATGTTTTCCAACATTCCTTTGCGCAGGGTGAATGCCGCATGAATGCTTTGGTGCATGTGGCCGAAGATGATGCCAACGAGGTGATTGTCTTGGTCGATTGGGATGGTTTCGAAGCAGAGGAGCGCACGTGGGAGTCTTTGCGGTCGATTTATTCTGCTGCGCCTGAATTCGTCGTGAAGGAATTGCGCAAATTACGGATGACCCGTGCGCTCAAGATTAAAATTGCTTCAGAGTTCAGCATTGATTTGTGATTTGCCGCATGCGATTTCGTCTTGGTTTTTTGGTTTTGTCAAGCTCGTTCGTGTCGAGTGAACTCGCTTTGGGGGTGCTGTAGCCAAAAGATACCAAGCCGTGGAGGTTTCAGTGTAATCGCATGTGTGAGTGGAGCAGTGGCCGGGGATCCTGTGTGATGTCCCCTAGCCACCTGGCTCGTGGTCCGATGAGGATCACTCCGTGATAATACAAGCTCTAAGAACAAGACTTACTGAGTGCGAGGCCAGCGAGACTGGTGGAGTCCCTCGCTGGAAGCCCTCTTGCTGATATCATCTGGCAGAGGCCATACGACACAAATCAGTTTTGATTTTTCGACACAGAACACAGCAGCACAAACATCGAACGCATACGTACGATACATTGGATATGTACAGCATAACTCGTGGAGGGACTGGTCTGGCGCTTGAAGACTGCTGTGATGTCACCCTGCAGAGCAGATAGATGGTTGCGGTGGGCGCTGTGGTTCGTTTCTCGGCTGGTGTCTTTGTTATCCACAGGATTTTTTTTCTCGGCCTATTTCCGCGTGTTGGCGAAAATCGACGGAAATTGGCGTGAACCCTAATATCCGCATTACAAAAATATCATGGAGGCGAGTACTGGGGGGAAGAAGGAAGATGGAGTTCGTAAGGTGTATTTAGAAGGGTACGTACCAAAGTATACCGGGGATACTTGCTGGGTACACCTAAGCCCTCGAGAAGGATCCGTATTGCCTCAATAACCTAACGAACACTCCGGTAAGTTCGGCAAGAAGTCGATGCCCGTACCCGACACTTCGGTAATGTTCGGTATGAAGCCTCTATGTCAGTACCCGACGCTTCTGCAAGTTTATAAGTTCGGTACGACCTCAATACTGCTGTACCGGTACCCGACACTTCGAGAAGAGTATACCGAGGTATTTACCCTACCGATGTGGTTCGATATGACCTCAATACCCTAACGATCACTCCGGTATGGTGCGGTACGAACTTGACAGGGGTACTTACGCGACGCTTGGGTAAGTTCGCTACAATCGCTACAAATACCGGTACTCAACATTTCGGTAAGTTCGGTACGGCCTCAATACCGGTGTCCGACACTTCGGTAAGTTCGATACGCTCACCAAAATTTCCCGGATACCGGTATACCCTACCGAAGATATATAGCCTTGAAAGATAACTGCTGTGACACACGGCTTTTCCAGAAGGTCGCTAAGGGGTTGAGGCGTAAAACCTCTTTTCACAGCAGGTGCATGGTACTGTTTTGCTGTATGCGAGACAAGATGGAAAGCAAAAGTTACAGTAAAAACACACACAACCATAAGGACATTGCAGTGTGCAGACGGACACTTGACATATAACTACTTACTTAGATCTCGATCTCTGAGCGTGCTCGGTTGGTACATCCCTGACCTCTCAGAGCTCCCACTTGGGAATCGCCTCCGTTTATTACTTGCCGGACCGTTGCAGCGAGTCTTTGTTTTCTCCATTTCTCGTCGTACTTTCAGTCCTTCTTTTCTTTTTTCTTCTTTCGTTTCGTGTGCGTGCGTGTACTCCGAGCACGGTTGCGCGGGCGAACCCGGCACCGTCGCGGGTATCAGCGGATGCTGGCGAATAGAGGGGGAGTTGCAAGGAGCGCGGTCGCCGCTTTCGTGCCTAGGCGTCACGTGTGCCTCGAGACACGAGGGATGCATCAATAGGCTCTGTCTGGCCTCCATTTGTGATTTTGGATAGAGTACGTACGAGTATTTAAGGGTCGTTCGGGGTTGTAAGACAGTATTCAAGCGGTGCTTATTTTTGCGACCGGGCTGAGAGTCACAAGAGGGAGGTACCCCGAATGAGCACCAACATTGTCGAGCTTGCGTCGAGGTCTACGGTGAGCACCGGGCTTCACGCGAGGCGGGCGACGGGGCTCACTGTGGAAGAGAGGGAGCGAAGCTTTACCCGGACTGAATCGGTGGCGAGATGGTCGCGAGAGGGGCGGGCGGCGTACGAGGCTGAGAGGGAAGCTCTGCTGTAAGATTTTTTCTTTTTTTCATTTTTTTTCTTTTTTTGACTGGTGTAAGGTGTTCCACTCAGGTAGTAAATCATTACACGAAAGGGGACGGGGATTTTTTTCTTTCAGAAATTTTCGGTTTCATTTTCATTGTTTTTGCTGTGTTGCTGTGCCGTTCTGTGCTTTATCTTTCGTACATCACGACGAGTACACAGACACAGAGCATATCGAAAGAAGAATATAAGTACCTTACCTGGGGTATGTACGTATGTACGACGTGTGAGCGAGCGTAGCGGAAAACCGCCCGCGACGCGAAGCATATGTGGCGTCCGAGCTGTTTTCTCCTGAATGAAGCATGGCGGCGGGACTCTTGGCATTATCAAGTCGCCAGTTTGAAGCTAACTACAGGGGCAAAAAAAAAACAATATTCAATCATGGACCTCTGTCCGCTTCGCATAATTTGATGTTTCCTTCCTGAGCGAGCGTAGCGGGCGGCGTAGGCCGCCCGCGGAGCGAAGCGCCTTGTAGAACTACTTACTTAGATCTCGATCTTTGAGCGTGCTTGGTTGGTACGTCCCTGGCCTCTCAGAGCTCCCACTTGGAAATCACCTCCTTTTATTACCTACCGGACCTTTCCAGCGAGTCTTTGTTTTCTCCATTTCTCTTCGTACTTTCAGTCCTTCTTTCCTTTTCTCTTCCTTCGTTTCGTGTGCGTGCGTGTACTCCGAGCACGGTTCCGCGGGCGAACCCGGCACCGTCGCGGGTGTCAGCGGGTGCTGGCGGGCAGAGGGGGAGTTGCAAGGATCGCGGTCGCCGCTTTCGTGGCTAGGCGTCGCGTGTGCCTCGAGACACGAGGGATGCATCAATAGGCTCTGTCTGGCCTCCATTCGTGATTCGTGATAGAGTACGTACGAGTATTTAAGGGTCGTTCGGGATTGTAAGATAATTCAAGCGGTGCTTATTTTTGCGAGCGGGCTGAAATCACAAGAGGGAGGTACCAGTTTGAGCACCAACATTGGCGAGCTGGCGAACGAGGCCCACGATGAGCACCGGGCTTCACACGAGGCGGGCGACGGGGCTCACTGTGGAAGAGAGGGAGCGAAGCTTTACCCGGACTGAATCGGTGGCGAGATGGTCGCGAGAGGGGGGGCGGGCGGCGTACGAGGCTGAGAGATAAGCTCTGCTGTTGGGTTTTTTCTTCTTTTCTTTTTTTTCCTCTTGACCGGTGTACGGTGTTCCAATCAGGTAGTAAATTATTACACGAAAGAGAACGGGATTTTTTTTCTTTCAGAAAAATTCGGTTTCTTTTTATTTTCATCATTTTTGATGTGTTTCTGTGCCGTGCTGTGCTTATCTTTCGTACATCGAGTACAGACACAGAGCATATCGAAAGAAGAAAACAAGTACCGACATATATGTAAGCGAGCGTAGCGGAAAACCGCCCGCGACGCGAAGCGTATGTGGCGTCCGAGCTGTTTTCTCCTGAATTAATGAAGCATGGCGGCGGGACTCTTGGCATTATCAAGTCGCCAGTTTGCAACTACAGTCATGAAAAAAACAATATTCAATCATAGACCTCTGTCCGCGTCGCATAATTTGATGTAGTTTTCTTTCCTGAGCGAGCGTAGCGGGCGGCGTAGGCCGCCCGCGGAGCGAAGCGCCTTGTATTACATACATCAATCGCAGTAGGTTTAGACGGGTTACACCGATACACCTCGTTGGCCTACTAGGCACGCAAGGGAACGGTCACCCACACCTCCACACCTATACCCTCCGGGGCCAGTATCGCTGCGCACCCGGCTGGTTAGATGGACTCGCAGAAGCACACACAGGTTGCTAAATACAAGAAGAGTGGCAGTCAGGAGCCCGGGGCCAGCATCGCTGCGCACCCGGCTAGTTAGGTGGACTTCCAGAAGAAAAAGAAGAATACCACAGACAGGTAGACTGCTAAGGTACACCGTTCAGCCCTGAAAAATAAACGTTTAGTCAAACTAAAAATGCCTCATACCAGTCATTATACCAGTAGCCCTCTCAAGCAGCACGTGCAACCCAATTGTGGGAAAACCTTTCACTGACACATGTATTGAACATCATCACCATCAACAGCAGCAGTAACAGACGGCACAAGCGCAACTGCTACTTGGATTACTTGGATTTCATTTGTAAAAGGCAACAATGGGATGCAGTTTGCTGAGCGCACCCCGAAACGTCTATTGATAAAAGCAAACTCTTGATACCACACCCTGCTTTTATGTAATATTGAAAACGAACCACTGATCACATATGATTCAGCACATGAACGCGAAGTACCGACATGAAACGGGCTTGCCCGACAATATGTTCCTATCTACACTACCCAACTTATACCCGTCGTAAGAAATCGGTGCCCTTCGGCCTCAGCGATCCACACTTTCCTGCTGGGGTTTGTTTTTCAACAGCACATTAGTACGGGGTACCATAGTTAATAGGACCTATGGTACACTCAAAAACCTATATATTTACCTATTTTACTAACAATATTTGGCCCTATTTACTATGGTCCCCCGTAGTAGCACCAACCGCACATGCTGCTGCAGCTGCTACACATAGAATCCACCCAAATAGCAATCCAAAAGTCAATCCCCGTCCACATTAAGAGCTCTTCGTCCCCACTGTGTGGTGATGAGATTGTTTTGCGTTCGTCAACCACCTCGTCTGCCACCACAAGCTCGGACGTTTCACAATTTTCGAGTGTTGTGCCACAGCTATTACAGGGTACCATGGTAAATAGGACAAAATATTGTTGGCAAAAATAGTAAAATATATGAGTTTTTGTGTGCACCTTAGGTCCTATTTACGATTGTCCCCCGTTATAGTCTGTAGGCTCAATTTGTTTACCTTTTTCCAGCTTACCCTCGATGATCTCAAGCACCACCTCCGATGCCTGAGCGAAATCACCCTCCACAGCGTTTGGTGTAGCTCATTTTCCTTTTCCGTGGACCAACATCAGGCACCCTTTCTGATTTTGTAGACAAACCACCCTCCGCAGCTAAACGTTTAACGCACCGAGCTCCTTCCATCGTCTCCGTCCCGTCGACCACAAGAAGTACAGAGATTGCAGAAGTGACACTTATTTCCACAGTTGACAATGGCAACTCAGAGGCGGCAATGCCCGATTCCTTATTCGGAGTGACAAATGCTGTATGTGAAGTAGGTACGTATGTCGGATTCCATGGACTCAGCTCGAGCGCGCATCACGGGAGATACTTCTCGTCGGCTTGTTCCGGAAGAACGTACCCCATAATCTGAACTTAGCCCAGGATCACGGCTAGTAAACCTCTCAGGCGTGTGCACCCTGGTACCACCAGTACGAGTATCACCAGAAAAGATAGTATCGCCACGATGATGTACCGTTCTCTTCGCAAAATAGCTTCTTCGCATCGGACGTGCATCCGGGTTCCGCGACAAGCACTGAGGCTCGGACTGCCTGTACGTGAAACTCGGGGATTGTCCTCGGTCAAAATTATCCTTGGCCCCACTGTACTCCTGGTTTTGTTTCGCACCGCCGTCGAAGTTGTTCTCGGTTTCCCAGCGCTCGAAACCTGCTGAAGGCCCTCGACCACTTTGAAAATGCTGACTCTTACCTTCACGATGGTCACAAGCATTCTTAGTAACACGACCGCTTCCACCGCGACCGTATCGATAGCTACCGTCCATCCCGTCGATCAGGCGTTGGGTTTTCGGCCAGTGGTCTACTAGGTGTAGGACACGACGGCTAAAGCTCTCCGGTTGTGTCGTCTGTTATCAGTTCGTCACGGACGCTTGCTCCCCAATTGCCACAGCCTGAGGGCTTCTGTGAACACGTTGGTGAAGGACTTTTCAGCAGCCGGTTTCCACGCACCCCACACGTCGTCGGTGTCCTTGAAAAACGTCTACGTAGCAGGTTGCGTGCGCGATCGCAGCACACATGGCTTCCCACGTAGGCAGTATGTGGCGACGAACCCTATTCGCGTTGGGTGGGCGTGCAACACTATCACCAGCAAGCCGCAGGCAATTGTACATGGCAATTGCGCTGATGCTGCTGCGAGACTGGATGGACCTCTTACCGTGGACAATCCAAAACCGCGTCATCACTGATGGATGGAACACGATGTGCAGGAAAATTGCCCAGAAGGCAGTCGTTGGGTAAAAAATGCTGTCGGATATGTAGTAACTTCTCACAGAAATCCCCACTTGCACAGCGGTGCCGGTTGTCGAAAACTCACCCCACAGGAAAATTAACTCAACGCAAGCCTCCGGTGTAGTCGCGTTCAGGCGCGGAGCTTTGGGTTGAGGGCGCTGACGCCCAATCCCGAGCAGTATGGCTTGCAGCTATTTCGCTGTATCTAGCTACTGTCTGTTGTCGTTGTTGTATGTATTCGTTGGGCGGATATCACGCCCCGAATCACTTCGATGAACCACGCCTGTGTCGCCTCCGCGTACTATATCCCGATGCCCTTGGTCGGCGCGATCGATCCTCATTCCACCGGTGTGCCCATCTGTCGCCATGGCCATCGCGCCCGCCCAGACGCCAACGCTCCCATCCTGGATGCCCCGGCATGAAGCCGCCAAACGCGGTTAGAGTATTCGTATAATATGAAACGTCGTGCTCTGCAATTTTACAGATGTGTGCATGCTGTTTTTTTTTCATACAAGTGTATCAAGGGCAGAAGAGGCAACGAGAACGTGTACGATGTTGAGATTCACCAAACGCGAACTGCAGCACGTCAAGACCTGCTGCAACATTTACAGGGAGTACCTATCCCTAAGATGGCGTGTATCATACAAAATTTCCAATGTCTTGTGTGTCTCTGTCACGTGTGGACTCCTATAAACAAACTTTGGAGTGTCTTGTGTATCCCGACCCTCACGTGCGATTTGCTGTTTCTGTGCACGAGATGGTACTGGCCGAAATCAATTGGAAATCGAGCCTTAACCCTTCTGGTACCGCTGTCCCGCTTTGGGGACAAACTACCGAGAATTTTACTGAATTGTCGTCACCAAAACGGGACTGCAGTTCTAAAAAGGTTAAAGTATTATCGCCTCGTCGACCCTGGTAGCATTTAGGGGAGTCACTGGCAAGTAGTCAGTCGCGAAGAAAAATGGCAAACGCGTGAACGGTTACCGCACATCTTGCAGAGATAAGTATCGACCGATCGGTTGAACTCACAGCTGACGTGCATTTTATTTTTTGTTTTTCATCAAAAAATAAAATAGAATAGATTTTCGAAAGCCGAAAATACCCGTCTTTCGAACGTGTCCATCTCTCGTCTGGACAGAAAAACCGGAAAATACGTGAGTCACTCGATCTAACAGCGTGGCCGGAAACTCTCCAAGCCGCGGCTAAAACTCTCTCTCCGCACAACAGGAAGCTATCCGGGTCGCTTTGTTGCTGTTCGTGAAAAAAAATCCCAAAAACTATTGCATGCAACTATTACGGAAGAACATAGTAAATAGGACCTACGGCAAACACCTCAACCTACCAGGTATATATTTACCTATTTTTACTAGTACTAAATGGTCCTATTTACTATGGTCCCCCGTAATAGAAACTCGCGACGATACGGCCTTTCACAAGTACACGTGTACTGCTGTAAGGCAGGCAAGGAAACGATCGCCCACACCTCCACACCTATACGTCTGAACTCAGCAGGAGCCCGGGACCAGCATCGCTGCACACCCGGTTAGATAGGTGGGATCGCAGAAGGACACACAGGTAGCTGAATACAGAGTGATATTATGTGATGACATCCGAGCATCCCAACAGATATCCATATCATATGCATCCCTACATATCAGTATGAAACCCGCTATTAATAGAATATCCTAGGATGGCCCAGGCGCCACACCTAGCACCGCTGTTGGTGGCTTCTACTATTTCGGGGGTCCATAGTAAATAGGACCTACGGTACACACCAACACCTATATATCTCCCTATTTTTACTAACAATATTTGGTCCTATTTACTATGGTCCCCCGTAATAATAGCACACGTCCGCTGATACCCTCCACGGGGGATGTGTCTAAAGTGTTTCATACTTTACCGGGATTCACTACAACGATGACCGTATATTACATGATTACCCCCCCCCCCCCTCCCTCCTAATGGGTTAGCGCAAAAGGTTGCCGCTGGGCGGAGCGGGGAAGTTTCATAATTCTTCGGCGTGTTTCCAATTGAGGAAGCTCCTCCGAATTTATTTTGATAATCGAGTCACGGGTTTCCAAAAGAAGGGCCTTTTTTGGTGACAGTCCCGCACACGCGAAGTGAAACATAAATCAAAATATGACAAGATAACAAGCAATAAGGCATGTTGCCTGCGTGCCCGATTGAAACCCCTCATGCGTTGATGCGCCCTCACACCAGCCGACGAATGCTATTAATAGTACAGGCTCGCCTCTACCTCGCCTCCACGAGCACCTAATATACGAGTAGCAGCTGCAGGTCTGAAGGACTTGTAATAGAAGTTTCGGGTACTGATTTCTCACGAGAAAGAATCCCAAGCACATCGCACCGAAACAACGATTCGATCGTTTCCATTAGCCGACGGTGGACGATATCAGCGTTGCACTCCTCTCATGCTCAGTTGCGCGACCTTTGGTCGCTGTTGTGGCTCGTGGGCAAAGGCCATCCCTGACCTCAGGTCGTTGTCGAACAGACTGCTAGTGCTTCGTGTTTCTCCGTTATTCCAATTGCGCCAGAATACCGACCTCGAGCCACGCAGCGCTTGTCCACTAACTTGTGGGTGGGGATCTCCCTTGCCGCTCCTCATGGGCCAAACGTTTCGTACGCCGAACAGGTGCGCTGACGCACGGATTTTCCCGAAGGAAGTACAATACCCCGTCATTCTTGCCGAAAAGCGCCTATTTTAAAACCTTGACTGGAGTTGAAAAACTGCGGGGATCGGGCGACAATGAACCCAATCTAAAACCTATCCTACAAAACTAAACAATGTTTTATAGGAGAGGGTGGGGATCAAAAAGATCCGTCCCGCGGCCTTAATGTTTTTACCACGGGTACGACTGGTTTGTTCACCTCGAACTCCCACTCGCACTCAGATCCTCTTTTGGCTGTTCCGCACGAGCAAGCGATTACGTACACATTTATGCCGTCCGTACTGCACAAACCTGGATGGTGAATCTTCCAAAGGTATTACGGGGAACCATAGTAAATAGGGCCAAATATTGTTGGTAAAAATAGGTAAATATATATAAATATATATCGTGTACCGTAGGTCCTATTTACTACGGTCCCCCGTTATATCTATTAATAGCTATTTACGCACTCTGAGTGGCTCAGGGGTATATTGAGATCCGCAGACCTCGGGATAATGAACAGGACAAATAGCGGCGCAGCCGCGTTCCTCGTCCGTTTCTGGTAGGTTTAGGGTCCGGGTTGGGGACAGGGTGATAGGGTGAGGGGGTCGGGTTGGGTCTACGCCTGTACCTTGATCCCATCAGGAAGTGCTCCCTAGCCTGAAGACGCGAACAGCCTTACCCCCGTGAATGTTTCACTTGAATTATGAAAACCACTCTGTCGCGGAAGTGAAATGACCGTCAATGCATCAATAGTTGATTATAAACGTTTTTTTTTCTTCGAAGATGTGGTGTTACTCCCAGGTATCTCCGTAGATCGGGTCCTCGTATAGGAGACGTGGAGGTTGGAGGGGGGTTATCCACCATTGGAGGTCATCCCGTCGTCCTCATCTGACCCGGGTGGACGTCGAAGCCGGTGCAGGGGTCCTCCACACCTCAACTTGTCTCTATGCGGGTACGACTCGCCAGGCGAGGCATCGGGGACCTACCACACCGTCAAGTATTTTCAGCTTCGCGTCCATGCACCGGTGCTGATCGACCCTCCCTCCTGCCCCTCCCACCGCCACAACTCTGCCTCTTCAATGCGTCGGGCTTTATCGATCCCTCCAGCCTCCAGCCTCCCCCCCCCCCCCCCCCCCCCCCCATTCCCCCGCTGCCTCCTTTCCTCGGCGCTTAATCCTTTTGGAAGTACGCAGTCGATTTTAGGGACAAACTATTTGAAGTTAGCGTGGGCCAAAGTTCGCTGAGGTACGCACAAGGGTTAAGTGCGACGGCTTTGTGTCGTTTCGTCAACCCAACCCCTCCCCCGATGTTTCGGCTATGGCCTAACCCTAATCCTACCTAACCCCAATGACCATGCATCATAGGAGTACACCCCCCTTCCGCCCCTACCCCCCCCGAACCTCTGGTCAGCAACGGGGGATGCCGTCGCCCAGCGCCCTGCTGCCGAAAAACGGAGCAAGACTTGCAAGGGCGAAGACTTTTCCAGCATGAGCGAGGCAGATCTGCGGGGGCTGAGGACGCGGTGGCGCGGCCTGGCGCACCGGAAAGCCGTCGAAGAGGATCAGAAGTTCCAGGTCCTGGTTGCGGCTATCCTCTCCAGCCGAGCGCAGGCAGCCCCGGTGAGCCTGTCGCGTTTTGTGGACTGGCCCAGTGTATAGTTTACCTTCTTGAGAATGGTTAACAGTGCACGCGGAAATCCTCGCCACAGAGTCTTTCCTTGCGAGGCCTTTCTGAGAATTTTCCCAGGCTGTCGGGGTCAGGGTTTTCATTGGGATTGGGTTAGGGTTATTGAGTCAGGGATCGGGTTTCGAGTCAAGCATAGTCCAACACCATACTTTTGTTAGGGTTGGGGGCTCGGGTTAAAATTTTAGGATTCAGAGTTAACTATATTCCAACCACTTTATGACGATGCTCGGGTAGGCCGTATACAGGCATTGTTTGGCGGCAAGCGCCGAGAGTTAGGCCGTGGACGTCTCCCGTCCGTCCGTCCGTCCGTCGTTATAGATGTTGGTGATATCGATGGTGGGGGGTAGATCGTGGGTTATGGGTGATCCACTACGATTCGAAACGCAGTTGTATCAATAGGGAAGGAAGGGGGTTGTGGGCACGCAGGGGAGGCAGGGGGGGTGTACTCATTATCGTGCATGACCGTAGTCGTATGACCATAGACCCTCGTTTCCCCACAATGTCGGGATGGAGCACGTCGGGCTTGCACCGACCTGGCGGGCGTCGCTTGCACCAAGCGCAAGGGGGGGGACCTAGTCTCTTGTTGCTTGCCTTAGTCATCTGACCGTTGACCACGCATCCCATTCGAGGCAGAGCACCGTTCCTACTCCTAAGAGTATACAGTAGACACCTCCGACATCTGGGTACTCATTACGTTTTCCCCATATATTGCATACAAACCTATGGCTAATCTTGCCCCCGTCCTGTTTCGGGGGTGTGCTCATGTCATGCCACTACAATGCGGTAGGAGAGAGAGGCATGCCACGGTTAGGGGAGAGAGTCGTGCCTCTACAGTGCGGTAGGGAGGGTCGTATGACCATAGACCCCGGCCTCCCTACAATGCCGGGACGGAGCAGGTCGAGGAGGGGGGGCGAGTGAGCTTGCAGGTTGTGTGCAGGTTTAAGAGGGTCGTGCTGCCGCACTATCAGCGAACTTGACTGTACCACGGATCGCTATTTAATGCACCGCAGAACGAAGCACCTCCAAACGGAGCAACTCCAAATGGAACACCTCCGAACTAAGAAGCAACTCCCAGATTGGAGTACCTCCGAACGGAACACCTCCGAATTCTAACGGAATACATCAATATGTCACGTAACTATTAGTAGTGTCTTTCTTGCTTATGCGTATACATATATTTTTTCTTTGCATGTGGTGCTTCATGATACGCGGCTTGAAACACTATTATGATGGACCAAAGTAAATAGGACCAAATGTTGTTAGTATAAATAGGTAAATATATAGGTTTTTGTGTGTATCGTAGGTCCTATTTACTGTGCCCCCCCCTAATGGGGCTGTGACTTGGCCTCGTCGACCAAATACAGCAGTTCACTCACGGCTTGACGGCTAGACGCGAGTTGGTTAGCGAAGCACGGCAGCTAGCTGTCTTGGTGCTTGATACCACTACAAAAACTCACGGCGAGCCAAAGCGCTCCAGCCGGATACGACAAAGGCGCAGAACTCCGCGATGTTCCGCAACGCAACTGCCTGTAATATCAGGGTATTTAGCTGTTAATAGCTAGCTACCGTAAAAAGAAAATAGACCCCGTTACCAAATACCGAACAAGGTCGGAAAAACCTGGTCGAGAGCCTTCCGAAAATGGAATGTTCGACTTTTATCACCCTTATCGTTGTCGAGCAAACGACCGCCGAATAACGATCGCACCCCGGTGCGACGTGTACGCTCTCACGAGTATTCCTTGCGGTAACCAACAAACTAGTCGGTGAGTCATGGTAAGCCAATCCGCAACGCTACGGACCGCGGTTAGGTTGCTGAAGGTCTGAGCCGGCTGTGTACAAGGGAAGGAGGACTCACGGCGGCGACGATGGCCAAAGTCGAGCAGGACGACCTCGCCCACGTGCTGCGAAACATCCACTGGAACAAGGTAACGGTTGCGGTGCTGGCGGCGTTGGTGCCGTCGATGGACCCCCCCCCCCCCTCCCGTGTCGTCGGACACGTGTGTGATGTTTCGGATTGGAGCTACCGCTTAGCACGCAAGACAACACACGCCCTGGGACGAATTTCAGGCCCGATTTATCCTAAACGTACCTTAAGGGCTTATAGGGCACGCACAACGAAAATGTCGGCTTTCGAACTATCTCGTCGGTATGTTTCCGCAGACGTATGTATGTGCCAGGTAGGCGTTTTCTCTGTCCTCGTTGCCAAGATAATCAGCTTCAAAATTCGTCCGAGGGGGTGGTGTGCTAACTGGATTGACTGTTACGTGGTATTACGGGGGCCATATTAGATAGGACCTACGGTACACCCAAAAACCTAAATGTTTCGCTATTTTTACTAACAATATTTGGTCCTATTTACTATGCCCCCCCGTAATAGTGGAAACTTATGTTGATTACTGCTGTTGGATACTGCTGTCCTGGGTTTGGGCTGTCGAATATTGAAAGATTTTGGACGATGCACCGTACAAAATACCATTAAATGATGCGGAAGTGAAATACACGCATTAAACGTATTGGATACGATTCTACGGTTGATATATATACTGCTGTTGAATGCCAGTGTGACGTGTTAGATACTGTTGGTTAGGCACTACTGAACGCTGTTGGGTGCTTTTGGGTAAGCTTGAACAGTACTCGGAGTTGGTCCGATCCAATACCCGTGGAGTTTTTCTCCTGCTGACGCTGGTGGTGATGGTGGTGATGATCAAGATGGTGATAGTGGTGGTGAGGGTGTTGATGGGGATAATTCTACTACGAGCTAGTTCAAGTAAAAAAACGGAAATTCTCTCCCCCACGAATGCCGGCAGCAGCATTTACTCGAATGGGACATATTTGGTGTGGTACTGACTGTCATGAACAGCGGAAGAGGGTGACATGACCGTTTTTTTTTTTTGTTGAGGCCCTAGGGCCGATGCTAGTGGCGAAAATGTGTCCCAACCAACCGCGGCGTTCGATATTTTCAGTAATACGCAGGCGTCTCCGTAAGAGGATTTTTTTTTTTCAATGTTTTTTTCTCAACAATCTGGTTCCAGGCACTCCAAGGCATGTATGCACAATTTTTCGCGCAAAAATATATATCTGACCTGCGTATGTTCAATGTTTTGCAAAAAATACTTCGCCCAAAATCAATCCTCTACTGGAACTAAGTAATTACGAAGCAATACCTAGCTTTTCGCACTTTTTCCGCACAAAAGTTCATGTCCACGACGTTTTCTGGGTGGTACATATTCCCTGACACTTTGCACATGTGTTATTCTCTCTTTCCCGAGGACTGACCTTCGGCTTTTTTATTGTTGTTTTTCGCTGAAAATGTTTGGTCTAAGACCGCACGGTATCGTACCACTTTGTGGCTCTCTCATCTTGATCCCAGAAACATGGTCCCAAAGAAAGTGGGTATGGACACCAATGTTGGTCCACCAGGTTACCAAGATGTGAAAATCCGACAAAAAAGGGCCTCTTGCCACTACTATCTAACCCTTTTTAGATAGTGGCCAGTACAATACGTCACTATCTTTTTGCCGCGTTTTTTGTTCCGCATTTATATACGATAATACATGCCAAGGTGCTATATACGAGAACGATACGTACAATTTGTACGTATGACGCATAAATACGAGAACAATACGTATAACATTTGAAATATTTACGGATGCTGCAGATTTTTACCATGTGCGCAGCTGTTTCACAGCCTATTCACTTTCGTTGGCGAAATAATATCAGGAAGATGATAGAGCCACAAAGTGGTATGACAACGTGCGGTCTATGACCACTATCGTACCACTTTGTGCGTCTCTCATCTGGATCTCAGAAACATGGTGCCAAAAGAAGGTGCGTGTACACCTCTTTTTTTTTTTTTTTTTTTTTTTTTTTTAATCATCACTTTTACTTTCCAGCCCACTCGTAGGAGGTTTTACCCTCGACGATCTTCTGGACAAGCCGTGGTCACAGGTGTCGTCCCTTCTCCCCCCCGGTACGTGCCTTTAGTTTTTATCGCGCATAGGGTTCAGCATTCCCACTGCTCGTCGATTTTCATCGAATGTAGCCAACTCACGCTTTCGCGCTTTCCGCTTATCAATTTTTTATGCAAGAAAAAGTCCCTATGAGCGTGCACTCGGTGAGACTCGAACTTACGAAATTGATCTTGACAGGCTCGCGGACCACCTCCCAAGCCACCGGGTACGCATGGACACCAATGTTGGTCCACCAGGTCCCCAAGATGTGAAAATCCGACCAAAAAAAAATACCTCTTCTTGTCTTAACCCTGTTCAGATAGTGGCGAGTACAATACGTCCTCATCTTTTTGACGCGTCAATTGTCTGGGCCCACTACTGCTACGAATTCTCGTTGCCGCAGCGGCCGTCTAATACCAAGCAGCTCTGGTGGCTAGACGCTTTCAACTGACGTCTGCACTGGTCTGATCTCGCCTCGTCTCACGATTTTGCCCAACTTCTTCGAATTCCAAAACGCCTCCACAAACTCCACCTCCCTACGGGAAGTTACATTTTTTTTTCCCGCAAATATATACGATAATACATGCTCTGGTGCCATGTACGAGAACGATACGTAAAAATTGTACGTATGACGTATACCTGGTCCTACCTACAAGAACGGTACGTGTAATGTTTGAAATATGTACGAGTACGGTAACTGTAGTGCAGATTTTCACCATGCGCACTGCTGTTGCTCAGCCTATTTCACTTTTTTGTTGTTGTCGAAATAATATCAGGAAGATGATAGAGCCACAAAGTGGTACGATAAGGTGCGGTCTAAGGTGGTCAAAATTTTGACATAAAAGGAAGAAAAAAAATAAAAGCAGGCAAAGCAAATCGAAAGCAAGAAATACCTGTTGGGTCAGGTGTTGGTATGGGCTCAATAGAAGACACGTGCAAAAAATCACGGTCTGACTCGAAACAACGGCGTGGACTTTGGCCGGGGCATAAATTTCCGTCGTTCGACTAGAACCAGCCTGCAATAATTTACTCAACTACCTCCTGTTCAGTTACCGGCCCCTCTTCAGCTGTATTATACATACCTTTTGGGCACAAATTAATTGGGATCAGAGCGAGACCCACCCTGTTGACAGTCCTTGAAGAGCTAAGAAGCACCGCCCAAGCTAAGAACAACCACAGTTGGAGTATCAAACTCAAAACTTTTTTGTTTTTGTATATATGCATGTGGCATAGAAAACGCCAGCCTCTCCGCGCGCGCTTTCTCCTCTCGCCGTTCCCTATGCCGCCGGGTTTCTACCCCCATTGATGCGGCGGTGCACCGAAACAATTCCGCCGTTTTCATCACTTTTCTTCTTCTCTTACGGCCTAAAACCCCGCACACCCTCTACCCGCCAAAGATGTCGGCTGGCGGTCTTTGACGGCGAGGGGCATATTACGGGGGACCATAGTAAATAGGACCAAATATTCTTAGCTAAAACAGGGAAATATATGGTTTTTGTGTGTACCGTGGGTCCTATGTAATGGTAATCAGCACCCACGATCAACCCGAATGGCATGTATCCCCCTACTTTCCCACATCTTATATGGCTAGGATTATTACTGTCGGTTGCCCCGTGATAATATTGACTCGCCCAGGCCTCTTTAGACCTACTGTAATATGCTGGCGTTAGTGCGGGAGTCCCTTGACGAGATCTCGGGCGAGGAACAAGAAACGCCCAAAACTGACATGTCTGTTTCCCGCCCCGATCGGGTTTTCCTGCGGGATGGCAGGCGAAGGCGAAGCACATTCGGGAGGCGGGCAGGATGGTTTTGACGCGCTTTCGTGGGGCCGTTCCCCGGCGCAAGGCGCATCTTCTCGCCCTGCCAGGCGTCGGCCCGGTGCTCGGAGATATTCTCGCGAATGTGTTCGAGTTCTGGGATTCTGACAACGCCGCTGATCCCGCGTTGCGAGCGTCGGCAGCAGCGGCGGCGAAGGAGGATGACGTAGCAGCAGCAACAAGAAAAGGAGCAGCAGCAGCAGCAACAACAACATCAAAAGGAGATTCAGCATCACCAGCAGCACCAACGGAAAAAGCAACGGGAGCAGCAGCAGCAGCAACAGCAGCAGAAGCCCCAGCAGGGGCAGGAACAGCAACAGCATCAGCAGAAGCCCTAGCAGCACCAGCAGCATCCGCAGAAGCCCCATCAGGAGCAGGAGCAGCAGGAGCAGCGACAGCGAAGACCCCAGTGGAAGCAGGAGCAGCTGCCGCAGCAGAAGCAGCGGCAGCAGAAGAAGAAAAGCTAGCAGCAGCCGCAGCAGCATCAGAATCAGCAGCAGGAGCAGCACCAGCAGCAGGAGCAGTACCAGCAGCAGAAGCACCAGCAGTACCAGCGGTAGTAACACCAGCAGCAGAAGCAGCACGAGCGCCACAAAGAGAAGCAACAGCAGCACCATAAACAGAAACAACGGCAGCGGCGGCGGCAATGGCGGTAGCGGCGGGCGGCGATGGCGGCGGCTGTAGAGACCGGTGCCGGTGATGGCGGTAAAAGCAGTGGTAATAATAGAAATAGTGGTACCAGAAGCAGCGTTGGAGGCGCGGGGGGCGAGGGTTGGGGCAGGGGCGGGGGCGGCGGGGGGGGGGGGGCAGGGGCGGGGGCAGCGGTGGTGGGGGCAGGGATGAAGGCGGAGCGAGCGACGACGACGTTGTTGTGATCGTGAAAGTCTCTTGATGCCGGTGGGAAGAGGAGTGGCGGAGGCAGAAAATGTTGCGCAGACGATGGCGGCGGGGAGAAGGAGGAGGAGGATGGGGGGTGTGCTCGATAGGAGAGATCTACTCAATCTCATGCATGGCCGTAGTCGAATGACTATTAATAGACCCTCGCATCCTTACAATCCCGGGACGGAGCATGTCGGGTTTTCACCGACCAGGCAGAAATCGCTTGCACCAAGCGCGAAGCGCCGTGAGGTGTCCGGCGAGTCGCATGAAGGGTGAGCTGCATCGTACTAAGAACCGTTTGTGAGGCGGACTTGCGTATGGATGACAGCTTCGATGGGTTAACTTATTAATTTTCCGGTGTGGCCACTTACAGAGCAAGCAATGGGAGTACTACGTAACTGCCTCTTGGGTGCCTCACCATAAACACTACGTGATACGATCATTCCCCTTGTGCGGGGTAAAGGTTCTTCACCTCGCACTAATGATCTATAACTCGACCACCAGCTGTGACCGACCGCCAAAAAAGAAAATATAAAAAAACGGTACCGTGGTTGTCTAGCTCGAGTGGTGAGCGGCATGTTTTACAGTGTCGTTGGCAACCGACGCCATCCCAACCTATATTTAATGGGGGGTGAAGAGTGAAGCCCCTGAGGGGGGGAGCGGGGAAAAGGAGTATGGCCGCTGCATCGCGCAGCCTCGAGACCCGCTTCGATGCGAAGCGCATTTCGATGTCGAAAATGAGGATGCTGTGCTTTGGGGCCACGGCGAAACTTTATCCTACCCGACCGACAAGCCTCCCTCCGTTGTTCGCCACCCGCGACAGTGCGAAGCACCGGAGCAGCCGCTGCGGCATGCATTCCTATCTAACTTGCGTCCTTCCTGGGTTTCTGTGCGCTCACTGCCGCCGTAGGGGTGGGGGACTGGAGGATGTCGGGGGGGAGGCGGGTGCACCCGTGTCATAGACCCTCGCGTCCCTACAATGCCGGGACGGAGCACGTCGGATTTTCACTCATCAGTCAGACATTGCTTGCACCAAGCGCGAAACGCCGTGAGGTGTTAGACGAGCCGCATGAAGTTGGGAGGGGGGGGGGGTGGGGAGGGTGCTCATGTCATAGATGGCCGTAGTCGTGCATGACATGCGTACCACCTTCGTGCGACTCGCTCAACACCCTGGCGGTGGGGGCAGGTGTACTAATCTCGGGGGGTACAATGACGGAACAGCATGGTCGACGAAGCGCGTGTGTTGTGTGGTGTGGTGGTTGTTGTCGCTTTTTGTAGTCAAACGTTGAGATTAAAGCCCCGCCCCCCGGCAGGGCAAAAGCTGACCGGTGTCCGAGGCCTCCTCATCGCCACCGCTGTATGATAAAAATACGCACACTAATTGCGGTTTTTTAGGCTGGTCACCAAAAGCTGGGGGTGTTTTTGTTTTCGGAGCTGCTCCGGTCGGAGATGTTGGTGCTGAGGATGTTACAGACACGAGCGGTGGCGCGATCGCTGCACAGGTATGGACACCGCTGTGGGTTGGGTCTGAGTTTGTTATTTATAGGGGCCAGACAGAGTAGCTGGGTAGCTTCTCTAACGACAGCCGTCGACGTGTGCGTCAACTTTTTTTTTTTTTTTTTTTTTTTTTTTTTTTGTACACGCCTCAGGACAGATAATCGATTCCCACTTCATGATGTAGATATCCCAAGGCAGATAGATCATCTTCTTCCGGCCTTATATGTATAATCTACAGCAGTGGCTCATGTCGCCGGGTGGCACCCGTGTACGAATCTGCATGGTTTTCAGTATTGCGGGGGACCATATTAAATAGGACCGACGGCACACAAAACCTACCGGGTATATATTTCGCTATTTTTGGCAACAATGTTTGGTCCTACTACTACGGTCCCCCGTAATAATAGCACCCATGTTTCCTGGGTTGGGTCTGTATGATACTCTCACCGCGGCGGGCGAGGAACTGGATAACCTAAAGTGGGTAATGACCTGTCCGGGGTGCTAAGATCGAGCGTGCGGGACACTTTGTATCCCTGGACAGGTTTGCCTATTAAAGTCGGTGCTCGTTGGTATTCACGTGTGATGTTTGCGTAAGAGATGGAAGAAGAGCAGCTTTATTCCTTTCGTGCACACGGAGACTGAGACCAAGCTCGTGCGTCTCTGGAAAACCCCAAGGGTGTTCCTTCTCGAAGATACGCCTTCAAGTACTACAAATACGTTCCCAGTGCCGGAACCCAGGTAATTACCGGGCTTTCAACCTCATACAAAGCAGTATCATAACAGGGGTGGGGATGACACCAAAAAGACGTCTACGGTAATTATCCCGTTGGGGGTAATTTTCTGCACCAGAAAAAGTAAAGGTAAAAACCGGACAAGACTACACTTTGACCTCATGTCTTTTGTTCTTGGGGTACGTGTTTGTTTCGGAGCTGCGGCTGTGAGAGGTGTTACTTTAGCGCGCGCGTAAAATAGGCGGTGAGGTGATTTTCAGCTGAAAAAATCCAGATACAAGTTTGTTTCAATCGGCCAGAAGTAGCTGGGGTATTTGTGTTCGGGAGCCGCTGCGATGGGGGGCTGTAAGAAAGGGTGGTGGAAAAAACGTGGGGTGATCATGGCGGGGGGTGGGGGGGTTCGACACCAAGAGATCTCGTGTAACATGCAGCGGGAACGCTGCACCCCCTCTCAGCCAGCGATCAAGCTGGAGACAGTTACGCAGGTACCGGGGGGGGGCAAAGGGGGTGACACGTTCAAAGGATTACCCTGGGCTGGGTTATCGATCGATTTTTTACCCCTGTAGCTCAGTAGGTTACACCTTCACATTTGGCGTCGTCGGCAGGTCGGTTGATTCCCCAGGTAATGAAACGAAGCGGGTAGGTCAGCGTACAGACGTTTACGGATCTGACGCCCCACAGATCCCGCCGTTCAGAGGGGGGGAGAGTGTTGTGAGGATTACCCTGGGTTGGGTCGATCTTTTACCCCTATACCTGGTAGCTCAGTAGGTCAACACCTTTGTGTTCTGGTACGATGTCGTGGAAGCATCCATCTTTGTACTAATCAATACCCATCTGTGTGATTTTCCCGTGAGCTGCGTGAGCTCCTCTCGATCATCTCGACTGATACCTCCCCGAGCTTTTAAGACCCTTCCAATAAAGGGGTAGAGCACTTTTCGCCTTGCAAGGCAACTATCTCTGACGGAGGGAGCTCCTTAACTGAGGAAGTAACAAAACCCAGAAAGTATCCCCTTTTAATTTGCAACATTATTTTTTTCGTCAGCATCTACCATATGCGGGCTAAGCCTTACCTGTCGTGCCGAAAAGTCAATTTTGGGTGACTTACTATTTACGGGGGGACCATTGTGTTTGGTCCCGATTATTGTGGTCTTCCGCAAGAACAGCATGCACCTCCGGAAGTGGGGAGCCCCAGAAAAATTAAGCGTTGCATACACCAGAGGCATACTCCCATGGTAGCAAAAGTGTCTGAGCACGGAATGTCCAGAGAGCCGCAGAGCCGCTGAGGGTAAAACTTCGTATACTGCTGTAATACTAGTATAAGCCGAGTTGAGCTGGAAAGTAAAAAGTACGAAAAAACAAGCAACACATGGTACCTGGTGGTGTAAGACACACCGAAAAAAAAACACATGATGTGGCGTCTTACCCAAGGTCTTCTTCTTTCGACGGGATTTCTTGGATTGGTACCGTTCTTCGACGACGCGTGACGCCATCCAACCAAGGCCCCGGCATTTTCTCCTCCCAGTTACGCGTTCGTCAATAACGCGGACAGCCGTATATATCTCACCGTGTACATACACACCGCACCCCACTGCTGCGCCAGGCACTACCGCTGTGCCGCGGCAGTATGAAAACGTGATTTTTGCATCAATACATCACACCCAACCTGTCAGCAGCCATTTGTACCCCCTCCGAGTCTGCGGGTCCACGGCTAGGATCCAGCTATATATAAGCAAACGAGCCGATAGTTCTTCACAGCTTCGTGCACCGACACCAACACCAGGAGCACTGGCGAGAGGAGGCGGGGGGGGGGGGGGGCTAGCTCGCGGCAGTCCCTTCCCGACACGTTCTAGCCGCCTCGACATCAGTACGAAACCCTTTCCTACTCTTCCTATTCCGCAATGAAGTGGGCACTAGCTATATAGCTTGACCCCCTCCCCTCCAACCCAAAAAAGAAGGGAAACCGTGCACAGATCAGACTCAGAACAGACGCCCCTTATATGCAAAATAGATACTTGGGGGAATATTTACCCGGCATCTGCATTTTTTTGGACGGTGGGATCTGTATTGATACGGCTCTTGCGCACACAATTTCGACGTAGCATATGTACGACACGGCCCTTGCACAGGGCGATCTCGAAAACGGCAAACAAAAGGATCAAGATGATCTACAGGCTACAGGCGCCGTACCGATAAATCGCGATCTGGCCGGTCTGAACGGGTGTAACACCACTCGTCATCTCCGTGCCATTATCCCCGTCCAGCGAACAATGGGGGGGGGGGGGGGGGGGGGGGGGGGGGGCGGGGCTACGACAACAACTTCAACTCCAAACTCAACGTCAACATGAAATACAGGGCCAATCTCAACGTCAACTCAGCAGGGGTACAGGTACACGAGCACGACCAACCTCTCGATACCTTTCACATCTCGGACGCATCACGATTTTTCTGAGGATCATCTAGATCCTAATGTGCCCGGTATGAGATGCTGTGCAGGATCTGCAGCGAAACATGCCTTAGATCATGCAGCCTATATGGCTTCCACCTGGCAGCTTGAGTCAGACCACACCAAATCGGGGATCTATCTGTCCTGAAAAGATCTAGATCATCAAGCGGGACTTGATGATCTGTAGATGATCTGTCCCGAGGTGTGGAACTCTAGCGCCCTCTGTGCCGCTACGCTAGTGGCGTCACCGTTAGGACTACCTGCGCCCTTTCGGCTAAAAAAAAAACTACACAAACATAATGCGACGAAATACACACAACAAACAGTACCTACTGTGACACACATTAGAGACAACCTTCAGTCGCCCTCCCCTCCAGCCCCCCCCCTGTCCCCCTCCCTCCCGCGATCTTCCTTCACCCCCCCCCCCCCCCCCCCCCTCCCCCTCCAACCCCGCCCGCCCTCCTACAATTCGTGGAAAACCGGGAAAAGAAACGGCGCGAAAACTAACCTACGTGCTTTCCGTCCATGCACCCAAATTGCCGCCCAAGTTGCGCCTGCCCACTCCCCTATCCGCCAATAGCAAAACCACCACCAACACCACTACATATTTCCACATGTTTATCTCTCGTCAATACGGATGGGCTTAGCATGCGGTCGTGCCCCGCGAATAAAAAATTGAAAAATGCGGGGTCAACGACACGTTAGCGGGGAAGAGAGGAAGGAGGGAGGGAGGAAGGGCGCTCCTCTCAAGGCTTGCCTGGCTCGAGACTGGATCTGGCCCGAGACGAAATCTCTCAAGACTGCAACTAAAGCTGGTTCACCACTACAGTTCGCCGAAGACCAAAGCTAGCGCAAGACTACATGGTTCAGGCTATACCTGGCAGCTAGGGTAAAATACTACCTGCATGCGACAACAATACATCTCAATCCCACACGATATTTCCGGCGATCTTTTTGCAGCTTGAAAAAACCAATCTCCGTGTCACACGGTGTAATACCCAGAGCTTCGCGATTTCCAGGGTCGAAAACAAATCATCTCTCAACCCCACACGGTGCCCAGAGATTCGGCCGTCTGGAGCTTGAACACTGAGAACGCAAAATCGTACAGGAGCATGTCCGTGGCCATAACTCGGTGGATCTCGGGGCTCGTGTGCGCCCACTTGAAGACCTCGTCTCTTAGGCCCGACATCTGTCCCGGGTTAGACTTTTGGATGGTCTGCCAGTCGCTGACCGGGCTCTTGACCTTGGCATCGAATAGCTGCATCGACAAGTCCCAGTGCTCCAGGATGCCCACTGCTGTATAGGTCTCCAGGATCGCCTGAGAGGAGGGGAACGGGGAGGTGAAAACATGAACTTCACCACGATGTTAGGTACATTATATTTGAAAAAGTCAACTCTAGTTAGGAAAAAAAAATGAGGAAAAGGAACGAAGGAAGGAACACACATTTTTCGGGAGTAACCTGATACGTACGTGACTGCATGGTA
This sequence comes from Macrocystis pyrifera, assembly GCA_031763025.1. Lineage (NCBI taxonomy): Eukaryota > Phaeophyceae > Laminariales > Laminariaceae > Macrocystis > Macrocystis pyrifera. Next base: position 394,853 of record JASSKH010000026.1, read on the forward strand.
CGAGCATTGAAAAACTCAACACATTTTTTTCAAAGGTGATTGCTCAAATATTTTTGAGAATCAAGTTTCGAAAAATAGTGTTGTAACATTGCGTCGCAAGGTTGATGCGTGCCAGATATAAGATCTATAGTTTGGGATCAATGAGAGGCCTCATGCTGCGACCAGCCGGAGACTCTCACCAAGGGCTACTACTACCCCCTCGTTGATTCTCTGGCAATCAACGCGGCACCTCGTCGCAGACAGTAGGTACCCCTGTAAACAAATACTAAAAAAACTGATATCGTTGATAACGGTACACACCTCGCGACCCACGGTGGGCAGGCGAGGCGGTCTGTTTTGTCTATAGCCTCTTTCTACTTCGTCGTGTTGTAGAGCTGTGATATCGTTCACGGAGCGAGACTCAATCAGCTCTCGCCTGCACAACAAATGAGGCTTTCCTGAAAAGGAATCCACCCTGCGGGCGTCCCCTTTTTTCTGAATTTCACAGCATACATATATACTTGGGTATACTTGAACGAAAAAAATGTATCGAAAAAGGCGGCGGCGGAAGAGAAGGGCGTACATGACGCGTTCACACCGGCCGGTTGAATTGGAGAAGGGTTCGCCATTTTATACCGGCTGGGCATGGTGGACTCTTAGATAGGATGCGTCCGAACAAGTATCGACCAAGCCTCTCTCCCTCCTCTCGCTCTCTCTCCTGCCTTTCAGTTCTAGGTGCATACCTTATTTTCGTACTACTCTGCTACTCGTTGGTTAAGTTGGCCCATTTCGTTCACTCCGCGCAGCTTTTATCGGTCCGCTGGATGAGCGCGTACGTTTAAAAGCTACCCACTACTGCTTACAGAGGCATTCTGCATATGCTGGCACATCTAGTTTTACCCCGCCGAAATTTTGAGTTTTTGGGTCAACACGTTTTCACGATCCACAATGCAAGAAGGTTGGAAAAAAAAAAAAAGTTGATGCACCCCTTCCCCGAAACATAAATCGATAGGTTATCATACCGCCAACACAGCTAAACCAAACCCTCCCCCCTCCCCCCCTCCATCGAAACAAAACGCCTCTGCCGCCACATCATTGTACGAAACCCCTTCCCCCTCACCTCGATCTGCTCCAAAAGCTCCCACCCTCCCGGCTCCACCACTTCCTGCTGGGCGCCAGGCTGCGAAATGAATTTGCCGCGGACGAAAAGGGCGGGTTAGGGTTGGAGGTGCCGGAACAGACTACTACTGCTGCAGTAGACATTAACATAAGGACCCCATATTCTCAATACTTCGGCCTGAACGTTCTTAATATTTTCGGTCGCAGCAGTACAATATCTCTATCCTCACACACGGGATGTAAATCTTGCATGAGGCCACATGAAACCCGTAGTACGCGCGATGGAATTATAACTACAACGGGGGTCCATAGTTGATAGGACCTATGGTACACACAAAAACCTATATATTTACCTATTTTTACTAACAAAATTTGGTCCCATTAACTATGGACCCCCGTAATACTGTAGTCTGACACACCTTGCAAATACTCGGTGCCTGATGTGGGTTTCGACGAAGTACTCGATCTCACAGCCCTTGTTTTTGTACTTTTACGAATATACAACCTCGATCAAGTCTGCACGTCGTGGTTGTTCCGATATATTGCCGATTTACCATGGCGCTTCGTATACGGGAACTTTGTCAGTAGGATCGTTCGGTCAGGTAATTTTGGCCGCGCAGGCGCCATTTTTTCCAACCGTATCTCTCTCTTTGTTTCTGTGCTATTGAACCCAAGAAGTGTATTACAAGTAAACGCGTGCCCACCTCAATCACACACTGGTCGTCGATGCTAGACAACACGTTCGGTGAATCACACCATGGTTCACGTTTTTTTCACCAGACGTCCGGTTCAACCCCGTACACCCACCCTCCTCGCAGAATGAGCGCTTGAGGCTATCATCTTATGGGTAGCCACCAAGGACCACCAGCAGCCGCTGGAACCTACCTACACATACATGACGGCCAAGACACACACGAAGTACCCCGTGTATAACAAAACTGTGAGGAAACAGCATAACTACATGACGAACGCCGACACACCCCAACACCAAAAACCTACACCAACTCCACAGCGCTACCAAAACGAAACCACCAACACCATCACCACCACCCGCGACAAAACCACCGTCACCCCACCACCCACGACAAAAACCCACCATCACCCCACCAACACACACAGACACCACCGCCAACAAACAACAGCGACCCAACACCAAGGGGAGGGGAGGGTAGCGTAGCGTAGGGGCCAAAGGCAGCAACACCACCACCACCAACAGCATTAACAGCACCACTCGCACGAACCCCACAAGACACCAGAAGCAACAACACCAACACCAACAGCCTAACGGGTATCACCCACTCTCGCGGGGAACGTTCTTTTTGGGCGGACAGAGGCGGCGCGGTGACGCAATATGGCGGTAATTTTTCGGCGGTAGGCGGCTTTTTCGTTTTCTTGGCAGTACCGCCTTCGGCAGTTCCCGGTACTATTACGGGGGTACACAGTTAATAGGACCTATGGTATATATAAAAACCTACATATTTACCAATTTTTACTAACAAAATTTAGTCCCGTTAACTATGGACCCCCGTAATACCAACAATACGACCGAAATTACCGTTAGTACCGGGACCGCTCACCAGGGCGGAAACTTCAGCAAGTCGGTAAAATCTCCTGTCGAGTGCCCTGGTAAATACGAAGGCCGATAAGGTTTGACATTATTGTCTAAAGGGTTCTTATGTTTCCGCCTAGCGTGGTGTAGGGGAAAGGACCAAAACCAGCAACACTAACACCGACAGGAGCTACCTGACACCATCAAGGACAGGGTGGGGTGGGGTGGGGTGGGGTGGGGTAGGGTAGGGTAGGGCAGAGTAGGGGGGGGGTTACCTTTGCTTGTTCGCAGAACGCCATCGGAGGGCAGTACAGGCCAAACGTCATCTGCCTGAAGGCCTTGTTCTTCCAGCCTTCCCTGGCGAATTCCAGCAGCCGCTCCGTTGCGGGCACAGGGTTCTCGATATTTCCACACCACTGATGCAACCCGTCGGTAAAGTGGAGGGAACATGCGGTAGGTAGGTACAGTGTCGATTCATGGATACCAGGTACCATACAACATGTAACACACCGTTCGTAGAAAAAAAAACTGACCAGAACGCCGGTCCGTGAATGCCACTGGTAACACACAGCTCCGGTAAACGGATACCAGTACACTTGTCACTCTGCCGTTAAATGGATGCCAGTACACTGTGAATGTACCGTTAAATGGATGACAGTACACTGTGACTGCACCGTTAAATGAATAGCTCGTAGCATCCAAAATACGGTAGAAACAAGCTGGCGAGGACAACGGTCGGTACAGGCAACCTAATTCAGGAATGGTCCCTCGATAGTGCCGGTATGTACGCGCCAGCCGATAAGAATACCGGCACTAAGATAGCGGCAACCAACCGGCACTAATTACTCCGCACACTCCTGTACCACAGCCGGTGAATCCCATCCGTGCCAAGCGATCCACAGGCACTATAAGCGGGCAAACGACACTACTGCATCGGTAAATGGTACGGCTGTGAGTGCGGCATGCCTTGGCTAGACTTGACGGCTACCAGGTGGTTAACAGTTGGGATATATATCGAAGCAGGCCAGCAAACAGATCCAACAGCAGTAGTTTATCAACAACACACACCCTTTGGAGCCATAAACGCGCCAGGCGTACACGTAAATCTAGAGACGCAGACTCCGGGAAACTAAGGCACGCAACTAACTCTATTACCTATGAATAGGCAACTAATTACTCGTCCGTGGCTTATGGTAAGTACGTGTCAGTCAAGTCACAGCTCTACTGTAGTATTGTGCATTGACCCTTCTAGTTAGGCCTGCAGTCCCGTTTGGGGGACAAACTACTTGGAATTTGAGTGCGTATGTACGGCAGCAGTACGTAACACTTATCGATAGTACGCATGATCAAATAATGCAGTAGATCATACAAGATCGGGAAAGGAACTGCTTCGAAAGATCTAGATCATGAACTGTGGGAATGATCTGCCAGACGATCTGTGTGTGAAACATTATCCTTCTCTAACCTCATTCCGTGTAACGGCTTCTTCCGGATTTCTTTTTTCCCTGTGACGTCAAGCATAGCACATCATTCGACGGCAGTGTACGTACACTATTAAATAGCTTAGCACTATAAGCGGGCAACCGGTCACACAATTCCAATTAATCGATGGTAACCGAAATATATTGCCTGGACAATCCCAGTTCATAGACAATCGCCGAAAACATTTGTCCGGCCAATTTCAATTAATGGGCAATCGCCGAAATCAATTGTACGGTCAATTTCAGTTAATAGACAGTCGCCAAAACCAATTGTGAAGACAAATCCAATCAACACACAGCCTCCTGAATTAATTGTAGACACAATAGCCTATCGAAAGAGGAATTGTCCAGGCATGATTATCTGCTAGTAGTACTCAACCGGCGTTCGAGAGGGACCACTATTAATACTACTGCTGTGTTGACAACTGCAGTACCAAGTATGTATGTATCTGCGAACAAAAATAATACGGTAAACGGAGACAAGGGGGTACACAAGGAGAACGGTGAATGAAGACCGGTATATGACACGGTGTACGTACACGAACACAGGTTGGTGAATGAAAACCGGCAAATGAAGACCAGTAGAAAAAAGGTACACTGCTGTAAATTCACATCGGTGAAAGAAAACCGGCACAGCACGAACACTGTTGAATAAAGACCAGCAACTGAAGAGCAAGAAAATGAGCTATTAATAGTTAGTATGAGTAGTAGGTAACATCCTCCGCAAGAGTTCATAAACATGACTATATCCGTACGTTGATAAATGAACAATACCAGGTACGCAGCTTTAAAAAAAAAAAAAGTGGAGGATGGACCCCACCTTGATCGATCGACAATTACTGCTTGTATCTGATCTGCCTTTGTTACGTAAATTCTTTAGAAATCCGTCCGTCAGCTGTGAGTTAGACAGATGGAATAATCGAAACTCAGCTACGCTTTCGTGACGCCAAGTCGCGCGATACTTTTCACGTTTAGCCCATCCCATCCCATTTACTCTCAGTATATTCGAAAAACAATCAACCCTTTTAGCTGCGATATCATGGAAAATTTCCAGGGCTTTTCGCGGGTCATGACCCGATCCGCGGGTCGGGTCACGGGGTGTTCAAAATGTCACGGGTCGGGTCGGGTCGGATCAAGAGGTCATCGATTCTCGCGGGTCAGGTCATATCCGGTCAAGAGTGTATCAAATCTCACGGGTCAAGAAAATATTTTTTCAAAGCTCGCGGGTCGGGTCAGGTCGGCTCAAGAGGTGATGAAAAGCTCACGGATCGGGTCAGGTCATGACCCGCGAGAAACGGGTCACTCGCGGGTCGGCTCAGCATGACCCGCGATTTGTTTTCTGCTGACCCGCGTATCCGGCTCGCGGATCCGACAATTAGAAAACTTCCCGCTCTCTTACCCAAAGACTTATCTCGTACCAATTCTCAGTAGTACTCCTTTGGTATCATATTCAAACATTAAAACACCGCCAAATCCATCTACGCATGCCCATATCCATCGATACCCCCTACAGCCAGGCCAAATATCGCTGCGGGGCATATATAAATGAATTTTAAATTGTTTTTGAAGTGTCTACCCACGGGCCATATCCGCGGGTCGAACCTGCGGGCCAAGATAAATGATCTCGCGGGTCAAGGTGACCAAACCCGCATGAAACCCGTGTCTCATGGGTCAATCGGAAAGGGCGGATCGGGTCGCGTCGGGTCAAGCGGTTTTGAAATCTCGCGGGTCGGGTCGGGTCAGGATATTTTCAAATTTCACGGGTCCGGTCGGGTTAACAGTTTTTTAATTCTCGCGAGTCGGGTCGGGTCGGGTCAAGTCACCATATCTCAATTTTTTCGCGGGTCACGACCCGACCCCTGAGGTTTTGACCTCACCCGCGAAAAGCCCTAAAAATTTCCTCAGAATTTATACCGGTATTTCCATCGCGCGAAACGCGCAGAGCAGTAGTGGCACGTAAACATAATGCAAGTGCGTATGGAAGCACCTTGAAGAATATATGTGTATATATATATATCTAGTTTGGAAATAATAGCATTAATGCTTTTTTTTCTCGCCTTGAGGGGTCTTTCCTGCACGTCGTGATCCTTAGGGCAGTAAAAGAAAGCCGATACGAGTCTGTCGATGGGGTGCCTCATCACCGTAAAGTAGTCGCACTCTCGCCCGATGCTCTGCAACGGGTACCTGTCGACAGTAACGCCGCACCAAAAAACAAGAAACCCGCAGCCGACCGTTTCAGTTCACTGGTCAGTCGGAATTTGAAGTACGTAGTCGCACTCTCGTCCGATGCTCTGCAACGGGTGTCTTACGGATGATAACGCATGCATCAAACAAAACGAAACGCGAAGTCAACAGCGGGTGGCAGTGTAAAGGACAGTGGGGACGTAAAATACAGCAGTAGCCGCGCTCTCTCGCCCGATGCTTTGCAACTCCCTACCCTTAAAACCTCATCGCCTCTTGGCCGAAAAACAGACCACAAAATACCAAATCAAGTGTGGTATACACACGCGTCCATGTTAGAACAACACAAAACACGCCGCTGAGGGGTTTCAACACGGATAATACAAAGGCGTGCACGCTGACAGAGGGGACAGGGGACGGGAACATCGCTCGTCAAAAACTGCCAAAAAAAAACAAAACAACAAAATGCGTCATATACAAGCGCCCATACATAGCCCATGCGCACGGTAGCACAACGAACGTAGCTGAGGGGTTCCACACGGACGGAAGAGGCAGGCACGCTGGCAGAGGGGGCAGGGGACGAAAGCACCGCTTTCTCACCTGAGAAGCTCCGCATACCCCGAGATGACAGGCGCGTTATTCAAAGCGTCCAAACACATCTGCTCGTTGCCCCACCCGTTTACGCATGACACTGCGAGGCGGATGCACGCACGTCCGTAGGTAAGTAGGGACGGTATCGGCGAGGACGGACGTAGGTAAGAAGGGGCAAACACGTGCGAGGGGCTATCTACGCGTCAAGGTCTACCGTGAAGGCAATCTAGATCCTAGACTGCCGTGGTTAATTGTAGTATCTATAAAACGTGTACTAATCTGCACCTGGTATTACGGGGGACCATAGTAAATAGGACCAAATATTGTTAGTAAAAATAGGTGAATATATAGGTTTTTATGTATACCATATGTCCTATTAACTATGGACCCCCGTTACAGTATACTTACACCTGGTACATCCTTTCCTGTCTGGCTTGAGATGTTCTGTAAGAGTCCAAAACAAATACGAGATCCAACCCCCCATGAAGCGATCGATGCATGCGCGCAAGAGCAACGCGTCGTACGACACCATACAGGATTGTCAAGTCGAGCCCATAAAATCGTGTTCGAAAACACCCTACGCGTATAGCCTTCTTTTACGAGGTTTTGAACGTCCGTGTCAGTTGTTGTGGTGTATAGGGCCACCCGAAGGCGACCACTGCCGTGGTTTAAATGAACCCACTTTTTTTTTTTTTTTTTAATCCTCCGGCGGGTTCGTAAAAAATACCGGTAAAGCTTAAACCCTTTTAGTACCGCAATCCTGTTTTGGGGACAAATCACTTAGAATTAGAGTGGTTTGTCCCCAAATCGGGACTGCGGTACTAAAGGGTTAAGCTCACAACACTTCCACGTTCCAATTTCGTGTCGTGTGTCCATTTTGCCCATAGTTCCCGTTGCAACATCAGAGCAGGCTGCTGTTGCCACTGCCGCTTGGGCACGTCAACCCGACCTGACCCCCGAGAGGGGCATGTGCGGTGGAGATAGCCACCCACTAGGTTTTCAGAGGGAAATATTGCCGTGAAGGAATGACGAATGAAGCAGCATCGACCACATGCAAGCAGCGCGGGGTGCTGAGGAATCTTGCACATCACGTGGGACAAATCAGAAGTCCATCTAACCGGAAACATCAACAAACTTGAGATTGGGATCCATCTAATCATTCCGCAACATTACACCAGTATCACGGAGGCCCCTATTAATAAAAATATAGGCCCAAAATCAGCCCAAAGCACCAACTCTTCGTGCGTTGTATCTCGAGAACCACTTCGTGAATCGTAAATGTTGTCCGTTTCAAGTAAGCGGTTGGTGGCATCATACTACTGCTGTAGGCTTTCCATCGATGCTACCTTTGTGCTCTTTAGAAGTACACCGGGAAAAGCCCCTCTCCCCCCGTTTTTTGGCCTCCATATCAGGTACATAGTTTCCGCACAGCAAAACTATTCTACTCTTAAATCCAAGTGATTTTTGCCCTACAGGAGGGGTGGGGGGGCGTGGCATGCCCGGCTGTAATGTATATATACGAGTATAAGGTATCATCACAGAAAGCACTGCCCCTCATGAAAGTTTGAGGACAAAATTGAAGGGAAAAAAAAAAAAACCTACGGCCGTTACCTACCAGGTACAAGTATGGCACCTCCGGTATTTCAGGTCAAAACAGGACGTACCTGGTATATATTATATAATCTGTGCTTCTTGCATGAAGCACCACGATGACCCGAAGAGATGACTCTCCCGGGTGGTTATCTCCACCGCACCTGCCCCTCTCGGGGTGAGGTCAGGTCGGGTCACAACGTGCCCTAGCCGCAGGGGCAACAGCAGACTATTCTGATGTGGCAACGGGAACTATGGGTTAAATTGACACACGACACGGAATTGGAACGTGAAAGTGTGGTGAGCTTAAAGCTTTATTATTACCAATCCGCCGGAGGATTAAAAAAACGAAAGAAAGATAAAATGACCCCAGGCTACTTTGCGACCCCGGATCTGAGTCACCATGGTCCGAATACAATATTAATAGGAAGGAGAGAGAAAAGAAGAACGGCGAACATAAGAAATGGCACGGGAAAAAACAAAAACAAGAAACAAAAAAAAAGGGCTCGTGTATATATACAAAACGAAATCACGTTGCGGGGTAGGTATTGACAGCTCCAGCTGAGAAGCAAGTCCCGCCCTCCCGTCAGTCCGAAACTGTTTTGGCCGAAAAGTGTCACAGGGAAACGCTCATCCTATACCTCTGTCGCAGCACGCGCCCCGCTCAAGCATGCGCGTCTACGCTCTTGCTCGGAGCCCTGCGCGTGGTACAGCAGCAGTGTGGCAGGAACCCTATGGTGTGTGGTTGGTGCACCTATTATTTTCCATGTTTTATTTTTTTTCTTCTTTTATTGTTATTTGCTTGGCGTATTTCCGTGTTTCCTTGTTTCTTCTATCTGTCTCTGTCTCCCCCCCCCCCCCCCCCCCCCCCCCCCCCCCCCCCCCCCCCCCCCCCCCCCGTATATTATATACCTGGAATAAAAATATAGGTTGGGTTGGCGTCGGTTGGCGACGACGCTGTAAAACACGCTTCTCACTGCGTGAGCTAAAGAGGAGGAGGATGTGTGCGTGCGCTGGGCGTGGCAGGGGGCATCCAACAAAGACCCAGCAGACAGAAAAACTCTCAAGTTCTTTCTCGCGGAGACAGCAGCAAGCAAGCAGTAGTGTCCTTTCCCCTCCCCACAGCGTTGATTGGTTGAAATGAACATCTCTGATTTTATTTTATTTTTTTCTCCCTCAGATAACGCACCATGGGGCATATTTTATTTCCCCGGTATCTAGTACGGGTGACCATAGTAATTTGGACCAAATATTGTTACTGAAGCTAAAAATAGTGGAATACCTTGTTTTTTTGTGTGTGCCGTACGTCCTACTTACTATGGTCCCCCGTAATATATATAATACCAGATACCTGGTATATATTTTGGTCTGTCTCACCACTCACACAGCAGCAGCAGCAGCAGCAGCAGCAGCAGCAGCAGCAACAATAGCGACGGCCCCAAAAGGACCAAAAACTCCTAACACGCGGGGGCAAAAGACAAAGCTGCCACGACAGGCAAAAATCATTCAATAAAAAAACACCATCATGCGCTACTCCGAAAAATATTTGAAAAAAAAACAAAACAACCACACAAAACCTGCACACAACAAACAAGAGACACGCACGAATCATGCTGACCGAAAAGACCTACAACAGTAGTAGTCCCCCCTTCCGCCCCCCCCCCCCTCCGCTGCTCCGTCTCGAAAGAGATGCGTGGTCAATGGTCGTATACCAACGCACGCAACATATAACTACGGCCCCCCCTCCTCCCATCCCCTGCCACCCCCCCCCCCTCCCCCCCTCCTGCCCCAAAAAGCTTGGTGACCAACATGGTCCACCGACCTGGTCGGCAGTGGCGGCGATCTCAAGCTTGACCTCCCCCTCTCCGTCTACAACTCCCTCAAGCTTTGGTCACTCACGTGGGCCATTGACCTGGTCGGCGGTGGCGGCGATGGTGAGCTTATCCTTGATGGTCGATCCCCCACTTTTCACCATGTGGTTGAACAAAGTGCAATACTCGGGGGGCTCTCCAGGGTTGCTCCTCGCGTAAATCTGTCAACGCCAGCCACCCCCCGCGATATCACCGAAGGTCACGACATGCGACGAAAGGAGACCCAAGTACGACGAAAGGTAGCGGCAGCAGGCAATCGGTCCCACCACACCCCGAGAGGAGGCGGGCGGTGTGAGCGGGCGGGGTGGGGTGGGGTGGTCGGGGGGCTCGTCAGGGTTAACTCCGCGAGGTGAATCTGCATTCGCGAATCATCACCGTAAAGCAAAGTACATCGCGGAGAGGGCGGGTGGGCTGCTACTGCTGCTGCTGCTGCTGCTGCTAGTGCTACTATTGCTCATGATACTACCACTGATGTTAACTGATACGATTACAGCTACTACTGATATTCACACTGCTATTACTGCTACTGCGTACCAACGGCGGTGTTGTTGCTGCTTATACTAACGCTACTATACTACTACTATTACTACCACTACTACTGTTACTACTTCTAAATATCATACTACTACTGCTACTACCGACAGCTGCTGGTAACTTACTTGCTGTTGCTGCTCCTGCTTCTACTATTAATACCACGCACAGCTTCAATAACCCATCAACAACTATTAAAGCTGGTAATCGTACCAGGTATACTGCTGATACTGCTGTTGCTCCTATTCCTGCTTCTACTGCTGCTAGTATACCATTGCTATTTCTGCTGCAGTAGACCTGCCGCGGCTTCTACTGCCGCACAGCAATTGCCGGTTCTCACCGCTTCGCCCCCGTTGACAAAGAACAGCAGGCCCAGCAAGCCCAGCCGCGCAATGGCGCCCATCTCGAAAGCCATCGTCCTTCCGAGACTTGACAGCAACAACAACAACAACAACAACAACAACAACAACAAAACGAAGTTCGGCCACTAGATAGTTAGGGAACGAGGACGATGTTCCCCATTGTAATGGGAAACAAATGGAACCTGCAGGGGGGGAAAAGGAGCATCCGATGAATCGAGGATTGATGGATAAATGATGGTAGCGCAGGCAGTATATATGGTCGGGAGAATTATTACGGGGGGCCACAGTAAAGAGGACCAAATATTGTTAGTAAAAATAGGTAAAATACACACACATATTTGTGTTTACCGTAGGTCCTATTTACTATGGCCCCCTGTAATTAGGACCACGACGGACCCAAAAATCACGTGCCGGTATCCCTTATCCTTCCACGACATTTGGTTCTCACTATTAACACTATAAATAATAATAGGATACCAGGTATGTCCTACACCTTGATAGAGGGCTGTGAGGCGGCTAACTACAAGCCGGCGACCTACTATTACGGAAGATCATATTAAATAGGACCTACGGTACACAAAAAAAACTTTATATTCACGTATCATTATCAACAATATTTTATCCTGTTTACTATGGCCCCTTGTAACACTACGGGGGTCCATAGTTAATAGGACCTACGCTACACACAAAATCCTATATATTTACCTATTTTTACCATAAAAAAATGGTCCTATTTACTATGGTCCCCCGTAATAGCCACCTATAATACAACTTTGTGCGTACCATTGTTGTTTTCTTCACATTAAACCGTTCTTCTACTCGTCGACATCCAGCAAGCCCAGTGTCCGTGCTGATTCTTCACCCTAGAAAGATACGAGCTCTGTGGTCACAGACTACGACACAGAGATAACACACCGTAATGCATTAATAGCCTACGCAATGCCATGCCTTTGCACTAGGTGCGGCCGACACAACATACATACATACATACGCCAGCAACCAAAATACACCATAAAAAGAAAGAGAAGCAACAAAGAAACCAAACCGAAAAAGAAAAAGAAAATGAGAAGAATCCCAAATAAATAAATAAAATGGGAAGCCAAAGCTCACACACATACTTACCCCGAGCATGAGCCAAAAGGGACGTGCAAGGGGGAAGAAACGAGAAGGAAAAAGGGAACTATAATATGCATCCCGGTGAACACTTAACTAAGTCAAGAGAGAAATAATGAGTGGGTCAAAATACGCTCGTCACCCACCCACTACGTTGCCACGATTGCAATGCAATGCCACGTCATCATACTGCGTGCGACAGGCACGACATACCCATTCCATGACCTAGAGAAACAAACACGAAACAAAGAGAAAAAAAAAAACAAAAACAAAGACAATTCGAAAGAGAAAGAAACAAACAAAAAAGCGAAAATGTACCTGGATGTGTATATACTTCATTATAGCAACAAACCATCGTAGACCCCCGCAGGGGATCTGGCAGACACTTGAAAGGAAGGAGCTAGAAAAAAAAGGAAAAAGAAGAAAGCACCACTAGTCGTCAACAGAGTAAGACTAAGAACCAAGGGAAAAATAACAGGCAAACCAAACAAAGCACAAGGCATGCTCCAGGTAGCGGCAGCAGTTCATGGTACGAGTAGCACAGCCAGGGTCTCCCTGCTGGCCCGCCTGGTACCTTGCTGCCCTGTCTGCCACCTTCGTCCAGCGTTCGTCAACTATGCCCGGCCCCTCGGCGTCAGACAGTACGAAACAAGCAAAGCAGGCTCGTCATCCACCCACGCCACACGACTCCTTCAATAAGGCTTATCAATCGGGGAAAGGAAGAGAAATGAAAATCACATAGGGTCACCGCAAAGAAGACAATAAAATGAAATAAAAATAAACCAAAACAACACGAAGACAAAGGAAGACCACGTTCGAACCAGCTGCACCAGTTGGTGGTACGAGTAATATAGGCACGTTCTACTTCTTATATAGTCTGCCCGGTACCTGGCTACCCTATCTGCCATCTCCTTCCTACTTTCGCCCACTGCAGTTTCCCTTCTACTCCTCTCCCCCCCCCTCTCCGCATTCCCTTGGTCGGGTTTTCTGCTACTCCTCTTGTTGCCCCTCCTCCCCCCATTCCCTTGGACACCACCCACGGCGGATGCGCGGCGCTGCCTACTCAGCTCAGCCACAGCCTCGTGCCACCTCACCATGAACCGTTCTGCTGCTTCCAGGATCCCCCGGTACCACTTCCCCGCCTTTTTTGCAGCGGTGGGCCACAGCGCGGTCTCAACTCCAAACACCAAGGGAGCAAGTTCCGTTGACCCTTCGGTGGCTCGGAACTCCCTAAGGTCTTCGACTACGCATCTATGCCAAGTCTTAACCTGTCCGCCAGGTCTCGGGTTCTCCCCACCAGCAATCGTCCCGAACATCACCCGGCTGGGTAATCGATCCTTGCTTTGCCGTGCAACCCCCCCCGCGAAGAAGAGACGCCGTTTGCGGATGGTCGTTTCGATGCTCTCGCAACGTGTCATCTTGAGGGCCTTCGCGTACGAGAGGGTGGCATGGACAGTACGAAGTCGGCGCTGGAAGCCAATGACTCGCAACAGGACTTGGTGGTGAGCCGTTCGAAGCTTGGCAAAGTGTTCCGCTCTGAGGGTCCACGTCACACACCCGTACAGCAGGGTCCCAATCACCTCGGCCTTCAGCATTCGGACTTTCAGGCTAAGGAGGGCGGTCGCCCTATCATACAGCTCCGGGCCGAACCGTTTGAGGCACGCTCGCATGAGACGGATCCGTCAGTCGATTTCGAGCGTGAGGTCAGCGTTTTCGTGGGTAATGCCGCCTAGGTATAAGAACTGGGCCGTCTGCTTATACCTCTGGCCTGCTGCTTCGATAACGAGCGGTGGTGCGAGGGTTTTCTGGTCTGGCGTTTGCAGAAGCATAGTCTATGTCTTCTTTGCCGACACCGTAAGGCCTGCTGTTTCGAAGACAGTCACGATGACTGTCATCATTTTCGCGAGCCCTTCAGCCCACTTCGAGACAATCCCTGCGTCATCGACGTACAACATGCCCTATACAGCCCTTCGCACGCACGCCAACGGCTCCTGCTCCTTCGTTCCGACTGCTCCAACATCACTGAGTTGGACCAAATCCCTTACGATGGCTTCGTCATGGCTAAAGCGTACTAGTACGACGTGCAACGCAGCAGCGAAAAATACGTTGAACAGTAGTAACGGTGACAGCACACAGCCTTGCCGCAGCCCCTGCGTGACATCAATCCATTCCGAGTGCTCGCCGTCATCCGTACGCACGCGAGCCCGCATGCCATCGTGGAAATTACGGATAATTCTCAGCATCTTGGTTGGTACGCCAAAACGTGTGAGTACTTGCCATAACAGCTCTCCGTCGACAGAGTCGAACGCTTTCTGCAGATCGATGAAGCACAAGTACAGGGGGATTTTCCTCTGTCTTCCAAGCTCTTGCAACCGGCGCACGACGAACAACATATCAATCGTTGATCGTGCGGGGCGGAAGCCGCAATGTTCCTCCGGGAGTAATTCCTCGGTCTCGCAGTAGTTGCTGAGGCGGGACGCGACGATTTTCAACAAGACTTTGCCTGCGTGGGCAACAAGCGAAATCCCTCTGTAGTTGTTGCAATCAGTTCGGTCCTTCTTTTTGTGGAGGACCTTGATGATCGCGTCTTTCCATTGCTGGGGGACTTCTCCTGTTACCCAAACATTGACAAGGATGTTGTGAAAGCACTGGGCGAATGCGGGGTGGTCGATTTTCAGGAGTTCGGCCGGGAGACCATCTGGCCCGACAGCTTTCCAGTTTGACATCCCCTTAAGTGCTTCCGTCATCTCGTCCATGGACGGTTCATCTCCGAGCGACAGTTTAAGCGGCCGTGGTGGCAAGAGGTCGATGATCGTGGAATCGAGTTTAAGCGATTTCGTGTTGAAAAGTTCGTGGTAAAAACCTCCCCCACCGTTCACGAATTCGTACCTTATCCCGCAACAGCGTGCCATCCTCGTCCCTAATGAACTGTTCGCTTCTCGCTTTAGTCCCTTCCAATCCTACCGTACTCTTAAGGTGCTTGTAAAGGCCTCTCTGGTCGTTGTTCGCTAGTAGTCGTTCGGTTTCAGCGAGGTACGCTTCGAAATACGCATGCAGTCCTGCGGCACGTGTGCGAACCTGCAGAAGGTGATTGCCGCACGACTGCATGCGTACTTCGAAGCGTACCTCGCTGAAACCGAACGACTACTAGCGAACAACGACCAGAGAGGCCTTTACAAGCACCTTAAGAGTACGGTAGGATTGGAAGGGACTAAAGCGAGAAGCGAACAGTTCATTAGGGACGAGGATGGCACGCTGTTGCGGGATAAGGTACGAATTCGTGAACGGTGGGGGGGGGTTTACCACACACTTTTGAACACGAAATCGCTTAAACTCGATTCCACGATCATCGACCTCTTGTCACCACGACCGCTTAAACTGTCGCTCGGAGATGAACCGTCCATGGACGAGATGACGGAAGCGCTTAAGGGGATGTCAAACTGGAAAGCTGTCGGGCCAGATGGTCTCCCGGCCGAACTCCTGAAAATCGAACACCCCGCTTTCGCCCAGTGCTTTCACAACATCCTTGTCAATGTTTGGGTAACAGGAGAAGTCCCCCAGCAATGGAAAGATGCGATCATCAAGGTCCTTAAGGACCGAACTGACTGCAACAACTACAGAGGGATTTCGCTTGTTGCCCACGCAGGCAAAGTCTTGTTGAAAATCGTCGCGTCCCGCCTCAGCAACTACTGCGAGACCGAGGAATTACTCCCGGAGGAACATTGCGGCTTCCGCCCCGCACGATCAACGATTGATATGTTGTTCGTCGTGCGCCGGTTGCAAGAGCTTGGAAGACAGAGGAAAATCCCCCTGTACTTGTGCTTCATCGATCTGCAGAAAGCGTTCGACTCTGTCGACCGAAGGCTGTTATGGCAAGTACTCACACGTTGTGGCGTACCAACCAAGATGCTAAGAATTATCCGTAATTCCACGATGGCATGCGGGCTCGCGTGCGTACGGATGACGGCGAGCACTCGGAATGGATTGATGTCACGCAGAGGCTGCGGCAAGGCTGTGTGCTGTCACCGTTACTACTGTTCAACGTATTTTTCGCTGCTGCGTTGCACGTCGTACTAGTACGCTTTAGCCATGACGAAGCCATCGTAAGGGATTTGGTCCAACTCAGTGATGCTGGAGTAGTCGGAACGAAGGAGCAGGAGCCGTTGGCGTGCGTGCGAAGGGCTGTATAGGGCATGTTGTACGTCGATGACGCAGGGATTGTCTCGAAGTCGGCTGAAGGGCTCGCGAAAATGATGACGGTCATAGTGACTGTCTTCGACGCAGCAGGCCTTACGGTGTCGGAAAAGAAGACAGAGACTATGCTTCTACAAACGCCAGACCAGAAAACCCTCGCACCACCGCTCGTTATCGAAGCAGCAGGCCAGAGGTATAAGCAGACGGCCCAGTTCTTATACCTAGGCGGCATTACCCACGAAAACGCTGACCTCTCGCTCGAATCGACTGACGGATCCGTCTCATGCGAGCGTGCCTCAAACGGTTCGGCCCGGAGCTGTATGATAGGGCGACCGCCCTCCTTAGCCTGAAAGTCCGAATGCTGAAGGCCGAGGTGATTGGGACCCTGCTGTACGGGTGTGTGACGTGGACCCTCAGAGCGGAACACTTTGCCAAGCTTCGAACGGCTCACCACCAAGTCCTGTTGCGAGTCATTGGCTTCCAGCGCCGACTTCGTACTGACCATGCCACCCTCTCGTACGCGAAGGCCCTCAAGATGACACGTTGCGAGAGCATCGAAACGACCATCCGCAAACGGCGTCTCTTCTTCGCGGGGGGGGTTGCACGGCAAAGCAAGGATCGATTACCCAGCCGGGTGATGTTCGGGACGATTGCTGGTGGGGAGAACCCGAGACCTGGCGGACAGGTTAAGACTTGGCATAGATGCGTAGTCGAAGACCTTAGGGAGTTCCGAGCCACCGAAGGGTCAACGGAACTTGCTCCCTTGGTGTTTGGAGTTGAGACCGCGCTGTGGCCCACCGCTGCAAAAAAGGCGGGGAAGTGGTACCGGGGGATCCTGGAAGCAGCAGAACGGTTCATGGTGAGGTGGCACGAGGCTGTGGCTGAGCTGAGTAGGCAGCGCCGCGCATCCGCCGTGGGTGGTGTCCAAGGGAATGGGGGGAGGAGGGGCAACAAGAGGAGTAGCAGAAAACCCGACCAAGGGAATGCGGAGAGGGGGGGGAAGAGGAGTAGAAAAGAAACTGCAGTGGACGAAAGTAGGAAGGAGATGGCAGATAGGGTAGCCAGGTACCGGGCAGACTAAGAAGTAGAACATGCCTATACCACTCGTACCACCAACTGGTGCAGCTGGTTCGAACGTGGTCTTCCTTTATCTTCCTGTTGTTTTGGTTTATTTTTGTTTCACTTTATTTTCTTGTTTGGCGCTGACCCTATGTGATTTGCATTTTATTTTCTTTCTCTTCCTTTCCCCGATTGATAAGCCTTATTGAAGGAGTCGTGTGGCGTGGGTGGATGACGAGCCTGCTTTGCTTGTTTCGTATTGTCTGACGCCGAGGGGCCGGGCATAGTTGACGAACGCTGGACGAAGGTGGCAGACAGGGTAGCAATGTACCAGGCGGGCCAACAGGGAGACCCTGGCTGTGCTACTCGTACCATGAACTGCTGCCGCTACCTGGAGCATGCCTTGTGCTTTGTTTGGTTTGCCTGTTATTTTCCCTTGGTTCTTAGTCTTACTCTGTTGACTAGTGGTGCTTTCTTCTTTTTTTTTTTTTTCTAGCTCCTTCTCAAGTGTTTGCCAGATCCCCTGCGGAGGGGGCACGATGGTTTGTTGCTATATATACATATACCAGATATACGAGTATATGATATTTGTTTCTTTTTTCTTGTTTCTTTTTCTCTTTCGAATTGTCTTTGTTCATGTTTTTTTTTTTTCTTTCTCTTTGTTTCGTTTCGTTCTCTAGGTCATGGAATGTGTATGTCGTGCCTGTCGTACGCAGCATGATGACATGGCATTGCGTATACGTGGCAACGTAGTATCTCTGTGGCGTAGCTTTGTGACCACAGAACTTGTATCTCTCTAGGATTGAAGAATCGGCACGGACACTGGTTGTGCTGGGTGTCGACGGGTAGAAAGAACGGTTTAATGTGAAGAAAATAACAACAACAAGAGGGGGTCTGGCATACACTTGAAAAGAACGAACTGGAAAAAAAAAGGAAAAAGAGGCACCACTATTAATAGTCGTCAACAGACTTATTTACTATGGACCCCCGTAATAGTAAAATGCAGCAGTTGATTGGGTGCGAACACTTAGCGGTGCGGCGTTTCACAGATTTTCCGTCCGGCTTCTTCGCACGTTTGTTTGTGGCTCCATGTGTGTTTTCGTGAGAGTTACAAAAAAAAAAACATTATTTTCAGCTGCTGATTTGTGGTTTTTGCCTTGCTTCGCCACCACCGGACAAAAAAAATAGCCAGGGCTGTTCACGAGTCGGGCCAAACCTCGCAGGTCATGTCGGGTCCGGTCAAAAAATAAAAAAAGTGACCCGACCCGATCCGTTTGAGAGTTTGAAAACCTCCTGACCTGACCCGACCGAACCCGACCCGTGTTGAAACAAAAAAAAAAAACATCCGTGACGAGCAAGGGTAAATAAACACTACGACTCTGGGCGAAAATATAAGGAACGCTTACATATTTAATACGAATACCAACCGGTCGTTATGTTTACGCCCATAGCGGTATACGGCATGCCCTTCCACTTCCAGTCCGATTTCCGATTTCGCTACCACCAACCATCGCATTCGTGTGTCGTGCCGTATTTTTATTTTTTTTCATGAACACCTCTACTTTCCAGCTCAACTGGGTATATTTTTACGCTCGGACGGACACGTTAAGCCAACACAGGGGTAAAAATACGATCGAGTTTCAGACGCTCGATTATTCGAAGGACGGGAAGGTCAGCAAATACCGAAACAAAGGAGGCGTTTTTCGGAAAAGGTCCGGTCACGACAGACAGATAAAGAGACAACGAGACCTTCCGAAATACAATACTTCCGCTTCACCACCCTTCACCGTTGTTTATTACCACCTTTTTAGGAGTGCAGTCCCGTTTGGGGGACAAATTGCTTAGGATTTGACTGGTTCGTGCCCAAAGCGGGATTGCAGTCCTGAAAGGGGCAAGAGAAAAACGATCGCTGCAACCGCGATCGCACCACCGTGCGGCCAACCCCCATCCTTACCACAGCTAGACCGGTACCCTATCTTTACTGTACTAGACAAGCCGTCGTCGCAGGTAACTTCCAAGTCGCCCCCTCATACGCCTCCCGGGGGGATTTCGAGGGGAAACTTGACCGTCAAAGGTGACGATTTCAGCATCGGCAACTGCGTGGGTCGGGGGGGGGGGGGTGTACTGGATATCATGCATGGCCGTACAGTAGTCGTGCGACCATAGACCCTCGCATCCCCACAGTACCCGGACGGAGCACGTCCGGTTTTCACCGATCAGGCAGGGCATTCATTGCTTGCACCAGGCGAAACTAAGCGCCATGAGGGATTCGGCGCGTCTCACGGACGAAGATTGGAGCTGCATCCTGCTATCGATAAGAGCCGCTCGTGACGCCGGCTTGCACAGGCATGACAAGCGTCAATGAGTCACTAAAGATTGATGGCGGGGGACGGGGGCGACACAAATGGGTGTCCGTCCGACTTCCAACGCAATGATTCGAGCGGCTCGGGCGCAACACGACGAAGACGGCGCTGCCCGCACTTCTAGGCCCTAGCGCTGCTCGTGGACGGTTGATACCACTCGAGGCATCACCGTCTTCGTCACTGTCTAGGGGGAGTCCAACAGGGGCTAGCCAACACACGAGCAGTACGTCTACCCACCACTTTCGGCGATATGTAAGGACCGCTGTAGTGCAAATATGAAGTCGAAACGGGTCATACATTTGCCACCATTGCGGGACTATACTATGTGAACACCATAATTTGATGAAAATCGACGAGCAGTGGGAATGCTGAACGACCTCCGCCGTGCAATAACGTACGTACTTGTACGAAAATCAAGGAATTGATGGGGGGGGGGGGGGGGGGGGGGGGGGGGGGGGGCAGATACCTGTCTGTGACCACGGCTATGCATGGTTCAGACGATCGCCGGGCGTGATATTTCTACCCATACGCATCCAGCACATCCTGTGTCCGCTCTGATTCATCCTAGAACGACGTTGATACTTTCTCTGTGGCCACGAACTATACAGTACGAAGAACAGACACAAAAAAACATCGAAAATACGGCAGTAAGGAGATTGGACAAGGCAAGGTTGAACGTACTGAACACGGAAAGCAGGACCAGCACAGGCCAGAAGCAAAAAAGAGACGGGTGCGTACGTGAGTACAGCACCAAACAGATGCTTCGTAGAGCAGCAACAAGATCAAGAAGACCGAGAGGCAAAAGAAAAACAAGACCAGCCTAACAACCACACCAGAACCAAACCAACCAATAGTCAAACAACTGACTGTAAAACAACCAAGTAGGTTTTCCAGTCATTCCCGAAAGGCGTTTTTTCTTTTCTTTCGTTGGTGGGTTCTTTCTCGTACCACACGTTGCTACAAGTACCTTCCCACAAGTACGCGCAGAGTTATTCGACATGTTATAACGTGCCTGGTATTAGACATCCGCAGCAAAGATTATTCAGAGACAGGCGTTGGGTTCCCCGGAAGGTTCGAACGAAGGCAACAACCATATTCCGATTATGGTATGATCTGTGAGCATAAAAGAAAAAACATCGATTCCGAATTTTTGAGTTGCAATCCCGCAAACTTCTGCGTCAAAAGGGGGCTTAGTTTTAGAAAATAAATTCGCGTATGTTCTGGTAAAATTTGGGAGGGAAAAAAAATGGCCCTGCCTGGCCGTTAGTGGTCCTTCTGCGACTCTGGAGATCGGTGACATTCAACCAGGTCTTGGCAACCGCTAGGGCTTGCCTAAAAATGAGCCCCAGAGAGAGAGGATAGTGGGGATACTACATAGAAACGAAGAAGCTCATTCTGAGGTTTGGGACAGTTGTAAAGCTCCACAGGCCACGGAGGACCCCTCGGGAAGCTGTAGTCGAGCAGGCGCGCGTACGTCGGCGTTTCAGGAGGCGAGGAAGGCCGCCCACTGGTGAACTTCATTGGGGGCCAGCCCATACGCGGCGCCGACGACGTTGTTGCAGGCGTTCTCGCCGTACGGGAAAGGAAGGTCCCAATCGCTTCGTTGCTCGACGTCCTCTTCCTCGACGACCCGGGCCTGACCAAGACCAATCTCCTCCCGATCCAAGAACATGACAACTCCGAGCTCAGATGGCGTATTGCGCAACAGCAGCGCGGACTAGCCTCCCTCACGGCACTGCAGGCCAAACAACTACTACGGGGGTCCATAGTAAATAGGACCAAATATTGTCAGTATAAATAGGTAAATATATAGGTTTTTATGTATACCATAGGTCCTATTAACTATGGCTGCCACCACCCTCGCTACTGCCACCGCTACCACCCCCGCTTCGGCCGCCCCTTTTGCTGCCCCGCCCCCTTCCCGTCGCCACGCCTGCCCCACTGCCCTACGTGCTGGCTTTCGTCGAGTACGCGTTCGTCAACATATCGCTTCGCCAAGTGGTAGTATCGTCGTACGATGCGCCTGGCACAAAAACCACGTCCGTGTCTCAGCAGCCACCTCCGCGGCCCGGGGCTTCTTCGACGACCGGGCTGCCACGGCCAAGGGAGGCCTTCTGGGTCCTCCGACACGTGTCAAACCCGGACAGCTTCAACAAAGTTACACGCTGCGTTGACCGTTGATGGCATGAACGCGGTAGACTGGCTCGCAACGCAGCAAGTTGAGGGTGTCTGTAGGGAAGGTCTCCCTCCACATGGGCGACCGGAAAGCGCTGACGGTCAATATCAAGAGAAACAGCGACCTGCTGTGTGTGAAACACGAGGCTGATACACCCGCTCTCTGCAAAGGCTGATTCTTACGCAGGAAATATTGTACCAGGTATTTTGGTTCTATTTTGACTCTTTTTTTTTTTTACACGTGTATGTCAATGTTTGACCGATAAACCGAGCAAATCAGGCAAACTTCTCGGAATCGGTCCAGAGTCTATCCGACGAAAAATGATCCGAATCTGTCCCTCGTTCCAAAATAGGCCTGTTTCTGGATTTGGAGCTACCATCCAGTTTTTATTGGGTCACACCATGCATGGCTAGTCGGCAACACTTCGAAACTGTGCCGGCGGACAACCGCATTCTTTAGGTGGGTTGTACCTCTAGGAGAGTACGTGAATTAATCATGAGAAGCGCACGGCCGACTCCGTCTGCCCGCTTTGCGGGTGTAAAACGTCTGCGATTGGCTGAAAAGCCCGAATTGAATCGGGAAAAAGATAAACCGGTAATAAACAACCGAAGGCACGAGTTGGTCAACGGTCCCCACGCAGCATGTTCAACTATTAATAGGGCGGAATTTAATACACCGAAACAAATCTAGCGATTAAAGTCACCCGTAAATCCGGTGATGGGATGTACATAACCCTCCGTGGCAAAACAAACAACATTTTCCCTCTCTTTCGGGCGTTTTTTCTTTCTATCGCGCCGCGCGTGTGATCGATGGCTTCTACGAACCTACGTATCATGATACCCACTCGAATTTTCGAAATTCTGGGTTGCATGCATGCAATCCGAAAAACATGCAGGGCTCCAAACAAAGACATAAAAAATCGGAGAATGATGGTCGGCGTAAGTCTCACTCAGCCCGTGGCTTTCTTCGCGCTTGTTTTCTCACGAATATGTAATAGTGGTTGGCATCAGGCCTTAAGGACAAATTTGTCCGAAAAACAAAACGTCAGCCCTAAAAGGGTTATTACGGGGGACAGGACCATAGTTAATAGGACCTATGGCGTACATAAAAACCTATACATTTCCTTATTTTTACTAACAATATTTGGTCCTATTTACTATGGCCCCCCGTAATAGTACAAACCAGATGTCATACTAGGAGGTTACCATATACCACGATGTCCCTAAATATAAACAACTTTTTAATACCAACAGTAGAATAAATACTGTTATTATATTTTGGGACAGAGTGATAAATAATATCTGGAGTATATACCAGGTACCAGGTCGGGAATATCATCCACGTTTGAAATATACATCAGAGTCCAAAGGGGGACTGCAGTTACGTCACACCGCCGTTCAGCAGTACGAGCTGGTCTGAACTAAAACACTGAAAAAAAATGTGTACCACTTATGTGCGTTTTGTATTAACCACGACTCATGAACGCCGACGAATTAGATCACGAATAGAACATCCTGTTATTAACAGCCAGCCCATCAATGAGCTTCTGCACAGCTTCGGAACAGTTTGATTCTAATATTAATAGTTGTATTTTCGATATTTTGCATTTTGCGATTCGAAAATCAAGTTGTTTGAGGGGCTCGAAAAAACTCTCATTTTTTTCTTTTGGCCTTGGGGCAAAATCGACAAAATTTTGCATGAGAATCTCGATTGATCACGCTGATACTTGGTGGGTACGTTCGTAGAGGCGTGGAGGCCCATCAAGACACTGTGTGTGTGTGTGTTCTTCACATTAAACCGTTCTTCTACTCGTCGACATCCAGCAAGCCCAGTGTCCGTGCTGATTCTTCACCCTAGAAAGATACGAGCTCTGTGGTTACAGACTACGACACAGAGATAACACACCGTAATGCATTAATAGCCTACGTAATACCATGCCTTTGCACTAGGTGCGGCCGACACAACATACATACATACGCCAGCAACCAAAATACACCATAAAGAAAGAGAAGCAACGCAAAAACCAAACCTGGATACCTTTGTCATAAAAATCTAAATCCTTACCATCAAGAGTTAAACAGCCGCAAATGCGATTCTTCTTACGTTTTATGTACAAACTTAATTGGCCGGAGGATACATCGGCAAAACAGGAACTAGCACGCCATTTTTTCGGATTGTGGCCTGAGGTTTTGACCCGAGATTCACAACGCTTATGTGTCTAGGCGTACCGAGGGAACTCTTTTTTGTTTTCGTTTTTACTACGGAGTTTTTGACCAAAACCTCTGCCAAGTTGTTATGAGAACAACGGCTGTAAAAGTCTTCAAAACATAAAAAAAAAAGAAACAAGCGTCCCATTTTGAAGCCGTTCGTTACGAGGGTACGGCGAGAAGCGCCATACCAGTATCGTGGTATTAATAGGTATGATACAAATGCTGATTCGCAAATCGGTGTGGTAATCAGGCAACAAGCACATCGCCATTCTCCCGGCCAGACCAGCTTGTGCGAAGACGTAGTCGATTGCAGCTCCGGTAAGTTTTCCAAGGTCAGAAAAAGGCAACAATACCGCTGTGTACGTCAAGTATGGTACCAGGTAATGGATTGTGGCTGGGAACCACCTACCTGGTAAAACGATAACATAAATAATACATCCGACTCAAAAAAAGCCGAACAGAAATACCAGAGCGCCTCATCCAACACCCAGGCACCGCCGTTGCTGTTGTTTTCACATCAACTCACCGCAGTCCGTGGTTACAGGAAAAAGGCTGGAATCTTAAAATTGCTTACGAGGAGGGAAAAACAAATACGAAAAAAATAATACAAACACACTCTGCTGGAACACCTGTAGAAAGGCCGTTTCTTATGCGGAACTTTTTTTGGGGTTGCAAACAGAGATTTTTGCCTTCACTACTGTAATTTCACCCAGTGACGCGAGAAAATCGAGTCCGCTCTTCTCGGAATGAGTTTGACTACGCAGTTGATAAATTTCGGATTAATAATAGCTCATTTTTCAATTCTCTTGCTAGTAATAGAAGAAAAAAAAGTATATCAAGCCTCCATTTTTGTTCAACTAACGGTGACTTTCATGACTAGACAATTTGAAAAATGGCTACTTCTGGTCCGGAATTCTCGCAATTACGAACCTCGAGAAGCAAGCGGAAAACAAATCTCGAGTAGTAGTGAGACTCATTTCGAGAAGACAGCTTGAATTCCTCGCTCTACGGCGCAAAATCTATAACTTGAAAGCAAAAAAATCCATGTTTGCAAGCGTAAGAGTATGTCCCGCATAGAAAACGGCCTGAAACAGATCATATACTGGTACTCCTTATGCCTGGTACCTCAGACTAAAATAAAAAGTGAGGTACGGTCAAAGGCGCTTTGGGCTTGGCTTTCTGGTTTTGGCATTTTTTTCTGTTTGGTACCTTGTGCTTCGCACAGGTTTGAGCACTTGAGCACACCGCACGTTTCGTTTTTACACCAGAACTAAAAAGGTACCTCGAAGCAAAAGACCGAAAATGGAAATTTTCTTCGAAACTTGCGCGAGCAAAATGGAAACCCTGTGAACATCTCGCGTTTTCCGAGTATGTACGCGTTTGAAGTGAACTCATCAGCCTGCTCGATTTTTGCGATTTCGTGTGCCCGAAGACGGAAAATAAATAATTCACTCTATTTCCAGTACGAATTAATAAAATTGAAATATCAGACCACTACTAATACGTTGCACAACTACTTGCATGTGAACTGCCTGCTACTTGAGTGTACGTAGCGACGACCTCTGCTGCTGTAGTTGTAGTTGTAGTAGTTGTTGCACACAAACAAGATCGGAAAAAAACGAAAAAAAAAACAAAATAACCGCCATGCAGGATGGGAAGCACGTCGCCTCAAAAGCACAATTCCCACCTAAAAAATAGCTGGTACACCAGACGAAGAAGGCACACCTAAGGGGAAATCAATGTGCAAACTGAACCTATGTAGTAAACATTTCGCCGGGTCATATACAAAAGCGCCTACTGCTGTGTACGTATTTACACACGGCACAAAAAATGTGAAACAAGTCGACGTCAAGACAGCACCAACGGGAAAATACTATAATAATAAATAGAGAGAGTGCCAGGTATGCAGCTATCCGGGGGCGTGGCTGGGGGTTAGACAGTAGAGTTCCAGAGATCAAGTCAAGTGTGCCTCAGCGTTCCGCGTACGTCATATCTCTCTCCTGATCTCGGCTCTTTCAGCTCTTTCCATAGCCGGCGTCCCCGGTGGCTTGGTAGGTGGTCCGCGTGCCTATCAAGATCAATTTCGTGGGTTCGAGTCTCACCGAGTGCATGCTCGTAGGGACTTTTTCTTGCCTAAAAAATTGATAAGCGGAAAGCGCGAGAGCGTGAGTTAGCTACATTCGATGAAAATCGACGAGCAGTGGGAATGCTGAACCCTATGCGCGACAAAAAATAACGGCGAGTACCGGGGGGGGGAAGGGACGACACCTGTGACCACGGCTTGTCCAGAAGATCGTCGAGGGTAAAACCTCCTACGAGTGGGCTGGAAAGTAAAAGTGATGATGAAAAAATAAATAAATATATATATAGATATACTTACTTAGATCTCGATCTCTGAGCGTGCTCGGTTGGTACATCCCTGGCCTCTCAGAGCTCCCACTTGGGAATCGCCTCCGTTTATTACTTGCCGGACCATTCCAGCGAGTCTTCTCGTCGTACTTTCAGTCCTTCTTTCCTTTTTTCTTCTTTCGTTTCGTGTGCGTGCGTGTGCTCCGAGCACGGTTGCGCGGGCGAACCCGGCACCGTCGCGGGTATCAGCGGATGCTGGCGAGTAGAGGGGGACTTGCAAGGAGCGCGGTCGCCGCTTTCGTGCCTAGGCGTCGCGTGTGCCTCGAGACACGAGGGATGTATCAATAGGCTCTGTCTGGCCTCCATTTGTGATTTTGGATAGAGTACGTACGAGTATTTAAGGGTCGTTCGGGATTGTAAGATAATACTCAAGTGGTGCTTATTTTTGCGACCGGGCTGAGAGTCACAAGAGGGAGGTACCCCGAATGAGCACCAACATTGTCGAGCTTGCGTCGAGGTCCACGGTGAGCACCGGGCTTCACGCGAGGCGGGCGACGGGGCTCACTGTGGAAGAGAGGGAGGGAAGCTTTACCCTGACTGAATCGGTGGCGAGATGGTCGCGAGAGGGGCGGGCGGCGTACGAGGCTGAGAGAGAAGCTCTGCTGTAAGATTTTTTCTTTTTTTCGTTTTTTTTCTTTTTTGACTGGTGTAAGGTGTTCCACTCAAGTAGTAAATTATTACACGAAAAAGGGGACGGGGATTTTATTTCTTTTAGAAATTTTCGGTTTCATTTTCATTGTTAATGTGTTTTTGCTGTGTTGATGTGCCGTTCGGTGCTTTATCTTTCGTACATACGACGAGTACACAGACACAGAGCATATCGAAAGAAGAAAGTAAGTACCCTACCTGGGGTATGTACGTATGTACGACGTGTGAGCGAGCGTAGCGGAAAACCGCCCGCGACGCGAAGCATATGTGGCGTCTGAGCTGTTTTCTCCTGAATGAATGAAGCACGGCGGCGGGACTCTTGGCATTATCAAGTCGCCAGTTTGCAGCTATAACTACAGGGGCCATAAAAAAAAAATCAATCATGAACCTCTGTCCGCTTCGCATAATTTGATGTTTCCTTCCTGAGCGAGCGTAGCGGGCGGCGTAGGCCGCCCGCGGAGCGAAGCGCCTTGTATATATATACCCATGTACTCCAGTATCATGTGTATTAATATAATAATATTACGAGGGTTCATTGTCCAGAAGGTCGTCGAGGGTAAAACCTCTTACCACGAATTAGGCTGGAAAGTGAAAGTGATAAGTAAAAAAAAAAAAAAAAAAAAAAAAAAAGTAAACAGGACCTACGGTATACACAAAAAAATTATATATTTCCCATTTTGTACTAACAATATTTGGTCCTATTTACTATGGTCCCCCGTAATAGTATTATTTGTTTGCTGCATTACTACCGAGGTATTATTCCACTCCAGAGAGAGAGTAGAGTTATTGGTGCCCGTCCTGCGACCACATAATGCATTGCATTATTGTGGCGATGAGTTAATGTGAGAACAACAGCAACAACAACAACAACAACAACAACAACCTGGTGGTACGGCAGCAATAGTGGTCCCTCATCTCGCGACACGCATGCGCCAGCCAACAATACCGGCACTATATATAACGGCAACCGGCACTAATTACTCCGCACACTATTAACACCACACCAGTGGTCAACGGTCAATCCCATCTGTGCCAAATGCCAAGCGATTCCACCCCGGCACTTTTGTACTCGTAGGGGGGAGCCCGTGCTACTCAACCGGCACTAAAAGAGGGACCACGGACCACTATTAATATTATTAATACGTACACCACTATGTACTGCTCCGTACTGCTCCGAAGATAACATCCCCCCAGACCCAGACGAGTTTCCCATTTGGTTTTCCAGACAACGGGGAGCGTGAAAGCGCCGAGCGATGCGCGTACGGAAATATCCCGACGACATATTCACAAAAAAAAAACATGAGTGCCCCCCTTAAGTCATAATGCTTGTGGACAAAATCGGCAGCGAAATTCATTTCAGGGGGGGGGGGTGGTTTTGTGGTTTACATGGCGGAACTACTTGAACGAATGGCAACGCGTGGGAGTGGTTATTACGTTATTACGTTATTTAGTACTGGTAGTTGTGCTATTTTTTACCTGCAGATGAAAACACATGAATAAAATGTACCGGCGGAGCTACTGTTCCTTGTTATATATTAGAGCACTTTCGGTGGAGGGCACTATTGATAGACCTTAGTTGCTCTGGGGCTACAACGAGAGAAGGCGACGAGGGGCGATGCAAGCCGAGTGCAGTGCGCGATTTTATCAACAATAGGCTTCACGATCTCGTATTGTCTCAGCGGAACTACGAGTACCGTACCCCGGGGGCCCTTCAGGTCGGTGGGATCTAAATACATACATTGTTGGCGCAACAAGGATCGGACAAATGCATACTTGATCTACCTGCATCACTTGATATTTGTGAGGAAACGTACACTTCGCGCAAACGACTGGAGAGGGGCTGCTGCTGTTGCTGCTATTGCTGCGGCTGCTGCTGCTGCTGCTGCTGCTGCAGCTGCTGCCTTCGACTACAAGAGGGATGCCTGGCGAGGGCTGCAGCGGAATCGTGCATGGTGTATGCAGTCCATGAGAATCCTGGTTCGATGAACTGCTGGTGTGGGATACCACGGGTGCCCTGCCTGCTTGCTGCATTGCGTACTTGATACTGAAAGAGAGTTGAGAAAAAATTGTGAGAACAGTAGCGAATGCACTGACGAAAGGTCGACTCTTCTCTCACCAAGTCAAGGCCTCGAGGGCACTGCAGGACCAACACTTGCAAGAGCGTCAGGTGTATCGGCGGCGTCCTTTCCCGCCCTTCGTCCTTTTCTATGATCTATCGATCGCTATCCTGCTGTGAAGATGGAGTGGTGTAGGCGATGGCGTCACTTCTGTTGTTTTCTGTTTTCTGGCTGAAAAAAACGCCATATGAGAACGAAGGCCTACATAATCCGGGCCGCGGGGAAGTGACGGTATGATTCCATGTATTTTGTATGAGTGTTAAACCAAGTTATTGTTTGACGTAGATAATGCTTCCATGATTTTATTTTTATGCGGCGTGTTGCTCGCATCCAAACGCTTGGACATAGTCGCCCTCGAGCCTGGTGCGAATCTGTCGCTGTAGCCCGTCTGCATACAACAATGTCGGCACCCGAAGCAGGAAATGACGGATCTTCTTCTCCTCCCCCTTCTGATGCCACCGCTGGTGCCGCTGGCGCCGCTCCCGCGGCGTCTGCATTGGCTGCGAGAGAGCTCCCTAGCGCAGTGAACTCGAAGAAGCTTTTGGATGAGCACCTGGCCAGGACTGGAGGCAAGGTGCGGCTGTATTGGAGAAGACGTGCACTTGGGCGATTTGCACGGATGGCTTTGGATCAGTTCTGTTGTGGGCTTGCGCGGACGATGCCCTTATGCAGGATCGATTCGTCTGTGCGCAAAGGGTCCTTGTCCCCTGCTACCTATGTACCGCTCTGTCCCGAAATGTAAAAATGGTTCATGTATCAACATAAATATCTAACAGTCCGTATATTACCGGACAGCGTGATCGTCCTTGTTGATCGTGTGGCGTAGGCAGGCGCTACTGAGACCAGCAGACCAGCAGCGTATTAATAATTAATAGTAACAACAGGTACCTTATCAGTCAGCAGGTAACAGGTATTGCAGGAAAACACCCCGCACAGCAGCAGTAGGTATAGCTGTAGTAAGCCATGACCATTCGATTTGATAGCCCAGCAGCAGCAGCAACAGCAGCATTGTTCACGTAGAAGGGCACGGCTCGCCAGCCTGGGATGTTGATATTCGTGTTATACGTCGATGTGCTGATTGATGCTGGGCTTTGCTTTCTCGCCGACTTCTAATGTCATGTGGCGTCCAAGCACGTACGCGTTGTGCTATACCTGGTACCAGGTAAGACTTCATTATTAGGACACCAAGCCGACCTCTACTGCAGTTGTATACGAACGTACAGCAGTAAGACTAATCTAACCTGTACCAGGCAGGTACCTGGTATTGTATTCGATCATGCCTGTTAATTGGTCAATACCGATGTTTCGGGGTGTTTCAATGTTCAGCACACACCACAACACAACGCACACCGGCAATGTTCATTCACCCTCTCGCCGCTTGACACACGCGGGCCCGCGTTTTTGTTTCGCCCCCCCGTCTGGTTGCGGTCGGTGTTACATAACGTTAGCGTTAACATTTTATCTGGTGCTCTTTCTACTTCGTGTTCAGCACGTACCCCGTTCGTCTCCTTTTGACCGCTGCTTGTGTCACTCCTAGGAGGCATGTCCCTAGCTCTATTAATAGGATGCAATATCGACGCTACACCGCTTGTGCGAACGTCCTTCCAGTAGTTTCTGTTCGTGCGTTAAACAACTTCCCTCTGCCACTATTCTGGCATACTATTACGGGGATCCATAGTTAATAGGACCTATGGTGCACACAAAACCCTATATATTTACCTATTCTTACTAATAAAATTTGGTCCCATTAACTATGGACCCTCGTAATATTAATACTGTGATGCTGTTGTGGGGAAACTGTAGGCGACGGTCTGCTGTCCTCGCCTTCCCCGTCCATCGTGATTCTGTGCTTATTGCGAGTGTGTGTGTGTTCTTCACATTAAACCGTTCTTCTACTCGTCGACATCAGCAAGCCCAGTGTCCGTGCTGATTCTTCACCCTAGAAAGATACGAGCTCTGTGGTCACAGACTACGACACAGAGATAACACACCGTAATGCATTAATAACCTACGCAATACCATGCCTTCGCACTAGGTGCGGCCGACACAACATACATACATACGTCAGCAACCAAAATACACCATAAAGAAAGAGAAGCAACAAAGAAACCAAACCGAAAGAGAAAAAGAAAATGAGAAGAATCCCAAATAAATAAATAAAATGGGAAGCCAAAGCTCACACACATACTTACCCCGAGCATGAGCCAAAAGGGACGTGCAAGGGGAAAGAAACGAGAAGGAAAAAGGGAACTATAATATGTATCCCGGTGAACACTTAACTAAGTAAAAAGAGAAATAATGAGTGGGCCAAAATACGCTCGTCACCCACCCACTATGTAGTACTTCTTTCATAAGGATAAGAAGGTGAAAATATAGGAAAAAGTTAATTCATGGAAAAAAAAAATCAAAGCACCAAGCCAATACATACCGAACGGCCGCAGCAGTTGGCGGTACGAGTAGCAAAGAAAAGTCCAACCTATTAGTCGGCCTGGTACCTTGCTACCCTATCTACGGTCTCTCTGCTACTCTCTTCTACCGCGGTTTCCCTTCTACTCCTCCTGTTCCCCCCCCTGCCCCCGTACACTTGTACGGTGTTCCTTCTACCCCTCCTGCTGTTACCCCTCCCCCCATTCCCTCTAACACTACCCTCAGCGGATGCACGGCGCTGTCTACTCAGCTTTGCCTCAGCCTCGTGCCACCTGCCCATGAACTGTTCAGCTGCTTCGAGGATTCCCCGGTACCATTTTCCCGTCTGTTTTGCTGCAGTGGGCCATAGTGCGGTTCCAACTCCAAAGACTAAGGGGGAGTCTTCCGTTGATCCCTCGGTGGCTTTGAACACTCTAAGGTCCTCAGCAGTGGCCCTAGGCCAAGTCTTGGGCTGCCCGGCTGGTTTCGGGCTCCCCCCACCAGCGATCGTCCCGAACTTCAACCGACTGGGCAATCGCCCCTCGTGTTGCCGCACCAGAGCGCCCGCAAAGAAGAGTCGCCGTTTACGGATGGTCGTTTCGATACTTTCGCATCGTGTTATCCTGAGCGCCTTCGCATACGAGAGGGTGGTGTGGTCGGTGCGTAGTCGGCGCTGGAGTAGTAACGGAGCTTTGCAAGGCTGTTGTGAAGAGTATACAGGGCTCAGGTCCGGCTGGGGTCAGACAAGACGGTCGCTATCCTTTGCGGCAGTATGTACGGTTGTCTCAACCCTCAACGCAGTAGCTCTCTCAAAACTCACGAAGGTACGCATTACTTCAACCGTTACAACCAGACAGCAGAGCAGTGCTTCTATCTCAAACTTCGCAGCGGTTCGTACTTATGTCTACAACCTGTACCAGTCTGTACATAAAATATAAGGACATATTTTTACTTAATTTTAATATGAAATAGGTCATTATATTTCGGGACAGAGTGATAACATCATATGTACCAGGTAGCAGTGCTACTACTACTGACTGTACCTGTATCTAAAGCAGTTTCGACAGCAGGATGTTTCTCCAACCTTTGCAACTGCTGCTGTAGCGAAAACCTTTCGCTGTATATCCTTTGAAGCCGATTCGGTATGTATCTTTCTACTTCGTTCAGCCTTGCTGCACTACTGTAGACTTTGCAGCAGCACATTTCTGCAACCTCTGCAGCCCGTACCTTTTCTATTTCCTTTGCAGCACCACCTTTTTCTGACCTCTGCAAGTATATACCTCGTACTTCGTCAAAGATTTGGAGCACTACTGCAATAACTTTCTCAATAATAATATTGAGCTGTACCAGTACTACTATCTGTAGTAACGAAGCAATACCCATATCTGCGCTTTAGAGCTATACCTGGTACATATCAGCAGTAAGTTTCAGCAGAGCTTACCACACAGGTTTGGTGTGATTGGCTCAGGGTCAGGGTTAGGATTGCTCTGATTGGCTCAGGGTTAGACTTCGAGTTAGGTTAGTTATGTTCATCTCGCGCACAGTGTGTGTCAACCAATCTGTCGAATTTTTGGCAAGCAATCCTCGTACGCTTGTTCAACCCTTCGGAGTTTCATCAGTATCATACCTTCCGCTACCCTTTTGAGCTACGAATTATTCACATCAGAGTGTCTTTCTCTGACCTCTTCGAGCTACAGTACATCAATACCTTCTCTAAACCTTCCTGTCTTCACCTTTCGCTAACGTTGACAGCAGCGGAACCATTCTCTGATGGATCCTGTTAGTATTTATATTCACAACCTCCCCGCTTCAGACAGATCATCCGGCTCCCACTTCATTATCTACAGCAGCAGATGCTTCAGGGCAGATATCGTACACCCGATCTGTACTGTTATGATCTGTCTCACGTTCTCGGGTGGAAGCCGTCTACTCTGCATGACCTACAATAGTACCACATGTTTCCTGTCGGTAGGATCTGTACTGTAACAGATCCTGCGCAATGTATATTCAGATCGTTATCTGTCGGACGTGTACAACCTACCCTTCATAGGGCTGGGCACTGGCGCAGTATGTGCTGGCAGTAGCAATCTACTGATTGACCTGGCCAGTATATTCGCCAGTAGTTTTTTATCTTAGGTACGCCCAGAAAACACGCCATAGTCTAGTATGGAAAGCCACTCAATGCGCTTCGGGAGGAGAGAGTAGAGAAGAGAGACGGGGCACTGCTGCCATCGAGTATGCTGAATGCTGATGGATTTTGACGACAGTAAATCTCTACTGACTGAGTCACCCAGTGAGTCACCTAGTACCACATGTTTCCTGTCGGTAGGATCTGTACTGTTAAATCCTGTTCAGCCAGTATATTCGCCAGTAGTTTTTTCGCGCGCTCGTGCGCTTCGGGAGGAGAGAGTAGAGAAGAGAGACCCCCTGTCTGTGTCAGATGCCCGTACTCGTTCCCCCCTCCGGTTTCCCTCCGGTTACTCGTTTCCCTCCGGAGCCTAACGGCTACCTTCACATCGGACACGCGAAGTCGATGCACATGAACTTTCACCTCGCCTTCGAGAAGGAGAAGGTTCCCGTCGACAAGCGCGAGACCATTTTCCGATACGGTGGGTGCCTCGGATCTCTGATCTTCGATACAGTAGTCGTCACCCTCTAGTGCCGATTGGGTATGGTGTAGTGCCGGCTGCCCGCTATAGCGCAGGTGAAATCGCTTGGCATGAAAGGGATTAGCCAGTGTGGTAGTGTGCGGAGTAGTTAGTGCCGGTTGGTTTGCCGCTATTGCGCCGGTGTCGTTGGCCGGCGCATATCGGCACTATGATATAAAGGGACTACTGCTGCGTTGGACCTTTACGGTAGATTTTTGGATGTATTGCCATCGACGTTAGACCTTGTATGGTACTTTACGTTGGACATTGTTGCGACGAGTTGCTAACTTGCGCGGCCGCCCTAAAAAGTGTACCGTATGAAGTACACCATATAACACGTGGTGTGAATGCATAGCATACCGTAATAACGGAATATCACGTCTGATGAGATCGGTCGACAGAGTGTGGCGAAAAGTCAACTTGTATGCCTTTTGTCATCTTGGATTTCACTGCGGCGTTTTATTTGGTATGGCTGTGTTCACGACACGTCGAGGTCATCGCAATCTGCGCGATGCGACTGTGAAGTTATGTTTTGCTTTTTTGCTTCGAAATAGCGGCAACTGCAGCATCTTCAAACAAGTAATATTCTACGTGGCAAATATCGACGTCGCGAGAGAATTTTCATGCCTCCCTCCAACCTTTTTTTGTCATATGGTAACACCTAGGGAACAGCAGGGCAACCCTTGCCCTGCCCTACAATAATATATAAAACCGGGTGATATGATGACATACCGTATAACACGGGTGACAAGATTACATACCGTGTAACACGGATGATGAGATAACACACCCTACCGTGTGTATGATATCACACGGGTGAGAACATAGCACACCCCCTGTGACGATTTTCCGAGCCGGTTTTTCTCGCCAACGAGGACAGTTCAAACAAACGCCGAGCGATGCGTCTCTGGAAAGGTCTCCACGAGATGTTTCCAACGCCATCCTCCTCGCTGTGTATGCCCCCCTTCGTTTTGGAGAAAGCCGGCTCGGCAATTCGTCCGAGGGGGTGTGTTATGTTATCACCCTAGTGTGATAGTGCTACCTGCTATATGGTAAGGGGCCATTTTGAGCTGGGTGAAGCCTTAGAAATCCGCGAGCTGGTTAGTTTCTAGCGAGAGGTACGAGCTGGGCCAGCCAAGAATGTGATGACAATCTTATGGGCGGCGATAGCGGCACCGCCTGCACTTCCACTGCTGTGGGAAACACTGACCATGGCAGGCAGCACTATTGTCTACCGAGTTCGTAGGGTACGTGCTACAGTAGTATGCATAGTCCTTGACTTTCTAGAATCCGAGGCGATGTCGCCGAGTTATGCAAACAGACTCGAAAATACCTACTGTACGTACACTGTGTGTTTGCCGACATTTCGACAATGCATTCCAGATGACAGGTCGAAACCTCATCGTTTCTGATGAAGTTAAAAATTAGCGTAGACAGTGCTGAAGACACAAGAAGACGATCAAAGCCCGTTTCATTGCTCAATCCGTCCCTCATCAAAATATGTGACAGCAAAAACGATGCCCTTAGCAAAGAAGTACGTACTGCAGTTCGTACCGAGAACGAATGGTATTTATGTACTGCGATGCCGTGCTAATGTTTGGGAATTTCGATCTGAAAATTTTAAACACCGTGGCTGTGAAGCACGTACAATCCTGTTGAATGCCGGCCTTTTTTTGTTCTCGTTTTTCCTCCAGAGTATTGGTCGCCTTTGTTGATTTTTGGGTCGTTATATCGGTCAATTTATCGGTCAGAAAAAAAAGACCGGGACTAAATGTATTTGTTGTTGCATATTATACCATGGGAAACAACGCCTTGTCAGAATGTCATGTCCAAACTCGAAAAATTGCGAGCATCATCGCCAAGAAGCGATTGCGGCAGAGGCTTGGCTGGCACGGCTCGTGCCCTCGTACCTCGTAAATTGCAACTGTACGCCAGGTACATCGCAGCTTGCGTGTTGTATATTCTCCTTTTACCGGTTACTTTGTACCCGGTGCCGGATATCTTGTACCCTTATATGAATACTATCAATAAGTATATACATAGGTCTTGTGTCTTGCATCGCACTCATTAGACTGTAAATTTGTCGGATATGTACTGCTGTACGTAGTAGATTATACTGACTAGCATGAGTATACAAAAAACACTTGCGATACTACGGGTTCGTTGCATTCGTTGCATGCATGTGATATTATGGCAGCAGCGTTGTTACGTCGAACGTTATTGTCAAGGTACATTGTCGTCATCACTAACGTTGTCGCCAACACTTGACGGAGTCGTTGACGTTGACGTCAACACCAGCGTTGTCGTTAACGTTAGCGCTGTCGCTACTACTATCTTCAGCACTATCCTTAACGTTGTCATTAACGCCAAGGTTATCGCTCGCGTTAACGTTAGTGTTACACTAACGTTGCCGCGGGCATGAACGCTAACGTTACCGTTGTCGTTAGCAAGAACGTTGTAACGATAACCTAGTCGACAAAAAAGACTAACGCTGTTGCTGACACGAACGTTAACGTGAACGTTGCCGCTAACACTTACGTTATCGATATCGTCAAACGATGTCGTTACCACTAACGTTATCGCTATCGTTGACGTTGTAGCTAGAGCTGGCGTTGTAGCTAACGCTACCATGACGTCAATGTCAACTTTAGCTACATCGTCAACGCTAGTTCTAACGTTGCGATTAACCCTAGCGTTGTCGTTGTCGCTGTCCTTGGTACTAACATAATCGTTAACACAACAAGCAACCTTGTCGCTAACGTTGTACGTGTCGCTGTCCACTCGTGCTCCCTTTCGTCTTCTCGGACCCCTGCCGTCTGCTACTGTTGGTTGTGATGATCATGCTGGTGCTCATGCTGATGGTGATTTTGCTTCTGCGGTCGGTTGTGACAATCGTGCTGCGGACTCTCCTGCTCATGGTGACACTGATGATGGTGCTCTTGGTTGTCGCGGTGCTGGTGATTCTGGCCTCCTCTCGACCGGGTCCAGACGACACGAACCCGGAGGCGGAAAGCAAGGAGTACATAGAAGTGAGTGCGTCAGGTTGTGCTTGCCCAATATGATGTTAGTCCTCAATGGTCTCTACGTACCAGGTATATACCTGCTGTGTTCGTTTTTTTTGTGCTAATGGTTGTGTTAATTTCATTGCGTGTTCGCTTGTATGTTTTGTCTATGCTTGCACATGTGTGCTGTTCGCATTGTTTTATTGCATTTCTGCTTGTCGGCTTGCGCCCCGAACTTCTTTTCGAGGAGGCGGACGACGACAATTTTGGACGGATCGGTCTAAACATTCGCCATTCGCCGATAAACCAGCGCATCCAAGCGTCGTTTTTGTAGAGACCGCGGCCGCATAACATGTAGCAGGAGGCGCGCACCGTTTTTTTTATGTATTTACCGTCGGTTCGATAGACGATCAAGCGCCAGTTAGTATCCGCCCCGTCGTCTCCGACAAACCAACCACGAGCGAGTATGCCTTTGCAAGTCATGCACAAAACTCTCCCACAATGAAGTCGACACAACCAACCAACCAGGCTCTCGGAGGAATGTGTCCGGGCACCAATCTCCGCGCAAGCTGCCCCCCAGCATACCTACCTAACCTGCCTTGGCAACTCTTGTGCAAAACCCCTCTGTATTTGAACTGCCCCGTAATACACGCCTTTGCAGCTCGTATGTAAAACCTTCTGTATTGACTTCCCCCCGTCATACCCGCCTTGGCTTATATCCAAGACTCTCGAGCGGAAATGGTCCTTCTCTCATCAACCCTGCGGGTGCATGCCATCACAAATCATGTGCAAAACCCTCTGGATTGAGTTCCCCCGTTATACATAACCCCCCCGTTGTAAATAACCGACGGCTCGTGTGCAAAACCCTCCGGAAGTAGTCCCCCCGTCATACGTGGCCGCCCACGGCAGCTCATGTGCAAAACCTAGAGCAGTAAAGGTGCCCATGTCGTCAACCTGAAGCATGCCTTCCTTGACAGCTCATGTGCAAACCCATCTGGCAGCAAATAAGTCCCCCCCCGTCCATCAACTCCTGTCCTCTCTGTCATGGGAAACTCGCATGCAAAAGCTCACTTGGTGTGAACGGAAGCCAACCAACCGCTCGGAGTACATGTGTTAGCAATCGCAACATGTGCAGCTCAAGGAGTTGCACTTGGTTGTCAGGCAGCTCTGCTCGGCTGGTGTCGGCCGCGAACACGACCTGACGCGCGGCGCACTAGACGGGCGGTGGATGGGGGGGGCGGTGGCAAGTTTCCCAGAGCCTTATGTGTGTACTCTCAAGAGCAAAAGGTCACGCTTGCTCCCCAGGCACCACTTCTCAACAAGTCATCTATATGCATGCCTCGTTCAAACGCCTCTCCGCGTGAAGAAAACCCTCAAGCCGAATTTATGGGCACTATGGGCGAGGGAAATCAGCGGAGTATTTCCGTTTCCCGCGCTCGCTCGACTTTGGGGACTTGATATATGTTTTAATTTCTGATAGGAGAATCTGGCTTTTTTTCCGAGTTCACACGTGTACAGCAGTACGTACAGCAGTAGTAGAAGTAATTTTGGCTTGACTCTTGCGCGGAATATTTTGTGACAAATGTCAGAATCACACTGTATAGTGAGTAATACCTCGACTTTCGCACTAAACGGAAACGCCTCTCCTCGTGAAGAAAACCCTCAAGCCGAATTTATGGGCACGATGGGCGAGGGATATCAGCGGAGTATTTCCGTTTTCCACGCCCGCTCGACTTTGGGGACTTTTTATATGTTTTAATTTCCGATGGGAGAATCTGGCTTTTTTTTTCCGAATTCACACTCGTACAGCAGTACGTAGTAAAAGCATTTTTGGCTTGACTCTTGTGGGAAACGTTTTGTAACAATGTTTCTGGAGTTGCAGTGGTATTCGGCCTCACTTGCTTCATCTGCCCCTTTTATTGTGGGCAGTTTAGAACCACTGCTACAACCACCATTATCACCAATACTACTATTAACGGGGATAATAGTAAATTGGACCAAATGTTGTTATTACGGGGGTCCATAGTTAACAGGACCAAATTTTGTTAGTAAAAATAGGTAAATATATAGGTTTTTTATGTATACCATTGGTCCTATTAACTATGTACCCCCGTAATAGTAAAATAGGTAAATGTATGGGTTTTTGTGTGTACCCTAGGTCCTATTTACTATGGTCCCCCGTAGTACTTCGTATACGTGTAGGCTACTGGTGTTGCTACGATATGGTATGATAGAAGAGTTAGTGGCTCACGGCAGGCTGTTGACACCTATTCTCTCCCCTGCCTACCATTGGGCCTGTTCTGGTTGGATCGACACGTTAGTCTGCTCCGTTTCGCCTCCGCATGACGAAAACCCTCAAGCCGAATTTATGAGCACTATGGGCGAGGGAAATCAGCGGAGTATTTCCGTTTCCCGCGCCCGCTCGACTTTGGGGACTTTTAATATGTTTTAATTTCCGATGGGAGGTGAGCATTTTGGCCACTGCTGAAATTGCTCGAGAGTTGTTTGCTTGTGCCTTGTTGAGTTGTGGCCAATTTCGGCGTTTCCCCCCTTGAACCACTTCTTTTTTTCGTCTACGTAGCGGTATGCTCCGGTTCGATCGTAACGGTCGCAGGCGTTTCTTCTTCTTCGCCTCCGCGTGACGGAAACCCTCAAGCCGAATTTATGGGCACTGTATGGGCGGGGGAGATCAGCGGAATCTTTGCGTTTCCCGCGCCCGCTCGACTTTGGGGACTTTGATATGTTTTAATTTCCGATGGAAGATGAAAGGGAGGAGTTCGTGGTCTTGATCGCGTGGCAGATATTTTGTTGGCGTCTATTTTGTTGGCGTCAACCATAGCTCATTCATGCGCGTTTTAGTTAATATTTCACAGCTGGTGACGGCGAACTGTCGTCTACTTTGTCGTGTGCGGTGGCAACAAGTACCGGGTAATTAATATACGAGGTTGGCCGTTTTGCCATGATAGGCTGTCTCCAATGTGGTTCGATTTCGAGCGTCAGATTTGTATTTTTCTATCCCAAAAATGAAAACACGTTTGCTTAAGCAGTCCGAATAGACAGCATCCGACCGGAATTTTTCCATTTGTTTTCCGATGGTCCAAGTCGTCAGATTTTGGCCCAAAATTTGACGACTTGGGCCGCAAGATTTTCGTATCGAAAACTTGCATGGTCTTCAACGTGTTCTCCACGCCAGCAAGTAGCAGCAGCAGAACGATCGATTAGTAGGATGGTGACACAGCTGTATTGCGACGTTGCTCCGCGCCCGACGCGCAGTCGGCGGGCGGCGTGTCTCTCCGTGGCCAGACTACAGTCGGCTGGCGCGGGCTCGGGCCTAGAGATCAAGAGGAGCGCACTCGGTGCGCACCTCTCCATAGGTACGTAATCGTGGACTACAGCAGCAGCAGCAGTCAGTCCCACTGCGAAACGCAAAATACCGAAGACAGGTTGACTCTACGTAGGGCACTCGGCACGTCTCTTCACCGCTAGACCAAGGCAGTCAGCGTGGGCTCGGACGCTTGGGCCCTACGCGCAGTGCAGCGCACCAAGCGCGTGTGTTCGCGGCGCCAAACCACAGACCACAACAACAGCAGTCAGCAGTTGGTCTCGGCGCTTGCTCGAATCTCTGCACGCACAATGCATCCGTTTTTTCTGGCATAGGAAGACTGATTCGATTTTGCGAACTTCACAGCTGAGAATGCGATCGGGTCAAAGTCTGAAGCTCAAAATCTGAACCGCATGGGAGACAGCCTTGGGCCGAATGTCACAGGTCGGTGCGTTCTGCCCATCTTAACCCGTTCCATTTTGTGCATTGTTGTGATGCGCACGATGCAGCCACCGCGCTGGAGTTTGCGCCGACTGCAGCTCCATGTTTCATGGTGCCACATGTAACAATGGTCACCAAGAGACGCGTCACGAAAGAGGTATTGCGGGGGACCATAGTAAGTAGGACCAAATATTGTTGGTGAAAATAGGGGAATATATAGATTTTTGTGTGTACCGCAGGTCCTATTTACGATGGTCCCCCGGAATAGCAGCTTTCGCCTTTGCAAGGTAAAATATTTCTGTCTGGCGGAGGAGCTCGTGGACCGAGGAACTACCTACCCGGTATACATATATCCCACTTGTGTAGCACACTATTTTTCGTTTTTTTTGGCTTATCCTGTTAAGGCCACATATTTTTTTTTACCAAAAATACAGCTTTGGGGCGACTTGCCCAATAGTATGGAGCTCAAGTGAGGAGGCTCAAAAAAATCTCAAGAGTGTCTTAAGGTGCCACCCCTAGAAGTCCTACGACTTATATATAGTGTGGAACTCCTCAGTA
This sequence comes from Macrocystis pyrifera, assembly GCA_031763025.1. Taxonomy (NCBI): domain Eukaryota; class Phaeophyceae; order Laminariales; family Laminariaceae; genus Macrocystis; species Macrocystis pyrifera. The sequence goes on from JASSKH010000026.1 coordinate 436,773, forward strand.
GGGAGGCTCAGAAATTCTCAGAAATTTCGAGGTGCCACCCCTAGAGGGCAAACCCTGCCGTAGCACGTGTCAAAATTATAATCTGGGGGGCGTCTGTCTGTCTCTCTGTATGTCTATCTGTCTGTAAATGACGGACCTCAGATTTAACCACAAATGGTTGCGTTGCAACCATTGCAACTCCTTCGTAACCGTTTTAGAACTAGTCCCGTTTTGGGGACAAACCACTCAAATTTCAAGTAATTTATCCCCAAAACGGTACTGCGGTTCTGGAAAGGGTTAACCAGCGCTGTCAGCTGACTGCAGGCAGCTACTGTAAGTGGTTGTGGGTGAGCATGCATCTATACCAATAGTACTAACTTATGTACGATTAAAATATTAATGGTATGGTTTTGGAGGCCAGCCGAGGAAAATTCGGGGGGGGGGGGCGTCGTTGCATTAGAGTCCAGCAGTTTATTCGACACTACCAGGTGTGGTTGAAGCACACTGTGCACGAGATAAAAAGGACTAACGCTAAGCCATGGTTGATTGGTTCTGATTGGCGCAGGGTTAGGGTTATAGCATCTACATGGTATAGTAGTGCACAGTGACCCTCAAGCATACCAGCCAGTGTCGAATAATGGTTGGAACTCCACTCGAGGCGTCGTCGTGCACTTCCTGGACATGGCAGTCGGTAGTGACACTTTCGGCACCCGAGCGCAGAGACCTTGGTAGAGCGTGTAGAGCGCCGAGTTCGCACACACAAGCAAGGGTGCGATCGTTTTTTCACTGTCGTTTTCTCGACACCGCTAAGAGTGTTGAAGTCGAACCGGGTACGTTCTATTCTCGGAAGGCAGGAGTGCGATCGTTCTTCAGCGCTCGTTTTTTTTTCCAGAAGGCTGGGGAAGGTTCCCCATATCGAACAAGCGAGGCGTGTTCGGAAAGGTGCTGGTCGCGAGAGAGAGCCTTCCGAAAATATATGCATGATTAACTTCAGCGCCCTTCATCGTTGTCGAAAAGACGAGCGCTGGAAATTTCGATCGCGAATCTCAACGGTGTTGCTCCTTACGGCACACGTAGCATGCGCTCATCACAGCTCACTCCATAGCTTGCTTCAGCCGTCATGCGGCCTGCTCATTGCTCATGTCTCAACGTGGCCTCTTCGGACGCAAGTCTCCTTTACCCCAGAAGTTGGTGGAAGCAGTGAACCTTTTTTTTTGTATGCTGGCGCATTGACTTCTCACGGTATATTCTGGTTCGATAGTAAAAAACTTATTTTCCGATGTTTGGTTGGAACGGTAGTTCCGGTTCATCAACCGTAACGGTCCACGTACGCCGTTTCTTGTACGTCTCCTCCACGTGACGAAAACCCTCAAGCCGAATTTATGGGCACTATGGGCGAGGGAAATCAGCGGAGTATTTCCGTTTCCCGCGCCCGCTCGACTTTGGGGACTTTTATATGTTTTAATTTCCGATGGGACGAAGGAGTGTGGTATGTACGACTGTAGAAGTAGCATGAGTAACGACACCTGTTATTTGCGCCCTGTGTTAGTAGGTGCACCCGACTATGCTAGTAGGATGCCGGTCTTTTCTGACCGGTCAAGGAATTTGTTGTCCTTTTTGAACCAAGTAGGTGTAGGGAGCGGTCAGTCAAGACGGTCAAACCGCGGTCTTCCACCCTCTTTCAATGCTAGTGTATAGTGTAAGAGCGGTCAGTCAAGGCGGCCAAACCGCGGTCTCCTAGGTCTGGTGTATGGGGCGGTCAGTCATGGCAGTCAAACCGTGGTCTCCTGCCATATTTGTATGGTAGGTTTAGTATAGGGCGCGGTCAAGGGGTCAAACCGCGGTCTCGTACCATATTAGGATGCTAGCATAAGATAGTGTAATGGCGGTCAAACTGCGGTCTCCTAGCCTATTTTTATGCTAGGTTTAATGTAGGGGCGGTCAGTTAAGGGATCAAACCGCGGTCTCCTACTATATTTGTATGCCAGGTTCAGTGTTGGGGTGGTCAGTTAAGGGGTCAAACTGCGATCTCCTACCATCTTTGTGTGCTAGGTATAGTGTAAGGGCGGTCAGTCAAGGCGGTCAAACGGCGGTCTCCTACAATCTTTGTTTGCTAGTGTATAGTGTAAGAGCGGTCAGTGAAGGCGATCAAACCGCGGACAGCTAACATTTTTTTGCCCCCAACAGCAGCTCCAGTTATAGTTTAGTCTCGATGAGTTCAGGCTTGTGCGATCGTCTGCGTTTTCTTTTCTCCGCCTGCCTCCGCATGACGAACACCCTCAAGCCGAATTTATGGGCACATATGGGCGGGGGAAATCAGCGGAGTATTTCCGTCTCCCGCGCCCGCTCGACTTTGGGGACTTTTTATATGTTTTAATTTCCGATGGAGGCCGGTACTGCACGTAACGCTTAAGAATTTTAGGCGTAGCCCTGTGACACGTCGAGCAGATGACGTTGTACCGTAAATCGTTTGGATTCAAGATTTTCCGCCACCAGATCTTGTGGAAGAGCTGTATCGTCCAGGTTCTACCCGGCAGAACAAAGTACGCAAGATCCTTGTCATACAGATCCCACCCAGCCCACCGAGCATGGCCATACAGATCGCGCAGATTGTAATACCGGGTATGTGGGTTCCGGGTTCCGGCGGTCCTCCCCTCAGGTACACCTGAGATAATTATCTGCCCCGAAAGATTGAGATGATGAAGTGGGGATCTGTCGATCTGTAAACCTTTTCACCCCCAGCAAAAAACATCCCAACTGTTCCTACTCCATGTGATTTTCCTGTAGTTTTTGTTTTCCTGTCGTAGAAGGTGGGTGCAGTTTTTGGTTGTAGACGGCCGCCACTCTGGGCGTAAATATAAGCACCGATTGGTCTTGATATTAATGTATAAAATTTTCTTATATTTCCGCCCAGAGAGGTAGGGGATAGGGGATAGGACATGCCGATCACTCTTTTTTGCCTGGGTCAAGCCCGAGATCCTCGTACTGAAAAGTGGTTTTGTTTTCCGTCCGACCGACATCTTAATGCTTTCCAAAAGCGCACACAGCAGTCGAGCTGACGGCAGTGAGGCATACCAGGTGTATCAGGTTTGCCTTATTGCAAATATGCTCCAGCGCGAGAGTCCCCAAGGAGAGTAAGGCATGCCCTATCTTGACGAGTACTTGAAAAAAATAGTTGCACGGCTGGCTGCCTTAAAGCTACGGGCCTGCTTTGAGTTGCGTGAACCCGGAGATCCAACGTACATACCGGTACCCGGTATATATTTCCTTTCCTTCCTTCTTTCTGTTTTTTTGTCTGTTGTGTCCTCTTTGTTTTTTTTTTTTTTTTTCTGGTGTACATATTATACCATGGATATGTTCTCCCGGTATTGTTTAGTTGCAAGTGATACGGGATGGTCTGCCACAGCTCGTTAGTTAGTACCTTTTTCCTTTCGTCAGTTGGTATGGCCATGCGCACTACTTCGTACCAGGTACTCCATTGTCTTTTTCCCATCGAGATGCATTTTTGTTACACCCTGTTTCGATATCACAGACAATGATTTTCAGGAAAATGAGCCAATGTGAAAACGTCGTCATCATTACCATCATCGCACCATATAGACGCCAGCCCTCGCGCGCCGTCCGTCTGACATAATAATGACATGTTTTGTTGTTCCTTGCGCCAGCGCGAGTTCCTGGCGAGAGCTATACATGCACGTACGCTGTTTTTGCTTTGCTTCAACCGGCGTTCCGTCCCGTTTTTTTTTTTTGCCCTTCGACTTTTTCTTTCCGCAGTCTATCCGCGCAGACCTGGAGTGGCTGGGGTGGAAGCCGGTGCAGACCACGTACTCCTCCGACTGCTTCGAGACTCTGCACTCCATGGCTGTCAAGCTCATCAAGGTAGGCAAGGGTCGGTCGGTCGGTCTGTCGGTCGGTCAGTCGGTCTGTCGGTCGGTAATTAAACGCGTTGCTTCAATAGGGGGTATAAAGTAGCATTTTGTGGCCGGAAACAAAACTGGCTGACGGGCCCCTTTACGGAGGAAGTACTTGCTACAAATATCGGGTATATATCGTGTCAACCCTTTTGAGAACAGCAGTCCTTTTTTGTGAGGACAAACCGCTCAATTTGTCAGTAACCTTGTCCAATTTATGAGTAACCTTGTCCAATTTATCAGTAACCTTGTCCAATTTTGACTAACCTTGTCCAATTTATGACTAACCTTGTCCAATTTATGACTAACCTTGTCCAATTTATGACTAACCTTGTCCAATTTATCAGTAACCTTGTCCAATTTATCAGTAACCTTGTCCAATTTATCAGTAACCTTGTCCAATTTATGACTAACCTTGTCCAATTTATCAGTAACCTTGTCCAATTTATCAGTAACCTTGTCCCAGAACGGGACGACAGCAGTAGCCCTAAAAGAGTCAATTGCATTCGTCAGGCGTTTGTATGACAGAGGTCCACCCTGTTTTTTTCTGAGGCTCCTATGTCCCCCCGAGGTAAAATGCGGAAGTCAACGGGGACAATCGTATGAATGCGACTGATGCCTGGAATCTGTGCGGCGCGCACCTTCAATACTTATGATACAGATATCCCGACAAGCTGTGGTACTGCTGTGTACCTCCTTCCTTCAACTGCCGCCCGATAAGGACACCGTGGTGGCTCAGAAAGCTTTTCTCCATAAATGCGATACCTGTCTCAAAGAACGCCTCTCGTGTTCTTCAGTAAATCTCGTTTTAGATATATGCCTACGTGCGAGGCTTGCGTATATACCGGGCATGTTTTTTTTTGGTCGTGGTGCACTTTTTCCCCTCTCGCAGCATTTTCTTTTGTCAGAGTCGGTTTTTTGGGTTGAGAAACAGAGGTCGTGAATTGAGTGAAGAGCCTCTGAAAATGTTGCGGCGCCTCTACCCGACAGTAGCATGCGTCTCCACTTTTGATGTATCGTGCCGTCGGTCGGTACACGTGCTGTTGGTCGGTCGGTATATCGGTCGGTACATTGCTGCTGTCGGTCGGTGGATAAAGGGACCTCAGGGAATATTGGTGCACTCCTGCCATACCATTCGTCATCAATTTTAAATCGTTCCGTCGGTCGGCACATCGTTTTGTTGGCCGATCGGTATATCGGTCGGTACATTCCTCGTGCCAATCGGTAGGTAGACACATCATCCCGTCGGTAGGTATGTCGGTCGGTCGGTTGGTGTATCTACGAGTAGAGGGAACAGAGTCTGCGTGTTCGCCTCTGGGCGCGTGATGTCTCGCTCGAGCGCGCACGGCGGCAATATCAACCCAAATGCGCCAGGTGCGGTATCTAACCTGTTGCAGTGCAGTGCGGATGCAATAACTAGTCCAGCTGCGTTTGTCACTCTCGTTGTGATCTAGAAACGAAATTTTAATAAAAAAGGTCGCCCGTTCGCCTTTTTCCTCTCTTTCCTGTGCTAATTTCAACTGTTGTTCTGGGGTTTCCGATAGACCGGGAAGGCGTATGTGTGTCACCAGACGAAGGACGACATCGCCAGGTGCAGAGAGATCGCCAAGAAAAACGTGGTAGAGGGCAACACCGACGCCGGCAGCCCCTGCAGCCCTTGGAGAGACAGGCCCATAGAGGTAACGTTTCGGGGGTAACGTGGTGTAGCGCTTGTTTCGGTTCGGTTGCTGTTGCGGTTACCTTTTCCTCTTTTCGGAATCGGTGTCGGGTTTCTTCTGCACCCTCGTTTTGGGAACACAGACCATTTAGAATTTCTAGTGGATTTTTTCGTCAGAGTGGTGAACGCCAGAACAGTGTTCGAACCTTCCTTCTTTTCAACGACCTTCTTTGACGTTGGACAACATCGGACAGTCCATTCCTGCCCTGCTGCGATCTGTACCTGGTATTACGGGGGTCCATAGTTAACGGGACCAAATATTGTTAGTAAAAATAGGTAAATATATAGTTTTTTATGTATACCATAGGTCCTATTAAGTATGGACCCCCGTAAAAGGAGGACAGCATCTATAACCATTATCGCCACGAATACGAACGAACTTCGTTTTTTGTCGTGCATTCGCCGGGCACTCCGTCACCAGGAGAGCATGGAGCTGTTCGGCAAGATGAGGCAGGGGAGGCTGGAGGAAGGGTCCGCGACGCTCCGACTGAAGATGGACATGGCGTCTCCGAACCCCAACATGTGGGACCAGGTAGGATTGAGGCAACAGCAAGGAGCGGTTTGGCGAGGGTTGAGACTGCCAGCCGAACCTGCACTTGCAGGCGGGCGCCTTTGAGTATATGCTGTGAACTCATGTGCTGTGGGTGTCGATGGCTGCTGTCACTGCTGCTGTCGCAGCTATAGTTAGGAAGGTGCACTCCGCCTGCGTCTATCCCTCAATGATGCTCGGAACTTGGGCGGTATCAGTGGGCACGAGGATCACAATCAATAGTTACCTCGCACACGCCTGGCACGTATGATATATACATACCAGGGTATATGTTACCTGGTATGGACAACGGTGTTTTTTTTTTTTCTTGGCGTAGCTGTGTTTGTAGTTTTCTGTTGAAACAAGATGCAGATATAAAATGCAACTACTCTTGTGTTTTCGTAGGTATACATGCAGTTGTGTGTGCCGATATTCCATGACATACAATGTCTCATCTTTTCTCATGCATGCCGATTTTTTTTCGTTTTTTTTTTTTTTTTTTCGTCGGCTCGTGTTGCGGTGTACCCTTCTTTCTGGGCCTCGTTGTCGGCAGGTGGCCTACCGCATCCGTTACACCCCCCACCCTCATGCTGGCGACGCTTGGTGTATCTACCCCACCTACGACTACACACACTGCCTCGTGGACAGGTGAGGAGAGAACAGTCCGATAATACCATCAGGTCGACTATGCTGTACCTCTACTTGTGTTGCCTTGAACATCATCGTATTGACGACGGCAGAATGCCCATGATATCGTGGTGTCTGCACTCAAAATATACCCTTGAAATATTTTCGTCGTAACGTTGATAAAACATCATCGTATGGATAATGTAATAGTGTCGATAGTAAACAATGTTTTCGATAATATCGGTTCTGCTTTGCTGTTGCTGCCGCTGATGCTGTTGCTGGGGGCCCATTGGTGCGTGCGTCTACCCCACGTACGACCGACCGCACAGCACTGCCTGGTGGACAGATGGTGGAGAGAAAATAGAACGATAGCGTAATACTTCGTAGACTATCGATAATATCGCTCGAAGCGCTATCGACAATGCTTTCATATATACTAGATACCACTCTGAAGGGGAGATGCAAAGACCGTTATGTATTGATTCTCGTGTGTGAATGCCCCTTGCGTTTCCGTCCACAGCGGCGCCCTTGACATAACATACTATTATAGTGGCTGCGGTATATAGCTCATACGAATCAGAGCACACGGTCGACTCTGAAACCACGCTTTCTTCTTTGTTTACGCGCAATATTTGGTTCTGGTTTAGACGTTCCCCCGTACTTGATCAATTGTACACCGTACGAAGTACCAGGGTATGGTTTATCTAACTCAACCTGACGGCGCAAAACGCCTCTCGTGTCGTCGCCGGCGGGCAGTTTGGAGGACATCGACTACTCCATCTGCACTCTGGAGTTCGAGACCAGAAGAGAGTCGTACTACTGGCTGCTTCAAGCCCTCGACCTATACCGCCCGAGCGTGTACGAGTTCTCGCGGCTCAATATCACTCGCACGGTGAGACACGGGAAACGTTTCAGACGTCGGACGCATGTACGACCATCTACGTGCAGTAGCTCCCAACCTGCGTTCGTGAGATTCTGAGCAAGATCTGTGTGTTGCAGCTATGGGTCCAACCTTCGAAACATGTACATGTGCTATTTGTAGATCGTCCAGATTTATTGGGCTCCTCCCACATACAGACCGGGGATGTGTATGCCCTCTGAAATATGCAGATCATGAATATGGAAAACGATTATCTGCCCGATGTGGGAAGCGTCTAACCCTAGTAGCGCTCCAGTCCCGTTTTGGGGGACAAACCACTCTAAATCTGAGTAGTTTGTCATCCAAACGGGACTGCAGTCTTAAAAAGGGTTGTGAATCGTAGGTGTGACGTGGTAACCTGTGTATCCCACTACAAATACATGTTGACACACCGTACTCGGTCCTGATTACTACTGTATCAATATGTTTATTTTTTTAATTCGGGGTGCCGTAAACTCGCAGTTTCAATTTGATTGATTCGTACTGAAAATAGAGGTAATTACTTATTTTCCGAATTCGGGGAGACGAAATAATACCTGATACCAGGTATATATGTACTATTACGGGGCACCATAGTAAATAGGACCTACGGTACACACAAAAACCTCTATATTCCCTATTTTTATCATCAAAATTTGGTCCTATTTACTATGCCCCCCCCCCCCCCCCCCCCCCGTAATAGTGGTCCCTCAACTCCCGGTATGGTATGCGCCAGGCAACAATACCGGCACTACATAGCGGCAACCGGCACTATTTCGCGCACTGTTACGGGAGTCCATAGTTAATAGCACCTATGGTACACACAAAAACCTATATATTTACCTACTTTTACTAACAATGTTTGGTCCTATTTACTATGGTCCCCCGCAATACCACACTTGATGAGTCCCGTATGTGTCGAGTGTCGAGCGATTCCACAGGCAATTAACCCCTTCAGGACCGCGATCCCGTTTTTATGGGTAAAACCATTCAAATTCTAAGTAGTTTGTCCCCCAAAATGGGACTGCAGCCCCAGCGGCCCCAACAGAGATTCACTGACCCTCTTGAGGCAAAAAAATGCAGTCACGGTGTGGGGACAAACCAGTCAAATTAGAGCTACACTATTACGGGGGACCACAGCAGTAAATAGGACCAAATATTGGTTGGTAAAAATAGGTAAATATATAGGTTTTTATGTACACCATAGGTCCTATTAACTATGGACCCCCGTAATAGTTTTGTCCCCCAAAACGGGACTACTGCAGCACTAGCAGCGGTAGAAGGGTTGAGTGGGCAACCGGCACTACTCACTGAATCGGCACTCTATGATTACGGGGGACCATGGTTAGCAGGACCTACGGTGCACACTACGTAAACACCCATATATTTCCATAATTTTACCAACAATATTTGGTCCTGTTTACTATGGCCCCCCCTAATAGCAGAGGGACTACTACTACTACTGATGTGGTGGTGTGCTCCAGCGGTATGCTCCCTGGTGATACAGACGCCGGTACTCTCTCTGGTCGATTTTTTTGTGGTCGTATCCTTCTTGGACGGGGTTTTTCCCTTGGAGGAGGCGGGTCAGGCCAGTCAAGGGAAAACGTGCACCAGTCAAGAGCGCGTACGTATATCCCGAGTGTCCCACGCTGAAACCTGCAGTAGTGGTTTGGCGTCTCGAGAGAGTTAAGGAAACGAAAATGGAAAATTGACGTCAGCCGGAAAGGGGTGAAAGTGCCTGTCTCCTGACATGTTCGGCTTCAGGTACTGTCTAAGAGGAGACTGCTGAAGCTGGTGAAGGCCGGCAAGGTGAGGGGGTGGGACGACCCTCGCATGCCCACGATCAAGGGGCTGAGAAGACGCGGGTACACGGCGGAAGTCCTCAACAGCTTCTGCGAGGATATTGGAGTTACGAGGTGAAACAGAAGAAGAAAAAAAAAAACGTGGTATGAACGAGTACGAGAACTTCGAACATCTAAAATCTTGAAACATCAGCTGTGAAATCAGGAATTCCGTCGAAACCCTAAACGAGTATGCATATAGTAGTGATGTGTGATCCGAAGAAACGGGAAAAAAAGAAAAAAAAAGTGCAGTTAGAGGAGAAAACGAAAAAACAAGACGAAATGAAGAAAATGAAAATAGAAAACTTGAGAGGAACAAATGAAAAAAATGGAAAAGGAAAACACAAGACCAAGAAATGGAAAATTGGAAAGGAACGAGAAAAAAAGTAATGATTATTCGAATAAATTAAATAGCAAGAATATGATCGTTCGGGCGGGGGGGGGGGGGGGGGGGGCTATGGAATGGAGAAAATGCTAAAAAAAGAGGGAGAGGGAGAGCTACAGCGAAAAGGTGTCCCCTCGTTAGTTGCATTTAGAGTGCCCGCTGAAACATGGATGTATTTAGTTCTATATTCTCAAGTCTTCGGGAGTTTTAGGAGTGCAGTCTCGTTTTGGGGACAAACCACTCAAATTATGACTATTAATAGTTTATCCCCAAAACGGGACTGCAGTCCTATTTCGGGGGACCATAGTTACTAGCACCTATGGGGTACATAAAAACCTATATATTTACCTATTTTTACTAACAATATCTGGTCCTATTTACTATGGTCGTCCGTAATAGAACGGTAGTTCTCGACGAACGTGAACGAAACACAGACACAAGAAGGCGAACCTGGTATACTTGCTGTGGTTGCACGGAAAAACAGCAGCAATATTAATAGTAATAATAACCGACAAAGCGCTCAGACGTGCCAGCGTATCACATAATTTAACGGTACTTTATACAGGTTCTATTACGGGGGGCCATAGTAAATAGGACCAAATATTGTTAGTAAAAATACGTAAATATATAGGTTTTTGTGTGTACCGTAGGTCCTATTAACTATGGTCCCCCGTAATAGGCAAAATAGGTCTGAGGTGTTACCAGATAGCACGTTTCTTGCCGTATCATTCATTCCAGTACTAACGTAAACATATACGGAACTTGGTGCCTGGTACAAAGCATCGACGTGAAACACTTTTGAGGGAGAGGCGACTGCCCAGTACCCAGGGGGTGTTGACGCCCTGGGTGAGAACTGGGGCATCTGATGTGTGTAGAATGTTTGCCTATATCTACATTTTTGTTTTAGGAACCGACATCCGTACATTTTTTATGTACCAGCAATACTCAACGTTTTTGTATTGTGTGTTTTCGGTGTGTGTTGCTTATTTACAGGAACGATATCGATGTATAGACTAATTTACTCTGGTCCCCCCCCCCCCCCCCCCCCCCCCCTCCCCCTCTTGTTGACGAAGGAGCGAAAATCTGATTGAGGTCGAAAAACTGGAGCACTGGGCTAGGTCTGGCCTGAACATCTCCGCTCGACGAGTAATGGCCGCGCTGTCACCGATCAAGGTAGACCTTTAACCATTGTATATATGTATACCCCTACACGCCCCAGGGGAACAGAGCCATCGGCCTGTGTCCTTCATTGTTTTGCTTTTCGGTGCTCTTGTGTGCTTTGCACCGGTTCGCTTATGACGGTTAAGCTTGGCTTTGCCTCCTCAGCTTGGCTTCGCTTTGCATCGCTTGCCTTACCTTGCGTTGCCTTCCGCAAATTTCGTCAGCGCAGCGTACTGTAACTGTTCGCTTTAGATATAGATGCACCCGGTGATACTGCAGTATATTTACGGGTCAAAATGTGATCACCGGGGTGTGCTATCATCAGCGCAGCCTACTGTAGCTGTTCGATTTTCAGACATAGATAGCACATTAACGCACCTTGTGATACTGCTGTATATTTACCGGTCAAAATGCTATCACCGGGGTGTGCTATCATCAGCGCAGCCTACTATAGCTATCCGCTTTTCAGATAGAGATAGCACAATAACACACCCGGTGATACTACTGTATCGTCACCGGCGAAAATGTTATCAGATAGTACATTAACACACCCGGTGATACTGCTGTATAATTACCGGTCAAAATGTTATCACCGGGGTGTGCTATCATGAGTGTTCCCAGTACCTGGTACAGTAACAGATTAAAGCGGTATATAGATGGTTCCCGCCCTCTTCGTATATACCAGTACGTTTTTTTTTTGTTAAAACATCGTACATTCTCAGGCAGTCTATTGTGGGGTCAGTTTCTAAAAGGTTTTCAACCACAATTCCCCCCCCTCCCCCTCCCTTCTTGATTCACCACCTCTGTACTATAGGTGACCCTTACAAATCTGACAGGGAGCTTGGAGTTTGAAGCGCTGGATGTGCCGTTCGCGCCCGAGAGAGGCTCGCACAAGGTCCGCCTGACGTCGACGCTGTTTATCGATGCGTCGGACTTCAGAAGAAAAGACTCCTCCGACTACTTTGGTCTAGCTCCCGGCAAGGTGAGACTGCGTCTGGGGCTCACGGGTGCTTGGTGGGAAATCGTAGAGGGAGGGGGTGGGTGGTGATTTGCGGGGGCTCGTGGGTGGTGAACTCCTCTGACTACTTTTGAGCCCAGCTCCCGGCAAGGTGATTAGGTTCGGTGCTAATGTATTGCCTTGGTCGATTGACCATCGACCACGCATCCGTCTCGGGGGTCGAGGTTTACTGCGATGTCGTACGGCAGATGGCAATTTGTCTTGCTATTGAAAAAAAAAATAAAGACCAATACGAAAGCCTACGATCCTTTTTTGGCTTTTTGTATTTTTACAACTTGACGTATTTCTGTTTTTTTTAGTCTCGTAAAAAGGTTTATTTATAGTCTAGAGCCCCAGTATCGTGTGGCAGGCGACGCTCTGTCCTTACTTGGAAAAAATGGGTGTATCCCCCCCTCCCCAATTCCCCGCTCACCGACTCCGACCCGACCGCCTCTCTGGCCTGCTGCGACGGACACCTTTCTGTTTTCTTGTCTTTTTTTGACGTTCGCCTCGTCTGTTCCGCTTTCCTCTCGCGCGTGAAATAAGATGGTGGCCCTCAAGTACTGCAACGCGACCATGCGCTGCGACGAGGTCGTCGACGGGGACGGCGGCCCAGACGCCCCCCCTGCCGAACTTCGCTGTACGTTTGAGGAACTCCCCGCAGAACCTTCCTCCGCGGCAGCTGCGACGCCGGCAGCGGGGCCGGGCGTGGAAGGTGCGGTTACGGTGGACGAGAAGGTGGTGAAACGGTCGAGGCCGAAGGGGAACATCTCGTGGGTTTCCGCGGAGCAGGCGGTGCGGGCGGAGGTGAGGCTGTACAGCCACCTCTTCTCGGTGGACTCCCCCGACGACAAGTGGGAGCAGCAGGTGAGAGAGATTTTGACTGATGGTGCTCACCCCTCACCCCACCTCTCCTCTCTTCCTTCTCCACCTGCTCATTTCTCGGCCCATAGGGTCAACCCCGTGCATATTGTCTTGACACTTAGTTTTCGGTTGCCGCCCGCTCTCCCTATCGCCTCTCCAGTACCACCTCCAAATATCAAGCGTTCACCCGCCCTCCTTCCTACCCCCCCCCCCCCCCCCCCCCCCCCCCCCCCCCGCCCAATATGTCTGGTCGGTGAAAACCCGACGCGCTCCGTCCCGGCATTGTAGGGATGGGAGGGTCTATGGTCATACGACTACGGCCATGCATGATAATGAGTACCCCCCCCCCCCCCCCCCCCCCCCAATTAGTCCGACGTTGTCATCCAATGCGAGAAAACCAGCCTTACGAGCGGGTCTTGGTAGGATGCAGCTCACCGTTCGTGCGACTCGCCGGAGGACACCTCACGGCGAATCGCGCTTGGTGCAAGCAATGTCTACCTGGTCGGTAAAAAACCCGATGTGCTCCGTCCCGGCATTGCATATAGGGATGCGAGGTTCCTATGGTCGGTCAGTCGCATGACAGCAACCCCCCAAGGACTGGAGCCCCGCTTTGGGGACAAACTAGTCGAATGTCAGCAATTTGTCCACGAAAAAGGGCCTGCAGTCCTAGCCCCCCTCCCGCCCACGGCCATGCATGACACCGAGTACACCCCCCGCCCCCTAACGCCTCGATCCCCACCGCGTTTGTCTGTTCGTTTTCTTTGCCGGCGCGTTTCTTCGCTGGTCAGCTCAACCCCGAATCGGAAGTGGTTCTGTCCGGTGCCGTGATCGATCCCTCCGTCCTCGAGAAGGAGTGCTCCAAGGGCACCCCCCTACAGGTAACTGAATGACCACAGATTCACAGGAACTCGGGGTAAGCAATAAATTACTGTTTTGCACAGTCAGTAGTAACTGGTCGCGCACTTGTGTGCGTCGGTAAACCCCGGTCGTTAGATCGATCGGTCGGGCGGTCGGGCAACCGGTGACCTTCGATCGTCTCGATTTTTTTTTTTGTTGTTGTTGCGGTAGAGCTTTTGCCGGTTATCCGAGAAAATCATTTGACATACAAGACTACTAAATATATAGGGTGTTTGCGAAGATTTTTTTTTGTTGGGGGGAGGGGGTTCATGGTGTTTGTAGGCTGTTTCTTACGTACACCAGGCACACCACTCTGTCCCTAATTGGAAATAACGTTTTTTGCTCTGTATTAATGCACTAAGGAATTGTTGTTGTTGTTGTTGTTGTTGTCTTCACATTAAATCGTCCTTTCTACCCAGCTTCATCAGTACACCCAGTGTCCGTCCTGATTCCTTATCCTAGAGAGATACTGATTCCGTGGTCACAGACTGTGAGACAGAGGAAGAGCCAAAAATAAAATAAAATAAAAAATATTGGCAACTTCAAGTGTCAAGCAAGTGAAATGCCAGCGTACCGGGTACGAGAACACAACAACACAAGCGAGACCAAAAAAATAAGAGCAAAAAGACAATGAAACACAAAAAAACAAAAATTTGAAATGAAAAACGAATGTTGTATTTATAGACAGAGTGGTGATGTAGTATTAATTGCTGTGGGAAGAAGCGGCCAAAAATGACCTGTTTTTTTTTCAACCCAACTCTTCTTGGGTGGGGGTTTGTGCTCTTCTGTTTGTCTGTGTGCTAGTTACAAAACGGCGCAACTTCTGATTTGGCTAATAGGGGCCTTCTGAAAACCCCTGTTGAGCCAATCAGCTCCTCATGTTTTGTTGGTTTCAAATGTCTTCATAACCCAGCCAAACCGGATTAGTATCGCAAAATACCCCGTTAATGCAATGGTTGGTTGGGTCTGATGGGCTCAGGGTCAAGGTTAGGGTTGGTTCTATTCGTCTTGTATCGACCTTTTTTTCGACTAGGTGGCAAGCTACCCTCGTTTCTTGGGGAGCCGTGTAGATTAACGAAAATGGCATTCGCTCGTAAATTTGCCTTGTTTTCATGCTGGTACAGCGACAGTCGGGGTTTCCTACACGGTACATAGTCCGGCGTTTTTGCTATTGAGGGATCGGAAGCGCTTTTTGTTGCGTTCATCGAGACCCCTTAATACCTTCCGTCCTTGAGGAGAGGTGCTCAGAAGGTACACGCCTAAAGGTATTGAATTAGAAAGGTATCTCCTCTCTGTGTACCTCTTCTAGGACAACGGCAGTGGGGGTTTGCTCTGGTAGTGAGGCGTTTGCTGTACTATAGGGGTTGGAGTCGATTTTTTTTTTCCGTCTCCGTGTTCCCGGGTTTTTGTTGACCCCTATTACAGGTATCGAACATTTGTCATAAATGTCCTCACTTGCAATGGCGTGTAAGCCTTGGTGCGTTTCAACCCCCCCCCCCCCCCCCCCCCCCCTCCTCTTCCCATCCCAACCCGCTGAAACGCTCCCCGCCGTTCCTCCCTTTTAACTGTGCGATTGCGCTCGAAAGTTGGAAAGGATTGGGTTCTTCGTGGTGGACCAGGATTCGACCCCTGACATGCTTGTCCTTAACCGAACGGTGACTTTGCGAGAGGCCGCCGGAAAGAGCACCGCGCCTTCGGGCAAGAGCCGCAAGGAGCAGCAGGCGAGTGGCTTAGATTGCGCTGCTGGTCGCTAGTCGATTGCGCCGCTCGTTGTTGGTTGAATTGCGCCGCTCGTCGTGGGTTTGTTGCGCCGCTCGTCGTTGCTCAATCGGGCCGCTCGTCGTGTGTTGGTTTGCTTCTGGTTGTTGATCGTTTGGGTTATTTTGGGTTTCATGGTTGGATTCTTTTTTTGAGTTGTTGGTTTGTTTTTGGTGACATGGTTGATTTCTTCTTGATTGTCGATCGGTTGGTCGGTTTATTTTGATGGCATAGTTGATCTCTTCATGGTTGTTGATTGGTGGGTTTCTTCTTGCCTATTGATCGGTTGGTTGTCTTTCTGCGGCATGGTCGGTTTCTGCTCTCGTGTCGATTGGTTAGTTGGTTAATGTTTTTTTGTTTATTCCAGCTTGTTTGTTGGTTGGTTGGTTGCGACAACGGACCAATCGAAACAAATCACACCTCGGACTGATCATGATCTATCTATCTACCAGGTACAGTATATCATCTACAGCAGTAGTAGTTCGTCACCTGCCGTTGTCAGATGTTGTGCAAGATCTGCCTTATAGGGCAGATCCAACCCAGTAAACGTGCGGTAGATCATGCAGATTTTACGGCTCCCACCTGCCAACAGGAGCTACTGCTGTAGATCATACAAGATCGAGAACAGAACATCTGCGTTGAAATATCTGGATTATGCAGTGGGAAGCGATGATCCGTCCAAGCAGTAAAACAGAGACAGTGCGTACCCCGATTTAAGAGCGCTCAAGATAAGAACAATCAAATCGGCATGTCCCGCTTGTAGTAAAAGCGACCGGGTATATATATCCCACTACAGATAAGAGCGCTGTGTATTACTGTAAGAGCGCCTGATTTTGCTTGTCGTGGGGCGCTCCGCTCTTTAGTCGGGGTACCCCCACTCCTGTGCCTTTTTTTATACGCACGCGCTCCTAATAACCTATTATATTTTCCCACCATCCCGGTTGCGTCTCCGTCTTTTTTTCCTTTTTTTTCTTGCTGTTCTTGTTATATATTTTTTCGCTGGCAGGCGCGTCAGGCCGCGGAAAAGGAGGCGCGGAAAAACGTGCCCCCCCAAGAGATGTTCCTGCCCCAGACCGATCTCTACTCGGCCTTCGACGATGCGGGAGTCCCAACGGCTAACAAGGCCGGAGAGCCGTTGAGCAAGAGCGCCATCAAGAAGCTCAAGAAGGAGTGGGACAAGCAGAAGAAGTTGTACGAAAAGGCCCAGGCGGAGGCGGGGAAGGCGTGACATAGCGGAGCAAAAGGGGTTGGGGGGGGGGGGGGGGTGGGGGAGATCTTGCATTTTGTATTGGATCTTGCATTGGATCTTGTCGTGTACCTGCAGTTGGATCTTGCATTGGATCTTGTCGTGTATCTTGAGTTGGATCTTGTCGTGGCTCTTGCATCTTGCCTTGGATCTTGTGGTAGGTTTTGTGTTGGATCTTGTCGTGGATCTTGCATCTTGGCTTGGATCTTGCCGTGGATCTTGGAGGTTGCCGTTGATCTCGGTCGTAGATCTTGGATATTTAGTGGTCACAACAGTTTGTATCTCTCTTCGGTTTCGTTTGTACGGGGGCGTGTTTTGACCCGAGGAGGGGGGGGGAAGGGGGAAGGGGTTGTGCGACTTGAGGTCTTCGTGTTGTACGTATGTACCGGAGTGACAGAGTGAGAAAGAGAGAGATGAGGGAGTTTAAAAGATTCTCGCGAGAATTTGTATCGAAAGGTATTTTTGGTGTCGTCCTTGTCCCGTGTACAAGGATTTCGCCGGGGATTGTCCCAACACGTGATCACACCCCTTCAACTTGTTTTTCATCTGGTGTACACGATACACGATGCTCGATGCCACGCGTTCCGGGGCTAGCTGAAGTGTGACGAAGGCGATGGTTGCACGCCTCGGGCAGATCATCTGCAGATACTGTTACTATTACGGGGGTCCATAGTTAATGGGACCAAATTTTGTTGGTAAAAATACGTAAATATATAGGTTTTTATGTACACCATAGGTCCTATTAACTATGGACCTCCGTAACAGATAATTCCCACTTGATCATCTTCCCTCTGTACGGTTTCAGCTCCCCGGAAAAGGACGATGCCACTGCTGTTAATGATCGCTGGCGTATGTATTTCGGATCTACCCGGTACTTCGTATATACCTCTCGTACCGCTGTGATGGTGCGTACGAGTAGCCCCATTGGATTGACGAGGCTCTTGGCTGTCTCTGTCGTAAAAAGTACGGTACCAGGTACTCTTGCGAGTAACTTATTGATAGTCACACTGTTCCCAATGTCCCGTACGTGAGTCTCTGCTTGGTTGTGGGTATTCAGTCGGTTACTTGTGTTGTGGCACTAACTGCAGGTGGCCTGGGAGGTAACAGGTTGATTGCTGGTAGTACTACTGCTGTATACGAAATACCTGGCGCCTTATAATGCCGCAATTCGATACCATCACACAACAGTGGCGGACTGTGTCATCCGTTATCCCGTTCATGCGATTCTTCATTCGGTCGACATCGGAATCGCAAAATGTAGACGATATTCATCAATAGTGTCGCCGATGTATTCATGACGTCTTTTACCAGCTACAAATGCCCCCCGGAGGGGGGGTGTACTCGATAGGAGAGATGTACTCGATCTCATGCATGGCCGTAGTCGTATGACCATAGACCCTCGCATCCCTACAATGCCGGGACGGAGCATGTCGGGTTTTCACCGACCAGGCAGACATTGCTTGCACCAAGCGCGAAGCGCCGTGAGGTGTCCGGCGAGTCGCATGAAGGGTGAGCTGCATCCTACTAAGAACCGCTTGTGAAGCCAGGGGGGGGGTGGTGATCCGATCGGGCTCTATTCGCTCGTTCTATTTCACTCGAAATTCAAGCGAGCCAACCGGTTTGTCGGGAAGAAAAACGATTCGTATCAACAATAATCGCTTTCTGCGCCGAAATCGATTTTAATACTACGAGGTGTTCGAGTTTTCGATCTGATTCCACAGCCCTAGTACATTAATGGTGGTCGTAATGGTGATGAAAAAACTAAAATGAAAAAGCCGGACAGATCGTGATCAAAATCGACTCGACCTATGTGCAGGAGCGTCCTGCACAAGGGTCTCATTAAGTAAGGGCGGGTTTTTTTCGGCCGCCCGGCGTTTTTTTGGGAAAACGCCGACAAAACACGAGGCGGAGCCGCGTGACTGCCCCTGCTAACCTCGAGCCCCCCAAAAGAATTGGGGTTATAGGGTCAGGCCTGGGGTTGGGTTGGTCTGGGCCGACGTGCAAGGTCGAAACTGACGACACACGCCCCGCATATTTTTTTGTGCAGGGGGCTCCTGCACATTGTGGGAGCCATCTAAATAATGTAATTCCTCACCTACCAGCCGTGGCGAGAGGTTGTGCAGGATCTGCATACGTACCACTCTGACCTGAAATATAGGGAGCGTTAGCATATAACTATTCAATCCGAAAGGTCCTTATATTTTGGGTCAGAGTGGTAGTATATATCCAACCCAGGAAACGTGTGTTATGTGCTGAAAATCATGCAGATTGTACGGGTCCCACCCGGCAACATGGACCACTGCTGTAGATCATGCATACAAGGTCGGAAATAGATGATCTATCTGCCTTGAAATATATTTAGTACGTGAAGCAGGAACTGAGAATAGAATCTAATCCAGGTGTGTGCACATTTTCCGCATTTCGCTGCTGGAGTTTTCATCCGGGAGGCGGGGGGAGGGGGTTCGAGACCGCCGTCCCCTCCCGTTTGACGTTAGCTTGCCCCATAGGAATCAACACAAAAACAAGCCATGCGTGTTGTATACATTCACACCTGGTACATATATATGTATGTAACATACGTGCACCATGAGCGAAACCGGTGATATGCTATTATTGATGACGATGATCGTAATGGCACTGTTGTTACCGAAATGAATCATGACGATGATGATGGTGATGATGACGATGATGACAATGTTGACCAGAAAATCATCCATGCAGCAGCAGTCGCGACATCTCTTACCGCCCGAAACACAAGGCAGAGTATCATACCCACTACTCAACCACTGTACTGACCCGAATACTGCTCAGCAGTTTGTCTCTGGATACTACTGTACCCCTGATCACTCCTCCATCACTCACACAGCAGCAGGTAGGTAGCATGACTCGAAAGGCGGAGTTGAATTTCATCATGCAGGGGAGCGTCAGCCTGGCTGCGAGGCGCATGCACGACCCTCAACCGTGACGGACGATAGACACCGGATGCACCAGTAAACCAGTAACAAGTACGGGAGAAATGCTTTCAACAGACGAAAGAAAATAACGAAAAAACAAAACAAAACTCAAGCCCTCAACAACGGCGACAAAATCTCATGAGAAACACCAACGCACACGCCTCTCTGCCCAGCCCAGGCAAGCCAAACAACACCGTCGCCACAGAACAAAACCGCTTAATTGTGATGTTAGCACTGTTGTTGGCAGACTGATGGGGGGGGGGGGGGGGGGGGGGGGGGGGGGGGGGGGGGGGGGATGGGGTATCCGTACACAGAACCATCATGCTGTTTCGCCAGCGAAGGGTCTGCCAACACTGAATCAGTACGGGTACGTACGTACGGGAGACAGGCGGACGAAAAAACGGTGCTAAACCCCTCTTGCGTACATTGTACGTACGTACGTACGTACGTAAGGGAGACACAGACAGACAGATAGACAGACCACCCAAACGGTATTCTATACCCGGCAATTACCAACAGAATATGTCCCAATTAATGCACGCCATACACAGTCCACGTACGCACGGCAGACAGGCAAAGGAACTACACGGTGTTACACCGTTACTACCAACAGAACGCCCCGTAAAATACACGCCATACATACCATACAAACCCCCTTCCGGCACCGACAGAGCGGCGCAACAGAGAGCAAAAAAAAACGCCATCACGTCCGCGGCTTGCCCGGGCGCCAACAAAAAAAAACACCACCAACCCCCCCCCCTCCCCCCGTCTCCCGAGTTCCCTCCCCCATCCCCGCCGCAAAAACATCCCAACAAACACACCACAATAATGAAAACAGACAACACGCGTTATTATGTTACTAAAGAGAAGGAGCACAGCGGCAAGCAAGCGTCCGCCTGACACTTTTGGAAAACCATTCGACGGCAGCCCACAGGGGGTAGCGTGCCAATCCCCACCCCCCCAACCCCATGGGAGTTATATATGAATATCGCACGCCTTCTTGGTGTCGATTGCCGATGGACACGGCAAACGTTTTCCAAAACGCGCTCGGGCAAAAACCACGCTGAATCAATCACCACGCAAGAACAAAGCTAAAATAAACCGAACCACTCCTCACACGGCGACCCAAAACGGAAACCATATCCCCCGTCCCCCATCCCAAAGAACCCTCTCCCCCACCCGCCCACAAAATATCCATATACTCCAGTCTGTCCCCAATTTTCCAACCCGCTCCAATTATTCCTCCCCCCCCCCCCCGCGTTTTCCCTATCTCACCCTTCCCTCCACCCCCCCTGCCCTGGCTGTAAAATTCGTCGCATCCACATCCAAAAATCGAACCGAAAAAAACAAAACAATAAAGGAGCCAAGCACACACACAAAAATATGGGCCGGCTTATTTTGTACTCTGGTTACACAGCATGGCACGGCTCATGTTGGTATACGTTTCCCCCCAAGGCTGCCACCACTACCACCACACCGCACGTCAGAGGGCGACGAAACCGCCAAAAAATTGGCAACCAACAGCTTCCACACCACACGGGCATAGGGTGATGAAACCGCCAAAAACCTGCCAACCGACACCTTCCACGCAACACGGGGAGGGCAACGAAACCGCCGAAAAACTGCGAACCGGCACCTTCCACCCAACACGGTAGAGAGCGACGAAACCACCGAAAAACTGCGAACCGAAACCTTCCACAGCTCATGGCAGAGGGCGGGGAAAACGCCAAATCAAAAATGCCAACCGACACATTCCACGGCCCGTGGCCGAGAGCGACGGAACCGCCAACAACCTGCGAACCGACACCTTTGGAAGCCGACACGGTAGAGGGTGACGAAACCGCCGACACACAAAACGGCACAATACCTCCCGCAACAGCGACGACAGCAGCAACAGCAAAAGCAGGCGCAGCGGCAGCAGCAACGACAGCAACGGCGGCGGCAGCAACTGAGGCAAGGCAGCAGCGCCAGCAGCAGCACCACCACCACCACCACCACCACGATCACCCTTAACCCCTCCCAATCCCCAACCTCCTCCAGCACACAGCACAGGCCCTGCAGCCCAAGCGGCTTGCGCGCTGGCGAACCTTACGAGATAGCGAAGGGTGCGAGCGACGTACATAGCGAGCGGACAAAAGCGCAGCGCCAAAAACAAATGCCGGACCGGATTCCCTCCGCTCAAAGGCGCGTGTACAGGAGAAGGTAGGGGTGGCCATTGACGGGATTGAGAGCGTGGGCTTCCGTCTCGGGGGAAACGACCTGGTCGTCGAAGTGGCGCCATGTACCCCTAGCGTCCCTGACGAGAGCGGTGTAGTGGCCGCCATGGAGACTTCGGCCGTGATGCAACACTGAATAACAAATGAGTAAACAAGTTGTTTGAAAGTATGGTGAAGGGAGTTGAACGCCGTGCGAGAGCATAACAAGGAGAGGGGGACCAGGGGGAACGGGAGGGGTGAACTCATGTCATGGAATAGGGGGGGGTGGAGCAGTGGCCCCCATTGAGGGTTCGGCTGTCATGCAACACAGAATAGACGAGACAAGATTACATATCTTAACGGGAGTTGCAAGTCGTTCGAGAGCGTAGAACAAAGGGGCGGGAGGGGGGGGGTAGTGGCTTGCCATGGAGGCGTCAGCAGTGACGCAACCCTGAATTAATGATATGAAACGTCATTACGACAGGAGTCGCACGTCATCCGAGAACGGGGGAGATGTGGGGGGAGGGGGGTTAGGTTCAGCATGGTAGGGGGAAGGCCCTGTGTTCAATCGTGATGAAACGCAGAATTCATAAATTTCTTCAACTTCCATCGTGGCGGAAGACAACACGGGGATACCCCTCTAAACTGTGAATATAGTCACCGTTGGGAGTATAACATGAATACAAAACGGTTCTTATATTCGCGAACAGAGTGGTGCTCAATAGAGATCGGGAACCGTTCGTACAGGGTGAAGAGTGTGTGCGGGCGGGGGAGCACTCGATATCATGCATGGCCGTAGTCGTGTGACCATCGACCCTCCCAGCCCCAAAATGCCGGGACAGAGCTGGGGGGCGGGGGCGGTAAGGTGAGGACGGTTGGTGTAGTAGGGGCTCCGTGAAATCATCACCAATACATAAGAGCTTCGACCCAATACCTTTTTGTTTTGGTATTTGAAGCCCTTAAGAATTGCACTTCCGTTTGGGGACAAGTAACTTGGGAATGAGTCAAAACACACGACTAAATTTCTGTACATCGCAGTACTAAGGGTTCAAGAACGAAGTTTTCGGGATGGCATAAGCGGGAACGAGGCATGTAGGTATGCTCCTGCGACCATCATCACCACCACGACCATCACCATCACCATCTTCTACCACCCGCACAATCGTCACCGACACCCCAAGAGGGCGATCATGATCATCACCACAACCGTCACCGATACCCGTATCATCAGAGAAGCATTCATGACCATCATAGAGCTTTTACCGACGCCAACCATTATAATCATGAACAGTGATGATCACCATCACAACGAATCCATTGACGCCATCGCGATCGTGAATCATCACCACTATGTCATGGTTATCTATCAGAATCACGAGAACAATCGTAACTATCTGTCCATGCACGATCATCAACGCCTTCTCACCGACGGTAAAGAGGCGGTACTTGAGAGGACCCTTCTTGGAAGCCTCGAGCTGCAGAGAAGGGGACATGATCCTTGTCGGCACCGTCAGATCCAACGGATACCTGTCAACGGGTTGCGTTGTTTAAACGTCGCACGACAGCGGTCAGTGCTGCAGTGTTTATTTCATCCAGTGTTTCTTGCATTCAGTGTTTCTTTCAGTAGACAGTTCTATTCCAGCGCGGTGCGCTCGAACACTATTCATTCCTAAGCTCCATCATCAAGATCCCCATTTCCAAATCATCCTCACATCGGATAACAACAATACCGCTGATCCACGATACGGTAGGATACAACAGATACGACAGCTCTCGCGATCCCTCCTGCGGCGCAAGTTCAACGTCAACTTCAACCCGAACCTCATCATTTACCAAGTCGCCAACTGAACCCGCGATTCGGGAGACAAAAAGCCTGCCACGAGAGCTGGGTCATTCTTGCAGCAGTACAAGAGACAACCGTAGTGTAACCAGCTTCAACCTCAACTTGAACCTTAACAATAACGTCAAGCATATCTCGTAACTCCAACCTCAAGTTCAACTTTAACCTCAACTCTAACTTCAACCATAACCTCAACTACCCAGCACCAACTCTTAGCCATAAACTCAAGCCCAGCCATACACCCTCAACCTCAAATTCAACCCCAACTTCAAGTTCAGCCATAAAAATCAAGCTCAATCATGACCTCAACTTCAAGTAAAACTTGAACCCCCAACTCTTTTCTTCAACTAGAACCCCAATTTCATGCTGCAATCTCAACTTTCGCCTTGAATATCTCAACTCAACTTTCAACCTACAGTATGAACCTCAACCCTCAACCGTCTGACCACAACCTCAAC
Organism: Macrocystis pyrifera; assembly: GCA_031763025.1. Lineage (NCBI taxonomy): Eukaryota > Phaeophyceae > Laminariales > Laminariaceae > Macrocystis > Macrocystis pyrifera. Next base: position 461,030 of record JASSKH010000026.1, read on the forward strand.
CATACCCTCAGCTTCAACTTCAACTTTAACTTCAAGGTCGGCAATTTACCTGACGTGACGGGCGAGCTTGCGCGGTCCCAGCTCCGGGTGGAAGGAAAACTGTTTGAGGTGCAGCGTCAACACCTTCGGCGCTTGCTCTAGCGTCAGAGTTCGAGAGGCCTTCACCTTCATTGAGTAGGTGTCAACAAACAAGGGGTGGGGGGGGGGTTACGCTCATGTCATGCATGGGCGTAGTCGTATGAACAAAGAGGGGAGAGGAGAGGGGTACTTGATATACAAAATTGGTTTCTGTTACCTGGTATTTTGGCGATTGCTCCAGCGTCAGACATCGAGAAGCTTTCACATCAAGCAGGCGTCAACAACCACCGGGAGAGAGGGGACGGGAAGCGCGCTCACTTGTTGCTCGATTAGTCATTTGACCATCGACCACACATCACTTTCGAGACGGAGCGAGGGGGGGGAATATATATGCCAGTACATATATATACACCAGCCTGATTTTGTTCTTTTGTTGTTTCAGAATTTTCCTCGTCGTCCGTTGCGACGGTCTGCCACTATTGATACCGGTTTTAATTATTACGGGGGACCATAGTAAATAGGACCAAATATTGTTAGTAAAAATAGGCAAATATATAGGTTTTTATGTGTACCATAGGTCCTATTAACTATGGACCCCCGTAATAATACCGTACACCACTCCTCTGTCTGGAAGTACAAGGACCGCTTTGTTATAAGTATGAATGTCCAGAACGCCCTTCTATTGCGGTATCAGTATCTGGTCTTCCGGATGAGCCGATAGCAGCGGAATTCTTGGTTCCCAACAGGTACTGCCCGTAAGTACTGTATGGTACGGTAGTACACTGGTATCGGGTAGGCCAGCGCACTGCAGTAGTACCAAAGAGCACAACACCTCCCACCCAAGAAACAAAAAAACTACCCGCAAACAAACGCGGACCCTCAAAAGCAGTACAGCGGTACGCACGCAGTGTCTCTGTCTCGCGTTTTTTTTTTCAGCACAGAGCTTGTATCTCCCTAGGACTGAAGAATCGGCACGGACACTGGGTAAGCGTGCTGGACGTCGACGAGTATATAGGAAGAACGGTTTCATGGAGGGTGGCCTACGGCACCACGTATTCCAGAAAATGGTTGATACACCCTGCGTACGAGACGAACATTAACCTTATCTCTAATTCTCATCCAATCGGAGCAACTCTAACCCGAACCCTGCCAATCAGACCAAATATCTAACAAGTGGTAAGCTCTACCGGTTTGATGTGAAGACCACACACCCCAACACAGCAGTAAAGCACCCACCTCCATGTTAAGCCTTCCCTTAACACCAGCCACCGCTTCCCCTCCGAACAACGCCGCGAGAGCTTCGTCCAAAACCGTGGCCCCCGCCCTAGGGGACGACATCGACCCAGCCCCTGCCCACGCCCCACCTCCTCCACCATCCGCCGCGGGGCCTCCCCCGCCCCTCTGCGACCACCCCCCCGCGGCACCCCACCCGTTACCACCACCGCCTCGAGGTCCATCAGCACCTTCCGCACCGCCGCCGTTGCTGCCATTGACGGTTTCATAACCGTTTGTTGCTCCCCAGGCGGGGCTGGAAGAAGACGTCCCCTCCCCATAGGCGTTATTATTGTGGTTTGTTTGGGCGGGTGGTATCGGCGGGTCTAGGTCAAGCTGGTGGGGAGTTGTAAGGAGATGGTGAGGATGGGGGAAGGGGGGAGGGGTCCGGAAATCGGCGAAGCGAGAAAAAGGAAAAAGGGGAAGGGGTAAAGGGGGGGGGGGGGGGTTGGTCTCAACAGCTCAAGCTTGAAAACGTTTTAAGCATCCGCCGGGGGCACAAAAAAACTACCGAGGGGAGTACTGCATACATCCGCACGCCGCCCGGAAATCACGTTTCCTGTTAACGTTCGCTCATGCTGTGTGCCTTTCGGGGGAGTGGGGACCGACCCCAGCAAACCTCCGCATCTGACAAGAAGTGATAAGATAGAGAAGCAATCGCGTGCATTGCATTGCATCGCATTTTCCTCCGATTATCACAAGACCGTTTTCGGCCCTATCCCGGAGAAAGGCCACGACGTTGTTGAAAAAGAGGGATAAGACCGAAGTAGAGACAGCGCCACCTGAAGCAGCGGCTTGGCACGGGGCGTGTCTTCAAAGTAGGACACCACTGCAAGCATACTGGGTCCTGTAACAAAACAAAGCAATCAGGCTTGCCAAGCGGATGGGTGCCCCAGAGCACCTACACACCCTACGGCAGTACGAGGGTACGCCCGACGTCCATGTCATACCCTACAACAGACATACACCCTCGGTGATTTTGGTTTTCACCTGGAGGCAGTGGAAGGGTTCGCGAGTGACGGATGATTTAGCGTTCCCGCTCTTCTTGACCTCCGATCGAAACATGCCGTAGAATAACTCCGTTATCTGCGGGCACGCGGTCCAATCCCACGCAACAAAAGGTAGAGAGAGAAAGACAACAAAGGGAAGCAATCGTAGGTAAACAGAGGACGCGGGCAGCATGAAAACGGCAAAAAAGGGCAGAGCGCAAGGTAAAAGAAAAAAGGGTACTACAGTAAAACAAACACACGCTAAAAAGAAAGCACAATAATAATAACAAACACACGCGAAAGGACGAGTTTTACTCGCGACGACAGAGAGAGAGCGGCCAAACCAGCAGCGGAACAGGAAGCACCCCCCCGCATTCCACCGTCCCCCCTCATGGCCCTACCCCCCCCCCCCCTCCCTTAACCCTACAAAGAGCGCCCAAGTGTTGTAGGTGTCTCTATTAGGAGTAGGAACGGTGCTCCATCTCGAAAGGGATGCATGCGTGGTCAATGGTCAAATGACTACAAGCGACAAATGACTACGCCCCCCAACCCCCCCCGCCCCCATTTCCCCACAATCGGCTAAAATCCTCCTCTCTTGACCCCCCATCACCGCCCCCCCCCCTCCTCAACCTCTACCCCCCCTTCCCCCTAAACTCCCTCACTCACCCCCGCCAACCCGACCCCCCCTGTCCCATCATAAAACCTCATCACCACAACAATCACCACCACCAACACCACCCCCCCCCCGCCACCCTTCAGCCCCTCCCTAATGACTCCACCAAAAAAAAAACACCCGGTCACCGCAAACCCCCCGCCCCGCCCCCCCCCCCGCCCCACCCCGCCCCTCACCACAACTTTCCTCTAAAACCACCCCCATCCCGCCCCCCTCTCCCACGATAAAACCTCATCACCACCACCACCACCACCCTCGCCACCCTCCAGACCCCCCTTCCCCCACTACAAAAACGCACCACGGATGAATTAGAAACCCGTCGTCGCGGGTCGGGCACGTTAACGACCGCCTTCGCTCCTCCCTTCCCAACCTCCATCCACTCGTCGTCCTCCTCCTTTTCCTGTGCGTGGCTGCCCCCCCCGCCGCCCCCCAACCCCGCCCCCACCCCCCGCCGCCGCAGTTCGAACTTCCTTCCGCTTGACCGTCCTCCTTCTCCTGCACCTTTTTCGCCTCAACGATTTCCTCGTGCAACTGATGACCATCACGTACGTGTGTTTCGTTCAGTCCAGGTCACACCGAGGTGGGGGTGGGTAACGGGTGACGACAAGGAGGGGGAAGGGGGCGGGGGGGGGGGGGGGGGGGGGGGAGGAGGGGGGGGGAGGGGGCCTGTCTTTTACAGTGCTCATCAGGTACCTCCTTAGCAGGTGTTCCTGTGCACTGCTGCTGCTGTATGGAAGAGAGGCAAACTCGAACCGAAAAAAAATAAAGGAAGAACAAAACTCATGCAACAGGATACCCAGAACTAATCGAGTCATCAACTCGTGTGTGCGTCGGGGGACCGCGTCAATCAGCCGGGATCGTCAATGTTTTTAGCGCCTTCGAAGTGATAAAAGTACTAATGGCATTGCATTTGCTCCTCTATCATTCCATGACAAGAGAAAGGGAAGAAGCGCCAGACCCCCCCCCCCCACCTGGTCCAAAAAAAACGCGAGGAACTCTTGCGCGTCCTCCTGCTCCCCGAGGTTGGCGCTGCGGAAAGCCCCGAAAGCTCTCGACATTGCCTGTGCAAGGCGAAAACGCGAAAGGAAAAAAAAAAAAAAAAAAAACAGAAGCTCGGCATTATTGAACGAACTGCTCTGGGGGGGGGGGAAAGGGGGGGGGAGGGGGAGTATGACGAACATGGAAACATGATGGAAGCAAAAGTTGGAGCAAACTGGACGCAAAATTGAATAGAATTAGAAGTGTCAGTAGGAACCAAATGGAAACAGAATGGGAGGAGGGGGGAAGAATAATGTACGCCGAATCAAAACGATTCTATATACGATAGCTGACGAAACAAGCGCAAGCACAAACAGAGACAAATAGTACGAAAAAAAGCAGTCTGCGAGCAGGGCACCAAGCAACAACATGAGAAGCGGGAGGGGGTGTACTCATGCCATGCATGGCCGTAGTCGTGCGACCATAGACCTTCGCATTCCCTACAATGCCGGGACGGAGCACGTCGGGTTTTCACCGACCAGGCAGACATTGCTTGCACCAAGCGCGAAGCGCCGTGAGGTGCTGGGCGAGTCGCATGAAGGGTGAGCTGTGTCCTACTAAGAACCGCTTTGGAGGCGGACTTGATATATAGATGACAGCTTCGAATGAATTGATTACTTTTCTGGTGTCGCCACTTCCAGAGAGATGCAATGTATATACTACGTACCTGCCTCGTAGGTGCCTCACCATATACCAGGTACTCATTACGTGACATGTGATGCGGGAGGAGGCGCAGCCGGGACAGAGAGGAAAAGCACTCTAGTGCTATCATCGCCTACCCCCTCCCTGCACTACACAGAACAGATTTCTCCCTGTCACTGCTGGAACCACCAGACGGTACGCATGAACCACCGGCAGCGAAGTAACTCGGAGAGCAAATACGAGACGGAAAACAAGAAAAAACACAGACCGCACTACGCATGCGGCTCCGTCTGTTCACCATATCGCATGGTATCACACTACACCGTTCCATACCACACCATACCAACACCATACCATACCACACCATATTAGCATCGCAATACAAAATATATTATGGTCACTTTTACCACATCCCGCAACACCATGATGATAAATAAACATGTCGCGCCTTTTTCACGTCAGAAAATATCTGATACCACATGATATCCCCTCACATCACATCCTCTATCCAAATTCCACGACATGATGAGATATCCCGCCACATCACCACCCCCCCCCACCCCCCCACCCACCCCCTTCCATCCCACCTCACCTCATCCGGTAAAACAGGCTCTGGAGCCCCCGACGGCCTTTGATACCGCCCCCCCCTACTCCTGCTGACGGGCATCGACCATGCCCCGCCCCCGCCCCCGCCCCCGCCCCCTCTCCCCTTGTTGCCACCGCCTCCTCCTAGAGGTACCGCTGCCCCAGGCTTAGGCGGTTCAAATGCCGACGCGAATCGCGCGAGCTGTGCCCACGTGGGGAGCGCCTTTTGAGCGGGGATGGAATCTCGCAGCCCCGACGCAGCCCCGAACAGTACCCTGAGGATAAATATGAAAGGGTGGCACGTGTGGAAGCATTTTTTGGGATGGGGAGAGGGGAGGGGGGGGAGGGGGGGAGGGGAGAGGGGGAGGGGGCGGAGGCAGGGGGGGAGGCGGATGCGTGGAGGGGAGGGGGGGGGGGGGGGGGGGGGGGGGGGGGGGGGGGGGGGGGGGGGGGGGGTGCAGGGGGGGGGGGGAGGGGAGGGGGGTGGCGGGAAGGGGTGGTAAGGTTGATGTTGATCTCGATCAATCCCGACGTGATTGTGGAGAGATAGGGGGAAATATAGTTCACGGCCGATCATATTGCCGGATGGGTGCGAGCGCGATATATCACTGCCGTACCATCAATAGTCATCCTGATCGGAAAACATGGCAAGAAATTATTTTTCACGATTCCGTTAGCTTGGGCGTGTGGGTTCGGGCAGGGGAGGAGAGGGGGGGGCGGGTATCATACTCATTTGTTTTTGTTGACTGCCTTAGTCATTTGACCATTGACCACGCATCCCTTTCGAGACGGAGCACCGTTCCTAATCCGAACAGGGACAAACTCAGCGAGAGGGGGGAGCGGAGCCGTGTCTGCGTACTGACACACTGGACCGTGTCGCGTCGGCGGTCGGGAAACCGACTCAACCTTCGACACCTTACACGGGGCACGCAAGTTTTGGGGAGAAACCAACGGGAGCTAGATTAGGCGCTTTTGGCCAAAGCGACAAAAGGTGAGCAAGCGCTAACATCGGGGGTAGAAAACAAAAGCGAACACACATCTGAGAAAGGCTTTCAAGGAACCGACTACAACCACTGCGGTCAACACAAGCGAAAGGGAACAACACCACGCAAACCTTCAGTCAGCGATCCCCCCGGGCACCTCGAGGATGGAGACACACCGCCCGCAACCGTCCGGGAACAGACAATCAACTCACCCCACGAACGGCTCACACGCCAGCAGCGCCTGCAGCACCACGCTTCGGAAGCAGCTGTTGCCTGTGTTTACCAACCCACGATGTATCAACTCCGGCGCCGGCTTCGCCGGCTGCAGCAGCTGCGCCGCCGGCACCACTGCCCCAACCCCCCCTACCCCCCCACCTCCCACTACCGCCGAAGCCGCCGTAGACCCCTCTATCAAACCGTTCTCCCTCCCCAGCGTTCCCAGCAAAGCTTTCCAGGCCCGTTTCGACTCCACCGCGGCCTCTTCGGCGGCTTTTGCTTCCGCCTCCGCCTTCGCCGCGGCCCGTGCAGCTTCCACGGCCGCGCTATCCACCACATCTAGGACCTCTCCCACACCTCCGACAGTCCCCGCCTTCCCCTCTCCCTCTCCGGACAACGCCTCATCTCCCCCCTTCTTTTCCTTCTCTCTGTCTTTCCCGCCACCACCACCGCCACCCCCCCGTGACGGCGATGCCATCCCCGACCCCCTATCCACTGCTGCCGCTGCCGCTGCCGACGCCGCTTCCCCCGCCCCCCCCCCCCCCCCCCCGCGTTACCCCCCCCCTCCTTATCTTCCTTCCCCTTGACCCCGTTAGCGTAGGAAGGGGGGACGCCTTCTCGCGCGCCTGCGGAAGACTCGACTCCCGCGTCTTCCCAAGCATCACCGCCACCGCCCCACCCGCCGTCGGTGGCTGCGATAGCGGTTGTGGTAGCAGCCGGAGTTCGGGCGGGGGAGGGTGTGGGTAGCTTTGGGGGTCCCGCTGCGATTCTTGCCCAGGACATGGGCTGTGGTGAGGATTGTTTGGGCAAAGGAGAAGGGCGGCGGTGGAGGAGAAGGAGGAGGTGGAGGAGGAGGTGGAGGAGGAGGACAACGAGAACGGGGAGGGCGGAGGAGGAGGAGGAGGAGGGCGACGGGGAGGAGCACGATGAGGACAAAAGGGGGGGGGGGGGAGGCGGCGAAGGGCAAAGGTGAGGAGGGGGGAGGGAAGCGGGGTGGGGCACAACAACAGCAACGAGAACGACGACAACAAGCGACAACAGCACCACCATCCCCACCAAAACACCAAAACTGCAAACGGTAGACAACGACTCACCAAAACAACAACAGCAGCAACAGCAACAGCAACAGCAACAGCAACAGCAACAACTACAACGACTACAACAACATCACATATCAGGCATCACATGAGGAACTGCAGTAGGCAGTGTGGATCATACCACGGGGGGCGACGCCTTTGCCGGAGCCGTTGCAGGGGGTGGCGGCGAAGGCGAGGAAGCAGGCGCCGAAGGCTGTGCGGGTGGTGAAGGCTGCGAAGGTGGCGGAGGTGTTGAACTCCTCGTCGTCACAACGGAACCGGCACCCGATGTCGCACCATCTTCGGCCCCCATCGGCATCGACTCCTGCAAGCCATATTCGGAAATTAGGTAGGTAGCATGGCATTAACCAGCGGGCATTCGAAGTTGGACAGCGTAGACGTTTCGTGGTGGAATCGTATTATTAATAAGAAGCCTGAGCTACTGCCGCGAATCAAATTCATGTGTACAGATAGCATCACATTGGACAGCGGGCATGGGGATTTGGACCATCGTAGACAATTTTGGGGTGGAATCGGATTTGAAAGGCTGACCTACTCTTGCAAGTCGTGATCATAAATAGCACGGCGTTGGATAGCTCGCATTGCACGCTGGTTGTAGGCGTGCTGTGATGGAATGGCATCAAGAAGGCAAAATTACTCCGGCATGCACATTATAGTCAGAGATTGGTTTCGAAACGCGAAGAACTACTCCTGTAAGTCGGACATTGGATACCGTGTACCGTGTCGTGGAATCGGACTCAGAGCGAAAAATCCAACACAACGGCTACAGCTATATCCCGATCTCCAGTAGGTCATCTCGATCCTATCTTTGCCGATATGATGAGCAAGCCGCACCAGACAGATCCCACCCGGCAATGTTGTATGCTAGGGCATGGACTACTGCTGTGTTCCAAAAAGTTGTAGACGAAAACGGCAGAGCAGCAGCAGCACGATCATGTGTAAATCAGGCGGCCTGCTCCGGTGGCCTCTACCCGTCCCGTCTACCGTAATCTCTCGCAACAACCGTGCGTCTCGGCATCCAACAAAGCACCGCCGGGCAGTAGAGGCGATGCAACAGACTTTGCACGGCAGAATGCGGTGCAACCGATGCAAGCGACACTACCGTTCGCATTGCACTACACCATGCACTGAACCACCGATTAACGTGAAGACGACAGCTGCATCGACGACAACAACACCAACCCCGAGAACACAAACACAAACGCCAACACCACCCGCACCAAAACCCCCACCACTACAACAAACATCTACCAGGCATGTATTCCTACCTCCTCCACGCTGGCAGCGCCCGCTTGAGCATCAGCCTCCGCCGACAAGCCACCCTTCGCATCCTCCAGTTCCACGCCATCGCCACCCACCCTCACCACCACCCTCACCACCACCACCACCAACACCAACAACACCACCGCCGCCACCGCCGTCCACAAGTGTCGGCACCGGACTATCGGTCTCCATCTCCGGCTCCGCGGCAGTTGCGGGCTTCGGAAGCGCGACTAGCGCAGCCGGACCAGCTTTCGAGGCGCCGGTGGGGTCGGCAGCCGCTATCGCCGCCGGCGTGGTCGCTGCAGCAGCAGCAGCAGCAGCGCCTGTCTTGCTCTGGACGTCCGGAGCGGAGGAGGGGGAGGGGAAGATTCAAAGTGTTGTGCGACATGGGTAAAGCGTAATGCGCCACGAGCGGAAGGTGTAGAGAGAGAGCTCGGGTAGGATAAGGTCCCGAGGGGGGGGGGGGGGGGGGGGGGGGGGGCGCAGGAAAATGCGGGGGGGCGGTTAGAACATGCGCAGAGGCAAGCCATACATTTTTTACCGGGTAACTGATGTAACCTTATTTCAGTAACACGGCATGTTAGATGCATGAATAGCTGGTGCGATAGAAGTGAACTGCTGCTGTCAAGTAGTACACGACTCACTCAGGCGCTGCCGTAAAACTTCTGTAGACTGCAGTCGGAACGAAGCTTTTGCTGCTTCTTTGCTGAACGTAATTGTAGCTATGTAGGATACCAATACCGACTGTACCAGGTACGATACAATAAAATACATACCTGGTACCTGGTATAAATACCTGTTACGAAGTATGTTATGGAGATGACGCGTCGATCGCTGTACGAAGTGGAGAGTGGCTATTTGCATTTTTTAAGCGTTGTCCGTAATTTCGTGACGCCTTGTTTTCCAGTAAACCGCGGTAATGTGTACCGGTACCAGGCGTGAATACTACAGCAGTCCAATACGCCGTACTTGTTCTTCTGCTGTACTGGCTGTATTGATACGTGGATTGATAGTGGGCGGCTTCACGATTCGATGAAACTGGACATACATATGCGCACGAAAACACACCGCTTGGACTAAGGTATTGTCTGGTCGCGTATTTTTGCCAGTTCGTCGTGATGCACGTACGTACTCATATCAGACATATCGGAAGTGCTCGACTATAATGTGCATAATAAACACTACTGTAATAGTACAACAGCGGTACTCGTCGTCTTAAAAGGTCAAGCAGCGCTCGGACATCGTGAGAGAGACGCCGAGATCTGGGGCCTAAGGGGGAGGGAGACCCAAGGCTCAGACACACTGCACACGGCTGGCTGTGATCATTCAGGTCGATTGCTATTACTAACGTCTGCTTGGACTTTTGGGGGACGAACAATATGACACATCGGCAGCAGTCCTACCCGAGGAGGGAAGGAGGGAGGGAGGAGAACGTTCTACTGCGATTGCTCACAGCCTGTTCATATTCAGGTGGTGTATCAGTATGTGGTGAAATTGTTGGGCTGCCCTTGGCGGGTGGGGTGGTGGCCAGCACGAGTTTTCAGACGAGTTTTCAGGGCATCTCCGTTGCATCACTTGGCAGCAAAACTGGAAAAACAAAAAAGACTAGCGGCCCCACGCGAGGAACCGACCATGCTCTTGCAAGGAGGGAAAGGAAAAGTAACTCTGTCGATTGCGAGAAGTGCTGTTATTGCTGCTACCCCTGCTGCTGGTGCATAGCATTGTAGAATACCTCCGCCATACGTGCCTGGGGATATGAGAAGGGGGGGGCAGTGTTGGCCTGGAGGGAGGAACTCTGCTGTCCGCAAAAGCACGCGCACACACTAATCCCTATAATATGAATAGGACAGCCTATCCTGCTCCTCCTCCTCTCACATGCACCACGTAGCTCTTCTTGAACTCTTTCGTGTCTTCCAGGGAGAACGACCCGAAGGTGAAGGAGTCCTCCACGTCCGAATCTTCCATGGTCTTTTTCCTGTGCACGCCGCTGAACGCAACGTTTCAGGAAGTCGAAGTCGGGCAGGGGGTGGCAGGAAATATTGAAATGTAAAGAAACGTGGTTTCCACACCTTGAGGCGTTTTTAAAAAGGGCTCTCGCGGACAGAATTCGTAAAACTCTTGCCAACATAGGGCGAAAGAGGGAGACAGTACAAACCTGCCCGCCAAAGGTACAGAGTAGAGAATGCAAGAGAGTCACAGAGCGCAGTTTTCAATTTCGTTGGCGTCAAGCATTCAACATGATATTTCTTCACCAATCCCTTTTGGAAAAAAAGCCATATGTATTATACAACTCCATGAAAAAATGATGTTCTCTCACAAACAAACAAACAAACAACACGAAGCGGCTTCTTATCCGCGGCTAAAAGGCCACGAACGGTAGCAGCAAGCAGGGGCGCACCGAGCGGGATATGTGGGGCCTGGGAGCGCTCCGCGATGGAGCGGCAGGTCTGGTGAAACAAGGAGCCGGTGCAGTGAAGCACGGGGTGGAAGCGGGCGCGAAGCTTCTCGAAAACCTCGAAGAGGTGATGATTGTTTCTGAGTTCTGGCTGGACCTGTCTCTTTCTGGTCGCACAGTCGATGAACACTGAGACAGCTCAGTGCCTTTGCATCATCCTTCCCTCCTTACGTCGTGGGGTTATCCGGTGACACATCGTCCGTCAAAAGGAAGCGCAGCTTTTCCTCTCCATTTCTACGCTGGTGCACTTCCGACGCCAAGCAAATCAATTCGACAAGATGGCCTTTGCCCAGTGACATGATTTTACAGAGAACCTTCTACCTCGTTCCACGATGCTGGATGTTCTATCACGACGCTTGATACATGCTGGGCAGCACTGCCTGGTACCTGGTGCACTCAGAGAGAGAGAGAGCTGCCATAGAACCATCTCAAGAGTTCAAAATTAAATATAGAGCAGGTGTTCCCCCCTCGCATAAGGATGCTGCATGCCAGGTATTGGTTATAGCTTGTAACACGCACACGCGCGCCGTACTTCTCCGCTGGTCAGCGATGGTACTTTTGACTTCGACGTCTTACATCAGTTGGATCCTGTTTGCAGCGCTCATTCATGCTTGCTTTGTTTGCGGAGGATTAGGATTTGCACCCAAAACGCAGCAGCTACTCTGTAGACTGCTGTATACACAAACGCATCGCCTCTACGTACGTACGTACTACTATTGTGTATTGAATAAAATGCAAGACGTACAAGAGCAGCAGCAGTACAGGTCTCTCCGTGGTTGTTCTTGGAAAGTACCGCACTGCTCTGAATACCTAACGCCTCATGTGTGCATTTCTTACCTGGCCGCTTTTGGGGGTACTGCTGCTGCTGTGTACCTGGTACCTGGTACGTACTACTGCTGTACTACAGTACTGTTGTGTACCTGGTAGCTGGTACTGAAAAAAATGCAGCTTGTAAAGCAAGACGTCCGAGAGCGATACACGTCTCTCCGTCGTTGTTCTTGGAAAGTACCGCACTGCTCTGAATACCTGACGCCTCGTGCGTGCATTTCTTACCCGGCCCGCTTCTGGGGTACCAGGTATACAATACTGCTGTGTACCTGGTATCTGGTACCTTGTACGTACGTATCGTACCACGGGAAATATTTTGCTTAGGGCTACTGCTCGTACTACACATCGACAGTAGTCGTACTCCATTGTTTAGTTGTTTCTTCCCGGTGTTTCGTTATTTTTTTCGCCGGAAGCACATCTTTCGAAGCCAGCACCGCACCTCCAAACTCAAAAATGGGTTGTCTTCTCGACGTGGCAGGGTTACAGTCGAATTAAGGTTGACATTTGAGCAGTAGCGTTAGGGATGGGGTTAGGTTGACATGTTAAGGTCAGGGTTAGGGTTAGGAACGCACGCGGTGGAGGAAAGGGTGCCTGTGCTCAGTGTCGTGCATGGCGTTGGGGAGGGTGTTTGGGGGGGGGGGGGGCTGTCCCTTCCCCCCGGTCCCGGTCGCCATACTCCTACGCCCAAAGTGCGCAGACACGCATGAAACGAAAAACGCCGATGTCACGTTCGAGAAACCCTTTTCTCTTTGTTTGTTTCTCTCTCTTTCTGCCTCTCTCTCCCCACTCCACCCCCTCGCGCACGCCTTCGGGCACGCCTCCTTGCCCTTGGTCATTCTCCTTCGATCATGTAGGGTGAGGATTTCGGTGGGTCTGGCTCGGACTACGAAGAGGGTGAGGACGAGTACGATATGGGGGGGGAGGAGGATGAGGGGGGGGAAGCGGAGCAAGAGGAAGGGGAGGAGGCTTATTTTTCCGAAAGCCGCCCTGCGCTGGAAGGCAAGATGGCTGCACCCGGCGAACAGGAAAGCCAGGTGCGCGACGAAATGTCTACCGACGGACAGGCACCTAACGCCTGTTTTAGTAGGCGTTGGATTGGCGAAGATATTCAGTAGTCGTTGAAGTGGAGCGCGAGGCCCAGCTCGCACGCTCTCACAGCAGAGCGGATGGCATGGTGACGGAGGGGAGGGGTAGGGGCGGGGCGGGGTGGGCTTGAGCGAGTGGATTCCTACAAGGTTTCTGGCGGTGCTCTTACTCTTGTTGTCACCGCGTGCCCGTAAAAACATGTTGGCTTGCGGTGCTGTTACTTAATGGTAGATGGCAATGAAGAGCATTCCTTCCGTCCTTCCTTATTTACGTCTAAGATGCGGTGGCAACCCCCCCCCCCCCCGCTCTTCTCCTGTGAGGCGCAAGCTTACGTTTGGTGGAATGCGACGTTGTGTGTGTGTAGCCTCATCTAGACCGGAGCAGCACTTGAGATATCGGTATGTGCGTGCAACAGACCGCACCGTACCGTACCGTCGCGGTAGTAGGCGGCACCGCCCAAACCGGGGCAAATCGTCCGCATAGCAGGTGAAGAATTATGGCTGTCTGTTTTTTCTCTTCATGTGTATGTTTCTGTAGTAGTTCTCTCTCTGTCTTTTTCTTTCCCCCCCCCCTCCCGCCACGCCCATCCCGCTATCATTCTCTTTTCTTTCCACCCCCTCTCCCCCCCTCGCTCTCTATATCTCTTGTCTTATTTCTCGACACCCTCCCACCCACTAGAAGTAGGAACGTTGCTTCGTCTCGATTGGGATGCATGGTCAGTTGTCAAGCGATTATGGCATGAAACAAATGATGACCCCCCCCCCGCCCCCCACCACTGTCTCTCCCTCTCCCTCCCACCCCAACATCTCTAACCCCCCCCGTCTCTCTTTCTGTTTCTCTCGCTGCTATGCAACCGCCGGCGCAGGGCAAGGGTACCTTCGAGGACGCCTTTGGTCTTGATCCCACTAGCGACGAGTTCCAGGCCGTAAAGCGCGAGATGGAGAGGATGTCGAGGGACCACTCCTCCCAGGTGACCCACTTGTAAAGCAAGAAGGAAGCGAGGGGATGGGCGCAAATTCCGTAAAACACGTGTGATAAGACGACACATACTGTATGTATGATATCACACGGGTGATAGCATAGCAACACCCCCTGCGATGAATTCTCGAGCCTATGTCCTCGAAAGCAAGGCGGGTTTTTGAAAGTGTCTCGTCGAGACATTTGCACAGACGCACCGCTGTCTGCCTTCGCTCTTCGCTTTGCTGTCCCCTGTAGTCGAGAGGGAACTCGCTGCTAAGGAATTTCGCTTCGAGGTTGTGCGTTGTCTTGCGTGCTTTTCGGGTAGTAGTGACCTTGTCCGGTTCGATTTTTTGAAAACCCGTTTCGGGGACAATGTACTTCTAGTTAGAGTGGATTGGTTTTTGTTTTTTTGTTTTTTTTTTTTCCTGTCTTGAATCGTGATTTTCGTCCTCGTGGGACGTGTTTTGAACAAAATTATGGGGTGACACGGATAGCACCAAAAAAGAAAAAAAAAATGACTATTGCGGGGGTCCATAGTAAATAGGACCTATGGCATACATTAAAAAACTATATATTTACCTATTTTTACTCACAATATTTGGTCCTATTTACTATGGTCCCCCGTAATAATAGGTGCAGCATCGGCCACAAGAGGCAGCATGCCTTATTTCTCAGGTAGGGGATGTGTCCAAACTGCAGTATAAAGCACAGATATCTCCAACACATGCGCGTGTGATACTTTTCGTGCTGCTGCGCGCTCCCACTGCAAGAGGCTATTTGTAAGACCCCCCACCTGACCTATTTTCGGCGCGCAGCCAAGCACGAGTCACAGCCATCAACTGCTCCGGCCGTTACACCCGGCGAGGGGCGATACAATACCCTCCCGCATTTCTACCACGCTCTGTGCTACAACGACCCCCCCTCCCCCCCCCACCCCCTCGGCCTGTATACCGCCTGCAACGACTGCAACGCCTGCGCCGCTTGCGCCGCCTCTCCACTGCGTCTCTCAGCTGCAAAAGAAAGACAACCAGGTGAAGAAGCTTCGGCGGGAGGTTAGGCGGGTGAGACAAGAGTCCGAGATGGCCGCCGAGGAGATGCAGCCGCAGCTACGCAAGCTCGTCGACCTGGTCAAGTCTTCCAAGGTGACGATGGTGGCGGGAGGAGAAGAGAGGGGACGAGGGGACGAGAGGGGACGACGGGGGGGGGGGGGGGGAGGAGAGGGAACGGGGGGAATAGGAGAGGGAAAGCGGGAAATAGGAGAGAGTTGGAGGTGGGAGGGGGCGAGGAGGTGGTTAGTGTTGCAATTTTGTCCCCCATGGCGGTCGCTTGTTGTTGTTGTTGTTGTTGTTTTCTTCCGTCTTGTGACCGTCTCCACGCCTGCCCCGGTGGTAGAGGGTTTTTTTTTCTATATGGAGGCGGTTGTTCTGCGGGGGATGGTGCTCGTGCGGTGGTGTTTTTTTTTTTTCCCGGTCGCATTTTGTCGGGTGCTCGTGAATATCGCAAGCTTGCGCACATCGGACCGATCACGATATACCTATCTACAGATAGATCATCTAGATCCTAAAATTCCGCTATGTGATGCTGTGCAGGACATGTCGAGTACGTATATGTCCAGAAAATATACCCCCCAAGGTCATGCAGACCATACGGGTCCCACTCGGCAACATGAGCTAGATCGTTCAGATCAGGGGTCTATCTATCTACCTGCCGTGAAAAGATCTACAGTAGATCGTCAAGTGGAAATGATACGTAGATGATCTGTACATGATCTGTCCCGAGATGTGCAAGGCTGTTTGTTTCGCCGCGATTAGCTCAAACGCGCCAGCGTGGAGCCGCCGCCTCGGCCCGGGGTGTTTTTTTTTTTAAAAGCATAATGTCGTCGGTTGGAACCGTTGAACCGCCAGCGATGACGGCACGTGGCATTGCCTCGAACCAACTTGCCAGCGATCGCAGCCGATATAGTTTCGTATATGTTCCCGCTATGTCCTTGCCGTTAAGGCGATCTGTGCGTTTGCGGTTGCCGCGATAGAATGTTCGTTGCTGCGATGAAGTTATCGCTACCACGATGAAGTTAGCACTTCCAAAGTTACCGCTGACGCGATAAATGTTACCGTTGCGGCGATAAAGTTACCGTTGCCCTAAGGTAATTACCCGTGTAACACGCAAGGTAGCACACCTCCTCGGACGATTTTCCGGGCTGGTTTTCTATTCGATGGGGAGAGCGCTAACGCCGAGTGGTGCGTCTGTGGAAATATCTCGAGACGGAACCGTTTCAAAGCCACCATTTTCGTTCTATGTGTCGCCCTCCCTTCCCTCCTTGTGTTGACGGTTTCACCGCCAGACAAAGAGAGCAATCGTGCACACCTCAGCCAGATCATGATCTATCTGATCTGTCTAGAGTAGATGATCTAGTTCCTCGCCTGCCGTTGTGCAGGGTCTGCCTTATACGACAAATCCAACCCAGGAAACATGTGCTAGATCATGCAGATTATGGATATACGCACACGGGCTCCACCCTGAAACAAAATGAGCTACTGCTGTAGAGTATATGTGTCTGCCTCGAAAGGTCTAGATAACCATGAGTGCGAATCGATCATATGTCCAAGGCGTCCCATCGTGTTTTCCCTCCCATCTCACCGTGTGCATCACGATGGCCGATGCCCCACGCCAAACGTATCTTCTGATCACCCACGCTATGAATGGTCGCGGCTGCTGATCCCCAACCCCCGCCCCCACCCTGCTACGCACGTTTTCTCAGGACGACCTGGCCGAGATGGAAGCTCAGCTGTCCGCAACCAACGAGGCTCTTGAAGAGGAGAAGGAGGGACGGAGGGGCGACGTCGAGGGCCTCCAGGTGGCGCTCAGAGACGAGAGGTCCGTCCCGTACCGCCCGGACTTTGTGGTAGTCCCGTGGGCGTTCTTGCTTGTGGCTTGTGTTGCTCGAGGCCGTGGCGCGTTTTAGGCGCGGTGTGAGCACGTGTCGGTTTTTTCGGTGTGGCGGGCAGATTTGTTGCTTTCGTGTGTGTGTGTGTGTTTTTTTTTAATGTATGCTTCGTACGTACGAGGATGTGTTTTTTTGTATTGACGGGTAGTCGACTTTCTCTTTCTTATTTTTCTGTGAGACGTTGTTAGTTTTCGAAAATGCTCGAGCCCGCGCGCGAGCGCGGGGGGCGTAGACAGCAACGACCGCATGAAAATTGAGTTGTCGTTGCGGGGATAAACCGATGGTATCCACCCGACGGACTAAACGGCAACAACCTGCGCGAACAACAATTGAGTACAAATAGGAACAACCGCAACGTATACAACGCGACCATCATCATTGTGGTCGTCACCATCATCGTTGTCATGATACCGCCATCATGGTCAACAACAACGACGACAGCAAACATGGTTGATGGCGTGCTCTTACGCGTTTGGGACACGGGCCCTGGTCTTACCCCCCGCGCAACGTGTGACCAGGAATGAAAGCGACGCCGAGAAGGAAGGGTTGCGGCAGACGTTGCTCATGCTGCAGCAGGAAATGGGGAACCTTAATGCCTCCTTGAGCGAGGTGAGACTTCAACAAGTGGGGGTGACAGATGCCCGCAAGAGACTGGGCACTGGTAGAAGAAGTAGTAGTAGTAGCTGCTCGTATTACGGGGGATCATAGTAAATGGGACCAAATATTGTTGATAAAAATAGGCATCTACAGGTTTTTGTGCACACCGTAGGTCCTGTTTACTATGGTCCCCTGTATTAGTATACAGCAGTCGTAGTAGTAATAGTAGTAGTAGTAGTAGTAGTAGTAGTAGTAGTAGTAGTAGTAGTAGTAGTAGTAGTAGTAGTAGTAGTAGTAGTAGTAGTAGTAGTAGTAGTAGTAGTAGTAGTAGTAGTAGTAGTAGTAGTAGTAGTAGTAGTAGTAGTAGTAGTAGTAGTAGTAGTAGTAGTAGTAGCAGTAGTGGTAGTACCAGTAGTAGTAGTAAATGTGGTAGCAGTAGAAAAACATAGTTTTACATCTAGCCGTGGGAGTCTGTCTCGTGCCGCGAACCCCCCCCCCACCCTCCTCTCCTGCAGATCGAGCCGTATTCGATGCCTCATGCAACTTTCGAGGGGAAAAAAGTTCGTGTTTGCGATTTTATTTTTCTTGCGTTTTTTCGTTTCCGTTGCAGCAGCTGTACAACCTTTCGCTTCCGCTATGCGTTCAACCATACCGTAGTTGAAAATTAGACGCGTGTCGACGAGGGAAGAAAGGAAGGGCTGAAGTTTTGTCGTTCGCGACATAACCGAAGGCACGAACCGCGGTGGCGAGGGAGGAGGAGAGCCTATTGCTGCTGTGTGACCCAGGATTTGAGTTGAGTCACGACTAATCCGGGGGGCCATGGTAGATAGAACCTACGGTGTAGACAAAAACCTACATATTTACCTCTTTTCACCAACCACATTTGGTACTGTTTACTATGGCCCCCCGTATTATTATAGTAATATGAGGGAGACAGAGAATAATAGAGCGAATATAGTAGGTCGGAAGAGAAAAACGATAAACGAATAAGGTGTCCCGGAAACGTGTGTGCAGTTGTAGCAATTAACTGTTGATGAAACTGGAACTGCGTAAATCTCTCTCGGTAGCTGTAACTGTCACAGCCCCACCAGCACCTCCACCACCCACACCCACACCCCCACCCCCCACGCCTCCCGGGTCACCAACGAGAACCGCTCCAGGCGAACCAGCGTCTGGAGCAGGCGCTGTCAAAGAGCGGCGAGAGCGAGCAAGCTTTGCAAGACCTCGGCCACGAAGCAGACAGCCTTCGCGAGCGTCTGTCTGCTGCCCTCGCCAGCGACGCGCGTAAGGGCAATGGTGATGGTGATGGCGATGGTGAGGATAGCGGAAACGCCGAGGCAGAGCGGGTCCGGGGGGGGGAGGGGGAGGGACCCGCGGAGAGCGCAAACCAAGACCAACAAGGAAAGGGAGGAGGAGGAGGAGGTGGTCAAGAAGGATCTAGCAACGTCGGGGGTGGAGACAACATCGCGGCTGTCACCGCCACTACCGCTACTGCCACCACCACCGCTGACCTAGAAAGCGCCCCCGCTACGCTAGCGAGAGACCTTGAAGCCGCTGCATTCAAGCTGCAGGAGGAGACCGCCAAGCTCCGGCGGGCGGAGGAGACCTGCTCCGACCTCGAGCGCCGCCTGTCGCTCGAGCAGGGCCTGTCCCGAAACAAATCGGAGGAGTTGCACGCTGAAATCAAAGCGCTGCTTGAGCGGGTAAAGGGGGCGGAAAAGGGCGAGGAGGAGGCCATGAAGGCGGCGGCGACGGAGGCTTCGAGGGCGGCCGAAGTTAGGGAGGACGCAGAGGGGGCGCAGACCGAGCTAGCATGGCTCAGGGCCCGGCTGGCGGAATCGGAGGAGGAATCGGAACGCGCGACGGAGCTCAAGGGCACCCTCGAGGTCACTAGGGACGCCCTGGACGAGCTAAGGTGGGGGGGCGGGGCGGGGATGGGGGTCGGTGGTCGGGAGTGGAATTTCAGAGTTGGCGCCAAGATAGTGTCGTACTGCTAATGCTAATGTTGGTGGTAACGTTAGCGGTACAGCAGTAGTGGTCTTGTCCCTCTTTAGTGCAGGTTGAGTAGTTCCGGTTGCCCACTTCTAGTGCCTGTGCAAACCGCTTGACACGGAGGGAACACTCCCTTTGGCCTTGAGTTGGAGTGGTGCCGGTCGCTGTTTTCTAGTGGCGATGTTGGTTGCCTGGTGCATACCGGCACGATCGAGGGACCACTACTGCTGTAACGCTATGGTCATAGTTGTCGTTGAAGCTAGCGCTATCGCTGACGCTGTCGGTAAGGCTAACGCTGTGTCTAACGCTAGCGCTAACACTAGTGCTAACGTTGATGCTAGCGCTAAAGCTGGTGCTATCGCTAGCGTTAACGCCAAAGCTAGCGCTATCGCTAGTGTTAACGCTGACGCTAACGTGTTAGTCGGCGGGGGAAAGGCGTCGGCACCAAGCGTGCCCCTCCATGATAGCAAAAAGACTGGTACTTTTGTTTTCCGTAGTGGGTTGGGGAGGGGTAAGGCAGGGGGGGGGGGGGGGGGGGGCTGGTTAAATGTGACCTGAGTTGCGGCGTGTGCTTTGGCGTGAGAGGGACATGTGGTTCAGGAGGATGGACAATTGCGCACTGCTCCTGTTCTGACCTGTGCATTCGCCACTGCTGTGATCGCTACGAGATACTGTCGCTGCTGTGATAAGGAAGCTACTGCTATAGGTACTATGATGCAATAGTAGCTACTGTGAGCTACTGTATATCATCAATAGAAGCTACTGTGAGCTACTGTATATCATCAATAGGAGCTACTGTAAGCTACTGTGTATCATCAATGGAAGATACGATCGTTCTGTCATCAGTTAATAGACACTGCTGCAGCTACTGTGATCAATAGAAAGTACTGCAGTCATTGTGGTCAATGTAAGCTACTGCTGTGATGTTGTGGCCACTGTAATCAATGTGAGCTGCCGTCGCTACATTGGTCCGTAGAAGCTACTGCACCTGTATCAGTATATCAATAGCATACACTCCACCTACTGCCGTGACCAGAATAAACCACTGCTACGTACAGCTACTGTAATCGATAGAGGCGACTACTGTATAGCTACTGCAGTCTTGTGGAATCATTGCTCCAAAGTCCTCCTACGCTTCTAGCATCATCCTGTATCGCCTGCCTCCTCTCGCGTTATCGCCGCCTGCACGGCCACAGGGTAGCCTCGGGGCAAGCAGAGGCCACAGCGGAGCGCCGACTGAAAGAGCTGGGCGTTCAGCTGGACGAGGCGATTTCGGAGAAAGATCAAATCGAGCAGGAGGCCCGGTCAAACTCGAAAGAAGCGGCGGAGCAGCTGCGCGAGGTACAAAGCGGGGGCGCGAGGGCGAAAGTCCTAAGCCCTCGTTTTGCTATTAGTAGTCCTCGGGCTGGCCGTACTTTTTTTTTTGTTCTCGTTTTTTTTTTTTCGTGTGTCACGCATCGTTTATCACCCATTCAGCACTGCCCCCCACGTTTTTTCAAGCCAAGGTATGCGGAATTGGAGTGAAATCGTTTTCGCAGCAGTTTGAAAGGTTATTGCAAGGGTACGAGCTACAGCAGTGCCTGGTATTGTACCTATTCGTTCTTGAAATTTTGCGTTGGGTCACGTTCGCAGTAGAAACAGTAACATTGATTTTCCCGCGCAGCTCGCAGGGGCTTTTGCGCGCCATGTTTCCCTGATAAACGCGGTAGAGTACGGCCCGGTACCTGGTGCCGCTGTACCTGTGGTGCGTTTTGGTGCTTTTATTGTCGGTGCTTTCATCCGCCGCGGGACTTTCGAACGGCGGGAGCGAATAAGATTTGGTGGCTAGAGAGAGGGGCTGTCGTAGAAACGTGAGCCCGAGGAACGAGCGAGTTCGAGGGCGCGACGCAATGCGGAGGACCATGTTGTGGTACCCCGTCACTCCGCCTCATTTCTCAGCCCTTGCCGAGAGAAAGCTTTTTCGTTCCCTTCGTGGAAACCCCGAGTCAACCCTTGACGTCATCGTGCGTGCGCCCACCGGTGACTTGTTTTGTTGGTTCACCCGCCTCCGTGCAGACAGACACTGCGCTGTGGTTGATGGTGTTGCCAATTGATATATGTATTGCACTTAATATTTTCACTCACCCATTGCTTGTTTTTTATCCTGTCCTTGATCTATTTTTGTTATGGCAGCAGAGTTCGGAGCGCTGCTGTGATGGCAAGTCAGAGCGACAAAAACCGCCGCCATACACATTTTATACCCCTCCCCCCCCCCCCCACACTATTTTCCGCTATTTTGCGACGCCTCATTATCCTTCGCGCAATAAGTACCCTTGGTCCGCTCGGTTTCATTCATTCACTCGATGTATCCTACCATACGTGCGCACTCTACTATAACCCCAGCCCCGAACCTGTCATGGAACATTTTCTTTCGTTTTTTTTTTTTTTTTTTCCACCTCCGCGAAGCACGAAACCTGGAAAATCGCCGCGGCCGCAAAGATGGAGACCCTTCAGGAGGCGTTGGGACAGGCGGAGGGGCGGGCAGAATCCTTGGAAAAAGCGTCCGCCGTGGGGGCGGTGGAGAAAGCTAGCGGGGGCGACGAGGTGGAGCGCGCGTTGACGGAGGCGAGGGAAGGGACCCGAGTCGTAGAAGTACGGCTCGCGAAGCAGGTGGGCCTGGTGTTTTAATGCGTTTTGATAGATGCAGTCAGCGGGGTGAGGTGTGACGGGGCGGGGGCTTTGTTTTGTTGTTGGTTTTTTTCGTCTTTTTCGATGTGTTTTTTTTTTTTTCTCTCGACACGCGTGGGACTAGGCCTATGGTGTCCGAGCTACAAGCAAAGGGTTGGAGTTGTACGCCACGCGTTGAATCAGTAGGATGCCTCTGGTCCTGCTGTGCTCACGCTGTTGGTAGGTGGTTTCATCAGACTGCACCCCCGATTCTTGTGGTCGCAAGCAATACCTGTGTCCCGAAAGGGTTAACGCGATTGGTGGCCCGGAATGGCACGCCCCCACCCCCACCTTTCATTCCTCACTCCACCCCCACCCACCCCCTCAACCGCTAACCCCCACCCTCTTTCCAAATTCCGCCCCCCACCCCACCACCCACCCTCACCCCACCCCACCGCACCCCACCCCCGTCCACCTGCGAAACGCCAACCTCCACCCCGCGCCTTTGCGCCACCGTACCCCCCCCCCCATCCCCCACGTCCACATCAATCCCTACCCTACCTCTACCCCCACCCACTTCCACCCTCACCCCCACCCCCACCTCCACCACCCCTACTCCACCCACACCTCAACCTCAACCCCAACCTCCCCCCTTCAACCCCTACCCCTAACCCCAACCCCAACCTCCCGTCGCCGTCAACCCCTATCCCCTGCCTGCGCAGCAAGAGGCGTTTGCAAAGGCACAGGCGGAGGCAGAGATGGGGTTGTCTGAGCGCATGTCTCTGGCGGGCACGGTAGCAGCTCTCGAGTCGGAGAGGGACGCGCTGCGGTAAGAGAAAATTCGCGTTGCGGCCATCACGCGGCTGTTGTTGCTGTTGTTGCTGCTGCTGCTGCTGCTGCTGCTCCTGTTTCTGCTGTGTTTGCTTCTGCTCCTGCTACTGCTTCTGTTGTGGCTGCTTCTGCTGCTGCAGCTGCCGATGTTGCTGTCATGTGTTCAATTTCCCCCCCCCCCACCCCCTCCGTTGGCTGATTTGCCAATCATCGAAACAATCACACAATCCATTAAAAATCGATTAACCAACCGACCATTGTCTCGGCATCTCTCGCAGCGGGGCGTTGGACAAGGCGGAGGCAGTTTCGGCGGAGCTGGTTGCTAGTGAGGAGGACCTCAGGGCGTGGCAGGTAAGCTAAGAGTGTTTCAGTCGTTTCAGTGGTATGGCCCACCTGGTGCCGAACGGATTACCCTCGTGCGCTGAAGGGCGGCGCTTCGGCGATAACAAATAGCTGCTGCAGGACTCGGTATTAGTCAGTAGATAGTTTACATGGACCCAGACACCAAAAACACCTTGAATTGGCACGTGAAAAAGAAGTGCAATACATTAGTAGCAGTACCCGGTATAGTATGAAATCTCCATGCTTCTATAGGTTTCAACATACCGTCTACTGCTGCTGAAGTTTCGCGCGGGGCATCCGAATGAAAGAATATGAGGTTTCTACATGCAATAAAGGCGTTTTTTTTTTTTCGTGTTGTGAACGTTCTGGGCGCGGTCGCATGATTCGGTACAACAGACCGTACGTATTGTATCACGTGTGATATGTACTGTATGTCTTGGGGAGGGGGGTCGGGGGGGGGGTGTACTCAATAGGAGAGATGTACTCGATCTCATGCATGGCCGTAGTCGATCGGGGGGGGGGGGGGGGCTAGGCTTCAAGCACCCCCGGCGCGCTTGGTTGGTACCCTAAGCAAAGCCAAACAATGCGTCATTCTAGTCCGGGTCAAACCGTGTGCCAAGCGTGTCAAGCACTGGCGCTGGTGTTGACCCTTGGTGGTGGCGGCGGCAACGGCGACGATCGGGATATTCCAGTACATGCCGACTTAACATTATCAGCTATTTCGTACCTGGTGTGCAAGAAAGTCCGCCTCACGAGCGGTTCGTGGTAGGATGCAGCTCGCCCTTCATGAGATTCGCCGGACCCCTCACGGGGCTTCGCGGTTGGTGCAAGCTATCGATGTATGTCTTGTCGGTTATAACCCGACGTGCTCCGTCCCAGCGAGGCAGGGATGCGGGGGTCTATGGGGCGTACGACTATTAATACCATGCATGACATCTCCCCCCCCTCCCCTGGCTCTCGACAGCAGCAGCAGCCGACATGAACTCCCACAGCAGTAGTGACCATCGCGCCCCTCTCTGGCTCATTTTGCAACGATTGCCCCCCCCCCCCCCCCCCCCCCCCCTGTCTCTGGAAGTGGCCACACCAGAAATTAAATCAATTCATTGATGCTGTCATCCATATGCAAGAAAATCCGCCTCTCAAGCGGTTCTTAGTTGGATGCAGCTCACCCTTCATGCAACTCGCCCAATACCTCACGTTTCGCTTCGCGCTTGGTGCAAGCAATGTCTGCCTGGTCGGTCAAAACCCGAAGCGCTCCGTCCCGGCATTGTAGGGATGCGAGGGTCTATGGGCATACGACTACGGCCATGCATGACAATGAGTACACCCCCCCCCCCCCCCCCCCCCCCCCCCCCCCCCCCCCCCCCCCCCCCCCCCCCCCCCCCCCCCCCCTCTCATCTCCAGACCCGCGCAGAAGCTGCGGAAGCTCGGACCCTCGAATTGTTTGCCAGCAGCGGCGCGGATAACAACGATGACGAAAAAGGTGACGACATCGACCAGTCTTCGACGGATAGCCGGCAAGCCACCGCCATGACAGCGGGGGCGACAGCGGCGGCGACAGCGGCGACGGATGCGTTGGCTCGATCTGAAACAGCGCTGGCCAAGACGCGGCAAGCTCTGGAAGAGTCGACCGCCGCGCGCGCGGCGCTGGAGGGGCAGCTGGCGGCCGCCTGCCGGGCCGCTGAGGACGCTGCCGCCACCGCTACGGCGACAACCGCCACCGCCTCCTTGGAGGAGCAGGAGAGGGAGGAAGGGGGGGGGTTACCACGGGCGGCAGAACATGCGAAGCTAGCAGAGTGTATCGCGAAGCAAGCGGAGCGTATCGCGGAGCTGGAGGAGCGTGCGGAGCGTGCTGCGAAAGAGCGCAGTGACGCTGAGCAGCGCAGCAATGCGGCGCAGCGCAGTAGTGCGGAGCTAGAGGAGGAGTTGGCGCGAGCGACGGTAGCTCTCAGGGCGGCCAAGGAGAGGGCGCGGGAAGCGGACGCTGCGCGAGTGGCCGCATCGGAGGAGGCGGTTGTAGCAGGGCGGGAAGCGATGGACCAATCAGCGTCGGCGACGGCGGTAGCGGCGGCGGAAGCCGTGGCAGCCGCTACCCAAAAAGAAGCCAAGGAAGCCGCTGCGGCAAACCGAGCGGAGCTAGACGCAGCCCGTGAGGCCTTGCGTACGGCAAGGCAGGAGTTGGAGGAGACGCGGGAGGCGGAGGCGGCGGTCCGGGTTTCCCTCGTGGAGGCGGAACGGGTCCCTACGGAAGCGCTCGCGGGGATGGTGTCGCGGGTCAAGGAACTCGAGCGCCAAGGGGCGGAAGGGCGTGTCGCGCTTGAAGCCGAAACCGCACGAGCTGTGTCGGCGTTAGGCGAGGCGAGGGAGCTGCGGGCGGCGCTGGAGGACACGGGGAGGGAGGGCGCAGCCGGAGAGGTCGCGGCGGCGGAGGCCAGGGCGGAGGTGGCCGAGCTACGGCGCGAGCTGGAGAGTGCCTCGCAGGTATGGGTGGTGGTAAGGTTATTGTAGGCGTCGCTTGGATGCTCGCCGCTGCCCGCCTGCGGCTCTGTGCACTTGTTTCTTTACGCTGGGGTTGTTGGATGGTGGGAGCTTCTTCCCGCCCCCCCCCCCTCCCTCCCTCCCCCCACCATCCTTGCCGCCATGTTACCCAACGAAAACAACGTATTTCGATTTACCTCTGCCTGGCGAAGACGTTCGCGTCGTCGTTCCCCCCCTCTCCCGCTACATTCGCACACCAGCGTATCGGCCTAAAAATCTCTGTTTATCCCTCTTCGTAGGGGAACCACAATACCGGCCCAAATCACCCCTGCCCCCCTCATCCACCTCCCCATCCACCCCCGCCCCGCCTTCGGCGCTTAGTTGTTTGCTCTTCCCCTCGAATGCTGCGCATCGAACAAAACCCATATCAACGCTACCCCTCGAACACTATCCCTCGAAACGTCCCAGCGCATCACCCCCCCCCCCGGCCCCTAGCCACCTCCTTCCCTCTCCCCGCCCCGCCTTCGGCGCTCACTTCCCTGTACCGCCCCTCGAACCGTCCCAGCGCTTGGCCGAAGCGGAAGAAGCTGTTGCAACGAAACAGTCCGAGACAGACGAGGCGCTGGCGATCCTCGAGGCCACTCGGCAGGAGCTCAACGACGCAGCTCGAGCCGCGGAAGCAGCAGCCGTAGAGGCGGCGGAAACGATAGCCGAGGCGACAAGTCAAGCGGCAAGCCAAGAGGCTGCAAGCCAAGAGGCTGCAAGGGAAGGGGCAAGCCTAGTGGAGGCTAGGGCCGCTCTCGAGGCGTCGGAGGCGGCGGCAGCAGCGGCCGTCGCCGCGGCAACTGCTACGGCCGAGGCCGCGACCCGCGCGCGCGGAGCAAGCGGAGCTAGCGGAGCTAGCCGCGGTGGCGGCGCTTGACGAGTCGGCGCAGTTTTCCGCCGCCGCTACCGCTGCCGCTGCTAACGCGGCCGAGATGACCGGCGCCCAGCTAGCGCACCTGGACCAAGAGGCGGCTACTCTCCGTCACCAGATAAACGCGGCGGAGTCAACCATCGCGGACATGGATGCTGCTCGGGTCGGGGGCCGAAGAGGAGAGGGGTCTGCTTCGAGCGGAGATTTCTGCGTTGGTCGAGCGCGCGGTGGAGGAAGGGGCAAGGGCAAAGGAGGAGGCGCGGGCGGGACAAGAGAGGGCGCTGCAGAGACTCCGGCGGGAGTTAGTGGCGGAGGGGCAGGCGGAGTTGCAGGAGACGGTGGAGGCGGAGCGAGAGGAGGGGAGGAGGAGGGCGGTGCGGTGGGAGCGGGAGGTGGATGAGTTGCGCGCCAGGCTGTCGAAGGTGTGGTTTCGGTGTGATGTTGTGTGGCGTGTTTGTTTTGTTTTTTTCAAGTATTGCATGTAAATAATTGGGAAGGCGGAAATTACCGAACAGAAGCAAAAATGGAATCGAGTCACACAACATCAAACAAACAAACACAAAACGAACAAAACGTACAACAGACAAAAGAAAAAAAAGTACGTACAAGGAAAACATTCTCAAGAGCAAAAACAGAAGAAATCGAAGAAACGAACTAAAACCAACCGAAAAAAAACAAACAAAAAACGACGGCTTTACCCTGACATGAGTACACCCCCCCCGCGCTTCTCCCTTCTCCCCTCCTCCTCCTCCTCCTTCTCCCCCCCCCCCTCCCTCCCCGCTACTGCCTTCACCCGACAATCAGGCCGACGAGGATCACGCGCAGACCCTTCAAGCCGCCACCGTTGCCCAAGAACGCGCTGCCGCCGCGCTCTCGGAAGCTCAGGGGACAGCGCAGGTAGCGGCGTGGGAAGCCAACTCCCTCCGCGCCGAGCTGGAGACGCTCCAGAACCGTTCCGAGGAACAAACCGCGCAACTTTCTTCGGCGGTCGAGGACGTGCGCTCGCGGGGATCGAAGGCGATGAAGGCGGCGGAGGAGGAGGCGAAGGGGGAATTGGAGGGTCTTCGGAAAGCGGTGCGGGTGGCGAAGGCCGGGGAGGAGCAGGCGCTGGAGGAGATGGCCCGCATGAAAGAAAAGAGGAAGAAAGACTTGCAGGTCGGTGGGAGGAGGGTCGAGCGGTGGGGGGGTTGGGCGGGTGGGCGGCTTGTGTGTGTTGGTTTGTTTTCGATTGTGATGGTAGCGGTGGGCGTGAGGGGGTGGTAAAGGTGGTGGTGGTGATTATGGTGATGACGATTATGCTGATCGTGGTGGTGGTGGTGTTTGTGGCGAGCGGCGATGGTGCTGATGGTAGGTTTGGTAGTGGTGGTGGCGAGGATGATGATGGTGATGATTTTGACAATTGCGGTGGGCCGTGTCTTTTGTGTTGTTGTGTGTGGTTTGGGAGCGACGGCGGTTGACTGTCTCTCAATACGGGCGTGTGGAATTAGTAATGGCTTGCGTGCGGAGACGTATCTCGGTTGTTTGATGTTGTTTGTTTTCTGTGTTTTTCGTGATGTTCTGGTTCCATGATTTCGTTGCTACAGCAGTAGGAATATTTAATTTCATCTTCCCTCCTCCCCTCTCTAAGCTATCTCCTCCCTCTGGTGTGTCTGTATTTTCGGTTCCCCTTCTCCTTTCTTTCTCGTTTCTTCTCACCTCAATCATCCAAACACAAATATTTTCCATTTTTTTTGCGTGCCGGCGCCGCTTCTGTCCGCGCAGGAAGTGAGACGACTCAACCAGCGCATGATGGAGCTGCAGGACTCAAGGCGGCAAGAGACCGACAGGCTAGAAAACGAGATCTCCGAGCTGAACGGCGAGCTGACTGCCGTCGAAGAGGCCGCGGCCGAGCAAGGGGAGGCCCTCGCTGAGGTAAACTCAAACCGTCTCTCGTCGGCGGAAGTTAGTCCGGAAGATGGTTGTAGGGGATAGCAAGGGTTTCTAGGCATGTGGGCGGGGTTTTCGAGGAGGGGGGGGGGTGTACTCATTATCATGCATGGCCGTAGTCGTATAACCACAAGCCCTCGCATCCCTGCAACACCGGGACGGATCACGTCGGGTTTTCATCCACCAGGCAGACACTGCTTGCACCAGGGGGAGAGGGGGGGGGGGGGTGTACTCATTGTGATGCATGGCCGTAGTCGTATGACCATAGACCCTCGCATCCCTACAATGCCGGGACGGAGCACGTCGGGTTTTCGCCGACCAGGCAGACATTGCTTGCACCAAGCGCGGAGCGCCGTGAGGTGTTTAGGCGAGTCTTACGAAGGGTGAGCTGCATCCTACCAAGAACCGCTTTAGAGGCGGATTTTCTGCGTATGGACGACAGCGTCATTGAATTGGTTTAATTTCTGGTGTGGTCACTTCCAGAGACAGCAATGGGTTGCCTATGTAACTGCCTTGGGAGTGCCTCACAGTATACACACTACGTGGTACAATCATCCCCATTGAGGAGGGGGGGGGGGGGAAGAGAGACCATCGCCGAGCAAGGAGAGGCCCTTGCCGAGATAGACTGCTGCATGCATTATTCATGTCAACTTCCAAGCAGTTTGTCCCCTCAACGGGGGAGCGGTTCTGAGGCCAACCATTGTGCAGTCGGATACTTGGGTCGAACAAGCCGATTTCCGATCGGAGACAAAAATCGAGCGTTCTTGGGGTTAAGGGTTGCCCTATGTTGTTGAAACAAGAGCCTTTTGAAATCCCCCCAACTTTTTCGAGCGGGGGCCATCCGATCTGCGCATCCGATTGAAAAAGTCGGCTTTTTTTACCGCACGCGCGGATCGGGTTGCTCGATTAATGTGTTTTTTATTTTTTATTTTTTTCAAGCCCACCGCATGTCTCACCGCTCACAACCCCGCAGAACACACGATCACGCCAGACACCAGCCAGCCTACGGCAGTGCTGCTACTGCTGCTGCTGCTGCTGCTGCTGCTGCTGCTGCTGCTGCTGCTGCTGCTGCTGCTTCTCAAAGCGAGTGAACGTGGCACATCCATATCTCCGCCCGCCAGCACCGTCGCCCAGTGGCAGCCGTGCGAGCTACGCATCGATGACCGTTTTCTTGCCTACACAGCTGTGTGTATCGCTGCAGTCGTTGCAGTGTGTATACCGTGCCTGCGCGGTTGTGTTTTTTTTTACAATTCTGAGGAAGTGTGGTTCCATATCGTCCCGTCCCAACGATTGCTGTACCGCTGTTGAGGTTTCGTGGGTTATGTGTTCGTTCCCATCTCCTAGAGCTTGAAAGCTGAAGGGACGGTGTGATACTGCAGCAGCAAGAGCGAACGGCTAAAAAATGTGGGGTTCGCATGGTCCTCTGCGAGGCTCGGCGTCGCGGAGAGCATTCCCGTTCATTAAAAGAGCCAGGTCGCGCAATTTTGAACACCCAGAGCACGCGGCACGGACGGACCCCGACGGGGGCCCAAATTTGCACCGTAGTAGTGTACACGCGCCCCCCTGCGTGCACCGCGGCCGAGGGCGCGAGAAAAGGGCCGCGGCCGGGAGAGAAGCGCTTGCCAATGCGCAAAAAATAATCGGGGCATTTTCATACATAAAACACATGCTCGTACGTATGTACGCGCGAATTTCTAAGTTATCTTTCCATGTTTGCTGACGTTTGATCGGATTTGGGGGCAGGCGCTAAGAGAACGGGATGACCTACTCCGGGCTGCTGGTGGTGTGCCCGGTGAAACTGCTGGTGATAGCGGCGATGCTGGTGCTGCTGGTGCCGCTACTTCTCCCACCGCCGCCCGCACCCCCTCCGCCAAAACCGCCCCTTCGATCTCCGTGGAAACCCCCGCGCCGACCCGCGGTTCGTCGCGAGGCGGTAGCGCTGCCAACGCGGTTGAGAATGACCCCACCGGCGTCGAGGCCAGCCCACGAACCCCGCCCTCGTCGGACCCGGAAAAACGAAACAGGCAAGGTCGGGACGACAGCGCGAACAATCAGTACCACCAAGGCAAGGGTGAGGGTAAGGGGGATGGAGCCCGTCTCTCCGAAGACGGCAAGGGTTCGCAGGTAGAGGCCGGAGAGAAAGGAGGGGGAGAGGGGAGCGGGGACGCCGAGGGACGTCGGCGGGAGGGAGAGCGAAGGGAGAAGGAGGTATCGCTGCTGCGGAACCTCGTGGACAAGCTTCAGCGGGAGGTGGAAGGGCTGAAGTCCGACCACGAGGTGCGGCTTGTCTTGGTTGTCTTTTCTCCAAAACTGAGTGTGGGCACACAGAGAAAAGTGTAGCCTTGGGGATATGTCGTTGAGACAGTTCCGTAAATTTCATGAACGTATCGCTCGGCTTTTTTCAGACTCATAATCGATGGAACCAGCTTGGAAAATTCGCCCACTCACGGGGGTATATTATGTGTCTCTGTGCGTGTTTTATGGCTGGTACAGTATACTGTACAGCAGTACCTGTGTGAGTATGCAAACGGATTTATATATAGTTTCGCTTCTCGTATTAATAGTCGACAGCAGTATGTTTCTCGAAGACCAATTGCATTGCGCAGCCTGAACATAAGCCTGCCGCGTGCCGGCCTTTTTTTGCGGCTCGCGCCCGTGATGCAGGGGGCTTTGACGAGCCAGCGGGAGGCGGAAGATGCGCGCGAGACACTAGCGGCCGCGCTAGCCAGGGCGAACGCCAGGATCGCAGAGCTGACATCCAAGGCCGCTCAGCTCACCAGGTACGTGCGGCGGTGCTTGTCTCCGCTCTCCTCTACTGCTGTAGCTATCGCCGTATATATCTGAGCTGCGTGTGCTATAGATACGCGCCGTAGCTACTACATGCTGTAGCTGTTGATGTAGCTACCGTGGCCAGGTGTTGGCTACCGCAGTACATCACACGGGTACCAGTACAGTACTCTTGGCGTGACGTACTGTGAGGTACTGCGGGGTACCCAGTATTTTGGGCGTGTCATGTCATAATCTGAGGTACCGGTGTACTCTGGGGTACTGATACACTGATGCTGGCGACGTGTACTGGGTACTGCTGTATACTGACACCACACATGATACGGGTATAGTATATACGAACAAGCTTTTGTTCCAGGCAGTCGGCACGACCGGGCTAGCTTTAAGGTACGACTACGAGCTGGGCCAGCCGAAAAACGGAACAAAAAAACATCCGAAGGTCGTATCTCGCGAACCACTGCAAATTTGGACTTGAAATTTGGAGGCACTGAACCTGACACTAGAATGCACGCGCAGAAAAAAAGTATATTGAAATGAAGACATTTTTATATTTCGACTCGATCTCGACGAGTTATCGGCGGAAACTCAACAACGCCATTTTTTCATACACAAAATTTCGCAACAAATCGTCGTTCCCGATGAAGACGAAAATTGGTGGAGGCGTAGCTGAAGACCCTAGGAGAAGATGGATATCACTTTCATTGCCCAACTCGCCAAAAACACGATTTTCATACATGTAACACGCATTCACGAGAAAATGTGGAGTTTTCTGCGATGCCCCGCTCAATTTTGCGAGTTTCGACCCGAAAATTAAACCTCATATCTGAACCGCACGTGCAAACAACCGGAGAACTCGCCTTTCTTGTTTTTGTTTTTTCCAGACAAGTTGTGGTCGTTTTTTGTACATTTTTTGGGTTGTTGTATCGGTCTTATCCCTCGAACGAATTTTAAAAAAAAGCGATTCTTCCGTTTGTTGGATGATGCATGATCAACACGGCGTAAAAAAATCACATCCCAATATGTAATATTGAGCGGGGCATCACCGATCAACCACCCAATCAGCACCTCGACTGGCCCAGCTCATGACTTTTAGGTGCGACCAATCTAGCTTTTGGCACCAGAAGCCGACAGGAGGCGACGTACGCAAAACGACTTGCCCAAGCTGGGTATCTTTTAGCGACAGATGACAGCAGTAGGCGGCGTACGATGACTAGCCCGAGAAACTGACAATATTCGACAGAACACGTATGACGGGCATGTCAGCAACCCGTCAGCTGGCAGCTTACCCAGCCCCAACCAAGCTTATTTCTGTGGTCTCAGTTGCCTTCGCTTGCAGTTTGTCACACACGGGAAAGCTCCGGTGGTCGCATACACCTTTGCCTTCGTGCAATAGCTACCCACCCCTGCTGTTGCGGGTGTCTGTCTGTCTGTCTGTCTGTCTGTCTGTCAGCCGCTAGAAGCTGTGGTCGTCCGCTTCCAAGAAATAAGCAGAACAGACAACTCCAGCTAGACGCCCAACCTATGTTCAGTTGTGTTGCATTTTTCGTTGCGGCTACAGTCGATTTTGCTGACGTATCAGTCTGGTCGAAAATATAACATGCGCTTCGATGGCCTAGAAATATACAGAAGTACCTTTTATTTTCGATCAGAATCGAGTGTTTTCGGTTTATACAAACACTTGCCGATCGTATTATTGGATTTTTTTCGGCTAGCATGACTCTAACAAAAAGATGTGTCCGTGCGGGCCCAAGGGTCCATCTTACCATTAATATTATACGTCAGTTAGCAGTAGTTCTGGCGCAATAAAGCACGAACAACACAGAGCAGAACAGTTCGCCTTCACCCCAATACCCAACCCAACTGTTAATAAAGTACACCACAGCACCAGTACTAGAGCAATCTGCCCGGTGTGGCATGAATATATATATGCGGCAATAACGACGCTATACGAAAATAGCAGCAATGTTGGCGACGGTCGAAAACAAGGTAACACAACACGAAAAACGAAAACAACACGAGCAAGGATCAACAGCAGGCAGTATGATGCGTATGTATATATTCTGCAGCATTTACTGACTGCTGTGTTTCCTGCATGAGACCATGTAAAAGCCGCAGCACGCGCGGTGGGAGTATCACTAGTACCACACACAGCTAGCAATGATGATGAGTTTCGACCAAATCCTCGATCTCACAGCTGTTGTTTTGTAATTTTACGAGTGTTTATGGCTGGTACTCTTTCGAAAAGAGATCAAACGATTATTTCTCTTTCATGAAGAAAATTGCAGACTTCTTTTTTTTCAGTTTTGTTTTACTTGACTTAATAATACCCCCCCCCCCCCCCCCTGTCTGGGGCTCAAAACAACTGGTGTTTTCTTCTTCGGTATACCCTTGCTGTACCTATGATATACTTACTGTTACTGTGACCTCGGCTGTGTATACTCTGAATATCATCACGTACCTGTGGTACCGCTTCGGGACGCAAGTACGGTACGTCTCCACGCTCGTTACTGCTTGTACGTACAATATACGAGTACGTGGTATATTATTATACCTGGGACTTCGTACTGCTACAGGGGACCATAGTAAATAGGACCTACGGTACACACAAACACCTATATATTTCCCTATTTTTACTAACAATATTTGGTCCTATTTACTATGGTCCCCCGTACTAATAGTAGCATGTAGGTAAAGTTGTCTCTTGGGTCGGTGAGAACGTACCTGGTATGTCATGAGACTTAAGAACCGTACCTTATATTAACCAGCTGGTTTGGACTTTTTCATACCACCTGCTGTACTTCGAACTATTACGGGGGTCCATAGTTAACGGGACCAAATTTGTTAGTAAAAATAGGTAAATATATAGGTTTTTATGTGTACCATAGGTCCTATTAACTATGGACCCCCGTAATAATAAGTAATACCTGATGACACGTTACATCGTCTTCTTTCGTCTGATCGTTTCGTACCACTCCGAAGGGAGATCTTGTGATAGCTATTACCTTGGTCGTCGCAGTGATTGAGGCATGGCGTACTGTGAAGTACCAGGGCGCGTATTCTGTGCTGCAGGCATGGCGTACACTCAGGTACATACTGAGGCACGTACCCCCAGGCGGTCGGGTATACCGCGCTCTGAGATAGTAGTCTACTTTGAGGTACTGTATTATACCATATTTTATATCCACCAAGATATCGTGACAACCGGTACTGTTTTGTGTTACTGAACGCAATTTGGAGGGGGCAGTACGCTACTGAAGCATCGACCACGACGCTCCCACCCCCCCCCCCCCCCCCCCCCCCCCCCCCCCCTCCGCCGTCTCTCCCGTGCTCTCGTTTTTTTATATATACTGGTCACGCCTTCGATCGACGGTTGCCACCTTGTTGGTGTGCCGGCACTGCTGCTGCTTCTACTACTACTGCTACTGCTGCTGCTGCTGCTGCTGCTGCTACTACTACTGCTGCTACTGCTACTACTACTACTACTGCTGCTGCTGCTGCTGCAATCCTCTTCCGTCAAGCAGGGCACGCTCCGCGATGGCGGCTCAGGTACGCTCTCTCGAGGAGCAGGCGCAAGCAGCTACGGCAGCAGCCGCCGCAACCGCCGCCGCAGCCGCCGCCGCAGCCGCTGCCCAGCAGATGCCCAACAGCCTCAACAACACCAACAGCACCAACAGTAGCTTCAACAACAACACCAACGAGACCCTCAACAGCGTCAACAGTAGCCTCAACAATAGCCTCGGTGCCGCCGATTTGGCGCAAGTCAGGGAAGGTGAGACGCGAAGATTCCAATGCCCTCACGAAAACGTTTCTGCTGTGTAGTACTGGTACTTCATGTAGTACCTGGTATTGCGATATTATTACCCTATTGCTTCTCTCGGCCAGCCGCCGAAGGGAAAACTTGTATGAGATGTACATACAGATACCTCAAGTCTAAGTGAGGATGTGCGTAGTCGGGGAGAGGTGTGTAGTTTAGGATATCTGAGTGTCTGGTTTATGGATACTGGAGATGGTTAGCGCGGGTGGCGGCAGCGGGAGGCGGTGGCGAAGATGGGGGCGGGGGAAGTCTTATCTTTGGTATTTATTTATTTTTTTGTCACATTTCCACGGCGACCGCATGTCACATCTCTGTCTCTTGGTGCCGGGAACGTTCGTCCGCTCGGTGGTTGCACCGGTCAGGCAGGCCGATCATCATTGTATGACCCCTTTTAGGAGTTGATGATATTTCTAGTATGCGGAGGAAAACGTGGCAGAGGAAAATACGACTGTCGGTTGCACCATGGGGGGGCATCGTGCAGCTCAGCTCAGGCTGCCGGGGTTCGTCAAGTGTCCGAATTCATAATGCCCAAGGGATTTGTAGATACGACACATGGGCGGTATACACACCTGGCGCTACACTGGCCCTATAGTCCTACTGCTGTACGCGCTCCCACTACTACTAGACATCTGATAGCACCACACTCCTCATTAATTCGGTCGCTATGCTATACTCACGTCGAAAATCACCAACAGGAGTCTACAGCATACCCATACCTGGTACTGATTACAGATAATCCCGGTGTTGTTTTATCTTGACGACCATCGATGGCTTGCCCCTTCCCCCCCCCCCCCCCCCCCCCCCCTCTTGTTCTCCACCCATTGTGCCCCCCTCCCACCCCTCCTGCCCCCCGCTCCCCCCTTTTGGCCTCGGCTTCCTTTTTTACTCGCTGCGCTTTACAACACACGGCAGACAATGCCGAGGCATCTTTGCCTTTGATTGAGAGGACCACACCTATTGGCGGCGATAATCCCATGAGGCAGCGACAGCGGCATCGCCCTAGTAGTGGAGGAAACAGTGTGGATCTAGAGGATGGGAGCGCGAGAATTGGGATTTCAGCGGCCGCCGCCTCCACGGGATACGAGGGCTACGGTAACGAAGATAATGTGAGCAAGATCGAGAGGTTTATGGTATCGTCTTCATTTTCTGTTTCTTCGTTTTCTTTTTGTGTTCGACACACGCTTGCTTATTGTCGGACGGCAAATATAGAACTAGCAGATTTTGTGTTACTGTAAGCACGATCGAGGTTATGGTAACGGCTATAAGGTAAGCAGGATCGAGGCTACGATAGCGAAGATAATGTAAGCAAGATCGTGGCTTGAGTACCGAAGACAACGTAAAGAAAGTTAAGAGGCCATGAAAAAAAGGAAGGAATACACCCGCGCAGTGCTGTTTCGGGGGCATGCAGCACGCACCGCAGCGCATACGAAGCATGTGGCACATACACGTCGTTGTGTGAGCCTCTCCGATCTCCCAGTCAGCGAAACAAGATTCCTCTACGATCTATACTCGGGCGGACGTATCAGTAGTAATTTCCGGAACACAAATATTTCATTGAAGAACTAAACATGCTGGGGTTGTTTCCTGAGGAACGAAAGTTTTATTTCCCACTTTCCTTCCGAATTTCGTGCCTCTTTTATGCCGTATACAATAACGTCAACCCCCTGTTTCCCGCGTGTGTGTGTCCCCCCTCCGCTCCCCTTCCCAGACTCAGGCAAAGCCGGGGGACCACGTGAAGTCGTTGTTGATTTCTTGTGCTTCGAATCCGGTGTGGTCAGTGGTAACGGGGCGGCTTCCGTGGCTAGTGGCTTGGTTGCAGCAACAGCCGCCGCAGGTGAGAGGGGGGGGGGGAGGGGTGAGGGAAGGGCGTTGGTCTGTCGATCGACTCAAACTACGTGGATATTGCGATATTCGATTTTTCGATTTTCAATCGTTACGACATGTCTGCATTGGAAATTTTGATGTTTCGATATTTTTTGTATTTCCGAGCAGGGGTTCACGACGAAAAAGAGAAAACAACACACACACCTAAAAAGATTCATAAGGAAAATCAGTCAAGTGGGATAGGATTGCCGAACGTGAACGAAAAACGTTTCTTTTTGTTGGTTTTACTTTAGTATACCCCCTACCTGGAGGTCTGGAGTATCGACAACATAGGCACGTAGTGGGGTGTCGAATGTTTTTTTTTTACGTGCACCTGTCCCGAGGCGTGTGTGTAATATTTTTTGGGTATTTTAAGGCACGCCGATGCTGCACTGGTGATACATTGTAGCAGGGACGGTGATTAAATATTCCTCCATGTTTTGGAGGCATTTTAGTCATAGGCTGTTGTACCGTTCGCTAAGATGCTCGAATAGGCCGGCGGGGGTTTGCCGCCACAAAGTTACCGTTGCCGCAAGGAAATTACCGCTGCCGCAGCATACCGTGTAACACGCGAGGCAACACACCCCCTTCAAGAAAACATTTTCGAGGTAGGCTGGTTTTCTCGACAGGGGGGAGGGAGAGTGCAAAAAACGCCGACACGACGCGTCTGTCGTGGAAACATCTCTCGACGAGACATTTCCGAAGACCGCCATTTTTTCGTTGGATCATGCAAGGATGTGCCCCGGTTGGTTCGGAAAAGAAACTGTCTCGGAAGAATCATCCCAGTAGGAGGAGCGTTGGGTTGCGTGTCACCAGGTTACCTGGTGGCACATGCTATTGCGGGGGTCCATAGTTAATAGGACCTATGGTTTACATAAAAAGCTATATGTTTACCACTTTTTTCTAACAAAATCTGGTCCCAGTAACTATGGACCCCCCGTAATAGGGTAGAGTCGCACCTATTTGCCTTCTGGGGCTCCTCGCTTGAGAAGCTGTGCACTACACTAATAGCAAGTCACCCCCAAACCATCCCTGAAAACAGGACGTAGTGCAATGGTTGATGAGTAATCCCATGACCTAGGTATACAAGTTTGTTTGTTTTTTTTGCATGACATTTAGTAATGTAATTCCCACAATGTTCGGCTTTTTAACCCCTTCAGTACTGCAGTCCCGATTTGGGGACAAACCACACTAATTCCGAGTACTTTGTCCCCAAAATGGGACTGCATTCGTGAAAGAGTTAAGAAGGTCCATCGTTGAGAAATAAAATTGGTCTAAAATTGCTCGTACCTTGGTTGGTGTAGCACGTGTGTTGATACGGTGCTATTAATAGTGGAATGTTGCGGGTATTGGTTTCGCTGATGATGCTTCCGTTGGAAGCTCTCAATCAAAAACTCTTGTCCGCTCCCTTACCAGAAACGTGGTGGAAGCCGATTCTACCCCGCTGTTTCGCTGTTGCTGCTGCTGTTTTGCTGCTGCGGCGAATTGTTCACTGCAATGCTTTTGCTCTGCATCTCAGATAATTGCTTGCTCCTCTCGTTCCCCACACTGCGCAGGCTTTGTGGTCGGCGGCCATGGCCTATCTGGGCTTGCTCCACCTGCTCGTCCTGTACAAGACTGTCACGTGCTGACGAGGGTGTCACTTTTTCTAGCGAGGAGGATGATGGATGGGCGGGGGGTGGGGGGGTGTACTCGTTGTTATTCATGGGCTAAATCGTAAGGCCTGAGGGGGAGGGGGCTCCTGCTGCTGTAACATAGTATGTACTTGGGACATATAGCATCCAACATGCAGCACGAGTAGCGATAGCTTAGCGGTATGTTGTTTTTCATAGTCCCTCCTGTGTATGGTGGGTTTATTTGAGACTACTGTTTGCACCAGTGCCAGGCCGCACACTTGTTTTCTCGCGTCCATTCCGATGCACCTCGTCCTCCCTTCCTTTCTTCCTTCCTGCTTACGACCGAATGAACCAATCGATCAACAATTGTAGTCAAAAACACTCGCACAACATCCACGCATGACACTCCTTCGATCCACGACCAAGTCGCCGGAGGGAGCCCAACCGCTTTCCGGGGTACCCCCACTGGTTGTTTTCCCGAAACCTTTCGGACTTCGGATTGACCTTATATCCGTTGAAGGATTGTGAAAAACTTGAAACCGAGTGCATTCCAACGGCTCTTCGGAAACAAGTAGAATTGCCTTTATACTGGGGGGGGGGGGTGCTCTGGGTGGATACGCGGAATTCGTGGGGCAGAAGACGGGGATGGAGGATTGAGTTTGGGACTGTTGGGCGCGCGTTCAAGACTTGTTTTTTTTTTACGTTGAGACGCGCTTCTGTGTTTCCTGTGGTGGACTTGGCTTTTGCTTTGCCTTTTTCGCCTCCTCGAGTCGCTGGTGAAGTGTGACGTGTGACGTGCGGCACGTGACGGATTCCGGGTGCTAAGTGACATGTAACGTGTGACGCGTGACGTGTGACGTGTGACGCGTGACGGGTGACGGATGGTGTTCGACCTACAATGTGCGAGCGTGAGGGGTGATGTGTGACGTGTGACGGGTATTGTGGGGCGTGTGACCGGGCGCACAGCTCCATCGTACTGCACGAACAAGCAGCTCTATACATATAACGTGATAACATACCAGGTACAGACTGAAAGGGCGAGAGCACGAGTGGGTAAATTTCGATGAAAATCGACGAGCAGTGGGAAAACTGAAGCCTATACGTATACGTATGTATGCGCGGTTAAACCCAAGGCATGTACCGGCGGGGGAGGGGGGATGTGCTCGATATCATGCATGGCCGTAGTGGTATGACCATAGACCCTCGCATCCCTACAATGCCGGGACGGACCCCGTTGGGTTTTCACCAACCAAACAAACATTGTTTGCACCAAGCGCGAAGCGCCGTGAGGTGTCCGGCGAGTCGCATGAAGGGTGCGCTACATCCTACCAAGCACCGCTTGTGAGGTGGACTTGCCTATGGATGACAGCTTCAATGAGGTTTAATTTCCGATGTAGCCACTTCCAGAGACAGCAATGGGAGTGCTACGTAACTGCCCCTTGGGTGCCTTAGGATATAAACACTACAGTACGTGATACGATAATTCCTCTTCTGTGGAGCAAAGGTTCTCCACCCCGCACAAATGATCTAACTCGACTACCAGCTGTGGCCGACCGCAAAAGAAAAAAGGTACGAGTACCCCTGTTGTCTATTACAGTAATAACTCAAGTAGTGAACGGCATGTTTTACAC
Source organism: Macrocystis pyrifera (assembly GCA_031763025.1). Taxonomy (NCBI): domain Eukaryota; class Phaeophyceae; order Laminariales; family Laminariaceae; genus Macrocystis; species Macrocystis pyrifera. The sequence continues at coordinate 501,578 of JASSKH010000026.1, forward strand.
TGTCGTTGCCAACCGACGCCAACCCAACCATCTAGAAGCAAAATTAATTTCCTGTCCTAACGGACAAAATGACAAAACACGGTACACCAGCGCTTTTTTGCCAGTTTTCGGTACGAAAACTCAAACCAGGCCATCAGGGTACACCAAACCCAAGTTAGATGGCATTTCCTCTCAAGGTATACCGTTTTTTTTTTGGCGAAACATTCATGTCCGTCCGTCTCACGGAGCGCAGCTGTGCCTTGCCGACTCGACTCCGACGTACCGCCGCCTTGAGCGTCTCCCGTGTTCTTCACATGTGTGTTGAAACGTTTTGATTTTTGATGTGATATTGCTTCTCGATTAGGACTGCCTGCCTTCTTGTTTCCCTCTTTTCGCTAGAAATAATTTTGTAGAAATGTTGCACGGCGCGTCCAGCCTTTCGAATTCTGCGCGGCTACATTTATATTAACTGTTCGGTCGACAGAGTGTTGTTTACGGGGTGCATGTACGTGACGATCATCGGCGAGAAGTCTACTTGAATGCCTTTTGTCATCTTTGACTTCACGGCTGCGTTTTATTTGGTGTAGGTGTGTTCGCGACACGTCGAGGTCATCGCAATCTACGCGATGCGACTGTGACGTTTTGTTTATGTTTTTTGCTTCGAAATAGCGGCAACAGCAGCATCTGCAAACAAGTAATATTCTACGTGGCAAATATCGACGTCGCGAGAGAATTGTCATACCGCCGGCCAACCTTTTGTTATATGGTAAAACCCTAGGGAACAGCGGGGCAACCCTTGCCCTGCCCTACAATAACATATAGGCGGGGGATGGGGGGGGGGGCACCTGTTATGATGGTTATTAGTATTTCAGCAATATAGTCCAGAAGGCCACTGAGAGTAACGAAAGCCTCCCATGTGTTGAGCTTGAGCTGGAAAATCAATCTGATGACCAAAAATACAGAAAAAAACGTGCTTGATTTCGTCTTGCTTGCCTCCTCATGAAGGCCAAGGCTGTGCAACAAGAGACGCGTTTACACCTTATCTCACCTGTGCCTACGCTTGACGTCGGGTTTTGGTTTTGGGGTGAGGTATAGATAGACAGCTTATTATCGTGTGGTGGAAAGACTCTTGCAGGAAACGAGTGCTACCGTGAAGCGTATGTATGCGTAATGGTATCATGTCAAACTTTGTTGGCCGGATGGGATCTGTCGCTACTGCTGCTGTACGTAGTCGCTATCAATAGCTAGCTGTGTGATGACTGATTACACGGCTGGCCCTCCCTTCTTAAAGACTTGCACACAAAACATTTTATACATCTCATAAGTTTACCTGCATACTAAACGGCAAACAAATGTAGGTATTAGGTGCGTAGGATCCAGTCAAATCTTACTACTACTACATACTGCTGCTACTGCTGTACTACTGCTCGTTGCTGTAGATCGTGATCTACTACTGCTCGTATATTTCCCATGTATACTCATATGCGCATGTATATGTATGCTGCTATTCAACTATAATAAATAGTAGTAGTAGTAGCCCCGGAGAGCGAGAGGAAACCCCTGTCCACACTTATTTCTCAAGTTTTTTCGTGCACCAGTTCGAACCCGGTTCGTTTCTTCCACCTTGGTCGAGCCTGTCTTTACTCCGAGGATGTAGGCACCTAAGTCTAGACTTTATCTCTCGCGGCTCAGGTAGTGTAGGAGTTGAACCCACTAAAACCTCTTAATAGTCTTCCCAGCTTGACCCAGTACACGAGTCACCCTACCCATCTGGGCGTCATTTAAATAGTAGTAGTAGTAGTAGTAGTAGTAGTAGTAGTAGTAGTAGTACCTCTCCTACTTCTATTAATACTGCTTGTGTGTGGTATCACAGCCCGCCGGTGCCAGATACCTGGTACGTACGTACGTACACACCTACCTACCGTGGGATCATGTATGTACATACAGTTAGATTTCATACCCCAGTACAAGTACCAGTATCTGGTAGAGACTACATACGTAGGACTCGGTATCGAAAAAAAAAAAAAAAACCGTACGAGCTCGGACATCAAACTTGTATAGGTACGTGATTTTTTTTTTTTTTTTGATAAATTTTGAAATACGTCAGCTGTGAGTTCGACTGATTAAATAGTTGATACTCAAATAGTAGTCATTCCCATTGCAGATCATGTTGATTCAGTTGGTTTCTTGTGTGTGTGGGATCTGCATGATGACACGGCTGGCTCTTTTCTTGCACAACAACAAACCCAGTACAAACAAGAAAACGGCGAAAAAAGATACCACCAGGTAGCAGGTGCAGAGGATCCAGCCAGATAGATCTTTTTTTTTTTTTTTTTTTTTTTTTTTTTTTACTCATCACCTTTACTTTCCAGCCCACTCGTAGGAGGTTTTACCCTCGACGATCTTCTGGACAAGCCGTGGTCACAGGTGTCGTCCCTTCTCCCCCCCGGTACGTGCCTTTATTTTTTGTCGCGCATAGGGTTCAGCATTCCCACCGCTCGTCGATTTTCATCGAATGTAGCTAACTCACGCTTTCGCGCTTTCCGCTTATCAATTTTTTGTTATGCAAGAAAAAATCCCTATGAGCATGCACTCGGTGAGACTTGAACCCACGAAATTGATCTTGACAGGCACGCGGACCACCTACCAAGCCACCGGGGACGCCGGTTCTACAGCACAGGCACCTACGAGTATAATAGTAGGTCGTGATTCGCCTGTTGTTCTTCAATGACGCGGCATGTGACGGCCGGAGCGATGGGCACAAAACAGCAACAGGCACGGGTTATCTGCTGCTATTGTCTGGTTAGACCGGGGCGCTTCCTTCCTGTGTGTGTCACCGGTGAATCAACATGTCCGGAAATATAAAGACCGCGTACAGTGCAGCATTATTCATACCTAGATAATGAATCTCAAACGGACCTTACATTTCCGGACAAAGTGGTATTCGCTACATATCACTTAGCATTATTTAATAATAATTTTGCCATGTATCTTTCGTACCCGGGACTGTTAGCCACCCGGGACTGTCACGGCTACAGAATAGAGACGCACCGAGTCGTAGCCGACCAGGGTGCGAACCTTCCCCCCCTGCTCACAACCAAACTCGCCCTCTTGTGACCTTTCTCGAGCAGCATCAAGTATCTTCCTTCTACTGTACTGCACACAAAAATCAAGACAAAAAACTTTCGCCACCATCTGATAACATCATGGCCCTGGCATCATCATCAGCAGCATCGTCTGGTCCGAGTCTGGCCGCTGGTACTACGACTACTACTACTTCTGGTTCGAACGCCGCAGCCGCAAGCACCACCATCGCCAACAGCGGTGGCGGTGGCAAGGAGCAAGTCGGGGCACTGACGGTAAGCTGGTCTCCGCCAGTGTGGGTATTAGTAGTCCTTGCTTGTACCGCTATAATCATACCGTAGCAGCTCTCTTCTCCCTCATAATCGCAGTGTTCGTTTTTTTCGGCCGATACAGCAGTCTATTACAGCGTACAGCGGCAGCAGTAGATGAACGCCCGGTACGAGTCGTAAGTACACCCTGCAGTACGCACAGCAGCAGCAGCAGCAGCGGCAGTACCTGCTATGCTGTAACGAAAACCTGTTGTACCTGTGCAGTACTACAGCCGATAGAATATTTGAGCTGGCAAACGTTTGGGCGGAGGCAGGCCACGAAGAAGGTGCTATAATATTAATAACAATACTACAGCTAGCTGTGTATTCGAACACGGCGAGTTGACTGATCGACAGAATACATCGCACGCACACATTTTTTCGGCGTACGGAGGAGCTGGTTTATACCAGGTGCCAGGTACCAGGCGGTACACTGTTTCGCTGCTGCAGTATCTAGCTGTATGTATGTAGTTGTATATATTGTCTGTAGTAGAGCAGTGTATATGGGTCCAATGAAAAACACCAACGAGTATGTACGACATGTGAAAAGCAGGCCTTGCAACCTATACCACTCCATACCTCAATATAAGGAGCTTTTTAACTTGATGTTACTGTTGAAACGAATCTTATATTTAGGTACATAATGGTATCAGGTAATTGTGATGACGAGACACCATCCTTCATCAGTATGCACTCTATCTACTAGTATAGTCTATTATATTAATAGCGCATCTTTATACACGTGTAGAAGACTTAGTCGAATAGGTAGCGTACCGGTAGTCTCCTGTTGCGGATATCAGGGCGGGAGTATATTGACCTACATCCGTTCGGGCCCTGAAGCCGTCCACAAAATACGTCCCATCGTGTTTTACCGTCCCGTCGTGAAACCTGTACCTGACATTTATTTGCCGTCCCGTTGTCCCGTCCCGTCGTGAAAAAATGTATTTACCCTCCCGTCGTATTATTTTTCCTGTTTCGTTTTATTCATTCCATTTATTATATTCGTATTCGCCCTGTTTCTACGTTTCTACAAGTACAGTAGTCGTAACTCAGATCCGGGGTAAGATGTCAGACTCTTCTCCCCCCCTCCCACTCCCCACTACAGCTCGTACCTTGATTTAAACCGGGAGAAGACTTCAGCCCTTCCTCTCTTCCCTCGTCGACTCGCGTCGACATGCATGAAAATATATATCTGCCGTTCCGTCCCGGCGTTAAAAAGAAAACTCGCTTGACATTTTTTACCGTCCCGTTCCGTCGACAAATTGTTGTACACCCACTCTCCCGTCCCGTCTCGCTCAGCCATCAATCTTGCATCATCATTTTCACCGCCCCACCTGTATCCAGCGTGGACTGTATTTACTTCCCTCCAGAGCGATATATATATCATCATCGATCATCAGGCATATATATATGTGCACACCTACCTGGTGATGGTGGTGGTGGTCAGACGTGACGTTCTTGCCGTGCCAAACGTACTTGCATGACTACTTTACTCCTCCCAGCGTGCTCTAAGGGAAACTCCGTGTTGTCCACGTTTCAGCACGAAGTTCTTCCAGAGCGCGCTGGCAGGAGTAAGTAGTCGCCCAGTGCGTGTTACGTACATGGCAAGAGCGTCACGTCTGACCACCACCACCACCACCACAACCACTAGGTGCGCGCACATGTATGCATCCATGATGATTGATCATACAAACCACTCTGGACGGAAATATAGGAGTAGGAACGGTGCTCCATCTATTACGGGGGTCCATAGTTAATGGGACCAAATTTTGTTAGTAAAACTAGTTAAATATATAGGCTTCTGTGTGTACCATAGGTCCTGTTAACTATGGACCCCCGTAATAGAAGAGGGATGCGTGGTCAACGGTCAAATGACTATTTAAGGCAAGCAACAAAAATGAATACGCCCCCCCTTGACTGTATGGAGCGTTATAACGGTTGTTAACGATGCGCATGCATCGCCAACATGCTACAATTATATATCACCCTACATTCCAGAGGAAAGTCCAACCGCCCTTACTTTTCTGAACAGAGGGAGTACCACAGGTAGCACGTAGGTACACTGTACACAATAAACGATACCGATAACCGCCACCACACCGCAAATTGAACAATAATAATACTACTATTAATATTAAGAGTCATTCTTATCGGAGAGCTTTTTTTCCATAATTTCCACGTTTTTTTTTCGCGCAATTTTCTAATCCTCCAGATTTTCCTGATTTTTTGTTTTCCAAATATGCGAAATTTTAACAAACATGATTTTTTAGCTTCTGGAGAATTTCTAATAACCGTCACCGCACCGCTTTCCTAATGATATTCGCTGTTGTTGTTGTTGTTGTTGTTTGTGCCCCTCCCTTGTGGGCTATACGCCCACGGTATACGGGCTTCCAACTGCACGCAGGTCCAGAAGCAGGAGCAGCAGCAGTTCCAGCTGCGTTCCTCGTCCTTCTCCTCCTCCTCCTGCTTCTCCTCCTCCTCCTCCTCCTCCTCCGGTGGCGACGACGTCGTCATCATGCACGTGGAGCGAGAGATCGTGGAGTTGTTCCTGATCCACACCCAGTGCTCGTTTGGCGACTTGGCCGAGTACTTCTTGGATACCCCCATGACCGACTACGTCGAAGTATGCAGGAAGGACCTGTCGTTCAGCATGCGGAGCCCGCTCTTGTTCCGGAAGCCGGAGACGAGGAAGGCCATCAGGGCCGTTCTGGTCAGCGCGGCAGAGGAGATACCGGCAGACATGCTAGAGATCAGCAGGGGGTGGCCCGCCCTGGACTCGCCGAAATTGTCCGCCGAAGTCATGATGCACCTCGGCAAGACGGGCTTTTGCGAGAGCACGGTGGGAGGCGTGGCTGTCCGCTGCGTTGTGCACGGCGAGAGTGTCGTCTCACACGACGACCAGGTGCGCGCATGCATGATGATCGACATCCCTCCGGACGGAAGTATGATGTTGAATTAAGTATTGAAACGAGGATTACATTTCCGTTCAGAGTGGCGCTTCGGTATGTAGTCTAAGTCTAACAGTGTCACTCTATCTAGTATAGTATTTTGTATTTTTGCAACAAAATCTGGTACAGTAGTGGTTAAATTTCTCTCTTTCGGTATCTCTTTATTTTTTGTGTTTCCGTCCTTCTTCCGGCCTCTCTCTCTTTATCTGTGTCTCCCTGTTACTTCGTTCTTCAAGTAGCCACTACTGTATTACTATTAATAGATATTGTCCCTCGTCGTCACGTGTTCTTTTTTCATCGTCATTCTATGTCTACTCCCTTTTATGCTTTATCTACGATACTCTTACGTGTTGTCTTCACTCCTTCCTACATCTTACTATTAATATGTACTCGCTACTGTATTCTGTTTGCTTACTTCGCCATACCATTCGTCTCGTTTGCTGGTACTCCTGTAGGCGCTGTTGACTTGTTCGGCTTGTTTTTGATGAGTTTTTCGTACCCGGTACGTTGTCCTTGCTTTTGCTTACCTCGAACCATTTGAGATGGTTTCGTTTTTTTCGCTGTCTCACAGTGTGTAAACACATAATTTGACAATTTGCACGTGTATGATATCTCTCTAGTCGGCGAAGCCGCGACCACCGCCCGCCCCCCGCCCGGCTGGTGAGGGGAGGGTCCCGCTGGAGACGCCCTGCCGGAGGCATGTTTTGACGTGATTTGGCTTCACTAGATTAAAAAAAAATCGTTGTTGGCTCTGGGTCGTATCTCGAAGGCAATGTTTGGATCAGGGGTGGTAGATTGATTGACTCAGGAAAAAGTCGAAAAAGCGAACAAAACGTATGTATGGTCATCATGGTGATTCAGGCGTGTACGGAATGCTGCGGCTGTGCTATTATTTATCTTCTCTCTTCTAATCCGCCCGTTTCAATGGGTCTCCTTCAAATTATGAGGTGTTTTAGTGGGACGAACGTATACTGCCAGCATCCTGGAATCCTTGCACCTCGCTCAGCTAGGGGATATGTACCGCCAGGACCGGTGTACAGCCAGTATATACTGGCCAAGTACCGAGCCCGACCAAACCGTGACTATATTCCCAGCCAGAGTGGGTGGTATATCTGCACCTATCACTATTAAGAGAACGAGCAATGAGAAAGGCAGGCCGACATTTTTGGGAAAATAAGACATTCGAGAGTTTATACGCTGAAGTTGCTGTAGTGTTCATACCGTAGAACTCCACTACAAAGTAAGAAATCCAGCCTGGAACAGTTGTCCTGTTTCCTAATTCAGTAGGTGCACTGCCGTATCATCCTGTGTTACTATTACTGAGGACCACAGTAAATAGGACCTAAGATACACGAAAAAAAACTGTATGTTTCCCAATTTTTACTATTAACATTTGGTCTTATTTACTATGGTCCTTCGTAAATTCTATCATATCGACAACGACAACCAACCGTCACTACACCGCTTCCTTATGATATTTATTGTCTGTTGTTATTGTTATTGTTGCTGTTGCTGCTGCTGTTGATGTCTTTGTTGCGCCCCTCCCTTGTGCGCTATTTAGCTCGAAGTACGGGCATCACTGCTCCCGCAGGTGCAGCAGAGGCAGCAACAACTGCAGCTACAGCGCTCCTCCTCCTCCTCCTCCCCCGGCGACGTCATCGTGCACGTGCCGCAAGAGATGTTGCAGTGGTTCGTTGCGAATTCCAAGTATTCTGTCAGTCAGATCCCCGGCCTCCTGGATAGCATCATGGACCTGGCCATCGAAAAAAACGCCGACAAAAACATCCTGATCAGCATGAAGTCGCCGAAATTGTTCAGCAGGCCGAGCATCAAGGAGGATATCAAGGCCGTTCTGGTCGATATTTTTGTGGGGAAATTGCCGTGTTGGATCGCGGAAATGAGAAGGAAGTCGCCCGTCAGGGGCACGCCGAAGGTGCCCGCTAACGCCATCAAGGATCTGGACAGCACGCACTACTTCCAGCGCACGCTGGGAAGATTGGTCCTCCAGTATGTCCATCACGGCAAGGGTGGTACGCCCGACCACCACCAGGTGCGCGCATGCATGATACCACGTGTTAGGCCAGGAAGTAAAACTTCTGTATGACGCTTCTGTTCTGTGAACAGCACTTACAGGTTCTGTAGTTTAAGCAAAACATTTTTTGTGTTTGGGCAATAAATTGGCATTTGCATTTCTCTCTTTCGCTTTTTGTTTCGGTGTTCTCATTCTTCTTCGTCCCTTTTCCGATCTCCCCTCTCTCTCCCTCCCTATTCTTGGTTCGTTTGGGCAGTAGCCACTCACTGCCGTTCCTCTGCATCACGTGTTCTCCGTGCCTGATTTTGATCACTTGTTTCCATAACAAAGTATTTTTGCGTAATTTCTATTCTGCTGTCTCCTTCCAAGATTCCGTTCATTTCCTTGTTTTGGCTTGTTTTCGTTGAGTGTTTCTTACCCGGTACGTGCGTTGTCATTACTTACTCCTGATTACGAACCTCTTTCTGTTTCGCAGTAATTTACCAAATACCTGGCAATTTCTACCGGGCATGTTATATCACTGTGTAGCATGAAAAATGAGAACGGACTCTGGCTTTGCTAGTATGGTTGAGGCAATGTAGAAATCACAATTGTTTTTCAAAGGTTTCACGAGATAACATGCACACATCACGATGTCCTTCCTATGTATGATACTTGTGCTCAAATATGCTATTATCTCTTTTATTTGTAGTACTGCATTGCACATAAACATAATTATCACTCCATTTCCAAGTACATTGCCCCCAAAATGCGAGTGCAGTCTTAAAATGATCAATTAGAAGATTGGTATTTCGCGGTTTCGTCGAAACCTCTCTCGGCCTTCTTGTTTATACTGGTTTTAGGGTAGGAGGCGGCCAGTCAAGGGATCAAACCGCGGTCTCTCCTATGCACGTATCAAATGGAGGTATGAAAAGTCTACTGTTCGTATTCGGCCAAAACACAGAACCCATTGTTATCTACCCAAGAGGTGCATGAAAAAGATGAACGTTTTTCTCCCAGAAAAAAAGTCGAAAAACTTCTGTGCGTTGTGAGTTTATCACCGCCCTCATGCCACCTTTCCCCCCTCCGCCCCCGGCCCATATCAACTTTCGTGCCACCCTCCTCCCCCGCCCCATATTATGTTTCGTCCTCCGCCCCCGCCCCACATCACGTTTCGTCCCCCGCTCTCGCCCCACATCATGTTTCGCGCCCCCTCTGCAGTAGTTTGGCTTAGGAAAAACTCCTCGTGATGAAAAGTTCGTGTACAACTTAACTATTCATATCATATCGTATGTACTGATGCTGTATTACGTCGTGATTTCTGCACAGGAAACATACCTCGTCATAAAATGTACATGGCATAGCAGTGTTATAGCAGAGCATCCCGGGACGGTTATTGTATATCGATTGAGTGGTTTTTCCACTGCTCAAGCTGCATCACTGTTTCTGATATCCCATCTACGTATAAAATGGTCTGGCCTTTTATCTTATTTTTTGCGTCGAGCGACGATACACGTAGGCGCTTGCTTGAAATCTCTCGGCCATATAAACGGTGCGGCCGTTCTATGACACGTTCCGGGTCGCTTCGGAGAACGCCAACCCCTGCACAAGCTGTCTTGTTGCATGGATCCAACTCGTCTCTGTTGCGTCGACCTATGATACCTGGTACCTGGTATGTGTATATTCTACACAAGCGTCGCGAAGTACTCGTTCCACAGCGAATACCCTAGCGCTAAACCTAACCCTATCCCTATCCCTCACGCGTCCGTGTCGCGTCTGCGCTCCGGTTGCACCGACAACCCTGACCCAGGTGGTAGACAAGGTCAGCGCCGAGCCATCACTGTCGATGCTCCTCGAGGACAAGGGCTCCGCCGACGTCTTCGTCCCCGAGCCGCCCGAGCCAGCGTCGCCATCGGCTATTAATAGCAGCCAGGCCGACAAGACAGCAATCGTCAACGAGGGAGTCATCGCGGATGCCTCTGCTATCAACAGCGACGACTCCTTCGACTTCTACGACGACAACGACTCCGACTCCAACGACTCCCGGGGGTCCGACATGCCTCCGCCCCTCCTTTCCTCGTGCACCGAGAAGGGGGCCACCGACTCCCCAGCATCGGCATCGCCCCCGTCACCGTCGTCGCCCATGGCTCACAGCCGGGCCGACAAAGCAGCAACCAGCGCCACTGAGGTCGCCGTGGATGCCTGTTACATGAGCAACAACAACTCCAACGACTCCCCGGGGCCCGACAAGCCTCCCCCGCCACCCCTTTCCTCTTCCAGCGATGAGGGATATGCTACGCCGCCGCCGACCCCGCCGCTATCACCATCGCTGGCTTCTTCGTCCTCAATGGGCGACGACTACCCGCCGCCGCCGCCACCGGACGATATCGAATCGCCGCCGCCGCTCGCGTTGGCGCCGTCGCCGTCTACACCGCCGCTCGCACAGCTACCGCTGCCATCGCCTCTGGCTTCTTCCCCCCCCATGGAGGACTCGCCGCCGACTCCGAGGACCTTCTCGGACAACCCTCTGGGAGGCATGTTCTCCCCCCCCCTGGACAAGGCCGCAGTAACGAACGTCATCCAGGACATTCTCTGCTGTAGGATGGCGACCAACAACAGAAACAAGGCCGCCACGGTAACGCAAGAAGTCAAGAGGGGGTGCGTTAGTGGCGAGAGCATGGAATGGCTCGTGAGGGGATTGAGGTCCGCGAGGGCCAAGAAGGAGCTGAGGCAGCGCGGGCTGGTCTTCGTGGGGCCCCAGTGGGGAGCCCCCCTGTACAAGACGGGGAACGGGGTGGGCCGCCTGCTGCGCGGGGTGAGTGGGTCGTGTCGTTTCGTTTCGTGTCGTGTCGTGCTGTTGGCAAGAAGTTTCAGTTCAACTATTAATGATGGACCGTAGCTCATCCCTTAAAAGGACGAAATGATATACCTGGTACACAATAGTACTACTAAATAGTAGGTACCTGGTAATTTCTTTTTTCCATCCGTTCTACCTGGCATTTTCTTTTTTCCCTGCACACTTCTCCATCTCCCTCCTCGTTGTGGGTCCGATCTATTATTGTGATAATGTGATATTGTGATAATGTGATATTGTGATATTATCGTGATATTGTCGTGATATTGTGATATTATTGTGATATAGTGATATTATTGTAATGTTGTGATTTTGTGATTTTGTGATATTGTGATATCTGTAGCAGGGTCACATAGCGGGCGCACCCCCCCCCGCCCTCCCGACTACACACACTACTGCTGTGTATTACAGTAGTAGTTCACAATCTCTTGACGCAACTATACACGAGTAGTATTGGCAAACAACAAAAATAGCCAACGCTTGAGTTGACAAGTTGACTATATTACGCGATTATTCTCGATCAGAATTTTCATTATGATGAAAAATTCGAAGTCCGTCATTATTTATTTGATTCTCTTTGCTGAATGCATACAAACGATATTCTCATATTTACAATCGTGATTAAGCAATCAACGACAAAATTAAATCAGCATCCATTCTCATTGCGTTGATTTGTGTCTTCAATGCTTTGACGCTGCTATGCTGCCTTTTTTACATACATACCTCGGGGGACGGGTAAATAATAAAAAGTGAAGGTTAACCCCTTCCGTAATGCTGCACCCTAAATACAACATATATCTGAGTCTGCAGTAGTTCCAAGTCATTTCCCCCACACACGGGAGTGCAGTCCTAAAGGTGTATATTAAGCTGACCATACTGTACTGTAGTGTACTTACACACACATGAAATATCTGTGTCGCGTGTTAATTCTACCTCGGTTGCAGTAGATGCAGCTCCCGATCGCATGGTACAAACCTCACCTAGCCATCTCCCACCCACCCTGAAAGTGTGAATATCTCAACTCTACGTCATTCTAAGCGCGAACCGCAACACCTTGGCCGCTCGCTTCCCTTGTCATCCCCCCCGCCCCATTGGCATCATCATCATCATCACCATTATCATCATCATCATGATCACCATCGCCATCATCATCATCATCATCATCATCATCATCATCATCAGGTGGCCAAAAAGCACGGGGCCGGGACGAAGTTCGTGGTGTGCGTGTCCTCCTCTGGCTCCTCCGGGAACAGCACGAGTACCTCGAACACCAAGATGATCACCGGCATCATCTCCTCGGCTTCATCTAACACAGCATCCGCAGCAGCATCATCGGGCACCACCGGCCACATCGAACCGGTCATGGACGGTGATGTATCCACTCTCCAGGACTGGTCCAACGTCCGCGGCAACCTGGACGACGGCCCCCGGCTGTGGGCCTGGGTCTACTAGGGGGGAGGGAGGCGTGTCTCCACACCGCACTATAATGGACGGGTGTGTCCGCACTATAGAGGGAGGGAGGGAGGGAGGGTGGGTTAGGTTGGTGGGGTAGAAGGGAGGGAGGGAGGGAGGGAGAGAGGGAGGGTAAGGTTAGTGGGGTTGGAAGGGGGGTGGAAGGGGGGTAGGTGGATGGATGTGTCCGGCCGGCTTGGGTCCAATATTAATAGGGGGGATGTATCTACCGTACCCTATCGCCGTATAGGGGGGGGGGGGGGGGGGGGGGGGGGGGGGGGGGGGGGGGGGGTGGGGGGGGGGGGGGGGGGGGCGTACTCATTTGTTGCTTGCCTTAGTCATTTGACCATTGACCACGCATCCCTTTCGAGACGGAGGGGGGGAGGGAGGGTTGTATGGATGTGTCCCCCGGGTAGGGGTGGGGGGATGGGAGCGTTACGGGGGGGGGGGGGGGTACTCATTGTCATACATGGCCGTTGTCGTATGACCATAAGGTGGGGGATACAAAAAAACGAGAAAAAATTGACACACGACACATATATATGAAAGTGTGGTGAGCTTAAACTTTATTTTCTCTCGTAAAAAACGAAACAAAAAAAAGGGTTCGGGGGGGGCTGGTGGGAGGGGGGTGGAGAAGGAGAGTGGGTGGATTGTTGTGGTTTGTGGGGAAGGTAAGCGTGTCTTATATATGAATAGAAGCAATTCGTGATGCGAATCGCTGCACGCGGAGTGCGGTTTTCCATCCGAAGGAGGAATGAGTTGGCTGTGTCGGCGGTTGGGTAGCGTCCTCCCTCCCCCCCTCCCCCTCACTCCCTCCCTCCCTTGTACCGAAGAGATATACGTGGTAACGGTTTTTCGTTTGACCTGTAGAGACTAAGAGTTACCAGTTTCAGTCGATGCACAGCAATAGCAGCTACGTAAATACAAGAATTCGTGTATATCGTGATGAGGAGATTGAGTATATATAGGTCAGACATTGTACCCGATAATATCGAGTGGGCTGCGTTTGAAGTGTGAAGACTGAGACCTGGAAGCTCAGTCGATGCACAGCCTTGCAGTAGTTGCAAAGCTATCATAATGCGTACCTGGTAGGGGGTGAGATATTGGAATCATAATAGTACCACGCTGAGGTGGCGCTGTCCCCTCCTATACACCATTAATAGCAATCACACGTACTATCTGTAGTGCTATTATTGGTCTGGCCTTGCACGCGGCTTGCGACTTGCCATCCGGGCGAGGAACGAGTTTTGGCTCTGCGTGCAGTTGAGTTGAGTGTGTATTGTCACACACATTTTACCGAAGACATGATGGAGTTGAAGACTGAGACTCGTAGTTCTTAGCCGATGAACACACACAGCAGTAGAGCAAACGCATACCAGGTACATAGCACAGGGTGGGGTGATATCGGTATATGCCGGTGTCTGCTACTGGTATATAATTATAATGTAAAAGCATGTATACGTTATGAGGAATTATTAGTGCCCGGTACCTGTCTGTTCTATTATTAAAACATGACGGCATTCTGGAGTCTTTGACGTTGTGAAATTGTGCCAGGTGTATATGTACCGAACATATATATATACCGAATGCCGTTGGGTCGGAGAGGTTTCACTACGATAATACCGTGGTACGTCGTATGGGGAGATGTTAGTGGTCAAATTTTGAACGGGATTATGTGATTGGTGCGAAATCGTAGGTCGATCGGTGTTGTCATCCAGGGTCACTACGACAGTTATATTCTATTTCGTACCAAGTACCAGGTATACTATGATGTATACTTGTGCAGTTGTGTGTAGTGGGAGACTGTCGAGCTCCTGGGCTACTTCGGTTGGGGTTGTGGTGGTTGGGGTTGGGGCTGATACTGGAGTTGGGGTTGGGGTTTGGGTCGGGTCGGTGTGCGGCAGCGCATGGATGGTGGTGGGTGGGTGGGTGGGTGTGTCCACTATTGACAGTGACACGACAAGCAGAATAACTGCTTACTACGTTGGGGTTGGGTCGGCTTACTCTGAACGAGGGTTCTGATAAGGAATATATATATATTGTACTGGTGTTACGTTAAGATAAACAACGTAAGATTTGACTTCCTTGTTTGGTTCTGTTTGTGGGACTCCTTGTGCCTACTGACTGTGAGTGATCGATATTTGAGCTGGACGTAGTCGGAGGGATTTCTATTATAAGTGTAAAACTAAGATGGTGTAAGTTAAGTTAACGTTATCCTGAGAGTTGACTTCCTGGTTGGGTTTATTTTGTGTGTTTTCGTGTTCGTACTGTAATATTAATAGCTGTTGTCCATCTGAGGGAACGATGTTTGAGCTGGACGTTGTCTGAGGGCCAAGAGAATGATAATGGTGATGATAATGAAAACAAAACAATGATAAGAAACGATGATGAAGGCTTCTTTTCTAAATAATGCCAATGCCTTTTTGACACTGTCGGCCTTTGTGATGACTGATGACACGGCTGGCCCTCTCTTCTCGCACACAAAACTTTTATACATCTCATATAATAGCATAGAAAACCGCAAACAAATGTAGAGAGTACAAGGTGCGTAAGATCCAGTCAGATCTTCTACTACTGCTGCTAGACTGCTTGTGCTGTAGATCGTGATCTGCTGCTCGTATGTGTCCCAGGTTTGCTATTACGGGGGTCCATAGTTTGCTTTTACTAACATTTGGTCCTATTAACTATGGTCCCTCGTAATAATATGTACCTGGTATGCTGCTATTCAACTACAATAATAGTAGTAGTAGTTCGTAGTGTTTGAGTCTTATTACGAGGTGTTGGGGGATATATAGCCTCATTTCTTTTGTTTCGAATAGCCGCATCTTCGACCACCTTTTTCCTGGCCGTTTGGGATGAACCTTGTCATCACCCTCCGACCATCTTGTGGTCTGCATACACGACTATTCAGGGTGGGCTAATGTGATATGAGTGGAGTATTCATGGGCTATAGATATATATATAATACGTTGCAGTCTTGTAGTCTCACGAATACGAGAATAATCCAAAGAATGGATTAACCCGGCGGATGTTCCGTTAGTCGAGAGTAACGTTCTTTTAGGAATGTTCCCTAGGGCGGATAGCCCGTTAGACGAGAGTAATGGTCCTTGACGCAGATAGGACTACGAAGTGAGAAGTTCTTATATTAGCAGAAGAACGATCGGTAGCCATAGGAAACTTTTGTAGGCGTACATCAGATAAGAGGAATTCAGGAGAGCTTGTGGCGTGGGGTGGGACGAGTATATCTGGGCGTCGAGTCCCGCCCCCCTACGCCTCACTTCTCTACCAGAACACCTCCTCAGCTCTCGCCATCGATAAGAAGATCTAAATCAGAAGAAGCGAAGCACTGCCTTCCAGCTGCCAGAACAACCTGCGTCCCTTACCACTACCCTAGAGCAGACTCCGCATCACAAGTAGTAGTAGCAGCAGTAGTAGTAGTAGTAGTAGTAGTAGTAGTAGTAGTAGTAGTAGTAGTAGTAGTAGTAGTAGTAGTAGTAGTAGTAGTAGTAGTAGTAGTAGTAGTAGTAGTAGTAGTAGTAGTAGTAGTAGTAGTAGTAGTAGTAGTAGTAGTAGTAGTAGTATAGTAGTAGTAGTAGTAGTAGTAGTAGTAGTAGTAGTAGTAGTAGTAGTAGTAGTAGTAGTAGTAGTAGTAGTAGTAGTAGTAGTAGTAGTAGTAGTAGTAGTAGTAGTAGTAGTAGTAGTAGTAGTAGTAGTAGTAGTAGTAGTAGTAGTAGTAGTAGTAGTAGTAGTAGTAGTAGTAGTAGTAGTAGTAGTAGTAGTAGTAGTAGTAGTAGTAGTAGTAGTAGTAGTAGTAGTAGTGGGTCTACAGGTGTGGTAACACCGATCGTCGGTCGTCGTCGGTACGTGGTAGCAGGTATGATACCTACCTACCTACCTCTCCTACTTACTGCTGCCTGCTGCCTGTTGTGTGGTATCACAGCCCGGCGCCAGACACGTACGCATACGTACACACCTACCTACCGCCCGTGAGATCATATATGAGCTATACGAGTACATACATTTTATTTACATACCAGGTATACATTTCATACCCAGGTACCTGGTGGTATAGACTACATACGTGCGTAGGACTCGGCATCGAAAAAAACGTAGCTCGGACATTGAACTTGTATATACAGGTAGGTATACGTGCATACTACGCACGTGCAACGTACATCTAGAGGAGACAGATCATGTTGATTCAGTTGGTTTCTTGTGTGTGTGGGATCTGCATGATGACACGGCTGGCTCTTTTCTTGCATAACAACCAAACAGTACAAACAAGAAAACGGCGAAAAAAGATACCACCAGGTCTGGTAGGTGCAGAGGATCCAGTCAGATAGATCTACAGCACAGGCACCTACGAGTATAGTGGTAGATCATGATTCGCCTATTGTTCTTCGATGACGCGGCATGTGACGGCCGTAGCGATGGGCACAAAACAGCAACAGGCACGGGTTATCTGCTGCTCTTGTCTGGTTAGACCGGGGCGCTTCCTTCCTGTGTGTGTTACCGGTGAATCACTATGTCCGGAAATATAAAGACCGTGTACAGTGCAGCATTATTCATACCTAGATAATGAATCTCAAACGGACCTTACATTTCCGGACAAAGTGGTATTCGCTACATATCACTTCGCATTATTTCATAATAATTTTGCCATGTATCTTTCGTACCCGGGACTGTTAGCCACCCGGGACTGTCACGGCTACAGAATAGAGACGCACCGAGTCGTAGCCGACCAGGGTGCGAACCTTCCCCCCCTGCTCACAACCAAACTCGCCCTCTTGTGACCTTTCTCGAGCAGCATCAAGTATCTTCCTTCTACTGTACTGCACACAAAAATCAAGACAAAAAACTTTCGCCACCATCTGATAACATCATGGCCCTGGCATCATCATCAGGAGCATCGTCTGGTCCGAGTCTGGCCGCTGGTACTACGACTACTACTACTTCTGGTTCGAACGCCGCAGCCGCAAGCACCACCACCGCCAACAGCGGTGGCGCTGGCAAGGAGCAAGTCGGGGCACTGACGGTAAGCTGGTCTCCGCCAGTGTAGGTATTAGTAGTCCTTGCTTGTACCGCTATAATCATACCGTAGCAGCTTTCTTCTCCCTCATAATCGCAGTGTTCGTTTTTTTCGGCCGATACATTCTATTACAGCGTACAGCGGCAGCAGTAGATGAACGCCCGGTACGAGTCGTAACTACACCCTGCAGTACGCACAGCAGCAGCAGCAGCAGCGGCAGTACCTGCTATGCTGTAACGAAAACCTGTTGTACCTGTGCAGTACTACAGTCGACAGCGTATTTGAGCTGGCGAACGTTTGGGCGGAGGCAGGCCACGAAGAAGGTACTATAATATTAATAACAATACTACAGCTAGCTGTGTATTCGAACACGGCGAGTTGACTGCTCGACAGAATACATCGCACGCACACATTTTTTCGGCGTACGGAGGAGCTGGTTTATACCAGGTGCCAGGTACCAGGTGGTACACTGTTTAGCTGCTGAATGTATGTAGTTGTATGTATGTAGTTGTATATATTGTCTGTAGTAGAGCAGTGTATATGGGTCCAATGAAAAACACCCACGAGTATGTACGCCATGTGAAAAGCAGGCCTTGCAACCTATACCACTCCATACCTCAATATAAGGAGCTTTTTAACTTGATGTTACTGTTGAAACGAATCTTATATTTAGGTACATAATGGTATCAGGTAATTGTGATGACGAGACACCATCCTTCATCAGTATGCACTCTATCTACTAGTATAGTCTATTATAATAATAGCGCATCTTTATACACGTGTAGAAGACTTAGTCGAATAGGTAACGTACTGGTAGTCTCCTGTTGCGAGTATCAAGGCGGGAGTCTTTTGACCTACATCCGTTCGGGCCCTGAAGCCGTCCACAAAATACGTCCCATCGTGTTTTTCCGTCCCGTCGTGAAACCTGTACCTGGCATTTATTTACCGTCCCGTTGTCCCGTCCTGTCGTGAAAAAATGTATTTACCCTCCCGTCGTATTATTTTTCCTGTTTCGTTTTATTCATTCCATTTATTATATTCGTATTCGCCCTGTTTCTACGTTTCTACAAGTACAGTAGTCGTAACTCAGATCCGGGGTAAGATGTCAGACTCTTCTCCCCCCTCCCACTCCCCACTACAGCTCGTACCTTGATTTTAACCGGTAGAAGACTTCAGCCCTTCATCTCTTCCCTCGTCGACTCGTGTCGACATGCGTGAAAATATGTATCTGCCGTTCCGTCCCGGCGTTAAAAAGAAAACTCGCTTGACTTTTTTGGCATGTTATATCACTGTGTAGCATGAAAAATGAGAACGGACTCTGGCTTTGCTAGTATGGTTGAGGCAATGTAGAAATCACAATTGTTTTTCAAAGGTTTCACGAGATAACATGCACACATCACGATGTCCTTCTTATGTATGATACTTGTGCTCAAATATGCTATTATCTCTTTTATTTGTAGTACTGCATTGCACATAAACATAATTATCACTCCATTTCCAAGTACATTGCCCCCAAAATGCGAGTGCAGTCTTAAAAGGATCAATTAGAAGATTGGTATTTCGCGGTTTCGTCGAAACCTCTCTCGGCCTTCTTGTTTATACTGGTTTTAGGGTAGGAGGCGGCCAGTCAAGGGATCAAACCGCGGTCTCTCCTATGCACGTATCAAATGGAGGTATGAAAAGTCTACTGTTCGTATTCGGCCAAAACACAGAACCCATTGTTATCTACCCAAGAGGTGCATGAAAAAGATGAACGTTTTTCTCCCAGAAAAAAAGTCGAAAAACTTCTGTGCGTTGTGAGTTTATCACCGCCCTCATGCCACCTTTCCCCCCTCCGCCCCCGGCCCATATCAACTTTCGTGCCACCCTCCTCCCCCGCCCCATATTATGTTTCGTCCTCCGCCCCCGCCCCACATCACGTTTCGTCCCCCGCTCTCGCCCCACATCATGTTTCGCGCCCCCTCCACAGTAGTTTGGCTTAGGAAAAACTCCTCGTGATGAAAAGTTCGTATACAACTTAACTATTCATATCATATCGTATGTACTGGTGCTGTATTACGTCGTGATTTCTGCACAGGAAACATACCTCGTCATAAAATGTACATGGCATAGCAGTGTTATAGCAGAGCATCCCGGGACGGTTATTGTATATCGATTGAGTGGTTTTTCCACTGCTCAAGCTGCATCACTGTTTCTGATATCCCATCTACGTATAAAATGGTCTGGCCTTTTATCTTATTTTTTGCGCCGAGCGACGATACACGTAGACGCTTGCTTGAAATCTCTCGGCCATATAAACGGTGCGGCCGTTCTATGACACGTTCCGGGTTGCTTCGGAGAACGCCAACAGCTGCACTAGCTGTCTTGTTGCATGGATCCAACTCGTCTCTGTTGCGTCGACCTATGATACCTGGTACCTGGTATGTGTATATTCTACACAAGCGTCGCGAAGTACTCGTTCCACAGCGAATACCCTAGCGCTAAACCTAACCCTATCCCTATCCCTCACGCGTCCGTGTCGCGTCTGCGCTCCGGTTGCACCGACAACCCTGACCCAGGTGGTAGACAAGGTCAGCGCCGAGCCATCACTGTCGATGCTCCTCGAGGACAAGGGCTCCGCCGACGTCTTCGTCCCCGAGCCGCCCGAGCCAGCGTCGCCATCGGCTATTAATAGCAGCCAGGCCGACAAGACAGCAATCGTCAACGAGGGAGTCATCGCGGATGCCTCTGCTATCAACAGCGACGACTCCTTCGACTTCTACACGACAACGACTCCGACTCCAACGACTCCCGGGGGTCCGACATGCCTCCGCCCCTCCTTTCCTCGTGCACCGAGAAGGGGGCCACCGACTCCCCAGCATCGGCATCGCCCCCGTCACCGTCGTCGCCCATGGCTCACAGCCGGGCCGACAAAGCAGCAACCAGCGCCACTGAGGTCGCCGTGGATGCCTGTTACATGAGCAACAACAACTCCAACGACTCCCCGGGGCCCGACAAGCCTCCCCCGCCACCCCTTTCCTCTTCCAGCGATGAGGGATATGCTACGCCGCCGCCGACCCCGCCGCTATCACCATCGCTGGCTTCTTCGTCCTCAATGGGCGATGACTACCCGCCGCCGCCGCCGCCGGACGATATCGAATCGCCGCCGCCGCTCGCATTGGCACCGTCGCCGTCTACACCGCCGCTCGCACAGCTACCGCTGCCATCGCCTCTGGCTTCTTCCCCCCCCATGGAGGACTCGCCGCCGACTCCGAGGACCTTCTCGGACAACCCTCTGGGAGGCATGTTCTCCCCCCCCCTGGACAAGGCCGCAGTAACGAACGTCATCCAGGACATTCTCTGCTGTAGGATGGCGACCAACAACAGAAACAAGGCCGCCACGGTAACGAAAGAAGTCAAGAGGGGGTGCGTTAGTGGCGAGAGCATGGAATGGCTCGTGAGGGGATTGAGGTCCGCGAGGGCCAAGAAGGAGCTGAGGCAGCGCGGGCTGGTCTTCGTGGGGCCCCAGTGGGGAGCCCCCCTGTACAAGACGGGGAACGGGGTGGGCCGCCTGCTGCGCGGGGTGAGTGGGTCGTGTCGTGTCGTTTCGTGTCGTCGTGTCGTGCTGTTGGCAAGAAGTTTCAGTTCAACTATTAATGACGGACCGTAGCTCATCCCTTAAAAGGACGAAATGATATACCTGGTACACATATAGTACTTTTAAATAGTAGGTACCTGGTAATTTCTTTTTTCCATCCGTTCTACCTGGCATTTTCTTTTCCCTGCACACTTCTCCATCTCCCTCCTCGTTGTGGGTCCGATCTATTATTGTGATAATGTGATATTGTGATAATGTGATATTGTGATATTATCGTGATATTGTCGTGATATTGTGATATTATTGTGATATTGTGATATTATTGTAATGTTGTGATTTTGTGATTTTGTGATATTGTGATATCTGTAGCAGGGTCACATAGCGGGCGCACCCCCCCGCCCTCCCGACTACACACACTACTGCTGTGTATTACAGTAGTAGTTCACAATCTCTTGACGCAACTATACACGAGTAGTATTGGCAAACAACAAAAATAGCCAACGCTTGAGTTGACAAGTTGACCATATTACGCGATTATTTACGATCAGAATTTTCATTATGATGAAAAATTCGAAGTCCGTCATTATTTATTTGATTCTCTTTGCTGAATGCATACAAACGAGATTCTCATATTTACAATCGTGATTAAGCAATCAACGACAAAATTAAATCAGTATCCATTATCATTGCGTTGATTTGTGTCTTCAATGCTTTGACGCTGCTATGTTGCCTTTTTTACATACATACCTCGGGGGACGGGTAAATAATAAAAAGTGAAGGTTAACCCCTTCCGTAATGCTGCACCCTAAATACAACATATATCTGAGTCTGCAGTAGTTCCAAGTCATTTCCCCCCACACGGGAGTGCAGTCCTAAAGGTGTTTATTATGCTTACTGTACTGACTGTACTGTACTGTACTGTACTGTACTGTACTGTACTTACACACATGTACATGTACTGTACTGTACTGTACTGTGTCGCGTGTTGTATTCTACCTCGGTTGCAGTAGACTGCACTACACCGATCGCATGGTACAAACTCTGCAGTAGACCTAGCGCATGGTCTCCCACATCTCCCCACCCTAAAAGTGTCAATATCTCAACTCTACGTCATTCTAAGCGCGAATTGCAACACCTTGGCCGCTCGCTTCCCTTGTCTTCCCCCCCCCCCCCCCCCGATTGGGCATCATCATCATCATCATGATCACCAATCATCATCATCATCGTCATCATGATCACCATCGCCATCATCATCATCATCATCATCATCATCATCATCATCAGGTGGCCAAAAAGCACGGGGCCGGGACGAAGTTCGTGGTGTGCGTGTCCTCCTCTGGCTCCTCCGGGAACAGCACGAGTACCTCGAACACCAAGATGATCACCGGCATCATCTCCTCGGCTTCATCTAACACAGCATCCGCAGCAGCATCATCGGGCACCACCGGCCACGTCGAACCGGTCATGGACGGTGATGTATCCACTCTCCAGGACTGGTCCAACGTCCGCGGCAACCTGGACGACGGCCCCCGGCTGTGGGCCTGGGTCTACTAGGGGGGAGGGAGGCGTGTCTCCACACCGCACTATAATGGACGGGTGTGTCCGCACTATAGAGGGAGGGAGGGAGGGAGGGTGGGTTAGGTTGGTGGGGTAGAAGGGAGGGAGGGAGGGAGGGAGAGAGGGAGGGCAAGGTTAGTGGGGTTGGAAGGGGGGTGGAGGGGGGGGTAGGTGGATGGATGTGTCCGGCCTGTACAACGTAAGGCTAGGCTTGGGTCCAATATTAATAGGGGGGATGTATCTACTGTACCCTATCGCCGGGGGGGGGGGGGGGGGGGGGGGTATAAGGGGGGGGGGGGGGGGGGGCGTACTCATTTGTTGCTTGCCTTAGTCATTTGACCATTGACCACGCATCCCTTTCGAGACGGAGGGGGGGAGGGAGGGTTGCATGGATGTGTCCCCCGGGTAGGGGTGGGGGGATGGGAGCGTTACGGGGGGGGGGGTACTCATTGTCATACATGGCCGTTGTCGTATGACCATAAGGTGGGGGATACAAAAAAAAAACGAGAAAAAATTGACACACGACACATATATATGAAAGTGTGGTGAGCTTAAACTTTATTTTCTCTCGTAAAAAAACGAAAAAAAAAAAGGGTTCGGGGGGGGCTGGTGGGAGGGGGGTGGAGAAGGAGAGTGGGTGGATTGTTGTGGTTTGTGGGGAAGGTAAGCGTGTCTTATATATGAACAGAAGCAATTCGTGATGCGAATCGCTGCACGCGGAGTGCGGTTTTCCATCCGAAGGAGGAATGAGTTGGCTGTGTCGGCGGTTGGGTAGCGTCCTCCCTCCCCCCTCCCCCTCACTCCCTCCCTCCCTTGTACCGAAGAGATATACGTGGTAACGGTTTTTCGTTTGACCTGTAGAGACTAAGAGTTACCAGTTTCAGTCGATGCACAGCAATAGCAGCTACGTAAATACAAGAATTCGTGTATATCGTGATGAGGAGATTGAGTATATATAGGTCAGACATTGTACCCGATAATATCGAGTGGGCTGCGTTTGAAGTGTGAAGACTGAGACCTGGAAGCTCAGTCGATGCACAGCCTTGCAGTAGTTGCAAAGCTATCATAGTGCGTACCTGGTAGGGGGGGGTGAGATATTGGAATCATAATAGTACCACGCTGAGGTGGCGCTGTCCCCTCCTATACACCATTAATAGCAATCACACGTACTATCTGTAGTGCTATTAATGGTCTGGCCTTGCACGCGGCTTGCGACTTGCCATCCGGGCGAGGAACGAGTTTTGGCTCTGCGTGCAGTTGAGTTGAGTGTGTATTGTCACACATTTTACCGAAGACATGATGGAGTTGAAGACTGAGACTCGTAGTTCTTAGTCGATGAAACACACACAGCAGTAGAGCAAACGCATACCAGGTACATAGCACAGGGTGGGGTGATATCGGTATAAGCCGGTGTCTGCTACTGGGTATATAATTATAATGTAAAAGCGTGTATACGTTATGAGGAATTATTAGTGCCCGGTACCTGTCTGTTCTATTATTAAAACATGACGGCATTCTGGAGTCTTTGACGTTGTGAAATTGTGCCAGGTGTATATATACCGAACATATATATATATACCGAATGCCGTTGGGTCGGAGAGGTTTCACTACGATAATACCGTGGTACGTCGTATGGGGAGATGTTAGTGGTCAAATTTTGAACGGGATTATGTGATTGGTGCGAAATCGTAGGTCGATCGGTGTTGTCATCCAGGGTCACTACGACAGTTATATTCTATTTCGTACCAAGTACCAGGTATACTATGATGTATACTTGTGCAGTTGTGTAGTGGGAGACTGTCGAGCTCCTGGGCTACTTCGGTTGGGGTTGTGGTGGTTGGGGTTGGGGCTGATACTGGAGTTGGGGTTGGGGTTTGGGTCGGGTCGGTGTGCGGCAGCGCATGGATGGTGGTGGGTGGGTGGGTGTGTCCACTATTAACAGTGACACGACAAGCAGAATAACTGCTTACTACGTTGGGGTTGGGTCGGCTTACTCTGAACGAGGGTTCTGATAAGGAATATATATATATTGTACTGGTGTTACGTTAAGATAAACAACGTAAGATTTGACTTCCTTGTTTGGTTCTGTTTGTGGGACTCCTTGTGCCTACTGACTGTGAGTGATCGATATTTGAGCTGGACGTAGTCGGAGGGATTTCTATTATAAGTGTAAAACTAAGATGGTGTAAGTTAAGTTAACGTTATCCTGAGAGTTGACTTCCTGGTTGGGTTATTTTGTGTGTTTTCGTGTTCGTACTGTAATATTAATAGCTGCTGTCCATCTGAGGGAACGATGTTTGAGCTGGACGTTGTCTGAGGGCCAAGAGAATGATAATGGTGATGATAATGAAAACAAAACAATGATAAGAAACGATGATGAAGGCTTCTTTTCTAAATAATGACAATGCCTTTTTGACACTGTCGGCCTTTGTGATGACTGATGACACGGCTGGCCCTCTCTTCTCGCACACAAAACTTTTTATACATCTCATATAATAGCATAGAAAACCGCAAACAAATGTAGAGAGTACAAGGTGCGTAAGATCCAGTCAGATCTTCTACTACTGCTGCTAGACTGCTTGTGCTGTAGATCGTGATCTGCTGCTCGTATGTGTCCCAGGTTTGCTATTACGGGGGTCCATAGTTTGCTTTTACTAACATTTGGTCCTATTAACTATGGTCCTCGTAATAATATGTACCTGGTATGCTGCTATTCAACTACAATAATAGTAGTAGTAGTTCGTAGTGTTTGAGTCTTATTACGAGGTGCTGGGGGATATATAGCCTCATTTCTTTTGTTTCGAATAGCCGCATCTTCGACCACCTTTTTCCTGGCCGTTTGGGATGAACCTTGTCATCACCCTCCGACCATCTTGTGGTCTGCATACACGACTATTCAGGGTGGGCTAATGTGATATGAGTGGAGTATTCATGGGCTATAGATATATATATAATACGTTGCAGTCTTGTAGTCTCACGAATACGAGAATAATCCAAAGAATGGATTAACCCGGCGGATGTTCCGTTAGTCGAGAGTAACGTTCTTTTAGGAATGTTCCCTAGGGCGGATAGCCCGTTAGACGAGAGTAATGGTCCTTGACGCAGATAGGACTACGAAGTGAGAAGTTCTTATATTAGCAGAAGAACGATCGGTAGCCATAGGAAACTTTTGTAGGCGTACATCAGATAAGAGGAATTTAGGAGAGCTTGTGGCGTGGGGTGGGACGAGTATATCTGGGCGTCGAGTCCCGCCCCCCTACGCCTCACTTCTCTACCAGAGCACCTCCTCAGCTCTCGCCATCAATAAGAAGATCTAAATCAGAAGAAGCGAAGCACTGCCTTCCAGCTGCCAGAACAACCTGCGTCCCTTACCACTACCCTAGAGCAGACTCCGCATCACAAGTAGTAGTAGCAGCAGTAGTAGTAGTAGTAGTAGTAGTAGTAGTAGTAGTAGTAGTAGTAGTAGTAGTAGTAGTAGTAGTAGTAGTAGTAGTAGTAGTAGTAGTAGTAGTAGTAGTAGTAGTAGTAGTAGTAGTAGTAGTAGTAGTAGTAGTAGTAGTAGTAGTAGTAGTAGTAGTAGTAGTAGTAGTAGTAGTAGTAGTAGTAGTAGTAGTAGTAGTA
Source organism: Macrocystis pyrifera (assembly GCA_031763025.1). Classification (NCBI taxonomy): domain Eukaryota; class Phaeophyceae; order Laminariales; family Laminariaceae; genus Macrocystis; species Macrocystis pyrifera. Next base: position 527,998 of record JASSKH010000026.1, read on the forward strand.
GTAGTAGTAGTAGTAGTAGTAGTAGTAGTAGTAGTAGTAGTAGTAGTAGTAGTAGTAGTAGTAGTAGTAGTAGTAGTAGTAGTAGTAGTAGTAGTAGTAGTAGTAGTAGTAGTAGTAGTAGTAGTAGTAGTAGTAGTAGTAGTAGTAGTAGTAGTAGTAGTAGTAGTAGTAGTAGTAGTAGTAGTAGTAGTAGTAGTAGTAGTAGTAGTAGTAGTAGTAGTAGTAGTAGTAGTAGTAGTAGTAGTAGTAGTAGTAGTAGTAGTAGTAGTAGTAGTAGTAGTAGTAGTAGTAGTAGGTAGTCTACAGTAGTGTAGTAGTACACCGATCGTAGTAGTAGTAGTAGTAGTAGTAGTAGTAGTAGTAGTAGTATAGTAGTAGCAGTAGTGTAGTACCTACCACCGATCCTACGTGGTACCTACCTACTACTTACTACTGCCTGTTGTGTGGTATCACAGCCCGGCGCCAGACACGTACGCATACGTACACACCTACCTACCGCCCGTGAGATCATATATGAGCTATACGAGTACATACATTTTATTTACATACCAGGTATACATTTCATACCCAGGTACCTGGTGGTATAGACTACATACGTGCGTAGGACTCGGCATCGAAAAAAACGTAGCTCGGACATTGAACTTGTATACAGGTAGGTATACGTGCATACTACGCACGTGCAACGTACATCTAGAGGAGACAGATCATGTTGATTCAGTTGGTTTCTTGTGTGTGTGGGATCTGCATGATGACACGGCTGGCTCTTTTCTTGCATAACAACCAAACAGTACAAACAAGAAAACGGCGAAAAAAGATACCAGGTCTGGTAGGTGCAGAGGATCCAGCCAGATAGATCTACAGCACAGGCACCTACGAGTATAGTAGTAGGTCGTGATTCGCCTATTGTTCTTCGATGACGCGGCATGTGACGGCCGGAGCGATGGGCACAAAACAGGAACAGACACGGGCTATCTGCTGCTATTGTCTGGTTAGACCGGGGCGCTTCCTTCCTGTGTGTGTTACCGGTGAATCACTATGTCCGGAAATATAAAGACCGCGTACAGTGCAGCATTATTCATACCTAGATAATGAATCTCAAACGGACCTTACATTTCCGGACAAAGTGGTATTCGCTACATATCACTTCGCATTATTTCATAATAATTTTGCCATGTATCTTTCGTACCCGGGACTGTTAGCCACCCGGGACTGTCACGGCTACAGAATAGAGACGCACCGAGTCGTAGCCGACCAGGGTGCGAACCTTCCCCCCCTGCTCACAACCAAACTCGCCCTCTTGTGACCTTTCTCGAGCAGCATCAAGTATCTTCCTTCTACTGTACTGCACACAAAAATCAAGACAAAAAACTTTCGCCACCATCTGATAACATCATGGCCCTGGCATCATCATCAGGAGCATCGTCTGGTCCGAGTCTGGCCGCTGGTACTACGACTACTACTACTTCTGGTTCGAACGCCGCAGCCGCAAACACCACCACCGCCAACAGCGGTAGCGCTGGCAAGGAGCAAGTCGGGGCACTGACGGTAAGCTGGTCTCCGCCAGTGTAGGTATTAGTAGTCCTTGCTTGTACCGCTATAATCATACCGTAGCAGCTCTCTTCTCCCTCATAATCGCAGTGTTCGTTTTTTTTCGGCCGATATATTCTATTACAGCGTACAGCGGCAGCAGTAGATGAACGCCCGGTACGAGTCGTAAGTACACCCTGCAGTACGCAGCAGCAGCAGCAGCAGCAGCAGCGGCAGTACCTGCTATGCTGTAACGAAAACCTGTTGTACCTGTGCAGTACTACAGCCGATAGCGTATTTGAGCTGGCGAACGTTTGGGCGGAGGCAGGCCACGAAGAAGGTGCTATAATATTAATAACAATACAATACTGCAGCTAGCTGTGTATTCGAACACGGCGAGTTGACTGATCGACAGAATACATCGCACGCACACATTTTTTCGGCGTACGGAGGAGCTGGTTTATACCAGGTGCCAGGTACCAGGTGGTACACTGTTTCGCTGCTGCAATATCTAGCTGTATGTATGTAGTTGTATATATTGTGTCTGTAGTAGAGCAGTGATATGGGTCCAATGAAAAACACCCACGAGTATGTACGCCATGTGAAAAGCAGGCCTTGCAACCTATACCACTCCATACCTCAATATAAGGAGCTTTTTAACTTGATGTTACTGTTGAAACGAATCTTATATTTAGGTACATAATGGTATCAGGTCATTGTGATGACGAGACACCATCCTTCATCAGTATGCACTCTATCTACTAGTATAGTCTATTATAATAATAGCGCATATTTATACACGTGTAGAAGACTTAGTCGAATAGGTAGCGTACTGGTAGTTTCCTGTTGCGGATATCAGGGCGGGAGTCTTTTGACCTACGAGTACATCCGTTCGGGCCCTGAAGCCGTCCACAAAATACGTCCCATCGTGTTTTACCGTCCCGTCGTGAAACCTGTACCTGGCATTTATTTACCGTCCCGTTGTCCCGTCCCGTCGTGAAAAAATGTATTTACCCTCCCGTCGTATTATTTTTCCTGTTTCGTTTTATTCATTCCATTTATTATATTCGTATTCGCCCTGTTTCTACGTTTCTACAAGTACAGTAGTCGTAACTCAGATCCGGGGTAAGATGTCAGACTCTTCTCCCCCCTCCCACTCCCCACTACAGCTCGTACCTTGATTTTAACCGGGAGAAGACTTCAGCCCTTCCTCTCTTCCCTCGTCGACTCGTGTCGACATGCGTGAAAATATATATCTGCCGTTCCGTCCCGGCGTTAAAAAGAAAACTCGCTTGACTTTTTTTACCGTCCCGTTCCGTCGACAAATTGTACACCCACTCTCCCGTCCCGTCTCGCTCAGCCAACAATCTTGCATCATCATTTTCACCGCTCCGTCTGTATCTAGCGTGGACTGTATTTATTTCCCTCCAGAGCGGTAGATGACATAATCGATCATCAGGCATATATATATGTGCACACCTACCTGGTGATGGTGGTGGTGGTCAGACGTGACGTTCTTGCCGTGCCAAACGTACTTGCATGACTACTTTACTCCTCCCAGCGTGCTCTAAGGGAAACTCCGTGTTGTCCACGTTTCGGCACGAAGTTCTTCCAGAGCGCGCTGGCAGGAGTAAGTAGTCGCCCAGTACGTGTTACGTACATGGCAAGAGCGTCACGTCTGACCACCACCACCACCACCACCACCACCACCACAACCACTAGGTGCGCGCACATGTATGCATCCATGATGATTGATCATACAAACCACTCTGGATGGAAATATAGGAGTAGGAACGGTGCTCCATCTATTACGGGGGTCCATAGTTAATGGGACCAAATTTTGTCAGTAAAAATAGTTAAATATATAGATTTTTGTGTGTACCATAGGTCCTGTTAACTATGGACCCCCGTAATAGAAGAGGGATGCGTGGTCAACGGTCAAATGACTATTTAAGGCAAGCAACAAATGAATACGCCCCCCCTTGACTGTATGGAGCGTTATAACGGTTGTTAACGATGCGCATGCATCGCCAACATGCTACAATTATAAATCACCCTACATTCCAGAGGAAAGTCCAACCGCCCTTACTTTTCTGAACAGAGGGAGTACCACAGGTAGCACGTAGGTACACAATAAACGATACCGATAACCGCCACCACACCGCAAATTGAACAATAATAATACTACTATTAATATTAAGAGTCATTCTTATCGGAGAGCTTTTTTTCCATAATTTCCATGTTTTTTTCGCGCAATTTTCTAATCTTCCAGATTTTCCTGATTTTTTGTTTTCCAAATATGTGAAATTTTAACAAACATGATTTTTTAGCTTCTGGAGAATTTCTAATAACCGTCACCGCACCGCTTTCCTAATGATATTCGCTGTTGTTGTTGTTGTTGTTGTTGTGCCCCTCCCTTGTGGGCTATACACCCACGGTATACGGGCTTCCAACTGCACGCAGGTCCAGAGCAGCAGCAGCAGCAGCAGTTCCAGCTGCGTTCCTCGTCCTTCTCCTCCTCCTCCTGCTCTCTCCTCCTCCTCCTCCTCCTCCTCCTCCTCCGGTGGCGACGACGTCGTCATCATGCACGTGGAGCGAGAGATCGTGGAGTTGTTCCTGATCCACACCCAGTGCTCGTTTGGCGACTTGGCCGAGTACTTCTTGGATACCCCCATGACCGACTACGTCGAAGTATGCAGGAAGGACCTGTCGTTCAGCATGCGGAGCCCGCTCTTGTTCCGGAAGCCGGAGACGAGGAAGGCCATCAGGGCCGTTCTGGTCAGCGCGGCAGAGGAGATACCGGCAGACATGCTAGAGATCAGCAGGGGGTGGCCCGCCCTGGACTCGCCGAAATTGTCCGCCGAAGTCATGATGCACCTCGGCAAGACGGACTTTTGCGAGAGCAGGGTGGGAGGCGTGGCTGTCCGCTGCGTTGTGCACGGCGAGAGTGTCGTCTCACACGACGACCAGGTGCGCGCATGCATGATGATCGACATCCCTCCGGACGGAAGTATGATGTTGAATTAAGTATTGAAACGAGGTTTACATTTCCGTTCAGAGTGGCGCTTCGGTATGTAGTCTAAGTCTAACAGTGTCACTCTATCTAGTATAGTATTTTGTATTTTTGCAATAAAATCTGGTACAGTAGTGGTTAAATTTCTCTCTTTCGGTATTTCTTTATTTTTTGTGTTTCCGTCCTTCTTCCGGCCTCTCTCTCTTTATCTGTGTCTCCCTGTTACTTCGTTCTTCAAGTAGCCACTACTGTATTACTATTAATAGATATTGTTCCTCGTCGTCACGTGTTCTTTTGCATGCGTTTGATCGTCATTCTATGTCTACTCCCTTTTATGCTTTATCTACGATACTCTTACGTGTTGTCTTCACTCCTTCCTACATCTTACTATTAATATGTACTCGCTACTCTATTCTGTTTTCTTACTTCGCCATACCATTCGTCTCGTTTGCTGGTACTCCTGTAGGCGCTGTTGACTTGTTCGGCTTGTTTTTGATGAGTTTTTCGTACCCGGTACGTTGTCCTTGCTTTTGCTTACCTCGAACCATTGAGATGGTTTCGTTTTTTTCTCTGTCTCACAGTGTGTAAACACATAATTTGGCAATTTGCACGTGTACGATATCTCTCTAGTCGGCGAAGCCGCGACCACCGCCCGCCCCCCGCCCGGCTGGTGAGGGGAGGGTCCCGCTGGAGGCGCCCTGCCGGAGGCATGTTTTTACGTGATTTGGCTTCACTAGATTAAAAAAAAATCGTTGTTGGCTCTGGGTCGTATCTCGAAGGCAATGTTTGGATCAGGGGTGGTAGATTGATTGACTCAGGAAAAAGTCGAAAAAGCGAACAAAACGTATGTATGGTCATCATGGTGATTCAGGCGTGTACGGAATGCTGCGGCTGTGCTATTATTTATCTTCTCTCTTCTAATCCGCCCGTTTCAATGGGTCTCCTTCAAATTGTGAGGTGTTTTAGTGGGACGAACGTATACTGCCAGTATCCTGGAATCCTTGCACCTCGCTCAGCTAGGGGATATGTACCGCCAGGACCGGTGTACAGCCAGTATATACTGGCCAAGTACCGAGCCCGACCAAACCGTGACTATATTCCCAGCCAGAGTGGGTGGTATATCTGCACCTATCACTACTAAGAGAACGAGCAATGAGAAAGGCAGGCCGACATTTTTGGGAAAATAAGAAATTCGAGAGTTTGTACGCTGAAGTTGCTGTAGTGTTCATACCGTAGAACTCCACTACAAAGTAAGAAATCCAGCCTGGAACAGTTGTCCTGTTTCCTAATGCAGTAGGTGCACTGCCGTATCATCCTGTGTTACTATTACTGAGGACCACAGTAAATAGGACCTAAGATACACGAAAAAAAACTGTATGTTTCCCAATTTTTACTATTAACATTTGGTCTTATTTACTATGGTCCTTCGTAAATTCTATCATATCGACAACGACAACCAACCGTCACTACACCGCTTCCTTATGATATTTATTGTCTGTTGCTGTTGCTGTTGCTGCTGCTGTTGATGTCTTTGTTGCGCCCCTCCCTTGTGCGCTATTTAGCTCGAAGTACGGGCATCACTGCTCCCGCAGGTGCAGCAGAGGCAGCAACAACTGCAGCTACAGCGCTCCTCCTCCTCCTCCTCCCCCGGCGACGTCATCGTGCACGTGCCGCAAGAGATGTTGCAGTGGTTCGTTACGAATTCCAAGTATTCTGTCAGTCAGATCCCCGGCCTCCTGGATAGCATCATGGACCTGGCCATCGAAAAAAACGCCGACAAAAACATCCTGATCAGCATGAAGTCGCCGGAATTGTTCAGCAGGCCGAGCATCAAGGAGGATATCAAGGCCGTTCTGGTCGATATTTTTGTGGGGAAATTGCCGTGTTGGATCGCGGAAATGAGAAGGAAGTCGCCCGTCAGGGGCACGCCGAAGGTGCCCGCTAACGCCATCAAGGATCTGGACAGCACGCACTACTTCCAGCGCACGCTGGGAAGATTGGTCCTCCAGTATGTCCATCACGGCAAGGGTGGTACGCCCGACCACCACCAGGTGCGCGCATGCATGATACCACGTGTTAGGCCAGGAAGTAAAACTTCTGTATGACGCTTCTGTTCTGTGAACAGCACTTACAGGTTCTGTAGTTTAAGCAAAACATTTTTGTGTTTGGGCAATAAATTGGCATTTGCATTTCTCTCTTTCGCTTTTTGTTTCGTTGTTCTCATTCTTCTTCGTCCCTTTTCCGATCTCCCCTCTCTCTCCCTCCCTATTCTTGGTCCGTTTGTGCAGCAGCCACTCACTGCCGTTCCTCTGCATCACGTGTTCTCCGTGCCTGATTTTGATCACTTGTTTCCATAACAAAGTATTTTTGCGTAATTTCTATTCTGCTGTCTCCTTCCAAGATTCCGTTCATTTCCTTGTTTTGGCTTGTTTTTGTTGAGTGTTTCGTACCCGGTACGTGCGTTGTCATTACTTACTCCTGATTACGAACCTCTTTCTGTTTCGCAGTAATTTACCAAATACCTGGCAATTTCTACCGGGCATGTTATATCACTGTGTAGCATGAAAAATGAGAACGGACTCTGGCTTTGCTAGTATGGTTGAGGCAATGTAGAAATCACAATTGTTTTTCAAAGGTTTCACGAGATAACATGCACACATCACGATGTCCTTCTTATGTATGATACTTGTGCTCAAATATGCTATTATCTCTTTTATTTGTAGTACTGCATTGCACATAAACATAATTCTCACTCCATTTCCAAGTAAATTGCCCCAAAATGGAGTGCAGTCTTAAAAGGATCAATTAGAAGATTGGTATTTCGCGGTTTCGTCGAAACCTCTCTCGGCCTTCTTGTTTATACTGGTTTTAGGGTAGGAGGCGGCCAGTCAAGGGATCAAACCGCGGTCTCTCCTATGCACGTATCAAATGGAGGTATGAAAAGTCTACTGTTCGTATTCGGCCAAAACACAGAACCCATTGTTATCTACCCAAGAGGTGCATGAAAAAGATGAACGTTTTTCTCCCAGAAAAAAAGTCGAAAAAATTCTGTGCGTTGTGAGTTTATCACCGCCCTCATGCCACCTTTCCCCCCTCCGCCCCCGGCCCATATCAACTTTCGTGCCACCCTCCTCCCCCGCCCCATATTATGTTTCGTCCTCCGCCCCCGCCCCACATCACGTTTCGTCCCCCGCTCTCGCCCCACATCATGTTTCGCGCCCCCCTCCACAGTAGTTTGGCTTAGGAAAAACTCCTCGTGATGAAAAGTTCGTATACAACTTAACTATTCATATCATATCGTATGTACTGGTGCTGTATTACGTCGTGATTTCTGCACAGGAAACATACCTCGTCATAAAATGTACATGGCATAGCAGTGTTATAGCAGAGCATCCCGGGACGGTTATTGTATATCGATTGAGTGGTTTTTTTCCACTGCTCAAGCTGCATCACTGTTTCTGATATCCCATCTACGTATAAAATGGTCTGGCCTTTTATCTTATTTTTTGCGCCGAGCGACGATACACGTAGACGCTTGCTTGAAATCTCTCGGCCATACATATAAACGGTGCGGCCGTTCTATGACACGTTCCGGGTTGCTTCGGAGAACGCCAACAGCTGCACTAGCTGTCTTGTTGCATGGATCCAACTCGTCTCTGTTGCGTCGACCTATGATACCTGGTACCTGGTATGTGTATATTCTACACAAGCGTCGCGAAGTACTCGTTCCACAGCGAATACCCTAGCGCTAAACCTAACCCTATCCCTATCCCTCACGCGTCCGTGTCGCGTCTGCGCTCCGGTTGCACCGACAACCCTGACCCAGGTGGTAGACAAGGTCAGCGCCGAGCCATCACTGTCGATGCTCCTCGAGGACAAGGGCTCCGCCGACGTCTTCGTCCCCGAGCCGCCCGAGCCAGCGTCGCCATCGGCTATTAATAGCAGCCAGGCCGACAAGACAGCAATCGTCAACGAGGGAGTCATCGGGGATGCCTCTGCTATCAACAGCGACGACTCCTTCGACTTCTACCACGACAACGACTCCGACTCCAACGACTCCCGGGGGTCCGACATGCCTCCGCCCCTCCTTTCCTCGTGCACCGAGAAGGGGGCCACCGACTCCCCAGCATCGGCATCGCCCCCGTCACCGTCGTCGCCCATGGCTCACAGCCGGGCCGACAAAGCAGCAACCAGCGCCACTGAGGTCGCCGTGGATGCCTGTTACATGATCAACAACAACTCCAACGACTCCCCGGGGCCCGACAAGCCTCCCCCGCCACCCCTTTCCTCTTCCAGCGATGAGGGATATGCTACGCCGCCGCCGACCCCGCCGCTATCACCATCGCTGGCTTCTTCGTCCTCAATGGGCGATGACTACCCGCCGCCGCCGCCCCGGACGATATCGAATCGCCGCCGCCGCTCGCATTGGCACCGTCGCCGTCTACACCGCCGCTCGCACAGCTACCGCTGCCATCGCCTCTGGCTTCTTCCCCCCCCATGGAGGACTCGCCGCCGACTCCGAGGACCTTCTCGGACAACCCTCTGGGAGGCATGTTCTCCCCCCCCCTGGACAAGGCCGCAGTAACGAACGTCATCCAGGACATTCTCTGCTGTAGGATGGCGACCAACAACAGAAACAAGGCCGCCACGGTAACGAAAGAAGTCAAGAGGGGGTGCGTTAGTGGCGAGAGCATGGAATGGCTCGTGAGGGGATTGAGGTCCGCGAGGGCCAAGAAGGAGCTGAGGCAGCGCGGGCTGGTCTTCGTGGGGCCCCAGTGGGGAGCCCCCCTGTACAAGACGGGGAACGGGGTGGGCCGCCTGCTGCGCGGGGTGAGTGGGTCGTGTCGTGTCGTGTCGTGTCGTGTCGTGCTGTTGGCAAGAAGTTTCAGTTCAACTATTAATGACGGACCGTAGCTCATCCCTTAAAAGGACGAAATGATATACCTGGTACACAATAGTACTTTTAAATAGTAGGTACCTGGTAATTTCTTTTTTCCATCCGTTCTACCTGGCATTTTCTTTTCCCTGCACACTTCTCCATCTCCCTCCTCGTTGTGGGTCCGATCTATTATTGTGATAATGTGATATTGTGATAATGTGATATTGTGATATTATCGTGATATTGTGATATTGTGATATTATTGTGATATTGTGATATTATTGTAATGTTGTGATTTTGTGATTTTGTGATATTGTGATATCTGTAGCAGGGTCACATAGCGGGCGCACCCCCCCGCCCTCCCGACCACACACACTACTGCTGTGTATTACAGTAGTAGTTCACAATCTCTTGACGCAACTATACACGAGTAGTATTGGCAAACAACAAAAATAGCCAACGCTTGAGTTGACAAGTTGACCATATTACGCGATTATTTACGATCAGAATTTTCATTATGATGAAAAATTCGAAGTCCGTCATTATTTATTTGATTCTCTTTGCTGAATGCATACAAACGAGATTCTCATATTTACAATCGTGATTAAGCAATCAACGACAAAATTAAATCAGTATCCATTATCATTGCGTTGATTTGTGTCTTCAATGCTTTGACGCTGCTATGTTGCCTTTTTTACATACATACCTCGGGGGACGGGTAAATAATAAAAAGTGAAGGTTAACCCCTTCCGTAATGCTGCACCCTAAATACAACATATATCTGAGTCTGCAGTAGTTCCAAGTCATTTCCCCCCCACACGGGAGTGCAGTCCTAAAGGTGTTTATTATGCTGACCATACTGTACTGTACTGTACTGTACTGTACTGTACTGTACACACACATGGCATATCTGTGTCGCGTGTTAATTCTACCTCGGTTGCAGTAGAGGCCACTCCCGATCGCATGGTACAAACCTTACCTACCATCTCCCACCCACCCTACAAGTGTGAATATCTCAACTCTACGTCATTCTAAGCGCGAATTGCAACACCTTGGCCGCTCGCTTCCCTTGTCTTCCCCCCCCCCCCCCCCCCCCCCGATTGGTATCATCACCATCACCATCATCATCATCATCATCATGATCACCATCACCATCATCATCATCATCGTCGTCATCATGATCACCATCATCATCATCATCATCATCATCATCATCATCATCATCAGGTGGCCAAAAAGCACGGGGCCGGGACGAAGTTCGTGGTGTGCGTGTCCTCCTCTGGCTCCTCCGGGAACAGCACGAGTACCTCGAACACCAAGATGATCACCGGCATCATCTCCTCGGCTTCATCTAACGCAGCATCCGCAGCAGCATCATCGGGCACCACCGACCACGTCGAACCGGTCATGGACGGTGATGTATCCACTCTCCAGGACTGGTCCAACGTCCGCGGCAACCTGGACGACGGCCCCCGGCTGTGGGCCTGGGTCTACTAGGGGGGAGGGAGGCGTGTCTCCACACCGCACTATAATGGACGGGTGTGTCCGCACTATAGAGGGAGGGAGGGAGGGAGGGAGGGTGGGTTAGGTTGGTGGGGTAGAAGGGAGGGAGGGAGGGAGGGAGAGAGGGAGGGCAAGGTTAGTGGGGTTGGAAGGGGGGTGGAAGGGGGGTAGGTGGATGGATGTGTCCGGCCTGTACAACGTAAGGCTAGGCTTGGGTCCAATATTAATAGGGGGGATGTATCTACTGTACCCTATCGCCGTATAAGGGGGGGGGGGGGGGGGGGGGGCGTACTCATTTGTTGCTTGCCTTAGTCATTTGACCATTGACCACGCATCCCTTTCGAGACGGAGGGGGGGAGGGAGGGTTGCATGGATGTGTCCCCCGGGTAGGGGTGGGGGGATGGGAGCGTTACGGGGGGGGGGGGGTACTCATTGTCATACATGGCCGTTGTCGTATGACCATAAGGTGGGGGATACAAAAAAACGAGAAAAAATTGACACACGACACATATATATGAAAGTGTGGTGAGCTTAAACTTTATTTTCTCTCGTAAAAAACGAAAAAAAAAAAGGGTTCGGGGGGGGCTGGTGGGAGGGGGGGGGTGGAGAAGGAGAGTGGGTGGATTGTTGTGGTTTGTGGGGAAGGTAAGCGTGTCTTATATATGAACAGAAGCAATTCGTGATGCGAATCGCTGCACGCGGAGTGCGGTTTTCCATCCGAAGGAGGAATGAGTTGGCTGTGTCGGCGGTTGGGTAGCGTCCTCCCCCCCCCCCCCTCCCCCTCACTCCCTCCCTCCCTTGTACCGAAGAGATATACGTGGTAACGGTTTTTCGTTTGACCTGTAGAGACTAAGAGTTACCAGTTTCAGTCGATGCACAGCAATAGCAGCTACGTAAATACAAGAATTCGTGTATATCGTGATGAGGAGATTGAGTATATATAGGTCAGACATTGTACCCGATAATATCGAGTGGGCTGCGTTTGAAGTGTGAAGACTGAGACCTGGAAGCTCAGTCGATGCACAGCCTTGCAGTAGTTGCAAAGCTATCATAGTGCGTACCTGGTAGGGGGTGAGATATTGGAATCATAATAGTACCACGCTGAGGTGGCGCTGTCCCCTCCTATACACCATTAATAGCAATCACACGTACTATCTGTAGTGCTATTAATGGTCTGGCCTTGCACGCGGCTTGCGACTTGCCATCCGGGCGAGGAACGAGTTTTGGCTCTGCGTGCAGTTGAGTTGAGTGTGTATTGTCACACATTTTACCGAAGACATGATGGAGAGTAGAAGACTGAGACTCGTAGTTCTTAGTCGATGAACACACACAGCAGTAGAGCAAACGCATACCAGGTACATAGCACAGGGTGGGGTGATATCGGTATAAGCCGGTGTCTGCTACTGGTATATAATTGTAATGTAAAGCGTGTATACGTTATGAGGAATTATTAGTGCCCGGTACCTGTCTGTTCTATTATTAAAACATGACGGCATTCTGGAGTCTTTGACGTTGTGAAATTGTGCCAGGTGTATATATACCGAACATATATATATATATACCGAATGCCGTTGGGTCGGAGAGGTTTCACTACGATAATACCGTGGTACGTCGTATGGGGAGATGTTAGTGGTCAAATTTTGAACGGGATTATGTGATTGGTGCGAAATCGTAGGTCGATCGGTGTTGTCATCCAGGGTCACTACGACAGTTATATTCTATTTCGTACCAAGTACCAGGTATACTATGATGTATACTTGTGCAGTTGTGTAGTGGGAGACTGTCGAGCTCCTGGGCTACTTCGGTTGGGGTTGTGGTGGTTGGGGTTGGGGCTGATACTGGAGTTGGGGTTGGGGTTTGGGTCGGGTCGGTGTGCGGCAGCGCATGGATGGTGGTGGGTGGGTGGGTGTGTCCACTATTAACAGTGACACGACAAGCAGAATAACTGCTTACTACGTTGGGGTTGGGTCGGCTTACTCTGAACGAGGGTTCTGATAAGGAATATATATATATTGTACTGGTGTTACGTTAAGATAAACAACGTAAGATTTGACTTCCTTGTTTGGTTCTGTTTGTGGGACTCCTTGTGCCTACTGACTGTGAGTGATCGATATTTGAGCTGGACGTAGTCGGAGGGATTTCTATTATAAGTGTAAAACTAAGATGGTGTAAGTTAAGTTAACGTTATCCTGAGAGTTGACTTCCTGGTTGGGTTATTTTGTGTGTTTTCGTGTTCGTACTGTAATATTAATAGCTGCTGTCCATCTGAGGGAACGATGTTTGAGCTGGACGTTGTCTGAGGGCCAAGAGAATGATAATGGTGATGATAATGAAAACAAAACAATGATAAGAAACGATGATGAAGGCTTCTTTTCTAAATAATGACAATGCCTTTTTGACATTGTCGGCCTTTGTGATGACTGATGACACGGCTGGCCCTCTCTTCTCGCACACAAAACTTTTATACATCTCATATAATAGCATAGAAAACCGCAAACAAATGTAGAGAGTACAAGGTGCGTAAGATCCAGTCAGATCTTCTACTACTGCTGCTAGACTGCTTGTGCTGTAGATCGTGATCTGCTGCTCGTATGTGTCCCAGGTTTGCTATTACGGGGGTCCATAGTTTGTTTTTACTAACATTTGGTCCTATTAACTATGGTCCCTCGTAATAATATGTACCTGGTATGCTGCTATTCAACTACAATAATAGTAGTAGTAGTTCGTAGTGTTTGAGTCTTATTACGAGGTGCTGGGGGATATATAGCCTCATTTCTTTTGTTTCGAATAGCCGCATCTTCGACCACCTTTTTCCTGGCCGTTTGGGATGAACCTTGTCATCACCCTCCGACCATCTTGTGGTCTGCATACACGACTATTCAGGGTGGGCTAATGTGATATGAGTGGAGTATTCATGGGCTATAGATATATATATAATACGTTGCAGTCTTGTAGTCTCACGAATACGAGAATAATCCAAAGAATGGATTAACCCGGCGGATGTTCCGTTAGTCGAGAGTAACGTTCTTTTAGGAATGTTCCCTAGGGCGGATAGCCCGTTAGACGAGAGTAATGGTCCTTGACGCAGATAGGACTACGAAGTGAGAAGTTCTTATATTAGCAGAAGAACGATCGGTAGCCATAGGAAACTTTTGTAGGCGTACATCAGATAAGAGGAATTTAGGAGAGCTTGTGGCGTGGGGTGGGACGAGTATATCTGGGCGTCGAGTCCCGCCCCCCTACGCCTCACTTCTCTACCAGAGCACCTCCTCAGCTCTCGCCATCAATAAGAAGATCTAAATCAGAAGAAGCGAAGCACTGCCTTCCAGCTGCCAGAACAACCTGCGTCCCTTACCACTACCCTAGAGCAGACTCCGCATCACACAGTAGTAGTAGTAGCAGTAGTAGTAGTAGTAGTAGTAGTAGTAGTAGTAGTAGTAGTAGTAGTAGTAGTAGTAGTAGTAGTAGTAGTAGTAGTAGTAGTAGTAGTAGTAGTAGTAGTAGTAGTAGTAGTAGTAGTAGTAGTAGTAGTAGTAGTAGTAGTAGTAGTAGTAGTAGTAGTAGTAGTAGTAGTAGTAGTAGTAGTAGTAGTAGTAGTAGTAGTAGTAGTAGTAGTAGTAGTAGTAGTAGTAGTAGTAGTAGTAGTAGTAGTAGTAGTAGTAGTAGTAGTAGTAGTAGTAGTAGTAGTAGTAGTAGTAGTAGTAGTAGTAGTAGTAGTAGTAGTAGTAGTAGTAGTAGTAGTAGTAGTAGTAGTAGTAGTAGTAGTAGTAGTAGTAGTAGTAGTAGTAGTAGTAGTAGTAGTAGTAGTAGTAGTAGTAGTAGTAGTAGTAGTAGTAGTAGTAGTAGTAGTAGTAGTGGGTCTACAGGTGGTGTCTACACACCGATCGTCGGTACGTGGTACCTACCTACCTCTCCTACATACTACTGCCTGTTGTGTGGTATCACAGCCCGGCGCCAGACACGTACGCATACGTACACACCTACCTACCGCCCGTGAGATCATATATGAGCTATACGAGTACATACATTTTATTTACATACCAGGTATACATTTCATACCCAGGTACCTGGTGGTATAGACTACATACGTGCGTAGGACTCGGCATCGAAAAAAACGTAGCTCGGACATTGAACTTGTATACAGGTAGGTATACGTGCATACTACGCACGTGCAACGTACATCTAGAGGAGACAGATCATGTTGATTCAGTTGGTTTCTTGTGTGTGTGGGATCTGCATGATGACACGGCTGGCTCTTTTCTTGCATAGCAACAAACGGTACAAACAAGAAAACGGCGAAAAAAGATACCAGGTCTGGTAGGTGCAGAGGATCCAGCCAGATAGATCTACAGCACAGGCACCTACGAGTATAGTAGTAGGTCGTGATTCGCCTATTGTTCTTCGATGACGCGGCATGTGACGGCCGGAGCGATGGGCACAAAACAGGAACAGACACGGGCTATCTGCTGCTATTGTCTGGTTAGACCGGGGCGCTTCCTTCCTGTGTGTGTTACCGGTAGAATCACTATGTCCGGAAATATAAAGACCGTGTACAGTGCAGCATTATTCATACCTAGATAATGAATCTCAAACGGACCTTACATTTCCGGACAAAGTGGTATTCGCTACATATCACTTCGCATTATTTCATAATAATTTTGCCATGTATCTTTCGTACCCGGGACTGTTAGCCACCCGGGACTGTCACGGCTACAGAATAGAGACGCACCGAGTCGTAGCCGACCAGGGTGCGAACCTTCCCCCCCCTGCTCACAACCAAACTCGCCCTCTTGTGACCTTTCTCGAGCAGCATCAAGTATCTTCCTTCTACTGTACTGCACACAAAAATCAAGACAAAAAACTTTCGCCACCATCTGATAACATCATGGCCCTGGCATCATCATCATCAGGAGCATCGTCTGGTCCG
The DNA here is from genome assembly GCA_031763025.1 of Macrocystis pyrifera. Classification (NCBI taxonomy): domain Eukaryota; class Phaeophyceae; order Laminariales; family Laminariaceae; genus Macrocystis; species Macrocystis pyrifera. The sequence continues at coordinate 543,847 of JASSKH010000026.1, forward strand.
AGTCTGGCCGCTGGTACTACGACTACTACTACTTCTGGTTCGAACGCCGCAGCCGCAAACACCACCACCGCCAACAGCGGTAGCGCTGGCAAGGAGCAAGTCGGGGCACTGACGGTAAGCTGGTCTCCGCCAGTGTAGGTATTAGTAGTCCTTGCTTGTACCGCTATAATCATACCGTAGCAGCTCTCTTCTCCCTCATAATCGCAGTGTTCGTTTTTTTTCGGCCGATATATTCTATTACAGCGTACAGCGGCAGCAGTAGATGAACGCCCGGTACGAGTCGTAAGTACACCCTGCAGTACGCACAGCAGCAGCAGCAGCAGCAGCGGCAGTACCTGCTATGCTGTAACGAAAACCTGTTGTACCTGTGCAGTACTACAGCCGATAGCGTATTTGAGCTGGCGAACGTTTGGGCGGAGGCAGGCCACGAAGAAGGTGCTATAATATTAATAACAATACTGCAGCTAGCTGTGTATTCGAACACGGCGAGTTGACTGATCGACAGAATACATCGCACGCACACATTTTTTCGGCGTACGGAGGAGCTGGTTTATACCAGGTGCCAGGTACCAGGTGGTACACTGTTTCGCTGCTGCAATATCTAGCTGTATGTATGTAGTTGTATATATTGTCAGTAGTAGAGCAGTAGATATGGGTCCAATGAAAAACACCCACGAGTATGTACGCCATGTGAAAAGCAGGCCTTGCAACCTATACCACTCCATACCTCAATATAAGGAGCTTTTTAACTTGATGTTACCGTTTAAACGAATCTTATATTTAGGTACATAATGGTATCAGGTCATTGTGATGACGAGACACCATCCTTCATCAGTATGCACTCTATCTACTAGTATAGTCTATTATATTAATAGCGCATATTTATACACGTGTAGAAGACTTAGTCGAATAGGTAGCGTACTGGTAGTTTCCTGTTGCGGATATCAGGGCGGGAGTCTTTTGACCTACGAGTACATCCGTTCGGGCCCTGAAGCCGTCCACAAAATACGTCCCATCGTGTTTTACCGTCCCGTCGTGAAACCTGTACCTGGCATTTATTTACCGTCCCGTTGTCCCGTCCCGTCGTGAAAAAATGTATTTACCCTCCCGTCGTATTATTTTTCCCTGTTTCGTTTTATTCATTCCATTTATTATATTCGTATTCGCCCTGTTTCTACGTTTCTACAAGTACAGTAGTCGTAACTCAGATCCGGGGTAAGATGTCAGACTCTTCTCCCCCCTCCCACTCCCCACTACAGCTCGTACCTTGATTTTAACCGGGAGAAGACTTCAGCCCTTCCTCTCTTCCCTCGTCGACTCGTGTCGACATGCGTGAAAATATATATCTGCCGTTCCGTCCCGGCGTTAAAAAGAAAACTCGCTTGACTTTTTTTACCGTCCCGTTCCGTCGACAAATTGTACACCCACTCTCCCGTCCCGTCTCGCTCAGCCAACAATCTTGCATCATCATTTTCACCGCTCCGTCTGTATCTAGCGTGGACTGTATTTATTTCCCTCCAGAGCGGTAGATGACATAATCGATCATCAGGCATATATATATGTGCACACCTACCTGGTGATGGTGGTGGTGGTCAGACGTGACGTTCTTGCCGTGCCAAACGTACTTGCATGACTACTTTACTCCTCCCAGCGTGCTCTAAGGGAAACTCCGTGTTGTCCACGTTTCGGCACGAAGTTCTTCCAGAGCGCGCTGGCAGGAGTAAGTAGTCGCCCAGTACGTGTTACGTACATGGCAAGAGCGTCACGTCTGACCACCACCACCACCACCACCACCACCACCACAACCACTAGGTGCGCGCACATGTATGCATCCATGATGATTGATCATACAAACCACTCTGGATGGAAATATAGGAGTAGGAACGGTGCTCCATCTATTACGGGGGTCCATAGTTAATGGGACCAAATTTTGTCAGTAAAAATAGTTAAATATATAGATTTTTGTGTGTACCATAGGTCCTGTTAACTATGGACCCCCGTAATAGAAGAGGGATGCGTGGTCAACGGTCAAATGACTATTTAAGGCAAGCAACAAATGAATACGCCCCCCCCCCTTGACTGTATGGAGCGTTATAACGGTTGTTAACGATGCGCATGCATCGCCAACATGCTACAATTATAAATCACCCTACATTCCAGAGGAAAGTCCAACCGCCCTTACTTTTCTGAACAGAGGGAGTACCACAGGTAGCACGTAGGTACACAATAAACGATACCGATAACCGCCACCACACCGCAAATTGAACAATAATAATACTACTATTAATATTAAGAGTCATTCTTATCGGAGAGCTTTTTTTTCCATAATTTCCATGTTTTTTTCGCGCAATTTTCTAATCTTCCAGATTTTCCTGATTTTTTGTTTTCCAAATATGTGTGAAATTTTAACAAACATGATTTTTTAGCTTCTGGAGAATTTCTAATAACCGTCACCGCACCGCTTTCCTAATGATATTCGCTGTTGTTGTTGTTGTTGTTGTGCCCCTCCCTTGTGGGCTATACACCCACGGTATACGGGCTTCCAACTGCACGCAGGTCCAGAAGCAGCAGCAGCAGCAGTTCCAGCTGCGTTCCTCGTCCTTCTCCTCCTCCTCCTGCTTCTCCTCCTCCTCCTCCTCCTCCTCCTCCTCCTCCGGTGGCGACGACGTCGTCATCATGCACGTGGAGCGAGAGATCGTGGAGTTGTTCCTGATCCACACCCAGTGCTCGTTTGGCGACTTGGCCGAGTACTTCTTGGATACCCCCATGACCGACTACGTCGAAGTATGCAGGAAGGACCTGTCGTTCAGCATGCGGGCCCGCTCTTGTTCCGGAAGCCGGAGACGAGGAAGGCCATCAGGGCCGTTCTGGTCAGCGCGGCAGAGGAGATACCGGCAGACATGCTAGAGATCAGCAGGGGGTGGCCCGCCCTGGACTCGCCGAAATTGTCCGCCGAAGTCATGATGCACCTCGGCAAGACGGGCTTTTGCGAGAGCACGGTGGGAGGCGTGGCTGTCCGCTGCGTTGTGCACGGCGAGAGTGTCGTCTCACACGACGACCAGGTGCGCGCATGCATGATGATCGACATCCCTCCGGACGGAAGTATGATGTTGAATTAAGTATTGAAACGAGGTTTACATTTCCGTTCAGAGTGGCGCTTCGGTATGTAGTCTAAGTCTAACAGTGTCACTCTATCTAGTATAGTATTTTGTATTTTTGCAATAAAATCTGGTACAGTAGTGGTTAAATTTCTCTCTTTCGGTATTTCTTATTTTTTGTGTTTCCGTCCTTCTTCCGGCCTCTCTCTCTTTATCTGTGTCTCCCTGTTACTTCGTTCTTCAAGTAGCCACTACTGTATTACTATTAGTAGATATTGTTCCTCGTCGTCACGTGTTCTTCTTGCATGCGTTTGATCGTCATTCTATGTCTACTCCCTTTTATGCTTTATCTACGATACTCTTACGTGTTGTCTTCACTCCTTCCTACATCTTACTATTAATATGTACTCGCTACTCTATTCTGTTTTCTTACTTCGCCATACCATTCGTCTCGTTTGCTGGTACTCCTGTAGGCGCTGTTGACTTGTTCGGCTTGTTTTTGATGAGTTTTTCGTACCCGGTACGTTGTCCTTGCTTTTGCTTACCTCGAACCATTTGAGATGGTTTCGTTCTTTTCTCTGTCTCACAGTGTGTAAACACATAATTTGGCGATTTGCACGTGTACGATATCTCTCTAGTCGGCGAAGCCGCGACCACCGCCCGCCCCCCGCCCGGCTGGTGAGGGGAGGGTCCCGCTGCAGGCGCCCTGCCGGAGGCACGGTTTTACGTGATTTGGCTTCACTAGATTAAAAAAAAATCGTTGTTGGCTCTGGGTCGTATCTCGAAGGCAATGTTTGGATCAGGGGTGGTAGATTGATTGACTCAGGAAAAAGTCGAAAAAGCGAACAAAACGTATGTATGGTCATCATGGTGATTCAGGCGTGTACGGAATGCTGCGGCTGTGCTATTATTTATCTTCTCTCTTCTAATCCGCCCGTTTCAATGGGTCTCCTTCAAATTGTGAGGTGTTTTAGTGGGACGAACGTATACTGCCAGTATCCTGGAATCCTTGCACCTCGCTCAGCTAGGGGATATGTACCGCCAGGACCGGTGTACAGCTAGTATATACTGGCCAAGTACCGAGCCCGACCAAACCGTGACTATATTCCCAGCCAGAGTGGGTGGTATATCTGCACCTATCACTACTAAGAGAACGAGCAATGAGAAAGGCAGGCCGACATTTTTGGGAAAATAAGAAATTCGAGAGTTTGTACGCTGAAGTTGCTGTAGTATTCATACCGTAGAACTCCACTACAAAGTAAGAAATCCAGCCTGGAACAGTTGTCCTGTTTCCTAATGCAGTAGGTGCACTGCCGTATCATCCTGTGTTACTATTACTGAGGACCACAGTAAATAGGACCTAAGATACAAAAAAAAACTGTATGTTTCCCAATTTTTACTATTAACATTTGGTCTTATTCACTATGGTCCTTCGTAAATTCTATCATATCGACAACGACAACCAACCGTCACTACACCGCTTCCTTATGATATTTCTTGTCTGTTGCTGTTGCTGCTGCTGTTGATGTCTTTGTTGCGCCCCTCCCTTGTGCGCTATTTAGCTCGAAGTACGGGCATCACTGCTCCCGCAGGTGCAGCAGAGGCAGCAACAACTGCAGCTACAGCGTTCCTCCTCCTCCTCCTCCTCCTCCTCCTCCTCCTCCCCCGGCGACGTCATCGTGCACGTGCCGCAAGAGATGTTGCAGTGGTTCGTTACGAATTCCAAGTATTCTGTCAGTCAGATCCCCGGCCTCCTGGATAGCATCATGGACCTGGCCATCGAAAAAAACGCCGACAAAAAACATCCTGATCAGCATGAAGTCGCCGGAATTGTTCAGCAGGCCGAGCATCAAGGAGGATATCAAGGCCGTTCTGGTCGATATTTTTGTGGGGAAATTGCCGTGTTGGATCGCGGAAATGAGAAGGAAGTCGCCCGTCAGGGGCACGCCGAAGGTGCCCGCTAACGCCATCAAGGATCTGGACAGCACGCACTACTTCCAGCGCACGCTGGGAAGATTGGTCCTCCAGTATGTCCATCACGGCAAGGGTGGTACGCCCGACCACCACCAGGTGCGCGCATGCATGATACCACGTGTTAGGCCAGGAAGTAAAACTTCTGTATGACGCTTCTGTTCTGTGAACAGCACTTACAGGTTCTGTAGTTTAAGAAAAGCATTTTTGTGTTTGGGCAATAAATTGGCATTTGCATTTCTCTCTTTCGCTTTTTGTTTCGTTGTTCTCATTCTTCTTCGTCCCTTTTCCGATCTCCCCTCTCTCTCCCTCCCTATTCTTGGTTCGTTTGTGCAGCAGCCACTCACTGCCGTTCCTCTGCATCACGTGTTCTCCGTGCCTGATTTTGATCACTTGTTTCCATAACAAAGTATTTTTGCGTAATTTCTATTCTGCTGTCTCCTTCCAAGATTCCGTTCATTTCCTTGTTTTGGCTTGTTTTTGTTGAGTATTTCGTACCCGGTACGTGCGTTGTCATTACTTACTCCTGATTACGAACCTCTATCTGTTTCGCAGTAATTTACCAAATACCTGGCAATTTCTACCGGGCATGTTATATCACTGTGTAGCATGAAAAATGAGAACGGACTCTGGCTTTGCTAGTATGGTTGAGGCAATGTAGAAATCACAATTGTTTTTCAAAGGTTTCCCGAGATAACATGCACACATCACGATGTCCTTCTTATGTATGATACTTGTGCTCAAATATGCTATTATCTCTTTTTATTTGTAGTACTGCATTGCACATAAACATAATTCTCACTCTATTTCCAAGTAAATTGTCCCCAAAATGGGAGTACAGTCTTAAAAGGATCAACTAGAAGATTGGTATTTCGCGGTTTCGTCGAAACCTCTCTCGGCCTTCTTGTTTATACTGGTTTTAGTGTAGGAGGCGGCCAGTCAAGGGATCAAACCGCGGTCTCTCTTATGCACGTATCAAATGGAGGTATGAAAAGTCTACTGTTCGTATTCGGCCAAAACACAGAACCCATTGTTATCTACCCAAGAGGTGCATGAAAAAGATGAACGTTTTTCTCCCAGAAAAAAAGTCGAAAAACTTCTGTGCGTTGTGAGTTTATCACCGCCCTCATGCCACCTTTCCCCCCTCCGCCCCCGGCCCATATCAACTTTCGTGCCACCCTCCTCCCCCGCCCCATATTATGTTTCGTCCTCCGCCCCCGCCCCACATCACGTTTCGTCCCCCGCTCTCGCCCCACATCATGTTTCGCGCCCCCTCCACAGTAGTTTGGCTTAGGAAAAACTCCTCGTGATGAAAAGTTCGTATACAACTTAACTATTCATATCATATCGTATGTACTGGTGCTGTATTACGTCGTGATTTCTGCACAGGAAACATACCTCGTCATAAAATGTACATGGTATAGCAGTGTTATAGCAGAGCATCCCGGGACGGTTATTGTATATCGATTGAGTGGTTTTTCCACTGCTCAAGCTGCATCACTGTTTCTGATATCCCATCTACGTATAAAATGGTCTGGCCTTTTATCTTATTTTTTGCGCCGAGCGACGATACACGTAGACGCTTGCTTGAAATCTCTCGGCCATACGAGTATAAACGGTGCGGCCGTTCTATGACACGTTCCGGGTTGCTTCGGAGAACGCCAACAGCTGCACTAGCTGTCTTGTTGCATGGATCCAACTCGTCTCTGTTGCGTCGACCTATGATACCTGGTACCTGGTATGTGTATATTCTACACAAGCGTCGCGAAGTACTCGTTCCACAGCGAATACCCTAGCGCTAAACCTAACCCTATCCCTATCCCTCACGCGTCCGTGTCGCGTCTGCGCTCCGGTTGCACCGACAACCCTGACCCAGGTGGTAGACAAGGTCAGCGCCGAGCCATCACTGTCGATGCTCCTCGAGGACAAGGGCTCCGCCGACGTCTTCGTCCCCGAGCCGCCCGAGCCAGCGTCGCCATCGGCTATTAATAGCAGCCAGGCCGACAAGACAGCAATCGTCAACGAGGGAGTCATCGGGGATGCCTCTGCTACCAACAGCGACGACTCCTTCGACTTCTACCACGACAACGACTCCGACTCCAACGACTCCCGGGGGTCCGACATGCCTCCGCCCCTCCTTTCCTCGTGCACCGAGAAGGGGGCCACCGACTCCCCAGCATCGGCATCGCCCCCGTCACCGTCGTCGCCCATGGCTCACAGCCGGGCCGACAAAGCAGCAACCAGCGCCAATGAGGTCGCCGTGGATGCCTGTGACATGATCAACAACAACTCCAACAACTCCCCGGGGCCCGACAAGCCTCCCCCGCCACCCCTTTCCTCTTCCAGCGATGAGGGATATGCTACGCCGCCGCCGACCCCGCCGCTATCACCATCGCTGGCTTCTTCGTCCTCAATGGGCGATGACTACCCGCCGCCGCCGCCGCCGGACGATATCGAATCGCCGCCGCCGCTCGCATTGGCACCGTCGCCGTCTACACCGCCGCTCGCACAGCTACCGCTGCCATCGCCTCTGGCTTCTTCCCCCCCCATGGAGGACTCGCCGCCGACTCCGAGGACCTTCTCGGACAACCCTCTGGGAGGCATGTTCTCCCCCCCCCTGGACAAGGCCGCAGTAACGAACGTCATCCAGGACATTCTCTGCTGTAGGATGGCGACCAACAACAGAAACAAGGCCGCCACGGTAACGAAAGAAGTCAAGAGGGGGTGCGTTAGTGGCGAGAGCATGGAATGGCTCGTGAGGGGATTGAGGTCCGCGAGGGCCAAGAAGGAGCTGAGGCAGCGCGGGCTGGTCTTCGTGGGGCCCCAGTGGGGAGCCCCCCTGTACAAGACGGGGAACGGGGTGGGCCGCCTGCTGCGCGGGGTGAGTGGGTCGTGTCGTGTCGTCATGTCGTGTCGTGCTGTTGGCAAGAAGTTTCAGTTCAACTATTAAAGACGGACCGTAGCTCATCCCTTGAAAGGACGAAATGATATACCTGGTACACAATAGTACTTTTAAATAGTAGGTACCTGGTAATTTCTTTTTTCCATCCGTTCTACCTGGCATTTTCTTTTCCCTGTACACTTCTCCATCTCCCTCCTCGTTGTGGGTCCGATCTAATATTGTGATAATGTGATATTGTGATAATGTGATATTGTGATATTATCGTGATATTGTGTATTGTGATATTATTGTGATATTGTGATATTATTGTAATGTTGTGATTTTGTGATTTTGTGATATTGTGATATCTGTAGCAGGGTCACATAGCGGGCGCACCCCCCCGCCCTCCCGACCACACACACTACTGCTGTGTATTACAGTAGTAGTTCACAATCTCTTGACGCAACTATACACGAGTAGTATTGGCAAACAACAAAAATAGCCAACGCTTGAGTTGACAAGTTGACCATATTACGCGATTATTTACGATCAGAATCTTCATTATGATGAAAAATTCGAAGTCCGTCATTATTTATTTGATTCTCTTTGCTGAATGCATACAAACGAGATTCTCATATTTACAATCGTGATTAAGCAATCAACGACAAAATTAAATCAGTATCCATTATCATTGAGTTGATTTGTGTCTTCAATGCTTTGACGCTGCTATGTTGCCTTTTTTACATACATACCTCGGGGGACGGGTAAATAATAAAAAGTGAAGGTTAACCCCTTCCGTAATGCTGCACCCTAAATACAACATATATCTGAGTCTGCAGTAGTTCCAAGTCATTTCCCCCCCACACGGGAGTGCAGTCCTCCAAGGTGTTTATTATGCTGACCTGTACTGTACTGTACTGTACTGTACTGTACTGTACTGTACTGTACTGTACTTACACACACATGGCATATCTGTGTCGCGTGTTAATTCTACCTCGGTTGCAGTAGAGGCCACTCCCGATCGCATGGTACAAACCTTACCTAGCCATCTCCCACCCACCCTACAAGTGTCAATATCTCAACTCTACGTCATTCTAAGCGCGAATTGCAACACCTTGGCCGCTCGCTTCCCTTGTCTTCCCCCCCCCCCCCCCCCCCCCCCGATTGGTATCATCACCATCACCATCATCATCATCATCATGATCACCATCACCATCATCATCATCATCGTCATCACGATCACCATCACCATCATCATCATCATCATCATCATCATCATCATCAGGTGGCCAAAAAGCACGGGGCCGAGACGAAGTTCGTGGTGTGCGTGTCCTCCTCTGGCTCCTCCGGGAACAGCACGAGTACCTCGAACACCAAGATGATCACCGGCATCATCTCCTCGGCTTCATCTAACGCAGCATCCGCAGCAGCATCATCGGGCACCACCGACCACGTCGAACCGGTCATGGACGGTGATGTATCCACTCTCCAGGACTGGTCCAACGTCCGCGGCAACCTGGACGACGGCCCCCGGCTGTGGGCCTGGGTCTACTAGGGGGGAGGGAGGCGTGTCTCCACACCGCACTATAATGGACGGGTGTGTCCGCACTATAGAGGGAGGGAGGGAGGGAGGGTGGGTTAGGTTGGTGGGGTAGAAGGGAGGGAGGGAGGGAGGGAGAGAGGGAGGGCAAGGTTAGTGGGGTTGGAAGGGGGGTGGAAGGGGGGTAGGTGGATGGATGTGTCCGGCCTGTACAACGTAAGGCTAGGCTTGGGTCCAATATTAATAGGGGGGATGTATCTACTGTACCCTATCGCCGTATAAGGGGGGGGGGGGGGGGGGGGGGGGGGCGTACTCATTTGTTGCTTGCCTTAGTCATTTGACCATTGACCACGCATCCCTTTCGAGACGGAGGGGGGGAGGGAGGGTTGCATGGATGTGTCCCCCGGGTAGGGGTGGGGGGATGGGAGCGTTACGGGGGGGGGGTACTCATTGTCGTACATGGCCGTTGTCGTATGACCATAAGGTGGGGGATACAAAAAAAACGAGAAAAAATTGACACACGACACATATATGAAAGTGTGGTGAGCTTAAACTTTATTTTCTCTCGTAAAAAACGAAAAAAAAAAAGGGTTCGGGGGGGGCTGGTGGGAGGGGGTGGAGAAGGAGAGTGGGTGGATTGTTGTGGTTTGTGGGGAAGGTAAGCGTGTCTTATATATGAACAGAAGCAATTCGTGATGCGAATCGCTGCACGCGGAGTGCGGTTTTCCATCCGAAGGAGGAATGAGTTGGCTGTGTCGGCGGTTGGGTAGCGTCCTCCCTCCCCCCTCCCCCTCACTCCCTCCCTCCCTTGTACCGAAGAGATATACGTGGTAACGGTTTTTCGTTTGACCTGTAGAGACTAAGAGTTACCAGTTTCAGTCGATGCACAGCAATAGCAGCTACGTAAATACAAGAATTCGTGTATATCGTGATGAGGAGATTGAGTATATATAGGTCAGACATTGTACCCGATAATATCGAGTGGGGTGCGTTTGCAGTGTGAAGACTGAGACCTGGAAGCTCAGTCGATGCACAGCCTTGCAGTAGTTGCAAAGCTATCATAGTGCGTACCTGGTAGGGGGTGAGATATTGGAATCATAATAGTACCACGCTGAGGTGGCGCTGTCCCCTCCTATACACCATTAATAGCAATCACACGTACTATCTGTAGTGCTATTAATGGTCTGGCCTTGCACGCGGCTTGCGACTTGCCATCCGGGCGAGGAACGAGTTTTGGCTCTGCGTGCAGTTGAGTTGAGTGTGCATTGTCACACATTTTACCGAAGATATGATGGAGTAGAAGACTGAGACTCGTAGTTCTTAGTCGATGAACACACACAGCAGTAGAGCAAACGCATACCAGGTACATAGCACAGGGTGGGGTGATATCGGTATAAGCCGGTGTCTGCTACTGGTATATAATTGTAATGTACAAGCGTGTATACGTTATGAGGAATTATTAGTGCCCGGTACCTGTCTGTTCTATTATTAAAACATGACGGCATTCTGGAGTCTTTGGCGTTGTGAAATTGCGCCAGGTGTATATATACCGAACATATATATATATATATATACCGAATGCCGTTGGGTCGGAGAGGTTTCACTACGATAATACCGTGATACGTCGTATGGGGAGATGTTAGTGGTCAAATTTTGAACGGGATTATGTGATTGGTGCGAAATCGTAGGTCGATCGGTGTTGTCATCCAGGGTCACTACGACAGTTATATTCTATTTCGTACCAAGTACCAGGTATACTATGATGTATACTTGTGCAGTTTGTGTAGTGGGAGACTGTCGAGCTCCTGGGCTACTTCGGTTGGGGTTATGGTGGTTGGGGTTGGGGCTGATACTGGAGTTGGGGTTGGGGTTTGGGTTGGGTCAGTGTGCGGCAGCGCCTGGATGGTGGTGGGTGGGTGGGTGTGTCCACTATTAACAGTGACACGACAAGCAGAATAACTGCTTACTACGTTGGGGTTGGGTCGGCTTACTCTGAACGAGGGTTCTGATAAGGAATACATATATTGTACTGATGTTACGTTAAGATAAACAACGTAAGATTTGACTTCCTTGTTTGGTTCTGTTTGTGGGACTCCTTGTGCCTACTGACTATGAGTGATCGATATTTGAGCTGGACGTAGTCGGAGGGATTTCTATTATAAGTGTAAAACTAAGATGGTGTAAGTTAAGTTAACGTTATCCTGAGAGTTGACTTCCTGGTTGGGTTATTTTGTGTGTTTTCGTGTTCGTACTGTAATATTAATAGCTGCTGTCCATCTGAGGGAACGATGTTTGAGCTGGACGTTGTCTGAGGGCCAAGAGAATGATAATGGTGATGATAATGAAAACAAAAACAATGATAAGAAACGATGATGAAGGCTTCTTTTCTAAATAATGACAATGCCTTTTTGACATTGTCGGCCTTTGTGATGACTGATGACACGGTTGGCCCTCTCTTCTCGCACACAAAACTTTTATACATCTCATATAATAGCATAGAAAACCGCAAACAAATGTAGAGAGTACAAGTTGCGTAAGATCCAGTCAGATCTTCTACTACTGCTGCTAGACTGCTTGTGCTGTAGATCGTGATCTGCTGCTCGTATGTGTCCCAGGTTTGCTATTACGGGGGTCCATAGTTTGTTTTTTACTAACATTTGGTCCTATTAACTATGGTCCCTCGTAATAATATGTGCCTGGTATGCTCCTATTCAACTACAATAATAGTAGTAGTAGTTCGTAGTGTTTGAGTCTTATTACGAGGTGCTGGGGGATCTATGGCCTCATTTCTTTTGTTTCGAATAGCCGCATCTTCGACCACCTTTTTCCTGGCCGTTTGGGATGAACCTTGTCATCACCCTCCGACCATCTTGTGGTCTGCATACACGACTATTCAGGGTGGGCTAATGTGATATGAGTGGAGTATTCATGGGCTATAGATATATAATACGTTGCAGTCTTGTAGTCTCACGAATACGAGAATAATCCAAAGAATGGATTAACCCGGCGGATGTTCCGTTAGTCGAGAGTAACGTTCTTTTAGGAATGTTCCCTAGGGCGGATAGCCCGTTAGACGAGAGTAATGGTCCTTGACGCAGATAGGACTACGAAGTGAGAAGTTCTTATATTAGCAGAAGAACGATCGGTAGCCATAGGAAACTTTTGTAGGCGTACATCAGATAAGAGGAATTTAGGAGAGCTTGTGGCGTGGGGTGGGACGAGTATATCTGGGCGTCGAGTCCCGCCCCCCTACGCCTCACTTCTCTACCAGAGCACCTCCTCAGCTCTCGCCATCAATAAGAAGATCTAAATCAGAAGAAGCGAAGCACTGCCTTCCAGCTGCCAGAACAACCTGCGTCCCTTACCACTACCCTAGAGCAGACTCCGCATCACAAGTAGTAGTAGCAGCAGTAGTAGTAGTAGTAGTAGTAGTAGTAGTAGTAGTAGTAGTAGTAGTAGTAGTAGTAGTAGTAGTAGTAGTAGTAGTAGTAGTAGTAGTAGTAGTAGTAGTAGTAGTAGTAGTAGTAGTAGTAGTAGTAGTAGTAGTAGTAGTAGTAGTAGTAGTAGTAGTAGTAGTAGTAGTAGTAGTAGTAGTAGTAGTAGTAGTAGTAGTAGTAGTAGTAGTAGTAGTAGTAGTAGTAGTAGTAGTAGTAGTAGTAGTAGTAGTAGTAGTAGTAGTAGTAGTAGTAGTAGTAGTAGTAGTAGTAGTAGTAGTAGTAGTAGTAGTAGTAGTAGTAGTAGTAGTAGTAGTAGTAGTAGTAGTAGCAGTAGTAGTAGCAGTAGTAGTGGGTCTACAGGTGGTGACACCGATCGTCGGTACGTGGTACCTACCTACCTCTCCTACATACTACTGCCTGTTGTGTGGTATCACAGCCCGGCGCCAGACACGTACGCATACGTACACACCTACCTACCGCCCGTGAGATCATATATGAGCTATACAAGTACATACATTTTATTTACATACAAGTTATACATTTCATACCCAGGTACCAGGTGGTATAGACTACATACGTGCGTAGGACTCGGCATCGAAAAAAACGTAGCTCGGACATTGAACTTGTATACAGGTAGGTGTACGTGCATACTACGCACGTGCAACGTACATCGATAGGAGACAGATCATGTTGATTCAGTTGGTTTCTTGTGTGTGTGGGATCTGCATGATGACACGGCTGGCTCTTTTCTTGCATAGCAACAAACGGTACAAACAAGAAAACGGCGAAAAAAGATACCAGGTCTGGTAGGTGCAGAGGATCCAGCCAGATAGATCTACAGCACAGGTACCTACGAGTATAGTAGTAGGTCGTGATTCGCCTATTGTTCTTCGATGACGCGGCATGTGACGGCCGGAGCGATGGGCACAAAACAGGAACAGACACGGGCTATCTGCTGCTATTGTCTGGTTAGACCGGGGCGCTTCCTTCCTGTGTGTGTTACCGGTAGATCACTATGTCCGGAAATATAAAGACCGTGTACAGTGCAGCATTATTCATACCTAGATAATGAATCTCAAACGGACCTTACATTTCCGGACAAAGTGGTATTCGCTACATATCACTTCGCATTATTTCATAATAATTTTGCCATGTATCTTTCGTACCCGGGACTGTTAGCCACCCGGGACTGTCACGGCTACAGAATAGAGACGCACCGAGTCGTAGCCGACCAGGGTGCGAACCTTCCCCCCCTGCTCACAACCAAACTCGCCCTCTTGTGACCTTTCTCGAGCAGCATCAAGTATCTTCATTCTACTGTACTGCACACAAAAATCAAGACAAAAAACTTTCGCCACCATCTGATAACATCATGGCCCTGGCATCATCATCAGGAGCATCGTCTGGTCCGAGTCTGGCCGCTAGTACTACGACTACTACTACTTCTGGTTCGAACGCCGCAGCCGCAAACACCACCACCGCCAACAGCGGTAGCGCTGGCAAGGAGCAAGTCGGGGCACTGACGGTAAGCTGGTCTCCGCCAGTGTAGGTATTAGTAGTCCTTGCTTGTACCGCTATAATCATACCGTAGCAGCTCTCTTCTCCCTCATAATCGCAGTGTTCGTTTTTTTCGGCCGATATATTCTATTACAGCGTACAGCGGCAGCAGTAGATGAACGCCCGGTACGAGTCGTAAGTACACCCTGCAGTACGCACAGCAGCAGCAGCAGCAGCAGCGGCAGTACCTGCTATGCTGTAACGAAAACCTGTTGTACCTGTGCAGTACTACAGCCGATAGCGTATTTGAGCTGGCGAACGTTTGGGCGGAGGCAGGCCACGAAGAAGGTGCTATAATATTAATAACAATACTGCAGCTAGCTGTGTATTCGAACACGGCGAGTTGACTGATCGACAGAATACATCGCACGCACACATTTTTTCGGCGTACGGAGGAGCTGGTTTATACCAGGTGCCAGGTACCAGGTGGTACACTGTTTCGCTGCTGCAATATCTAGCTGTATGTATGTAGTTGTATATATTGTCAGTAGTAGAGCAGTAGATATGGGTCCAATGAAAAACACCCACGAGTATGTACGCCATGTGAAAAGCAGGCCTTGCAACCTATACCACTCCATACCTCAATATAAGGAGCTTTTTAACTTGATGTTACCGTTTAAACGAATCTTATATTTAGGTACATAATGGTATCAGGTCATTGTGATGACGAGACACCATCCTTCATCAGTATGCACTCTATCTACTAGTATAGTCTATTATATTAATAGCGCATATTTATACACGTGTAGAAGACTTAGTCGAATAGGTAGCGTACTGGTAGTTTCCTGTTGCGGATATCAGGGCGGGAGTCTTTTGACCTACGAGTACATCCGTTCGGGCCCTGAAGCCGTCCACAAAATACGTCCCATCGTGTTTTACCGTCCCGTCGTGAAACCTGTACCTGGCATTTATTTACCGTCCCGTTGTCCCGTCCCGTCGTGAAAAAATGTATTTACCCTCCCGTCGTATTATTTTTCCCTGTTTCGTTTTATTCATTCCATTTATTATATTCGTATTCGCCCTGTTTCTACGTTTCTACAAGTACAGTAGTCGTAACTCAGATCCGGGGTAAGATGTCAGACTCTTCTCCCCCCTCCCACTCCCCACTACAGCTCGTACCTTGATTTTAACCGGGAGAAGACTTCAGCCCTTCCTCTCTTCCCTCGTCGACTCGTGTCGACATGCGTGAAAATATATATCTGCCGTTCCGTCCCGGCGTTAAAAAGAAAACTCGCTTGACTTTTTTTACCGTCCCGTTCCGTCGACAAATTGTACACCCACTCTCCCGTCCCGTCTCGCTCAGCCAACAATCTTGCATCATCATTTTCACCGCTCCGTCTGTATCTAGCGTGGACTGTATTTATTTCCCTCCAGAGCGGTAGATGACATAATCGATCATCAGGCATATATATATGTGCACACCTACCTGGTGATGGTGGTGGTGGTCAGACGTGACGTTCTTGCCGTGCCAAACGTACTTGCATGACTACTTTACTCCTCCCAGCGTGCTCTAAGGGAAACTCCGTGTTGTCCACGTTTCGGCACGAAGTTCTTCCAGAGCGCGCTGGCAGGAGTAAGTAGTCGCCCAGTACGTGTTACGTACATGGCAAGAGCGTCACGTCTGACCACCACCACCACCACCACCACCACCACCACAACCACTAGGTGCGCGCACATGTATGCATCCATGATGATTGATCATACAAACCACTCTGGATGGAAATATAGGAGTAGGAACGGTGCTCCATCTATTACGGGGGTCCATAGTTAATGGGACCAAATTTTGTCAGTAAAAATAGTTAAAAATATATAGATTTTTGTGTGTACCATAGGTCCTGTTAACTATGGACCCCCGTAATAGAAGAGGGATGCGTGGTCAACGGTCAAATGACTATTTAAGGCAAGCAACAAATGAATACGCCCCCCCTTGACTGTATGGAGCGTTATAACGGTTGTTAACGATGCGCATGCATCGCCAACATGCTACAATTATAAATCACCCTACATTCCAGAGGAAAGTCCAACCGCCCTTACTTTTCTGAACAGAGGGAGTACCACAGGTAGCACGTAGGTACACAATAAACGATACCGATAACCGCCACCACACCGCAAATTGAACAATAATAATACTACTATTAATATTAAGAGTCATTCTTATCGGAGAGCTTTTTTTCCATAATTTCCATGTTTTTTTTTTTTCGCGCAATTTTCTAATCTTCCAGATTTTCCTGATTTTTTGTTTTCCAAATATGTGAAATTTTAACAAACATGATTTTTTAGCTTCTGGAGAATTTCTAATAACCGTCACCGCACCGCTTTCCTAATGATATTCGCTGTTGTTGTTGTTGTTGTTGTGCCCCTCCCTTGTGGGCTATACACCCACGGTATACGGGCTTCCAACTGCACGCAGGTCCAGAAGCAGCAGCAGCAGCAGTTCCAGCTGCGTTCCTCGTCCTTCTCCTCCTCCTCCTGCTTCTCCTCCTCCTCCTCCTCCTCCTCCTCCGGTGGCGACGACGTCGTCATCATGCACGTGGAGCGAGAGATCGTGGAGTTGTTCCTGATCCACACCCAGTGCTCGTTTGGCGACTTGGCCGAGTACTTCTTGGATACCCCCATGACCGACTACGTCGAAGTATGCAGGAAGGACCTGTCGTTCAGCATGCGGAGCCCGCTCTTGTTCCGGAAGCCGGAGACGAGGAAGGCCATCAGGGCGGTTCTGGTCAGCGCGGCAGAGGAGATACCGGCAGACATGCTAGAGATCAGCAGGGGGTGGCCCGCCCTGGACTCGCCGAAATTGTCCGCCGAAGTCATGATGCACCTCGGCAAGACGGGCTTTTGCGAGAGCACGGTGGGAGGCGTGGCTGTCCGCTGCGTTGTGCACGGCGAGAGTGTCGTCTCACACGACGACCAGGTGCGCGCATGCATGATGATCGACATCCCTCCGGACGGAAGTATGATGTTGAATTAAGTATTGAAACGAGGTTTACATTTCCGTTCAGAGTGGCGCTTCGGTATGTAGTCTAAGTCTAACAGTGTCACTCTATCTAGTATAGTATTTTGTATTTTTGCAATAAAATCTGGTACAGTAGTGGTTAAATTTCTCTCTTTCGGTATTTCTGTATTTTTTGTGTTTCCGTCCTTCTTCCGGCCTCTCTCTCTTTATCTGTGTCTCCCTGTTACTTCGTTCTTCAAGTAGCCACTACTGTATTACTATTAGTAGATATTGTTCCTCGTCGTCACGTGTTCTTCTTGCATGCGTTTGATCGTCATTCTATGTCTACTCCCTTTTATGCTTTATCTACGATACTCTTACGTGTTGTCTTCACTCCTTCCTACATCTTACTATTAATATGTACTCGCTACTCTATTCTGTTTTCTTACTTCGCCATACCATTCGTCTCGCTTGCTGGTACTCCTGTAGGCGCTGTTGACTTGTTCGGCTTGTTTTTGATGAGTTTTTCGTACCCGGTACGTTGTCCTTGCTTTTGCTTACCTCGAACCATTTGAGATGGTTTCGTTCTTTTCTCTGTCTCACAGTGTGTAAACACATAATTTGGCGATTTGCACGTGTACGATATCTCTCTAGTCGGCGAAGCCGCGACCACCGCCCGCCCCCCGCCCGGCTGGTGAGGGGAGGGTCCCGCTGCAGGCGCCCTGCCGGAGGCACGGTTTTACGTGATTTGGCTTCACTAGATTAAAAAAAAATCGTTGTTGGCTCTGGGTCGTATCTCGAAGGCAATGTTTGGATCAGGGGTGGTAGATTGATTGACTCAGGAAAAAGTCGAAAAAGCGAACAAAACGTATGTATGGTCATCATGGTGATTCAGGCGTGTACAGAATGCTGCGGCTGTGCTATTATTTATCTTCTCTCTTCTAATCCGCCCGTTTCAATGGGTCTCCTTCAAATTGTGAGGTGTTTTAGTGGGACGAACGTATACTGCCAGCATCCTGGAATCCTTGCACCTCGCTCAGCTAGGGGATATGTACCGCCAGGACCGGTGTACAGCTAGTATATACTGGCCAAGTACCGAGCCTGACCAAACCGTGACTATATTCCCAGCCAGAGTGGGTGGTATATCTGCACCTATCACTACTAAGAGAACGAGCAATGAGAAAGGCAGGCCGACATTTTTGGGAAAATAAGAAATTCGAGAGTTTATACGCTGAAGTTGCTGTAGTATTCATACCGTAGAACTCCACTACAAAGTAAGAAATCCAGCCTGGAACAGTTGTCCTGTTTCCTAATGCAGTAGGTGCGCTGCCGTATCATCCTGTGTTACTATTACTGAGGACCACAGTAAATAGGACCTAAGATACACGAAAAAAACTGTATGTTTCCCAATTTTTACTATTAACATTTGGTCTTATTCACTATGGTCCTTCGTAAATTCTATCATATCGACAACGACAACCAACCGTCACTACACCACTTCCTTATGATATTTCTTGTCTGTTGCTGTTGCTGCTGCTGTTGATGTCTTTGTTGCGCCCCTCCCTTGTGCGCTATTTAGCTCGAAGTACGGGCATCACTGCTCCCGCAGGTGCAGCAGAGGCAGCAACAACTGCAGCTACAGCGTTCCTCCTCCTCCTCCTCCTCCTCCTCCCTCCTCCTCCTCCTCCCCCGGCGACGTCATCGTGCACGTGCCGCAAGATATGTTGCAGTGGTTCGTTACGAATTCCAGGTATTCTGTCAGTCAGATCCCCGGCCTCCTGGATAGCATCATGGACCTGGCCATCGAAAAAATCGCCGACAAAAACATACTGATCAGCATGAAGTCGCCGGAATTGTTCAGCAGGCCGAGCCTCAAGGAGGATATCAAGGCCGTTCTGGTCGATATTATGGGGCAACTGCCGTGCGGGATCGCGGAAATGATAAGAAAGTCGCCGGTCAGGCGCACGCCGAAGGTGCCCGCTAACGCCATCAAGGATCTGGACAGCACGCACTACTTCCAGCGCACGCTGGGAAGATTGGTCCTCCAGTATGTCCATCACGGCAAGGGTGGTACGCCCGACCACCACCAGGTGCGCGCATGCATGATACCACGTGTTAGGCCAGGAAGTAAAACTTCTGTATGACGCTTCTGTTCTGTGAACAGCACTTACAGGTTCTGTAGTTTAAGAAAAGCATTTTTGTGTTTGGGCAATAAATTGGCATTTGCATTTTTCTCTTTCGCTTTTTGTTTCGTTGTTCTCATTCTTCTTCGTCCCTTTTCCGATCTCCCCTCTCTCTCCCTCCCTATTCTTGGTTCGTTTGTGCAGCAGCCACTCACTGCCGTTCCTCTGCATCACGTGTTCTCCGTGCCTGATTTTGATCACTTGTTTCCATAACAAAGTATTTTTGCGTAATTTCTATTCTGCTGTCTCCTTCCAAGATTCCGTTCATTTCCTTGTTTTGGCTTGTTTTTGTTGAGTATTTCGTACCCGGTACGTGCGTTGTCATTACTTACTCCTGATTACGAACCTCTATCTGTTTCGCAGTAATTTGCCAAATACCTGGCAATTTCTAACGGGCATATTATATCACCGTGTAGCATGAAAAATGAGAACGGACTCTGGCTTTGCTAGTATGGTTGAGGCAATGTAGAAATCACAATTGTTTTTCAAAGGTTTCCCGAGATAACATGCACACATCACGATGTCCTTCTTATGTATGATACTTGTGCTCAAATATGCTATTATCTCTTTTATTTGTAGTACTGCATTGCACATAAACATAATTCTCACTCTATTTCCAAGTAAATTGTCCCCAAAATGGGAGTACAGTCTTAAAAGGATCAATTTGAAGATTGGTATTTCGCGGTTTCGTCGAAACCTCTCTCGGCCTTCTTGTTTATACTGATTTTTTAGTGTAGGAGGCGGCCAGTCAAGGGATCAAACCGCGGTCTCTCCTATGCACGTATCAAATGGAGGTATGAAAAGTCTACTGTTCGTATTCGGCCAAAACACAGAACCCATTGTTATCTACCCAAGAGGTGCATGAAAAAGATGAACGTTTTTCTCCCAGAAAAAAAGTCGAAAAACTTCTGTGCGTTGTGAGTTTATCACCGCCCTCATGCCACCTTTCCCCCCTCCGCCCCCGGCCCATATCAACTTTCGTGCCACCCCCCTCCCCCGCCCCATATTATGTTTCGTCCTCCGCCCCCGCCCCACATCACGTTTCGTCCCCCGCTCTCGCCCCACATCATGTTTCGCGCCCCCCTCTACAGTAGTTTGGCTTAGGAAAAACTCCTCGTGATGAAAAGTTCGTATACAACTTAACTATTCATATCATATCGTATGTACTGGTGCTGTATTACGTCGTGATTTCTGCACGGGAAACATACCTCGTCATAAAATGTACATGGTATAGCAGTGTTATAGCAGAGCATCCCGGGACAGTTATTGTATATCGATTGAGTGGTTTTTCCACTGCTCAAGCTGCATCACTGTTTCTGATATCCCATCTACGTATAAAATGGTCTGGCCTTTTATTTATTTTTTGCGTCGAGCGACGATACACGTAGACGCTTGCTTGAAATCTCTCGGCCATATAAACGGTGCGGCCGTTCTATGACATGTTCCGGGTTGCTTCGGAGAACGCCAACAGCTGCACTAGCTGTCTTGTTGCATGGATCCAACTCGTCTCTGTTGCGTCGACCTATGATACCTGGTACCTGGTATGTGTATATT
The DNA here is from genome assembly GCA_031763025.1 of Macrocystis pyrifera. Classification (NCBI taxonomy): domain Eukaryota; class Phaeophyceae; order Laminariales; family Laminariaceae; genus Macrocystis; species Macrocystis pyrifera. The sequence goes on from JASSKH010000026.1 coordinate 565,000, forward strand.
CTACACAAGCGTCGCGAAGTACTCGTTCCACAGCGAGTACCCTAGCGCTAAACCTAACCCTATCCCTATCCCTCACGCGTCCGTGTCGCGTCTGCGCTCCGGTTGCACCGACAACCCTGACCCAGGTGGTAGACAAGGTCAGCGCCGAGCCATCACTGTCGATGCTCCTCGAGGACAAGGGCTCCGCCGACGTCTTCGTCCCCGAGCCGCCCGAGCCAGCGTCGCCATCGGCTATTAATAGCAGCCAGGCCGACAAGACAGCAATCGTCAACGAGGGAGTCATCGGGGATGCCTCTGCTACCAACAGCGACGACTCCTTCGACTTCTACCACGACAACGACTCCGACTCCAACGACTCCCGGGGGTCCGACATGCCTCCGCCCCTCCTTTCCTCGTGCACCGAGAAGGGGGCCACCGACTCCCCAGCATCGGCATCGCCCCCGTCACCGTCGTCGCCCATGGCTCACAGCGGGCCGACAAAGCAGCAACCAGCGCCACTGAGGTCGCCGTGGATGCCTGTGACATGAGCAACAACAACTCCAACGACTCCCCGGGGCCCGACAAGCCTCCCCCGCCACCCCTTTCCTCTTCCAGCGATGAGGGATATGCTACGCCGCCGCCAACCCCGCCGCTATCACCATCGCTGGCTTCTTCGTCCTCAATGGGCGATGACTGCCCGCCGCCGCCGCCGCCGGACGATATCGAATCGCCGCCGCCGCTCGCATTGGCACCGTCGCCGCCTAAAGCGCCGCTCGCACAGCTACCGCTGCCATCGCCTCTGGCTTCCTCCCCCCCCATGGAGGACTCGCCGCCGACTCCGAGGACCTTCTCGGACAACCCTCTGGGAGGCATGTTCTCCCCCCCCCTGGACAAGGCCGCAGTAACGAACGTCATCCAGGACATTCTCTGCTGTAGGATGGCGACCAACAACAGAAACAAGGCCGCCACGGTAACGAAAGAAGTCAAGAGGGGGTGCGTTAGTGGCGAGAGCATGGAATGGCTCGTGAGGGGATTGAGGTCCGCGAGGGCCAAGAAGGAGCTGAGGCAGCGCGGGCTGGTCTTCGTGGGGCCCCAGTGGGGAGCCCCCCTGTACAAGACGGGGAACGGGGTGGGCCGCCTGCTGCGCGGGGGTGAGTGGGTCGTGTCGTGTCGTGTCATGTCGTGTCGTGCTGTTGGCAAGAAGTTTCAGTTCAACTATTAATGACGGACCGTAGCTCATCCCTTAAAAGGACGAAATGATATACCTGGTACACAATAGTACTTTTAAATAGTAGGTACCTGGTAATTTCTTTTTTCCATCCGTTCTGCCTGGCATTTTCTTTTCCCTGCACACTTCTCCATCTCCCTCCTCGTTGTGGGTCCGATCTATTAGTGTGATAATGTGATATTGTGATAATGTGATATTGTGATATTATCGTGATATTGTCGTGATATTGTGATATTATTGTGATATTGTGATATTATTGTAATGTTGTGATTTTGTGATATTGTGATATTGCGATATCTGTAGCAGGGTCACATAGCGGGCGCACCCCCCCGCCCTCCCGACTACACACACTACTGCTGTGTATTACAGTAGTAGTTCACAATCTCTTGACGCAACTATACACGAGTAGTATTGGCAAACAACAAAAATAGCCAACGCTTGAGTTGACAAGTTGACCATATTACGCGATTATTTACGATCAGAATTTTCATTATGATGAAAAATTCGAAGTCCGTCATTATTTATTTGATTCTCTTTGCTGAATGCATACAAACGAGATTCTCATATTTACAATCGTGATTAAGCAATCAACGACAAAATTAAATCAGCATCCATTATCATTGCGTTGATTTGTGTCTTCAATGCTTTGACGCTGCTATGTTGCCTTTTTTACATACATACCTCGGGGGACGGGTAAATAATAAAAAGTGAAGGTTAACCCCTTCCGTAATGCTGCACCCTAAATACAACATATATCTGAGTCTGCAGTAGTTCCAAGTCATTTCCCCCCCACACGGGAGTGCAGTCCTAAAGGTGTTTATTATGCTGACCATACTGTACTGTACTGTACTGTACTTACACATACATGACATATCTGTGTCGCGTGTTAATTCTACCTCAGTTGCAGTAGATGCAGCTCCCGATCGCATGGTACAAACCTTACCTAGCCATCTCCCACCCACCCTAAAAGTGTCAATATCTCAACTCTATGTCATTCTAAGCGCGAACCGCAACACCTTGGCCGCTCGCTTCCCTTGTCTTCCCCCCCCCCCCCCCCCCCCCCCATTGGCATCATCATCATCATCATCATCATCATCATCATCATCAGGTGGCCAAAAAGCACGGGGCCGGGACGAAGTTCGTGGTGTGCGTGTCCTCCTCTGGCTCCTCCGGGAATAGCACGAGTACCTCGAACACCAAGATGATCACCGGCATCATCTCCTCGGCTTCATCTAACACAGCATCCGCAGCAGCATCATCGGGCACCACCGGCCACGTCGAACCGGTCATGGACGGTGATGTATCCACTCTCCAGGACTGGTCCAACGTCCGCGGCAACCTGGACGACGGCCCCCGGCTGTGGGCCTGGGTCTACTAGGGGGGAGGGAGGCGTGTCTCCACACCGCACTATAATGGACGGGTGTGTCCGCACTATAGAGGGAGGGAGGGAGGGAGGGTGGGTTAGGTTGGTGGGGTAGAAGGGAGGGAGGGAGGGAGGGAGAGAGGGAGGGCAAGGTTAGTGGGGTTGGAAGGGGGGTGGAAGGGGGGTAGGTGGATGGATGTGTCCGGCCTGTACAACGTAAGGCTAGGCTTGGGGCCAATATTAATAGGGGGGATGTATCTACTGTACCCTATCGCCGTATAAGGGGGGGGGGGGGGGGGGGCGTACTCATTTGTTGCTTGCCTTAGTCATTTGACCATTGACCACGCATCCCTTTCGAGACGGAGGGGGGGAGGGAGGGTTGCATGGATGTGTCCCCCGGGTAGGGGTGGGGGGATGGGAGCGTTACGGGGGGGGGGGGGTACTCATTGTCGTACATGGCCGTTGTCGTATGACCATAAGGTGGGGGATACAAAAAAAACGAGAAAAAATTGACACACGACACATATATGAAAGTGTGGTGAGCTTAAACTTTATTTTCTCTCGTAAAAAAAAAAACGAAAAAAAAAAGGGTTCGGGGGGGGCTGGTGGGAGGGAGGTGGAGAAGGAGAGTGGGTGGATTGTTGTGGTTTGTGGGGAAGGTAAGCGTGTCTTATATATGAACAGAAGCAATTCGTGATGCGAATCGCTGCACGCGGAGTGCGGTTTTCCATCCGAAGGAGGAATGAGTTGGCTGTGTCGGCGGTTGGGTAGCGTCCTCCCCCCCCTCCCCCCTCCCCCTCACTCCCTCCCTCCCTTGTACCGAAGAGATATACGTGGTAACGGTTTTTCGTTTGACCTGTAGAGACTAAGAGTTACCAGTTTCAGTCGATGCACAGCAATAGCAGCTACGTAAATACAAGAATTCGTGTATATCGTGATGAGGAGATTGAGTATATATAGGTCAGACATTGTACCCGATAATATCGAGTGGGGTGCGTTTGCAGTGTGAAGACTGAGACCTGGAAGCTCAGTCGATGCACAGCCTTGCAGTAGTTGCAAAGCTATCATAATGCGTACATGGTAGGGGGTGAGATATTGGAATCATAATAGTACCACGCTGAGGTGGCGCTGTCCCCTCCTATACACCATTAATAGCAATCACACGTACTATCTGTAGTGCTATTATTGGTCTGGCCTTGCACGCGGCTTGCGACTTGCCATCCGGGCGAGGAACGAGTTTTGGCTCTGCGTGCAGTTGAGTTGAGTGTGTATTGTCACACATTTTACCGAAGATATGATGGAGTTGAAGACTGAGACTCGTAGTTCTTAGTCGATGAACACACACAGCAGTAGAGCAAACGCATACCAGGTACATAGCACAGGGTGGGGTGATATCGGTATAAGCCGGTGTCTGCTACTGGTATATAATTATAATGTACAAGCGTGTATACGTTATGAGGAATTATTAGTGCCCGGTACCTGTCTGTTCTATTATTAAAACATGACGGCATTCTGGAGTCTTCGGCGTTGTGAAATTGCGCCAGGTGTATATATACCGAATATATATATATACCGAATGCCGTTGGGTCGGAGAGGTTTCACTACGATAATACCGCGGTACCTCGTATGGGGAGATGTTAGTGGTCAAATTTTGAACGGGATTATGTGATTGGTGCGAAATCGTAGGTCGATCGGTGTTGTCATCCAGGGTCACCACGACAGTTATATTCTATTTCGTACCAAGTACCAGGTATACTATGATGTATACTTGTGCAGTTGTGTAGTGGGAGACTGTCGAGCTCCTGGGCTACTTCGGTTGGGGTTGTGGTGGTTGGGGTTGGGGCTGATACTGGAGTTGGGGTTGGGGTTTGGGTTGGGTCAGTGTGCGGCAGCGCATGGATGGTGGTGGGTGGGTGGGTGTGCCCACTATTAACAGTGACACGACAAGCAGAATAACTGCTTACTACGTTGGGGTTGGGTCGGCTTACTCTGAACGAGGGTTCTGATAAGGAATATATATATTGTACTGGTGTTACGTTAAGATAAACAACGTAAGATTTGACTTCCTTGTTTGGTTCTGTTTGTGGGACTCCTTGTGCCTACTGACTATGAGTGATCGATATTTGAGCTGGACGTAGTCGGAGGGATTTCTATTATAAGTGTAAAACTAAGATGGTGTAAGTTAAGTTAACGTTATCCTGAGAGTTGACTTCCTGGTTGGGTTATTTTGTGTGTTTTCGTGTTCGTACTGTAATATTAATAGCTGCTGTCCATCTGAGGGAACGATGTTTGAGCTGGACGTTGTCTGAGGGCCAATAGAATGATAATGGTGATGATAATGAAAACAAAACAATAATAAGAAATGATGATGAAGGCTTCTTTTCTAAATGATGACAATGCCTTTTTGACATTGTCGGCCTTTGTGATGACTGATGACACGGCTGGCCCTCTCTTCTCGCACACAAAACTTTTATACATCTCATATAATAGCATAGAAAACCGCAAACAAATGTAGAGAGTACAAGGTGCGTAAGATCCAGTCAGATCTTCTACTACTGCTGCTAGACTGCTTGTGTTGTAGATCGTGATCCGCTGCTCGTATGTGTCCCAGGTTTGCTATTACGGGGGTCCATAGTTTGTTTTTACTAACATTTGGTCCTATTAACTATGGTCCCTCGCAATAATATGTACCTGGTATGCTGCTATTCAACTACAATAATAGTAGAAGTAGTTCTTAGTGTTTGAGTCTTATTACGAGGTGTTGGGGGATATATAGCCTCATTTCTTTTGTTTCGAATAGCCGCATCTTCGACCACCTTTTTCCTGGCCGTTTGGGATGAACCTTGTCATCACCCTCCGACCATCTTGTGGTCTGCATACACGACTATTCAGGGTGGGCTAATGTGATATGAATGGAGTATTCATGGGCTATAGATATAGATAATACGTTGCAGTCTTGTAGTCTCACGAATACGAGAATAATCCAAAGAACGGATTAACCCGGCGGATGTTCCGTTAGTCGAGAGTAACGTTCTTTTAGGAATGTTCCCTAGGGCGGATAGCCCGTTAGACGAGAGTAATGTTCCTTGACGCAGATAGGACTACGAAGTGAGAAGTTCTTATATTAGCAGAAGAACAATCGGTAGCCATAGGAAACTTCTGTAGGCGTACATCAGATAAGAGAAATTTAGGAGAGCTTGTGGCGTGGGGTGGGACGAGTATATCTGGGCGTCGAGTCCCGCCCCCCTACGCCTCACTTCTCTACCAGAGCACCTCCTCAGCTCTCGCCATCAATAAGAAGATCTAAATCAGAAGAAGCGAAGCACTGCTTTCCAGCTGCCAGAACAACCTGCGTCCCTTACCACTACCCTAGAGCAGACTCCGCATCACAAGTAGTAGTAGCAGCAGTAGTAGTAGTGGTTGTAGTAGTAGTAGTAGTAGTAGTAGTAGTAGTAGTAGTAGTAGTAGTAGTAGTAGTAGTAGTAGTAGTAGTAGTAGTAGTAGTAGTAGTAGTAGTAGTAGTAGTAGTAGTAGTAGTAGTAGTAGTAGTAGTAGTAGTAGTAGTAGTAGTAGTAGTAGTAGTAGTAGTAGTAGTAGTAGTAGTAGTAGTAGTAGTAGTAGTAGTAGTAGTAGTAGTAGTAGTAGTAGTAGTAGTAGTAGTAGTAGTAGTAGTAGTAGTAGTAGTAGTAGTAGTAGTAGTAGTAGTAGTAGTAGTAGTAGTAGTAGTGGGTCTACAGGTGGTAATACCGATCGTCGGTACGTGGTACCTACCTACCTCTCCTACTTACTACTGCCTGTTGTGTGGTATCACAGCCCGGCGCCAGACACGTACGCATACGTACACACCCACCTACCGCCCGTGAGATCATATATGAGCTATACGAGTACATACATTTTATTTACATACCAGGTATACATTTCATACCCAGGTACCTGGTGGTATAGACTACATACGTGCGTAGGACTCGGCATCGAAAAAAACGTAGCTCGGACATTGAACTTGTATACAGGTAGGTATACGTGCATACTACGCACGTGCAACGTACATCTAGAGGCAAGTAGGAGACAGATCATGTTGATTCAGTTGGTTTCTTGTGTGTGTGGGATCTGCATGATGACACGGCTGGCTCTTTTCTTGCACAACAACAAACCCAGTACAAACAAGAAAACGGCGAAAAAAGATACCAGATCTGTGGTAGGTGCAGAGGATCCAATCAGATAGATCTACAGCACAGGCACCTACGAGTATAGTAGTAGGTCGTGATTCGCCTGTTGTTCTTCGATGACGCGGCATGTGACGGCCGGAGCGATGGGCACAAAACAGGAACAGACACGGGCTATCTGCTGCTTTTGTCTGGATAGACCGGGGCGCTTCCTTCCTGTGTGTGTCACCGGTAAATCACTATGTGCGGAAATATAAAGACCGTGTACAGTGCAGCATTATTCATATCTAGATAATGAATCTCAAACGGACCTTACATTTCCGGACAAAGTGGTATTCGCTACATATCACTTCGCATTATTTCATAATAATTTTGCCATGTATCTTTCGTACCCGGGACTGTTAGCCACCCGGGACTGTCACGGCTACAGAATAGAGACGCACCGAGTCGTAGTCGACCAGCGTGTGAACCTCCCCCCCCTGCTCACAACCAAACTCGCCCTCTTGTGACCTTTCTCGAGCAGCATCAAGTATATTCCTTCTACTGTACTGCACACAAAAATCAAGACAAAAAACTTTCGCCACCATCTGATAACATCATGGCCCTGGCATCATCATCAGGAGCATCGTCTGGTCCGAGTCTGGCCGCTGGTACTACGACTACTACTACTTCTGGTTCGAACGCCGCAGCCGCAAGCACCACCACCGCCAACAGCGGTGGCGCTGGCAAGGAGCAAGTCGGGGCACTGACGGTAAGCTGGTCTCCGCCAGTGTGGGTATTAATAGTCCTTGTACCGCTATAATCATACCGTAGCAGCTCTCTTCTCCCTCATAATCGCAGTGTTCGTTTTTTTCGGCCGATACACTCCATTACAGCGTACAGCGGCAGCAGTAGATGAACGCCCGGTACGAGTCGTAAGTACACCCTGCAGTACGCACAGCAGCAGCAGCAGCAGCGGCAGTACCTGCTATGCTGTAACGAAAACCTGTTGTACCTGTGCAGTACTACAGCCGACAGCGTATTTGAGCTGGCAACCGTTTGGGCGGAGGCAGGCCACGAAGAAGGTACTATAATATTAATAATAATACTACAGCTAGCTGTGTATTCGAACACGGCGAGTTGAGTGCTCGACAGAATACATCGCACGCACACATTTTTTCGACATACGGAGGAGCCGGTTTATACCAGGTACCATGTACCAGGCAGATACCAGGTACCAGGTGGTAGGTCGTACATTATTTCGCTGCTGCAGAGTCTAGCTGTATGTATGTAGTATGTTTGTCTGTAGTAGAGCAGTAGATATGGGTCCAATGAAAAACACCCACGAGTATGTACGACATGTGAAAAGCAGGCCTTGCAACCTATACCACTCCATACCTCAATATAAGGACCTTTTTAACTTGATGTTACTGTTGAAACGAATCTTATATTTAGGTACATAATGGTATCAGGTCATTGTGATGACGAGACACCATCCTTCATCAGTATGCACTCTATCTACTAGTATAGTCTATTATATTAATAGCGCATATTTATACACGTGTAGAAGACTTAGTCGAATAGGTAGCGTACTGGTAGTCTCCTGTTGCGGATATCAGGGCGGGAGTCTTTTGACCTACATCCGTTCGGGCCCTGAAGCCGTCCACAAAATACGTCCCATCGTGTTTTACCGTCCCGTCGTGAAACCTGTACCTGGCATTTATTTACCGTCACGTTGTCCCGTCCCGTCGTGAAAACATGTATTTACCGTTCCGTCGTATTATTTTTCCTGATTCGTTTTATTCATTCCATTTATTATATTCGTATTCGCCCTGTTTCTACGTTTCTACTGGTACTGTACAGTAGTCGTAACTCAAATCCGGGGTAACATGCCAGACTCTTCTCCCCCCTCCCACTCCCCACTACATCTCGTACCTTAATTTTAATCGGGAGAAGACTTCAGCCCTTCCTCTCTCCCTCGTCGACTCGCGTCGACATGCGTGAAAATATATATTTGCCGTTCCGTCCCGGCGTTAAAAAGAAAACTCGCTTGACTTTTTTTACCGTCCCGTTCCGTCGACAAATTGTACACCCACTCTCCCGTCCCGTCTCGCTCAGCCAACAATCTTGCATCATCATTTTCACCGTTCCGTCTGTTTCAAGCGTGGACTGTATTTATTTCCCTCCAGAGCGGTAGATGACATAATCGATCATCAGGCATATATATATGTGCACACCTACCTGGTGATGGTGGTGGTGGTCAGACGTGACGTTCTTGCCGTGCCAAACGTACTTGCATGACTACTTTACTCCTCCCAGCGTGCTCTAAGGGAAACTCCGTGTTGTCGACGTTTCAGCACGAAGTTCTTCCAGAGCGCGCTGGCAGGAGTAAGTAGTCGTCCAGCACGTGTTACGTACATGGCAAGAGCGTCACGTCTGACCACCACTACCACCACCACCACCACCACAACCACTATTACGGGGGTATATAGTTAACAGGACCTGTGGCATACATAAAAACCTATATATTTAGGTATTTTTACTAACAATATTTGGTCCTGTTAACTATGGACCCCCGTAATAGGTGCGCGCACATGTATGCATGCATGATGATTGATCATACAAACCACTCTGGATGGAAATATAGGAGTAGGAACGGTGCTCCATCTATTAATAGAAGAGGGATGCGTGGTCAACGGTCAAATGACTATTTATGGCAAGCAACAAATGAATACGCCCCCCTTGACTGTATGGAGCGTTATAACGGTTGTTAACGATGCGCATGCATCGCCAACATGCTACAATTATAAATCACCCTACATTCCAGAGGAAAGTCCAACCACCCTTACTTTTCTGAACAGAGGGAGTACCACAGGTAGCACGTAGGTACACAATAAATGATACCGACAACCGCCACCACACCGCAAATTGAACATAATAATACTACTATTAATATTAAGGGTCACTCTTATCGGAGAGCTTTATTTCCATAATTTCCATGTTTTTTTTGCGCAATTTTCTAATCTTCCAGATTTTCCTGATTTTTTTTTCCAAATATGTGAAATTTTAACAAACATGATTTTTTAGCTTCTGGAGAATTTCTAATAACCGTCACCGCACCGCTTTCCCAATGATATTCGCTGTTGTTGTTATTGCTGTTGTTGTTGTTGTTGTTGTTGTTGTTGTGCCCCTCCCTTTGTGCGCTATACACCCACGGTATACGGGCTTCCAACTGCACGCAGGTCCAGAAGCAGGAGCAGCAGCAGCAGCAGTTCCAACTGCGTTCCTCGTCCTCCTCCTCGTCATCCTCGTCCTCCTCCTCCCTGTCCTCGTCATCTTCGTCCTCCTCCTCCTCCTCCTGCTCCTCCGGTGGCGACGACGTCGTCATCATGCACGTGGAGCGAGAGATCGTGGAGATGTTCCTGATCCACACCCAGTGCTCGTTTGGCGACTTGGCCGAGTACTTCTTAGATACCCCCATGACCGACTACGTCGAAGTATGCAGGAAGGACCTGTCGTTCAGCATGCGGAGCCCGCTCTTGTTCCGGAAGCCGGAGACGAGGAAGGCCATCAGGGCCGTTCTGGTCAGCGCGGCAGAGGAGATACCGGCAGACATGCTAGAGATCAGCAGGGGGTGGCCCGCCCTGGACTCGCCGAAATTGTCCGCCGAAGTCATGATGCACCTCGGCAAGACGGACTTTTTTGAGAGCACGGTGGGAGGCGTGGCTGTCCGCTGCGTTGTGCACGGCGAGAGTGTCGTGTCACACGACGACCAGGTGCGCGCATGCATGATGATCGATATCCCTCCGGACGGAAGTATATATGATGTTGAATTAAGTATTGAAACGAGGATTACATTTCCGTTCAGAGTGGCGCTTCGGTATGTAGTCTAAGTCTAACAGTGTCACTCTATCTAGTATAGTATTTTGTATTTTTGCAATAAAATCTGGTACAGCAAGTGGTTATTTTTCTCTCTTTCGTTATTTCTCTCTTTTTTTCTGTCGTCCTTCTTCCGGCCTCTCTCTCTCTTTTTGTCGCTTCGCTCGTGAGGTAGTCATGACCTGCTCCTCTTCATGACGTGCTCAAGCATTCTTGCAAGGTTTTGATCGCCAGTCTATTCTGCCGTCTCATTTCAGGATCCCTTCCTTGGTAATCTTGTATAGTTCTTGTTCTCTCGTTCGGCTTGTTTTTGTGAGGTGTTCCTTACCCGGTACGTTGCCATTGTTTTTTTTTTGCCTCGATTTAATTTGGGATGGTTTTGGTTTTCCCTATCTCACAGTGTATGACCACATACTTTGAAAAAAATATACGCGTATTTTCTTCCTCTATTTATAGGATGAAAAATCAGGACGAAAAATCTGGGTGTACTGATGTCGTTGAGGCACTGTAGAAATGAGAAATGGTTTGAATGTGCAGACAACACACAGGATAGCCGGCATATTTGCCAGTCTATAGCAGTATACGATGATTTCTATGTTCGATGTTCGATGTTCAGCAGAGCATACTTGTGTTGGTTCCTATCAAATTGTCGAGATATGGCCATACCAGATATGGTATGATACCATTGACTCCGGAATCCGTTGTATGGTATTACAGCATAGCATCACAAGACTGTATTGTACAAGTACATCGATGACCTGGTTTACCCACAGCTCAAGCTGGCTCGTTGCTTTTGAGATATTATCTGCAATACGTACAGTGCGATCTGGCTTGTACCAGATATTGTGTAGAGCTACGATATACAAGTGGGAAACGCCTTGACCGTGTACACGTCGCGGCCGTACTATGGTATATTCCGGGTTGCTCTGCGCACACCAATATCGATCGATAGACGTCTTGTTGAAACTAAACCTCTCCGTGTTGCATCGCCCTATCGTAAGATATATCAAGATTTGCCAAGTACTCGTGCCGCAATAACACCCGCATCACCCACGCTCTGCTTAAATGCGTCCCACATCCGCGTCGTGACTGCACGTACCCCGGTTCCACCTATAAACCCCTTACCCAGGTGGTAGACAAGACCACCACAGAGCCGACGCTTCTCGAGGATGAGGGGTTCGTCGACATCTTGGTCACCTTGCCGGCCGACTCGGCGCCGCTGTCACCGGCTAGCAACCCTGTCGAGCCGACGCCCTTGCTCAAAGGCGAGGGTATCGGGGACATGTCCGTGATCATCGAGCCGCCCGACTCGGCGCCGCCGTCTCCAGGCAGCCAAGTTGAGACGGCAACTGTCGGCAACGGGGTCACCGTAAAAACCTCTGAAATCAGCATCGACCCCTCCTTCAACTCCTGCTACGACTCCGACTCCGATTCGCCGGGGTCTGAGAAGCCTCCGTCCCTTTCCTCATACACCGAGAAGGAAGCCGCCGGCCCCCCGGCATCGTCGTCGTCGCTAACGCCGTCGCTCACGGTCGACGTCCAGGTCAAGAAGGCCTACTCTATCGGGGAGGAAGTCGCTGTGAACGCCTCTAACATGAACAACGACGACGAGCGCTCGGGTCTCAAAAAGCCCCCTCCGCCGCCCCTTTCGTCTTCAAGCAATGAGGGGTCTGATACGCCGCCTCCAACCCCGCCGCTCTCACCTTCGCTGGCTCCTTCCTCCATCGACGACTCGCCACCGTCGCCACCCGACATCCCACCATCGCCGCTCGCACAGCCGCCACCGCCGTCGTCTTTGGCTTCTTCCTCCTCCATCGACGGCTCGCCGCCGACTCCCAGGACTTTCTCCGACAACCCTCTGGGAGGCATGTTCTCCCCCCCCCTGGACAAGCTCATGGTAACGAAGGTGATCCAGGACGCCCTCTGCTCCAAGAGGGTCCTGAATAACCGAAGCAAGGCCGCTCAGGTCATCAGGGAGGTGAAGAGCGGCTGCGTTAGTGGCGATACCATGGAATGGATTGTAAGGGGGTTGAGGTCCGCGAGGGCCAAGAAGGAGCTGAGGCAGCGCGGGTTGGTCTTCGTGGGGCCCCAGTGGGGAGCCCCCCTGTACAAGACGGGGAACGGGGTGGGCCGCCTGCTGCGTGGGGTGAGTGGTTCGTGTCGTGTCGTGTCGTGTCGTGTCGTGTTGCTGTCAGGAATTTGAATTCGTAGCAGCCTGTGAAGAACCAGCCCGCCGTGTGGCTGCTTGGGCTCTTCCGTCGCCCTCACAGATCTCAGTCCCCTCATTACTCATCCCATGGTCTCTCCACCGACGCACCCGCTCTTCACCGCTTTCACCATATTCCGGGGCTACTCGTACGTATTTGTGGAGACTACATTTTTTTTTCCATCCCATCCACCTGGTATTATTATGTTTGCCCTACTTCCCCAGCCCCCTCTTTTTCGTTACTCCGATCTATTAGTAGGCTCACGTAGCAAGCCCCCCCCCCTCCGCTCTCCACTAGGCACCACTGTGTGAGATCACAACCTTTTAACGCAACTATTAGTGTTGGATATCAACAAAACAACAAGCACCTTTGAGCTGATTATTTTACGTAACATACTATTTATCATAATCAAATCACGAAGGTCGTCATTACTATTTGATTATCTTCGCTGAACTGGTTTTTGTAGGCTATACTATACGCTCAACGTCATACAAGAAAAACGTACGAGTGTGGGTTTTATAGTGCCCCCTCTAAACTCCATACAAACAAAGAAATGTACCTGATATGCGTTTCAGCGTATTTACAACGTATTATGTACACAAACAAAACCGCATGGCTTAGACCTATGCCAATGGAAACGCGAAATCCGAAACTTAAAAAAAAAAAATATTGCTTTAAAAAAACAGCCGAAAATATCCTCGTACCGCCGCTGTGGGAAAAAAGGGGAAAAAAGTTTGATTTTTTCTTCTTTTTTTTTCCAACGGCTGCAGGCGGCGCAATTTGTTTCCTCTCGTTGCAATTTGTCAACACGCTGATAAAAATCAGCTCGTGCGACGATAGATGCTCGATCTCGATATAGACTCAGCCCAAGGCCAACCCGTTTGGTGTCGGGCAAGGCCAACGAGTATAGATGACGGCATCGAAGATAGAAAGTGAATACATGCTCTAGGGGGCGAGAGCTTGCCGGCGGCGTCCTGCGGTATCCTCCCAAACCTGAAAAAAAGCCTGTTTTTTGCCATTCGAGACAGATCGAGAAATTTTGTCTTCTGTTTTGTACACACCAGCGGCTACTTGTTTTTTTATCGTACGCCTGGCCAGCGCCCGCCGCAAGTCACTGGCCATTGTGTGAAGACGGTGACCCAAGGGTGGGTCGGAGCCCCTAACGAGCGCACTCCGTTCAGAATTCATGACGCAGTCGTTGGTTTTGTCGATCGATGTCTGTCGAGGACTCGGAATCTCGCCGCTTCGAACCAAAGATCGGCCTGAGTTTTTCTCAGGCCGATCTTGGCCCAACATCGGCCCCAGATTTGCTTTTTTCGGGCTTTCCAAAAGTTGGGAACTTTTTTTTTTTCTGAACGTGCCCATAGGAAGCGTGTTCTATTTTTTTTTGGCGGGTATCTTTGGAATTCAAACTTTTTATTGATACTTCGGGTTGCCATTGGCATAGCTCTTACACTACAGTAATTTTCTATACATATCTAATAAGCTAATATATATATATATTGGTCTTAGTGTGATATACTTGACGCCATACAAACAAGATATTCAAATAATCACGAATTCAATCAATCACGAACATACTAAATCAAGAAACAATTCAACAATCAACCCGGTTGTAGCAGACGCAGCTCCCGATCGCATGGTAAACCTGACTTACCCATCTACCACCACCCTAAAAACGTCAATGTGGCAAATCCACGCCATTCTAAGCACGAACCACAACACCTTGGCCGCTCGCTTCCCTTACCATCCGTACCACCCCCCCCCCCCCACCCCCCCTCCCATGGCATCATCACCATCAGGTGGCCAAAAAGCACGGGGCCGGGACGAAGTTCGTGGTGTGTGTGTCCTCCTCTGGCTCCTCCGGGAACAACATGAGTACCTCAAACACCAAGATGATCACCGGCATCATCTCCTCGGCTTCATCTAACGCAGCATCCGCAGCAGCATCATCGGGCACCACCGGCCACGTCGAACCGGTCATGGACGGTGATGTACCCACTCTCCAGGGCTGGTCCGACATCCGCGGCAACCTGGACGACGGCTCCCGGCTGTGGGCCTGGGTCTACTAGGGGGGGGAGGGAGGCGTGTCTCCACACCGCACTGTAGGGGAGGGTGGCTTGGATGGATGTGTCCCGCCTATACGAAGTACGGGTGGGCTTGGGTATTTAATACTGGGGATGTGTGCGTCCGCACTAGGAAGGAGGGAGGGAGGGAGGGAGGGAGGGAGAAAGGGTTAGGTTGGTGGGGTAGGAAGGAGGGAGGGAGGGAGGGGGGGAGGGAGGGTTAGGTTGGTGGGGTTGGAAGGGGGGTGGACGGGGGGTAGGTGGATGGATGTGTCCGGCCTGTAACAACGTAAGGCTAGGCTTGGGTCCAATATTAATAGGGGGGATGTATCTACTGTGCCCTATCGCCGTATAAGGGAGGGAGGGAGGGTTGCGGGGATGTGTCCCTCATGCAGAGGTGAGTTAGGAGGGTGGGAGCGTTACGGGGGGGGGGTGTACTCATTGTCAGACATGGCCGTTGTCGTATGACCATAGGGGGCGGTGGGGAGGGGGGTATAAAACCGAGAAAAAATTGACACACGACACAGATGTGCAAGCGTGGTGAGCATAAGCTTTAATTTTACTTGGCAAAAAAACTAAACAAAAAAGGCTGGTGGGAGGGGGGGTGGAGAGGGAGGGGTGGGTGGGTTGTTGTGGTTTGTGGGGAGGGTAAGCGTGTCTTACATTCTAATAGAAGCAATTCCTGATGCGAATCGCTGCACGCGGAGTGCGGTTTTCCATCCGAAAGAGGAATGAGTTGGCTGTGTCGGCGGTTGGGTAGCGTCCTCCCTCCTCCCCCCCCCCCCCCCCCCCCCCCCCCCCCCCCCCCCCCCCCCCCCCCCCCCCCCCCCCCCCCCCCCCCCCCCCCCCCCCCCCCCACCCCCCCCCCCCCCCCCCCCCCCCCCCCCCCCCCCTCTCTCCCTCCCTTGTACCGAAGAGATATACGTGGTAACGGTTTTTCGTTTGACCTGTAGAGACTTAAGAGTTACCAGTTTCAGTCGATGCACAGCAATAGCAGCTACGTAAATACAAGAATTCGTGTATATCGTGATGAGGAGATTGAGTATATATAGGTCAGACATTGTACCCGATAATATCGAGTGGGGTGCGTTTGCAGTGTGAAGACTGAGACCTGGAAGCTCAGTCGATGCACAGCCTTGCAGTAGTTGCAAAGCTATCATAATGCGTACATGGTAGGGGGTGAGATATTGGAATCATAATAGTACCACGCTGAGGTGGCGCTGTCCCCTCCTATACACCATTAATAGCAATCACACGTACTATCTGTAGCGCTAGTAATGATCTGGCCCTGCACGCGGCTTGCGACTTGCCATCCGGGCGAGGAACGAGTTTTGGCTGTGCGGGCCGTTGAGTGTAGTGAGTCTAGCGTCACACATTTTACCGAAGACATGATGGAGATGTTTGCGACTTGGAGTTCTCAGTCGATGAACACACAGCAGTAGTAGTACAGTAGAGCATGCGCATGCCAGGTATATAGCACAGGGTGGGGTGATATCGGTTCATGCCGGTATCTGCTACTGGTATATGGTTATAAAGTACAAGCGTGTATATGTTATGGGGAGACATTGGTGCCCGGTACCTGTATGTTCTAGTATTAAAACATGATGACAGCTTTTTGGAGTCTTTGGCGTTGTGAAATTGCGCCAGGTGTATATATACCGAACATATATATATATACCGAATGCCGTTGGGTCGGGGAGGTTTCACTACGATAATACCGTGGTACGTCGTATGGGGAGATGTTAGTGGTCAAATTCTGAACGGGATTATGTGATTGGTGCGAAATCGTAGGTCGATCGGTGTTGTCATCCAGGGTCACTACGACAGTTATATTCTATTTCGTACCAAGTACCAGGTATACTATGATGTATACTTGTGCAGTTGTATAATGGTAGACTGTCGAACCTCGGAGCTACTTCGGTTGTGGTTGTGGACGGGGTTGGGGACGGGGTTGGGGATGGGGTTGGGGGTTGGGGATGGGGTTGGAGTTGGGGGTTAGGGATGGGGTTGAGGTTGAGGTTGGGGTTGGTGTGCGGCAGCACATGGATGGTGGTGGCGGGCTGGGGGTTGGGGTTGGGGATGGGGTTGGGGGTTGGGATTGATACTGGGGTTGGGGTTGAGGTTGGGG
The DNA here is from genome assembly GCA_031763025.1 of Macrocystis pyrifera. Lineage (NCBI taxonomy): Eukaryota > Phaeophyceae > Laminariales > Laminariaceae > Macrocystis > Macrocystis pyrifera. Next base: position 581,992 of record JASSKH010000026.1, read on the forward strand.
TTGAGGTTGGGGTTGGTGTGCGGCAGCACATGGATGGTGGTGGGTGGGTGGGTGGGTGGGTGGGTGGGTGGGTGGGTCCACCATTGACAGTGACACGGTAGCAGAATAACTGCTTACTACGTTGGGGTTGGGTCGGCTTACTCTGAACGAGGGTTCTGATAAGGAATGTATGTGGTACTGGTGATACGCTAAGGACAACATAAGGTTTGGCTTCCTTGTTTGGTTCTGGTTTTTGGGTCTCTTTGTGCCTACTGGCTAAGAGGGATCGATATTTGAGCTGGACATAGTCGGAGGGCAAACTACTATAAGTGTTTTAGTATGTTGATGTAAGTTAAGTTAACGTTATCTTAAGGTGTGACTTCCTGGTTTGGTTACTTTGTGCGTTTTCGTGTTCCCACTATGAATAACTGCAAATAAGCTGAGGGAACGACGTTCGAGCTGGAAGATGTCAGATGGCCAATATAATGATAAGGATGATAATGATAACAATACAACAATAATAAATGATGATCATGTTTTTTTTTGTCTGAATCATGACATCGACTTTTTGTCGTTGTGGGCCTTTGCTGCAACCAAACCGTCCGACATGATGATGATATCGGTGATGGTGACGATGGTGATGGTGACGATGATTATTGATGATGATGCTGTCAATGCAGCGTGTGTACATATGTCTATTAATAGTCGTCGACTGCATAACTATTGACTTTAGACTGTATTCTTGAGCTACAATGGTTACTGTAAAGGAGGAGTTGCCTTTTAGGGCGGTGCGCCTTATCGTCATAGCCACTCGCACGAGGAGCTCAATATCTCACCGAAACATGACTTCGAACAAGTCTGCTCACGCAACCCGACTGACATCTATATGCGCTAGACTAGTTCTGAGACCACCAGTAGTAGTTGGTCACTCGAGGGGCAAAACCCTTATTCAGAAGATATTGCCTCAGAAGGCAAAAAGTGGAACCCCTGCCGTGAGATGAGTCTAACTTATATAAATTAATGTAAAGTTATCTATGTAGCTTCCTTTACTTCCTTCTTGGTTTTTTACTTGAAAAGTATTTGAATACCGACTATGTCTGAACGGGATATGCTCGGATGACAACAAGTAACATTTGACAGTATATACGTAAAATCAAGAACGGTAGCCGTCAAGTGTCTGAACGACTTGGATGATTTCTTGACTCTGGTATGGTCTTACTTAAATAACTCGAGTGTTGACCTGGGCTCGGCTTTTTCGTTTTTACACTTCACGTTGTCTTTATCATGGGAAAGCTCATGGCGCTCTCATGAAAACATGTTGGCATGTGCGTAGAAGACCGCTGTTTGGCCCCTCCATTGAACGCCCTCCAATAACAACAAAACTACTAGTAATACGTATGTCTCTATTCTCTATAGTAGTACATGAAGTCCCTAAAGAGAACTTGACGTGCTCAAAAAGACCTAGACAGGCCTCGAAGCGCCAAAAAAAAACACAAAAAGCCTTAACGCGCTAAAAATTACCAAAACAAAAGTACCAAATCAGGCCTCGACGCGCTCAAAACGACCAAAAAAGGGCCTTGACGAGCTCATGGAAACCAGCCTCCTAGAATATTTGGTCACAGCTATTTATATAAGCGTGTTTGGGATGGCAGGCGTCTTTTTTACTCAGCGTTGATTGACCACTGGCCTCGCCATTATCACGTATTCTGAGCATGCATGTGTGATATGAGTGGTGTCTTTCTTTGTTTTCACTTTGGGTGATTTCTCCTCTCGCCTCCGCTTTGAGTTCTGTCTCTCTCTCCTTTAGTCTCTCTTTTCGTGGCTGTTCTCAGCGAACACCCCCTCTTCCTAGTGTTTAGGTCTTATTACGAGGTGTGGGGGGATCTATAGCCTCATTTCTTTAGGTTCGAATAGCCGCATCTTCGATCACCTTTTTCCTGACCGTTTGGGATGAACTTTGTCATCACCCTCCGACCATCTTGTGGTCTGCATATACGACTATTCAGGGTGGGTTAATGTGATATGAGTGGAGTACTCATGGGCTTTTTTTTTTTTTTTTTTTTTTTTTTTTTTTTTCATCATCACTTTTACTTTCCAGCCCACTCGTAGGAGGTTTTACCCTCGACGATCTTCTGGACAAGCCGTGGTCACAGGTGTCGTCCCTTCTCCCCCCCGGTACGTGCCTTTAGTTTTTATCGCGCATAGGGTTCAGCATTCCCACTGCTCGTCGATTTTCATCGAATGTACAGCTAACTCACGCCCTCGCGCTTTCCGCTAATCAATTTTATGCGAGAAAAAGTCCCTACGAGCATGCACTCGGTGAGACTCGAACTCACGAAATTGATAGATATAGATAATATGTTGCAGTCTTGTAGTCTCACGAATACGAGAACAATCCAAAGAATGGATTAACCCGGCGGATTTTCCGTTAGACGAGAGTAACGTTCTTTTAGGAAAGTTCCCTACTGTAGGGCGGATAACCCGTTAGACGAGAGTAATGTTTCTTAACGCAGATAGGACCACGAAGTGAGAAGTTCTTATGTTAGCAGAAGAACGATCGGTAGCCATAGGAAAGTTCTGTAGGAGTACATCAGATAAGAGGAATTTAGGAGAGCTTGTGGCGTGGGGTGGGACGAGTATATCTGGGCGTCGAGTCCCTCCCCCCTACCTCTCACTTCTCTACCAGAGCATCTCCTCAGCTCTCGCCATCAATAAAAAAACTACATCAGAAGAAGCGAAGCACAGCTTTCCAGCTGTCAGAACCACCTGCATCCCTTACCCTTACCCTACCCTCGGTCACCGCTTCACACATGTTCTCTCAACAGAACGGGCGAGGCGATCTCTTTTCCTGAAAATGAATATACCACGTTTACAGTAGTTTGGGGGAAACAAGACTAAACGACCCCGCTGGGGAAAAAACGCATTAATTTCACGAAGAAATCGCGTTTTTATCGTACTCGTTTCCCCTCAAGGACGTTTTTTGTTATTTTTTCCCGCTTGCTGAAAGTGGTATACTTGTTTTCCACCTCTCCTACCAAATGCTGGCAGGGTTTCATAGTCCCCGTCATCACGCACGTTTTACGGTATCTGTTATTTGTGCAAGATAACGTTGGGCCGCTTCGGCTGGGCGCCAGCAGTCGGGGATGGGGGGGGGGACCCCGCCAAGCACAACTTGCCTGTTTTTCCAGAGCCTATTTAGTGTACCACTTCTGGAATACCCCGAGAATGAACGAATCGCGGGTTGAAACGCAACAAAAAAAATCGCCCATTTTTACGTTTCAGCTCTATAGGCTATACCTGTACTTCGAAGTATATAGTGAAGCAAAACCGCGTAAAAACACGCCCCCGGCAGGGCACCGCCGGCGGGGCCGTCCGGCGGCGCCTCCGGTGATCCCTCCTCCCCCAGCGGGTGGGGGGGGGACCTCGGCATATATTTTATTAACAGTACACTTTAGATTGGAGCAAACGCCCCCCGTTTGTTTTGCCAATCACTCATCACGCACGTATGTATGTGCTGATTGTGTTTTCTACATGAAGAGCGGAATTAAGTTATCCAAGCTGATAGGGCTCTCGATGGAACGTGTCAAACACCGAGGCTACTTCTGGACTGCTACCATATCGCCAGCAGGGACAGGGTATATGGGGGAGCAAGATCGTTTCGTCGAACACGGTATAAACTAAAATAAAACCCCACAATCCTGCGCCGTGCCATGATGAGCCGCCAAATCTCCCAGATTTTGACCTCGAGGAAGAGTCGGAGGAGAGAGGGGGGAATCGGCCGTTCGAGAAACCGATGGCACTCGTGTGCATGTATTAATATTTAATGTGCGCGTGAGCAACGGCGAAGGTCCAAATCGCTTACCAGTCTGTACGCAATTCCAAGGATGTACTCTTGTTGATGTTAATGCCCAGGCGGTTTTTAAATTCACGAGCCCAGAGCGTTTTAATAGTCTGGCCACCAAACCTGAGGCGCGGTAGAAATTTATCTATGACACGGTAGAAACAAACACACTATTGTGACATTGCTACGTTGATACCAGCGAATAGTGTGAGTGTCTAATTTACACGGCGCTAAAAGACAGGCAGTGACCCCTTCCGAGATGGCTCAACTCATCGACCGACCGGCGCACACAGGTTGACGTTATTTACAAACATCTTGCCGCGCGAGGTCCTATGTACGTGGCGACAGCTATAATATACAGCAGCAGTAGTACTTTCATGGCGCACGGCAGGCAGTCGTACAATATGTACCTACAATACAGTAACTTGAACGTCAGCTACAACAAACTGCGCCCGACTTTTTGTGTACAAACTACTTGGATATATGATGGAATGCGTCTTCCAGCGGCGTCTCGAAGACAGTCAGTCTACTTGGGGCTACAGCAGTAGTGTGTTGTTGATATGATATATTAATTGTAGGGCAGGGCAAGGGTTGCCCTGCTGTTCCCTAGGTGTTACCATATAATAAAAGGTTGGACGGAGGTATGAAAATTCTCTCGCGACGTCGATATTTGCCTCGTAGAATACTACTTGTTTGAAGATGCTGCAGTTGCCGCTATTCGAAGCAAAAGACCAAAACATAACATCACAGTCGCATCGCGCAGATTGCGATGACCTCGACGTGTCGCGAACACAGCATACCAAATAAAACGCCGCAGTGAAGTCCAAGATGACAAAAGGCATACAAGTAGACTTTTCGCCAATGATCGTTACGTACAATGCACCCCGTAAACAACACTCTGTCGACCGAACAGTTACCATAAATGTAGCTGCGCAGAACTCGAAAGGCTGGACGCGCCGTGCTCAAACTGCATTGAAGCCTCTTCGAAGTTTAGTTTGGTCGCAAAAATAAGCACCGCTTAAATACTATTTCGCATATCAAAACGACCCTTATATCTCGTATATGGTGCAAGCGGAGCCTCACAAGGAGGCCGGACAGAGCCCATTCGTGCTTCCTGCGTGTCTCGAGACACACGCGACGCCTAGTCATGCAAACGGCGACGGCGCTCCTTGCAACACCCCCTCTGCCTGTTAGCACCCGCTGACACCCGCGGCGGCGCCAGACTCGTCCGCGGTACCGTGTTCTGACTACACGCACGCAGACGAAACGAAATAAAATGACTTCAGATTATATATAAGCAACGCTTGACTCGTACCTGGTACGTTCGTTTGAACACGAGTACACAGTAGTACAAGAAGGCGCTTCTAGTGACGAACGTAGTGCTTGCTCAAAAATATAAGCAGTACCGGGACATTGTTTGCCAGAAAACGGTATGCCTTGACAGAGAAAATGTCATACGACTTGGGTTTGGTGTACCCTGATCACCTCGTTTTACTTTTCGTACCGTAAACTGGCAAAAATACGATGGTGAACCGTTTTTTGGCATTTTCGCAAGTGAGACGGACGGACATGATGTTTCGCCAAAAAACGGTATACCTTGACAGAAAATACCATCTGACTTGGGTTTGGTGTACCCTGATGGCCTGGTTTGAGTTTTTTCGTACCGTAAACTGGCAAAAAAGCGCTGGTGTACCGTTTATTGTCTTTTTTTCCGTTAGGACAGGAAATTAATTTTGCTTCCAGATTACCCTAGGGTAAACCTAGGGAATAGTACCGGGCCATAAAAATAGTGGTTATGAGATAACCCGTACAGCAGTAGTATCAAAGCCCTGAATACCCCAAGAGTATTCCCAGGGCTCTGAAGTTCCCTTGCAGTACAATACAATGCTTAGGATAGCCGATAGGAGAAGAGTAGACAAGCGCCCGAGGAAAGTTATTCGGAAACGTGTCTACCCGTCTAGCGGACTAATAGAAGGAGAGCAGAGTGGACTTGATGCCTTGAATCAAGCCCCTCTAGAATCTCAGCTGTCAACAGCTCCTCCATTCTCTCTCATTGACAAGTGCGAGGCCGTCAATCTGCCGACATTATTTTTAGCTGGTATGCCTAGTATTTTAACCAGGTGCGTACCTGGTACGATAATGAATTCACGTACGAAGACGGTAAACGTAACGTGTTTAGAATTTAATTTGTTGTGCCCATATTATTTCAAGTTTGTAGGTAGGTTTACGAGAGAGATCCTAGTGGTGCTCTTTCTAAAGCTCCATTGCACCACCACCACCCACCAGAGACACTGTGCATACCTTGTATAAATAATGAAAGGGAGGTCTATTATAATGGGCAACGGTAAAGGCGCGACACCGTCTACAGGAATCAAAACCCCTAAAAAAACAACACGGACACCTGCAACAAACATCATCGATACACGGGTACTCCAGCACTCTGTAGGCCTGCCGCTGGCGCCCGCACTACTATCGATAAACCTATGTGCTAAAACCAAAGGCTGCTCTATCTACAGTATACCATGTATACCAACGCCCACCCGCATACTTTTTAGATCAGGTAAGCGTGCGTACGACCGACTTGAACTGATCTCCGCCCCCACGACAAGAAGAGACGACCCTTTATTTACTGTATATGTACAGTAGTCTATACAGACAGTTCGGATTTTGTCTTGCTGGCTAAATAAAGCCTACCAGGTATCTATAAAACCTCTAGTCTCTGGGCTAGCGATGCTTGCGAAATACATCCTCTACCGCCGCTACCGAGCATTAGGACATATTCCGGACGATCTCCCCCGGCTCCCTCGTCCTCACAGTAGTTCTGCTGATACACTACGACTACTACGACTACTACGGTACCTTGACGGTATTGTACCATTAACACTAACAGCAGCTCCCACCTATTGGCACGGTTTACCTTACTCATATACGACGTACAGCATAAAAGTAAAGTCTTGGTCGCATGTCAGCGGCCCTCTCCTTCTATCGAGCCTGAGGACTGATATCGCCTGCTCGTACCACGTAACCTCACCGGATCTCTAACAACAGTAATAAAGTCCACGCGCAGCGAAACACTCAATAATAATATGCCAAGAGGCGGGGCCCTTTTTGCTCGCCCACGTAAATCCATCAACCCCTTTTAAAAGCACTGCGGGGAACCAAAGACCAGTCGCAGCAAAAGTCAAAACGGAAAGTACATCAATGAGGGGTAAAGAAAAAACAACCCCCCCCACCCCCATCCCGTCAGCAATACTACAATGTGAGCGTTTTCGCACAGAAATGTCACAATCACTTCATCAGCCCAATGGCTTGGCGGCGCACTCTTGGGCTGCGAGCCGCTAAAACATTTTTGATTCGGCGCGACTTCCAGATAGGCAGCTTTAGCTTTCTACCACTACTACTACATACAGTACTACTACTACTACTACTACTACTACTACACTACTACTACTACTACTACTACTACTACTACTACTACTACTACTACTACCACTACTACTACCACCACTACTACTACTACCACCACTACTACTACTACTACTACTACTACTACTACTACTGATGCTACTGTGGTTGCCCTCGTCCGAACTGCCGAAAGAGAAAAAGAGGAAGCTGCAACGGCAGACATACCTCACTCTAGTAGGAAAAAAATAACAGTCAGTCGCTCTCCGCCACTTCATCGAAGAATACTCAATAAACCATACCACCGCGCCGGTTTGGCAGACATCAAATTCGTCACAACCTAGTTAGTACCTTGCGAGCACAGAGTGCGCTTTACAGATTTACTGACTGAAGCGTATCATACAATAAGTACTTGCGTGCAGCACCACCTGTATAGTTTGTTGCAGTTACTTCCCGTCCAAAGTTCTACGATGACAAGGTCAACGTCCTATAAGCACAAAGCCAACAGACTATGATGACAAGGCCAACGGTCTAACACCACAAGGCTACCCGGCACCGCCTATTTCCCTGGCGTTTTTGGTCCCCTCCTCACCTATGACGGCCTCCCTCCGACCTACAAACACTTTGTAACTATTAATAGGTAGAATATACGTGTGGCGTTGTGTGCCGCCTTCACCACGTTGCAATGGCAACCATTCTTTCGACGACACTAAAGTTACTATAAAAAGGACACTTCTCGAGCCACAGTAGGCGAAAAAACTCCGTGATACGACAACTAAAGAAAATCCCAACACCAACCCCATTCCCCTCCAAAAACGCCACAACTCTGGTCAACACCGAAAACGCATTTATCGCCGCCGGGACTGGTTACAACCGGGCACCCCATCCAGAGCGTTTCCTCCAATGTACAACACTGTCTATGTCACGAAAGCCTCCGCAACGCAACAGCCGCAAAACCCTCGCCGCATTTCTCAACGCAAAAAAAGTACAGAGTCAGAGTCTACGCGGACGGTAATGTTGAGAGACGAGGCATTGTGACGGGACATCGTATCACGGCCCTCAGCCTCTCGTCGCACTTAAAGTTACTCGTTCCTCAAGCTCACGTTTCCATGACAGCCCCTCTTCAAGCACGAAGTGCACGCATCAGCCGTGGTACTGCAGCGGTGCAGAAGGCACCGAGTGGGTTTCAAGGAAGCACGCACGCACATCCGCACACCTAGTGCGTTGTTGCTATTACCTTGCTCTTCGTACACGCGATAACGGTCAGCAGCACCATTACCCAATCGACGCTCGCAAGCTACCCTTTCGCCACAGGCGTTTCGTACGCTGGCAAACCCGGCGCTAACCTTGCATCGAACGCGTATTCTGCAACTGTCAACGTCCTTACACGTTCTGCGAAAAAGCTCTTGCTATCATCGCGTACGGTATGTCCTTTGACGCCCTCCATGTGCTCGCGGTTGCGACGATCGGAAGCTCAGCGCCTACGTACTACAGTTAATTTCTTGCAGCAGGTGGGGAAAGTTGTGCGCTACAGCAGAGTTGCAGAAAAACTGCAAGTTTTGTTTCACGCGGGACGCTACGCCATTTCACATACCGCTTTGTCTAACCGCTAACCTCTCAGTGCTCTGCAATTTGACCATTCTCTGCCTTTTTGCTCCCCCCTTAAATGGCAACAGTTGCAGGACAAAAATCACTTCACGATTGGATTTCCATCGTAGTGTGGTTCTCATCACCACCACAATCATCTTCACCTCCGTACCACCATCGCCGAAACACCGCCACCACTAACACCACCAACACAAGTCCAACCATTCTTTGTATCACCAACGCTCAAGACCATCGCTGGATATGACACACGAGGCGAGCGCAAAACAAGGTGCCACTGACTACACCGGAGAAAACACTCCCGCATACCACGCAAGCCGCGATCGATTCCACATCGACGCGGGCGCTTATGGTTGCCGCACATGCGCCCCCTCCGCTTGGTGGCGGGGGCGGCCTCGGGAGCGCCCTTCAAAAGTAGCCGACAGCCTGGCCGCTGCCGCTGCCGCTGCCGCTGCCGCTGTCGCTACCGCTGCCGCTGCCGCTGTCGCTACCGCTGCCGCTACCGCTGCCGCTACCGCTGCCGCTGCCGCCGCTGCCGCTGCCGCTGCCACTACTGCTGCCGCTGCCGCTGCCGCTGCCGCTGCCGCTGCCGCTGCCGCTACCGTCGCTGCCGCTGCCGCTGCCGCTGCCGCTGCCGCTGCCACTGCCGCTGCCACTGCCACTGCCACTGCCACTGCCGCTGCCACTGCTGCTGCCGCCGTCGCTGCTGCCGCCGCCCGCCGCTGCTGCTGCTGCTGCTGCTGCTGCTGCTGCTGCTGCCACCACCGCCGCTGCTGCCGCTGCTGGCCGAGCTTCCCCCGCTGCCGGACATTAGCCACGCTGGGCATTTACCGATATCCTCATGGATCCACTGGAGAGGCGGGCAAGAGGGGAGGGGGGAAAGCCGGAGGTGTGAGCTGCGGGCAGGACTTTCGCAATTTTTGTACTGGAGGCTGGAGAGAGCGTATCATGGTCACTACAGAGTACAGCGGAAGCGTGGTGGTTCGGTATCTCGGCTGTGCGTGCCTGCCTGCAGGACTCGATCGTCACACAAACTGGAAAAACTTGGCGTCTACAACAAAATGCAGCAAGGCTTCTGTTCTCCAGTAGCGCCAGTAAACCTTGCACCCCGTCTGCGCCTTTCCTCAACACTCTGTCAACATGGTCAGCGGACCTGAAGCACGCCTGGCCGCGAAACTGCAAGCAAATCTCGAGCCTTACGACCCCCCTCCCATCCCATCCTATCTCAGCTATAACTCACACTTTCCCAGTCCTCCTCGTCCTCCTTTCTCCTCCTCCTCCTCCTCCTCCTCCACCACCTCGTGCTTCTCTTGCTTCTCATCTACGAGAGGCACACGGGATACCTCCTTCACGCACGTAGAAGACAAGGCGTCATCCAATGCCCAGAGGGAAAACGGGCGATTTTGGGGCGGGAGGGGAAGGGGGGGGGGTGCTCGATATCATACATGGCCGTAGTCGTATGACTATAGACTTTCGCATCCCTACAATGCCGGGATGGAGCACGTCGGGTTTTCACCGACCAGGCAGACATCGCTTGCACCAAGCGCGAAGCGCCGTTAGGTGTCCGGGGAGTCGCATGAAGGGTGAGCTGCATCGTACCAAGAACCGCTTGTGAGGCGGACTTGCATATGCATAACAGCTTCAATGAGTTAATGAAATTCTAGGAGGGGGGGGGGGGGCGAGGAAAGCGGGGGTCGGGAGGGCGAAAGAAGGGGGGGGGGGGGGAAGGGGAGGGAAGGGCGAGATGGGGGCCGCGGAGAGGAGTGGCTTGAGGCTTGCTGGCGCTACATATCGCACGGCTCTTGCCACGGCTTCTCCCTTTACTGCTCGACCACAACGTGCGCCGCCTATATGTAGCGAGGTGCCGTGAGCCTCCTACCGTGCCTCGTAGCACGTGGCGCCCACCCCGCCTACGCTTGCCCCCACAGTCTATATCACCCCCGCCCCTGTCATTCATCCTGAGTTTGTCGTTCTTCGCACCTCGGCCACCTGCAGAAGATGCTCCAGTGCGCTCATGAGTTTGTGGCCTTGGTAGAAGAAATTGCGTGCTGGGCCCTGCTTGGTTTGGACATAGAAGCGAGGCGAAAAAGACGAAAGGAGGCACACGTAAGTAATGCAGGAGATGAATAAAAAGCGTTGCGAGGGTCCGGGAGGGAGGGAGGGATAAGGCGTCCGGCAAGGAGTAAAGAAAGAAAGGCATAAGACAAACCAGTAAGATAAAATCGGCATATACGAACGAATGTGCGTGTCCGTAAAGCGTGATGTTCATATAGACTAGTGCTAGAGCAAAAACAATTACACAAATTAAGGAGAAAAAGAGAGAGAGATGTAGAAGCTTTCTGTGGCGCAACCGCTCGTGCGGCTGAAATTCATACCGGGCGACAAGAAGCCCGTGGGTTTCAATTCAAGTGATTAAACAAGGGTAACAGCACACAAACGTCAAAAGGAGAATATCTCTCTTCCCTCCCACTCTCTGGTGTTTCTTTGTCTGTCCATGTTGGTCCACCTGTCTCTTTGTCTACTTGTCTCTTTGTCCATATGTCTGTCTGTCTGTAATTGGCTGTTCCTCTCTGCAGGTCTGTTTCTTTTGATTATCGTATTTTACTATTATATATTCCTCCGGCGGATTGGTGAGCATAAATTATACATATATCTGTATACCCGTCAGTTGGTCTCATTTCTTATATCTACCCCCCTCTCTCTTGTCTCTAGGTCTCTCTAGCTCTTACCTCCGGGCCGCTCAAGTGTGCCAACGCCTTCTCGCCTTGCACGTTTCGTCTTGCTACTAATATAGTTTTCCCCATTCAATTATCTTCTCCTCCGTCGCCCACCCCGCCAAAACACCGGCGACGTCGCCGTGCATGATAAAACATATCGTACCTCTCAAGTACAAAGTGGGAAAGTTTCAGGTCCAACGTATACCTGGTATACAGCAGTAAGCGTAGTCGTACAGAGTATAAAAGCGTTTCACCCACGACGGTCCGGTTCATGTTTTTTTCATGTTTGCACTCTGTCGTTGCAGGGCGAAACGATTCCGTCGCTGAGATAGAAATACCTGGAGAATGTCGACGAATGGAAGCAGGGTGACAAAGTTTGCGTCGTATGGCTGACGAAGGGATACGACCAGGTTGCTCCTGTGAAGCAAAATAAAAGGAAAAAAAAAACGCAAGGCACACGGGACCGAAAAAGGCAAGATGCAAAGGAACAAAAAAAAGACCCACGCGGAGACATGCATACTGAGAGAGAAGTAGGTCAACGAGCAGACGGGAATTAAGAAGGCCAAACATTTAAAGAAGGAGATTAGTAACAAAAGTGAGAAGGAGCAGAGGATATATAACAGGCATCAAGAAGGACAAGAAGGATGGGGAAAGCGGATTTGAGACACGCACGCACACACGAACATCAGTAAGCCCAGCACGCCGCGTAAATAGACGTCTTAAAGTGCCGTGATACCCCGAGCTGGACAGATAATATGGCAAAATCAGTCAAAGCCAGGCGGAACCGGCGGTTTCTAACACATACCTGTAGATTTTGAGTATGCATCATCACTGCCTACAACAAAAAACACAAAAACAGCAGCAACAACAGTGGCAGCAGCAGCAACAGTAGCAGCAAAAGCAAATAGCATCTCGGCGACTAAGTTACCGCAAGTCCGTCAGATAAAAAACACGACCGACCGCCGAATACAAGGTTTCCCGTTTTTTTTGGTGCGCCACCCATGATCGCTGATAAAGTACCAAAATGTCTATCGGCTCTCGGCACATTCTCCCTTCCAAGAGAGTACTAAAAACTAGAAACAGAAAGCGCGAAATAAATCCCTCCATGTTTCATCGAAACCAAACCGGCGGCGGTTTCAGAAGGCGCAAGCAACACACTATCCTACAGTTAGCCGCCCATTCGTTCGGGATTTTCGTATCATGACTGTCAATGTTATCATACTGCCTCAGCTCTGCATAGTCCGCAGAAATGCACTCAATATCAACATCGGTACTTGCATGCCTGATATATATAAACACCACATACTACAATATATAATGTTAGTAGTATACTGCAGTTACTATGTAATTTCAGTAGCTCTTTGCTACCAAGTGCCTTATACTAACTGCAACCACGGCACAGGACCATCAGGAAAACAAAACAAAACAAAGCACATCACAGCACAGTACAGTACAACACAACACAATCACCTTAGCTCGGGGTGTTGCGCCATCCAGCCTCTCGGCAGCATCCCCAGCTCCTCCTCCAACATCCGCGCAACCAGCATCACCCTCATCGATACCACCTCCGCCGCGTTCTCCAAACCATATTCAGACAACTCCAACTTCAAGCCCAGCTGCTGCATGACGTAGTCAGCCTCCCGCTCGCGGAAATCGTCCTTCGTCGGTGTCCTCATAAGGAAGTTCCGGCAGAAGAACAAAAAAAAAGACAGGGGCTAGCGAGCAGTTGGAGGGTATGAATAGAGAGGAGGAGGACGGCAGTGGGAGGGGGGGGGGGGGTGCTCATTTGTTGCATTCTTTAGTCATTTGACCATTGACCGCGCATCCCTTTCGAGACGGAGCACCGTTCCTACTCCGAGTAAAGACAGCTCACCACTACGAATTGTAACTGTTTCCCCAATTCGATTCCGATTTTCAATGCATACAGAGAGGGGTGGGGGGACTTGGTATGGCATTCTTTGTTTTTAGTGTAAATGTGCTTCAACCGTTTCGTTTTTGAGGAGGAGCAGCAGCAACAGACGTGCCTACTTGCTACTACAGTAGAACAAGCCCTTCAAGTAAGTACCAATCAGCGCTGACTGCGAGCCCTGACAGCTCTGTGGTCTAAAATTAAAAACGCCATCCCTCACCGTAATATCGGCTTCTGCTGCCTTCTGCTTAGCCTTCGTCTCAGCCTGGCGTCTGCGTCTATCATTTTCCTTCTTCTTCCGATACTCAAAGAGATATATGCTGAACACTCGCTCAAGGAACGCGTAGTTAGAGGTCTTGCTCTTCTTAGCCTTACCCTGAGCTACGGGGATACCGTCGGTGTTTGCAGACAAATCCCGCTTTTCACCACGGTCAATCTTCATGCTGTTGTGCGAGATGTTTGGGATGTTTTTTGCCTGATCTGGCACAAGGTGAATTGGACGGAGGACGGGGAAGGGGGTGTTGAGAGACTTACAAGGCAAGGGGGGCAAGCACGCTGAGTGCTTGTGGCATCGTCACACACGTATGTACTGTAGTATCAACACAATGTACTGTAGTGCTATTAGCACGTACCAGGTATTCCAAACTCGTGCTGCACACATGAGGTATCATAGCGTTGCCATCGTTAATGCTTCATACCTCGTACATGGCAGGCACAATAAAGACAAGACATGCGCTGCTGCTGTATATATGGAATAGATGTATGGGGAAAGCGCGGTACAACAGCAGTTGTATCTCATCGCCGACGTTAGCGGAACATGGTTGACCTTGACGGCTGTTTCTGATTTTGAAAAATGATGATCGCACTCAGGCCACTCGTTACGGGATATGTATCCTTGGGCCTGAAACCGTAACTCCACTGCATATATACAGTATTACGGGGGACCATAGTAAATGGGACCAAATCTCGTTAGAAAAAATAGGGAAATATCTAGGTTTTCGTGTGTACCGTAGGTGCTATTTACTATGGTCCTCCGTAATAGTAACTACGTACATAGTGTTTGTGTTTTCGCTTGGTCACTTTTCAAAACGCGATTTCGGGCCTCATGAGATTCGTGTTTGTCTCCGGATTCGTGTTGCATATGTAGGCACCAAATCAAGGAGTGCTTAGCGTCAAGCTCATATGCGAGGGACACGCCGCCCTTCGCGAAGCCACAACCACAACCACAACAGCCAGTATGTAGCGTTTCAGAACCCATAACGAGCGCAGTGGCAAGCGTGATGAAGGTCGGCCGGAGTCTGAGACTGGCGTGACGACCGACGACATACGTTGCACCCTTGACTGTATGGCTGCTGTGTAAGTATACGACAAACAGCAGTATACCTGATTGATGGGGTTGTTGTTGTTGTTCTCACATTAACTCATCGCCACAATACGTCCGTGGTCGCAGGACAGGCTCCAATAACTCTGGAGTGGAAGAATACCTCGATAAAAAAAATAAAAACAAGCAAATAATAATACACATGATGACTAAAGCACATCTACAAATCAGGCGGCGAGGTCCGCGCACGTACGTACCAGGTACATGCGGTATGCTGTAAAAGTCGCCACAGAAACCGAGAAGACCGCATACCACCCAGAACAAAAGGACAGGATGAAAAAAACAACTCGACGTCGAAAAATCGAAATAGAAAAAATCAAAAATCAAAAAGGGAAGAGAGAGAAAAAACCCATTCAAGCATGAAAGCAAGAAAGGAAACACACAAGAGAACGTGCAGATTTTCGCAGATTGCAGGCTCGCAAGCTACGCGATGGGTGTAGGACAGAGATGAGAGAAAAAAAACGAACATACTTACTCCAATACTAAGTCTTTAAGAACAAGAATAAACACACCAGGGATGCAAAAAAAGGAACTATTAATAGTAGACATGCAACAGGTATCGATTACATGATGAGGGATACCAACACTGGTACGTTCAAGCCTGCCGTTATTACAACGCAGTCGGCACATGCATGGGTTGGTTGTTCCAGATGGGATACAGTGAGCGCGGCGAAAGCATGCTAGAGTGGCACGAGTCGCGTCACTCTCCTGTGTCTGTGTTCCCCCGTGACGGCCTGGCCTGTACCTCTCGACGACCACTAAATGCAATACCCGGTACAACATGGCTTCGAAATATCAGCAAAATGGGGCCACAGGTTCCATGTGAACCCATGCAAAATGACGCTGCGAAGTCAAGCCGCCTATTCGCGAAGGAACAAACAAGCAGGTCCGTTTCGCAAGTAATCCGATCCAGGTGCTATGTATCCGTGTCCATAAGAAGTGGCCTCACAAGAATTCCCTTCCAACGCAATCTTGAAATATTCGAATAAGGTACCAGGTTTGATATATACCTGGTAAGATACTTGGATACAAGGAGCAGTGCTTGGATGTTTTACTACTAATACCTCGTACCAGTACGAACTGTTTTGTAGTACAGCACGAGGTATCAGCATAAGCAGTAAAGCAGTACCAGGTACAAGTATATACCAGTAGAGTATACTGTACCTGGTACGATATTCTAGGCAAGGAGGAGGTTGTCTAATTAAAGGAATACAGATAGTGCACGGGAAGGCTGACATCCGATATGCTGTAACCACCTAAATAAAGCCTAGCACAACATACCGTTGAAGCTCTACTATTAATAATATCATAACTTATTTTCGTTTTATTGTCTATTTGTTCTTATTTTCGGGCCTTGCTTGTGCTGTTGTGTTCTCGTACCCGGTGCGCTGGAGTTTCACTTGCATAACCCTTGAATTCGCGATTATTTTTTTGTTTTTGGTCCTCCTCTGTCTCATAGAAGTCTGTGATCAGAATAAGTATACGTCGCAGTTCTCTAGGATAAGGAATCAGGACGGATACTGGGTGTACTATAAACAATGAAGCTGGGTAGAAAGGACGATTTAATGCGAAGACAACACAGTAGGAACGGAACGAATCATGACTACGAGCAGCCTCGTTTCGTTCAGCTCGTTCACATGCTCTTTGAAGTGTCTGACGGGCACGCCATACCAATGGCAAACAGCAAGACACGCCTAATAATAGCACGATGAGACAAACCAAGATACGCAACCAGGAAATAAGGTACACCGAAAAACGACATAGAGAGAGACGTACCAAACCAAACCACACGAAAGCAGAAGAAACAGAATGCAACATGGATCACGACGAGGAGTCGATGCAGCAGCCAGCATGGACTCCGATAGCAACTGCTGTAGGAACATTGCCACACGGTCTGTCCCCTTAGTGCTGCCGGTATCTTCCTTTGGCCATAGGGGCGTCCATGTCCCCATCAACACCCCTCTAAGCAGTACGTACTCAAGGGGAAAACAAGAAAGCGGATATCCCGCAAAAAAAGAAAAGCGAAACGGGTTTACTGTATGATATTTCCAACAGCAACCTCTCCGGGTTCACTTCCGTTTCTTTACAAAGGAGTATACTGCTGTAGTCCCGCCACCCCGCAACTTTCGGCAAGGCGGTCTCGCAATCAAAGAGGGAGGGCAAGGCGAATCTCGCATACCGGTATATACGTAGGAGGGCAACCGCACCATGTGTCTCTCACCCTTTCTTGTTCCGGGTTCCTTTCCCCGATCTTTATTTGTCCTGTGACTGAAAACCTACGCACGAAGGATAGATGCTAGATCCCCGTGTCACAGATCGGATCGATCGAGGATGACTCACGTTACTGGCTGCTCAGCAGACCCTGCAGCCTGCAGCACGGTAGCTGGGTTAAGGCTGCACGCTCGCTGCGACGTCGCCGGAAGAGGGACGATAGAGGACAGAGGAACCAAAGAGCAAACGCCAGAGTGGCAGCGTTGGTGTTGGCGCATGAATCACTGAGAGCACAACAGTGACAGCGGCAGCCGTTTCATATTCAGGTCAGGTGCCCCCGGATAACCCTCATGAAGAAAATATGTAGGTGTGGAAAACCTTTCGGTTTCCACCACAATTCAAAGATTGGAAAATCGAAAATTGTACATACTGACAACAGCGTCCATTTTTTGGCAGGAGCTTGCTTTTCGCTCTACGTAGGTAGCTCATGACAGACAATCGTCAGCGCGTCAATCGCGACGTGTAGGCAAACACAATGGGTTCATGGCAGTTCACAGTTCACACCGTACAGCCTCCCGCGGCGATGTCACCAGTGCACAGTACCGGTACTACTGCACACAGGGTAAGGAGCCAGATAAACTTACTTGGTCTTTATGTCCCGTAAAACACGGGTGATAAGACAACAACACCCACTGGGAAAAAGATCCGAGCACTGAACCAAGACGGGCACACCTTCATACTGTTGTACACGAAAGGCTTTGGAGATATCTCGTCTAGATCTTACCATATATATTATTATACATACAATATATATACTGATTGTACATCTATCTGTTGTACATCCCTAGGCGTTTGAACTACTGCTGTACAACAGCAGTAGTATATCTCTCTGTTGTCGAGAAAATCAACGTGGAAATTCAAGCGGGGGTGTGTGTTACAGCAATATCTTGCAATGACACCTCTCGATGTTTCATGTGTCATGGGATGGCCGATTTTCCTCTCTCGGGATGCCTTCGCCGTGAATAGTGGCGGCATAGTGGCATACCTGAATATAATTAGTACTAGTGGTTACTACTGTACTAGGTTCCCCCCCAAGGGAAACGCTACTCGTACTTATACTCGTAGTACCGGCATATGACAGGAGAGGTTTGGTTCAGGTGCTCAGGTACAGCAAGCTGTAGTAGTTGGCCGGTGATGGGATAAATCGTTAAACGGAAAAGTGGCACGCCGGCACTTTGTTTTTCTATCAAAAAGCTAATAATGGGGATGCTATAATATGTCGATCAAACGTCAATGACGTGTGTGATTCTGTTGTACTCTGCAGCAGCGCCTTGCGATCGTCGTGTCGTCGTGCTACTTGTACTTTCACTTGTAGAGCAGCTGCAGCAGCAGTAGTCGGGATATCAAACGGATCGTCGATGCAAACCTCGTAACAGCAGACAGCAGTACAGCAGCCAGCGTATGTACGTACAGCAGAGAGGACGCATTCGTAGCTATCATACCGCCATACAACACCAGTATTAAAAAATATTAATAGTTGGTACCAGACCAGGTATTTTGCATGCACTAGACAACACGCAATTTTAATTTCAGAGCCGACTGTCTAAAAAAAACAGCATACCCACACACTAGTAAAATGGCGGCTGTGAGAATATCTCGTAGACATGTTTCCATAGACGCGTCGCTCGGCGGCTGCACTACCAGCTGGGAAACTCGTCCGAGGGGGTGTGTTGTGTATTATCTTTTATCTCAGGTGTAGCTGCACCCCGCCCATCGCGGCGCAAACACCCAAGGGATGATGGATGAGGGAATACAAAATGCGGCGCAATAACAAAGCGAGGAGAGAAGGAAAGCATGACGAGTTACGAGCGCCAAATATAGCCCTCACCGGCGTTGACGCTCTCCTCTGGCCACCAGCAACCCCCCGATATCGTGGCGATGGCGTCGGCATGCTCCTTTGTCTGCCCGGCACGTCTGCGCTGCTCCCGCAGGCCCAAGCTGCCGAGCACTCTCCGAGATACGATATCACAGCAGGCATAAGTTATGGCATAAACAACTTGAGTCTTTTCGCGTCAACGAGCAGAGCGCGGAGAGCTGGCCGCATGACGCATGACGCCACAGAGAACTTGATGGCGGCGGCCACGATGCCATCGGAAAACCCCCCCCCCCCCCCCATCCCTGTCTCTATGGTACGGGCTCGTGCAAGACCCCGGTCATCGAGCTTCCCAAGTCGGGATATTACTCGTACAGCAGTGCATGTTGTTTTCTCTTCGGCAATTCGTAGAACGAAGGTCACTCCGAAGGTCGTCAAGCACCAACCAGTGCTGCTCAGCCATCGCCAGTATCCACTGCGTAGCAGCCCCAGCAGCAGGTCAGGTCCCAGGTATACGAAAGGGACAGCCTTTCCCCATAGGTACAGACAGACAGGAAGGCAGTCGGGCTTCGAGCAACCCGGCGTTGCCCTGCTGTCTGCTGTACGAGTCGCGTCAAAATGGTGCCAAACACGGTGGGACTGGTGTTCGTCTTTTCTCGTGCATTGTTTGTTGCCTTGCGGCCATGCTGGCGGATCTTCAAACAATGGTCCTCACTCCTAACCTTCATACGTACGATACGCACCTGGCCGTATGGTATGATAAGCGTAGCACAGCCATAGTACTCGAAAAAAATGCTGCACGTCGAACGTATGTACGTATACAGCAACAGTACCAGGTATGTGTACTTGTACTACAACGAACGATAGCATGGGCAACATCCTCCTCGTACGCCAGACACCGTGCCCACCGGGGGCAAATCCTATGGACGCAGACACTATTCATTTGAGACAGACAAATAAACCACATTCGTCGCGAAGTAATCGAGGTACGAGTTGTAAACGAATGAACTGCAAACGTACCGGGTGCGAAAGAGCACAACAAAAAACAAGCCCGAAAGCAGGAAGGGAGACTGAAATGAGGCATAATATAATGACGCAAGAAGAGCCCAAGAACAAAGCGAGGGGGTAATCATTCCTGGAGAAAGGCGGAGAAAAAGGAAGTGCTGACCAAGATATGAGAGAAGCATGGCCAACCGGGCCAACCCATGTTTTACCAGGTCCTCCTACTGCTGTTGTATTATATAACACCTGGTATGTGCCTGCGGGTGGTAAACCCAAGGCAGGAATGCAATAACAGCATAATACATACGTTTCCGTCTATCACTATCATCCTACTACTGCTGTACGTGGTCGAACGGGGAACCTTGCCACAAGATATATATGCCGTCTCTTCCCAACTCTCGTCGACAGCGGCGGTCTATCAAGAGTCAACGCGGCTGTCGCACCCTCCATAGACAAACGAATCTACAATTCCTAGATTGCGGGACGGCAACAACACAGGTTTCACATCATTGTCGGAGATACAACCGTGCCATGTGATCTCTGATTTCCTTTTGGCTTCCGTCGATAGCGGTAGCATTAGTACGGCTGCCCCCCCCCCCCTCCCCTACCCCCTCTTCCCCCCGCCCTCCCGCCCCTCCCGTTCCCTTTTTCCCCCCCCCCCACCCCCCCTCCGCCACCCCCTCCACCCCCCCCCTCCGCACCCCCCCCCTCCATTCCCCTCCCCCCACATCCCCCCTCCCCCCCACATCTCCCCTCGCCTCCACATCCCCCCTTGCCGTCACTCTTGTCGTTTCCTGCTGCGTAACATAGACAGCTTCTTTCCGCCTCCTGCTCATATCAGCGCACCATTGATGAAACGGTCTACCGCCTCGACGACCGACCTCCCGGTAGGTACGTCAGTATTCAAATAACCCCCCCCCTTCATAACCACAACACAGCAGGCTCTTCTCCGAACGACAAAGGAATGTTTTCCAAGGATCCCTCGGTGCGTCGAAACACCTCGGTGAAGTCATCCGCTAGTAGTACCGCTAGTTTCGACATTGGACGCAGTTTTTTCTCCGTCAGCCTGATCTCGGATTCTCCCCACCGACGACCATCGTCCTGAACACCATCCCACAGGCGTGTTTGTCGCCCATCGTCCGTTGTATATACGGTTTCTACAAAGAGGAGGCGCCGCTTTCGGATGGTGGTCTCGACGCTCTCTCGCAAGCACTTGGATTACGACATGAGGTGGTCAGTGCGTTGTCGGCGCGAAAAGTCAATGGCCCGAAATGCAGGACCTGGTGGTGAGTTGTTCGGAGTTCACCGGAGTGCTCCTGGCCGGGAGTCTACTCCACACACCCGTACAGCAGGGGCTCCATCACCCCGGTCTTTATTAGCATGTTGCACATCTTCAGGGTAAACGGAGCGGTCTACACACGTATGAATTTACTGGCTAGGAAAAATCAACGCGCGTACTGCAGGACCACCGATGGGGAGTATTAAGTTATCGCGCGCTTTCCGGATGACCCGTGACAGACAGATCGAGACCAAGCTTCCTCTCCCTCCGGCTTGGTACACGACATCGAAGGGGGGGCTATTCCAGGTTCTTGAGATGACAAACCCACTTTGGAAACGCTTTCATACCCGGGGGGGTCTAACGTTACGTAGACTATTCTCGAGGCGCGGACGCGGTTAGCTAACGTTCACGCCACCACCGCAGTCGACTTGCTTATCCTTTTTTCTGGGGTTTTGGGGCTGATTCTTTGTACATAAGATGTTTCCTTTTTCGACTCGGCTTGGACGTCGTTTCTGCAGGGTCAAGAACGATGTCCGCTCCGTTTTGCGGCCGATTTCCATGCGCAGGGTTTTCGTAATGTGCCGGTAGTTCTCGCGACCGCTCCGGGTTTTGTTATAATCTTTTTCACTGCCTCGTGTTCAACCCCACTCGGCATTTTCGTCCTTTTTTTCTTTGGTCGCATACTTCGAAGTGCGTTATTTTCTTTTTTCCTGCCCTATCGGTCCGCCCCACCTCGTCCACCACCAGGACTGATTCGGGCATCATAGCCGATCATACTGGAGCACAGGACTGCAGGTTTTGTGGTGTGACCTTTTCCACGATGTATTCGCGCGCCCCCCCCCCCCAGAACGGTGCTCCGCCTCGAAAGGGATACGAGGTCAATGGTCAAGTGAAAGGCGAGCAACAAATGAGTACGCCCCCAACCCTCTTCAATTTGAGCTAGGCAACCAGGGTACCGTTTTTTTGTTTTTTTCTGCGGTCGGTCACAGTTGGTGGTCGAGTTAGATCATTTGTGCGGGGTGGAGAACCTTTAATCCGCACAAGGGGAATGGTCGTATCACGTAGTGTTTATGGTGAAGCACCCAAGAGGCAGTTACGTAGTACTTCTGCCAATGATAGTGAGTACCCCCCCCCCCCCCCCCCCCCCCCCCCTGCTCCCGCCCCGCTCTCGCTCTCGCTCGCTAGGGGTGAAACAGTACATAGCCTGTGTTGTTCCGTTTCAAAATGATTTTTTTTCCCAGTCCCTCCCCCGTCGCTCGGGATGTGGCGGTAGCTTGTCGTTTTTTTTTTCCACGGATACATCTACCCCCCCCCCCTTGAGGGTCTATGGGCATACGACCACGACCATTAATGATAATGAGTACACCCTCCCCTCACCCTGGAAAGGGTAAGGCACAAGTAGGCAACATGAATGCGATCCTAACAGACTCGAACCTTGACATTAGGATTAAGAGATGTATCCTGATGAATGATAGTACCAAAGCTAGAATATGCAGGAGACGTATGGGTAGGGAACGCGAAACTCGTAACACAGTTGGAAACAGTACAAATGACAGCAGCTAAAAAAATCGTAAGATGCTCAAGTACGACTAGTAACACAATATTAAGAGCAGAACTGGGAATGCACCCACTCAAGACAAATAGAGACATGAGAAAGTTGAACTGGCAATATAAAGTAAGGAACATGCCTAAAAAGAGGTTGCCAGCCATAGTTGATAGAGCTGTATGGGAGAAAGTATCAAAAGGACGAGCTGGAAAAAGGTGGGATGGCGTAGTTGAGAAAGTACGGAAGGATCTAGCGGGAAACCAAGAAGAGATGATGTCGGCCGGGAAGTTTGGGAGGTACAAGGCAGAAGTAGAAGAAAGGATAGAAAGAAGGGAAAGGCTGGCGCTAAGAAACAATGTGGAATCGGAAAAACACTTAGAGATATACGGGGGATTGAGGGAAGGAATAGGAATGAAAAGGTATTTGCATGGCCCAATGGACTTCGCGGAAACGCTGAAACTGCGCTTTCGTGTAGGGGACCTGGACCTGCCAGAACGAAGAAAGAGGTACACCAGTAGCCGGGAGGAGGAGGAAGTAGATGCACAGATGTGCCCGTGTGGCAAAGCAGTAGAGAGTAGAACTCACATAGTAGGAGAATGTGAAATATACAAGGAGGAACGGGATGTGTTGGAAGAGGAGATGAGGGAAATAGACGAATGTGACATGGAGGAGTTTGATACAATGAATAGCAGCGAGAAAACGATCGCTATCTTAGGAGACAGATGGTGGCCACAGGAGGCCAAACAGGAAGGGGATAAGATTAGCAAAACGTTTCTATGTAATTTATGGAAACAACGTACTGAGCGCCCAATTGTTGGAGGTGTCTCTATTAGGAGTAGGAACCGTGCTCCTTCTCGAAAGGGATGCGTGGTCAATGGTCAAATGACTAAGGCAAGCAACAAATGAGTACCCCCCCCCCCCCCCCCCCCCACCCTGGATCAGGAGATAAGGCTGACCCGGGGAACTATAGAGAGATAACGCTACTAAGCACAGTAGGCAAAACATTTTGTAAGATTTTGAACGATAGAATGGGAACGATGATGGAGAAGGAAGACAAAATAAGCGAAGGACAAGCAGGGTTTAGGCCAAACCGTAGCTGCGTAGACCATGTGTACACCTGAGGTAAGATTATTCAAGGTAGGAAAGACGCGGGACTAACAACGTGCTGTTTCTTTCTAGATGTGCAGAAAGCCTACGACACAGTATGGAGAAATGGATTGCGGAAAAAACTGTGGGAAATAGGAATCAGAGGAAAGATGTGGAGAATGATGAAAAAGATGACGGAATGTGCGAGAAGTGCTGTGATGCTGGACGGGGAAATATCGAAGTGTGTTGATATTTTACGAGGTGTTGCACAGAGATGTACGTTGTCACCTAACTTATTCAAGATATATATTAACGACCTGATAGTAGCAGTCGAGGGAGCAAGGCAGGGAGTCTCGGTGGGGGAAGATACGGTATCGGGATTGATGTTTGCGGATGACTTCGTGGGGATATCGGAAACACCCGAAGGATTGCAGAAACAAATAGAGAAGGCGCTAGAATACACCAGGAAATGGAGGGTGACGGCGAACGTCAAGAAATGCGCAGCAGTTGTTTGCAACGAAGATAAGGTAAACCCGGTAAATTTCTGTTGGAAGTGGGGATAAGATGAATTGCCGATCGTCGACCAGTATACATACCTCGGCGTAGAGATCTCAAAAGACTGCTCTTGGGATACACATATAGCAAAAGTAATAGGAAAGGGTAAGGCACAAGTAGGCAAGATGGATGCGATCCTAACAGACTCGAACCTTGACATTAGGATCAAGAGATGTATCTTGATGAATGTGATAGTACCAAAGCTAGAATATGCAGGAGATGTATGGGAAGGGAACGCGAAACTCGTAAAACAGTTGGAAACAGTACAAATGACAGCAGCTAAAAAAGTCCTAAAGTGCTCAAGTACGACTAGTAATACAATATTAAGAGCAGAACTGGGAATGCGCCCACTCAAGACGAATAGAGACATGAGAAAGTTGAACTGGCAATATAAAGTAAGGAACATGCCTAAAAAGAGGTTGCCAGCCATAGTTGATAGAGCTGTATGGGAGAAAGTATCAAAAGGACGAGCTGGAATAAGGTGGGATGGCGTAGTTGAGAAAATACGGAAGGATCTAGCGGGAAACCAAGAAGAGATGATGTCGGCCGGGAAGTTTGGGAGGTACAAGGCAGAAGTAGAAGAAAGGATAGAAAGAAGGGAAAGGCTGGCGCTAAGAAACAAGGTGGAATCGGAAAAAACACTTAGAGATATACGGGGGATTGAGGGAAGGAATAGGAATGAAAAGGTATTTGCATGGCCCAATGGACTTCGCGAAAACGCTGAAACTGCGCTTTCGTGTAGGGGACCTGGACCTGCCAGAACGAAGAAAAGAGGTACACCAGTAGCCGGGAAGAGGAGGAAGTAGACGCACAGATGTGCCCGTGTGGCAAAGCAGTAGAGAGTAGAACTCACATAGTAGGAGAATGTGAAATATACAAGGAGGAACGGGATGTGTTAGAAGAGGAGATGAGGGAAATAGACGAATGTGACATGGAGGAGTTTGATACAATGAATAGCAGCGAGAAAACGATCGCTATCCTAGGACATAGATGGTGGCCACAGGAGGCCAAACAGGAAGGGGATAAGATTAGCAAAAAGTTTCTATTGAATATATGGAAACAACGTAATGAGCGCCCAATTGTTGGAGGTGTCTCTATTAGGAGTAGGAACGGTGCTCCGTCTCGAAAGGGATGTGTGGTCAATGGTCAAATGACTAAGGCAAGCACCAAATGAGTACGCCCCCCCCCCCCCCCCCCCCCCCCCCCCACCCTGGATCGCTGTGGCTCTGGCATCTTATTGGTGCTCGATACGGGTAGGGTAGACTACCTGACTAATTCTCCGTTTGACCTTCCTTCAGGAGGCCTCGTAAATGTGTGGCGTCGCAGGCTAGAGGTGTGAGAGTGGCGTTTGAGGAGGCGCATCTTCGATTTCATGTTCCAGTGCATGAAACCGGTAGGTTTTCCAACCTCCCATGTTTCTACTTGTTGTGTATCAGGTAAAAGATCACCAGATTGGGCGGTGCTCTTTATACTTTTCTGGAAGGCGTGTAATAGGGCTTCTATGTAGGGTTGGGAATACGGGAAAATAATGAAAATAAGGATCTAGGATAAGGAACACGGCAAAAGGACGACGTAATAATTGTAAGGTGTTTACGTACACTATAGGGGAACAGGGGTTGAACGAGGAAATACCCGCACCCTCCTCTTTCAGATCAAGTTTGGATCTAGAATTAGAAAATGCAACAACGCTCTTAGGGCGCATCTTATCGGGGAACACTAAATTTCGTTTAATCAGATGCAAATTATATTAGAAAAAAAAAATCAAGTCAAATTGAAAGAACCGAAAGTCCTCGATAAGATGTTCCCTTGAATTAAATCAGAAAAACAAAATCAAGTCAAATTGAAAGAGCCGAAATTCCCCGTTAAGATGGGCCCTTACGGCCAAAAACTCACTAGCTCATGTGAACGACAACAACGGGACCTGCCTTAAACGAGGTAAAGGTGACGCAAGTAAATATGATACGATATATTCCCCGAGCAATCTCATTGTGTATGACGTCGACGGCAGGACGCGTGTGATTGAAACCGCGAGGTTGCTGGTTCGACAGTCTACATGTGATAAATTCCAAAAAGGGAGCCCCTCCCTTACGTCAACAATCTGATGAATACTTTCCCCAGGATTTTTTTTAAAAATTATTTTTGAAATACGTCAGCTGTGAGTTCGACTGATTAAATAGTTGATACTCAACTTTGCAATCTGCTTAATACGCCTCGTCTATCATTCCGTTTTTACCGAATTTTACTAGTATTGTGATAAACCGAAAGCGTGTATTCTATATGTGATTCTATGTCAAATAGGCCAGCGGCTCCCCTGGATGCTGAATTTAAACGAAGTTGACTTACGCCCGTCCGATCCCGTACACGACTACCAGGTATTCAGCAGTCGCAATTCAGCAGTCGCAATTTATTTTCCAAAAGACCCGATATTCCGAGGGGGGTAGAGTTCTACGAGCTACAAAGCTTGGTTTGGATGGGCCATGGGTCAGCCTTTTATCAGTAGCCCAAGAGTTTAATATCTCAACACGAGGCAGAAATACGAGTAACCGAGGCAGTCATAGCACAGGCAGCTTTATATGTTGGCTTCGTAGTACTTGTGCTTGCTGTATATCTTCCCTCCGACCATGCCTAGCTCCAATCTCGATCACTCATATAATTTTTTGCCAAGAATACGTATTACGGGGGTCCATAGTTAATAGGACCTATGATATACATAAAAAAACTATATATTTACGTATTTTACTGACAATATTTGGTCCTATTTACTATGGACCCCCGTAATAGTCGTACACGAGTAGTCGGTAGCAAGAAGAACCCTAACCCAAATCAAACCAAAGGAGAAAGATAATAATCGAGCCGGGAACCTTTCCACTCATGGTCGAGTTTATCGTGGTCGAACTGGGGAACCTTGCCACACAATCTGCCGTGCGTTCTGTTTGTTTGCTCTCGTCGACACCAGTATCAGCACGGCTGCATCCTTCCCCCACCCGCTCCCCCTTCCCTTGGCCGCCGAACTATTGGGTTTTTTTCTGCTGCATGGCGTAGCCAAGTTCTCTCCGCCTCCTCCCTACGCCACCTTGCCATAGCTTATGACACCTCACCACGAAAGAGTCCGCCGCTTCGGCGACCCCCCGGCCGCACTTTTCACCCTTCTTAGCCGCTGTGAAACGCGGCACAAACACCAAAACCGCCGAAAAAATGGAGATCAAAGTGGAGTGTCAAGAGGTAAAATCATACACAGCCAGTAAAACTCATTATTACGGTATTTCTTTTTGTCGTATGAGTGTGAGTAGAATACGTTTGATGGCGTAGTGTTTATATCGAACCTTAGACGAGGCGGTTGAAAAAAAACAAGAAATAGCTCGTCATAGGTTTGTTTGTCGGTTGGACAATAAGGAAAACAAAATCACGAACAATGGTAATATATTGTACTTATCTTTGTGCTCGTCGACCTCATGCTGGGAGTGAGTGGTGGAATGCGCACAAGAAAATTCCTGCCTTGCGAAAAATACCCGTACACCCTTGCATGTTTTCACGTTCTTCGCATTGTCGTTGTGTTTTGATGTGTCGTTCGTGTGCGGGCAACAATCACAACTTTAGCCCAACGAGACGATTTTCTGGGAGAAAATCGAATTCTAGTTTCGAGGATTTTGGCGATGTGGCACTGCTGTATACCCCCGTCAGCATGTGATAGGAACAGCGAAGACCGCCCTGCGCGTCGTCGTCAATAACATGGACGGGGAGAGGTGATACACCTCGACAGAGCAATTTCAGGAAATATCCTGGCAATTTCTGAGGCTGTGCGAAAGTTGCTTCGGAAAAAAATATTTGTGGACGACAACACCCCCCCCCTATTGCCGATGGTGATTGTTGGCGAAGCACTCCCCCCCCGCGTCATTAAAGGGCTGGCTCATGGAACGCGCATGTCACGGACGGACCCAAATGCTGAGCGTCAAGCAGGATGTGTTGTCAGCCGCTGCACTACACACCCCGGCGCCATTCATGACGAAGAAACTCGAACGCCGAAGGCACTACTGCGGTGTGGTCCAACTGCTATGGTATGTGTGCTGTGTGCTGCGTGCTTGGCTGCTGCTGGCAAAATTGTCAGGGGACTATGTCAAGCTGTCTGTCTGACTGTGGATTGTCTGTCTCAGCGTATTTACCATTCACCTGCCTAGACACGTGTCCCCCAACCCCCTGGTGTAAAGTCACTGATCGTATTCGTGGAAACCTCTATGTTCTTTTTTTAGAGCTGCGGCAGTTGCACGAAAGTAGTGGACAAACCTTGATAGTAGATCTTCCTGGGGTAGCTAATTAGGCACTCTGATTGACTAAGGGTATGTTTTTTCGCGGCTTAATAAACTTTCGAGTATTTCCCAGCCACAGCATCCCGAGTCATCCCGAGTCAACCTAGAGTCTTCCCAAGCTCAGCATCCACGCCGGCCGAGCCAACCTAGAGTCTTAACAAGCACAGCATCCCAGCACTGACCACTGGCATAGGGTTCGGGTTAGGGTTAGGTTTAGGGTTCGGGTCGGAGGGTCGGCTTCAGTCGTCCACCACAAAACCCCCATAAATATCTACTATCAAGGTCTGTCCACCCCTCGTTGCACGAGGCTTACTGGCCGACTAATGTGGGAGACGAAACCAGAACAGGAAATTTCAACACCTTCGCAGGCTTTTTCTCCCGGGGACGCTAAAAATTGTCCCCTGATATTTTAACGAGCCATTGGTCAATTTTCGAGAGGGATCTAGTGGTTTTGCCCGATTTTGCAGGCCATAAATTCCAATGGAGGGCCAACTCAGGTCAACTGGCCCAGTTTCGATTTTCGTATCGAAATCGCGTGAAAAATACAAAACAGGCGACCGTTCCGTTTTTCTTTTATCGAAACCAGGTAAAAAATCGACACTGAGCCAGTTGGCCATACGTTCGAAGACCAAGCCTGCTAAATTGACCAATAGCTTGTGGAGAGAGCAGGGGACATTTTTTAGCGCCCCCGGGAGAAAAAGGCTGCGAAGATGTTGAAAACGTCTGCTCTGGTTTCGTTTTTAAGATATTTTTTGCTACAGATCTGAACGCGTTTTCTATTTACAAAAATCAAAACAAAATGGCTTAAAGTAATGTAAATATGAGTTTTTCAATAATGTAGTCAGGCGTGTCTCCAAAAACCGGAGATTTTCGATCAATTCCCCGGTTTTTGCTGGCTAGGCTATCTATCTACGAGGCATTTTGCCTCGACGCTGTCTGGCAAAGGGTGAAAGTACTGTCATACGTTTGCCTGGGGCATGGGGGTATCGTGGGCGCTGAACCATTCCCGCCATGAAAACGCCTTCTACTTCTCCACAAACAATCATATAGGCATGCTTAATCGAGCGGCAACAGAAAAACAAAAAGCAATCAGCAAAGCAACCCCTTTTCTGGGTTGCTTACCAACACTACTCTCATAGGGGGATTAATGTATCTATCCGCTCGGATCACGCCCCCCTCCCCCTTTTCAAAGGATGGGTGTGGTTGCTGTTATTAATAGTAGGACAATAAACTCTCTGGGATATACCCTTGTACCAAGCCTGTTTTTTTTGTTATACTCGGATATGTACCCAGATACTCTGATACTCGATCTACAGTAGTAAATATCCGGGTACCCTCATCGGGAAAGGTACCCGGGTACCCTCATAGTCGGGTAGGTACCCTCATCGGGTACCCTCATACTCGGGAAAGGTACCTGGGTACCCTCATACTCCGGAAGGTACCCTCATCGGGTAAGTACCCGGATACCCTCATCGGGTAGGTACCCGGATACTCTCATAGTTACCCGGGTACCCTCATAACCCGGGCACCCGAAGATATTGCCAGGTACCTGGTATACCCTACTGCTACTAAACACACCCTCATACGTACTCGATTAGAGTAACTAGCCGGGTACCCTCATATTCGGTTGGGTATCCCTGGGTACCCTAAGGTAATACCTGGTACATCCTACTGTTACTAAACACACCCTGTAGCCTCATCTTCCTTTCTCCAAATCTGTCTTTACGAGCGCGTTTGTTTGTATCAAAAGTCGGGGCAGTGCCCCCCCCCAGAGAAGGATAGACTGTCGGCAGCATTGATGAATCAAACAGACACTGAACAACACTAGAAAAAGCCCACCAAACCTACAAAGCCAACATAGAACGCACGCGGGAGAAACAGCCTAAACACTGCTGAATAGCACTGCATGCACTGATGTGTGTGCAGTGCGCAGCAGTAGGGGGGAAACTATTTCGGGGGACCATAGTAAATAAGACCTACCGTACATACAAAAACCTACTGCGTGCATTTCCCTGTTTTAAGTACTGATAACAATATTTGGTCCTATTTACTGGTCCCCCGTAATAGCTCGAACGAAGTAGTACGCACGTAACAAAAAGCCTTGTGAAAAGGTCATCAACATCACGAAGGAAAAATGCCCACGAAAAAGTCGCGTATACAAAAAACAAACAGAAAGTGGAAGGTGACATGTGGGTACGATGGATGATCGCCTCTCGTACTGTTGTGGTGTCACATACCGGTGCCAGATATACGTAGGACCCGGCACAGAAAAAAAACAACTGCGTGCTGTAGTACCGCGGATATTGAACTTGTTTGTGCGTACATGTATACTATACGTACAGCTTCAGCTGCTACATCCAGCAGTAAATAGTAGTCGCACGAGCTGATTTTTATCGGCGTGTTGACAATTTGCAACGAGAGAAAACAAATTGCGCCGCCTGCAGCCGTTGGAAAAAAAAGAAAGAAAAAATCAAACATTTTTTCCCTTTTTTCCCACAGCGGCGGTACGAGGATATTATACTCGTAGGCTGTTTTTTTAGAGCAATATTCTTCAAAAAAAACTTTCGGACTTCGCGTTTCCATTGGCATAGGTCTAACTCGTACGAGGTTTTTACCCTCAGCGATCTTCTGGACGAGCCGTGGTCACAGGTGTCGTTTCTCCCCCCCGGTACGTGCCTTTAGTTTTTATCGCGCATAGGGTTCAGCATTCCCACTGCTCGTCAGTTTTCATCGAATGTACAGCTAACTCGCGCTCTCGCGCTTTCCGCTAATCAATTTTATGCAAGAAAGAGTCCGTACGAGCATCCATGTACGGAGAAATCGCAACCTTGGACCACGGCTGTTGTATTTTATGTAGTGTAGATGCATGTACTACTACTACTGCTGTACTGTACCACTCTGACCGGGAATACAAGAACTGTTTGAAGTCTGATATGAATAGCTAATGGAGATTATATTCCCGGTACAGTAACAACAAGAAACAACCGGCCTTGAACCCTACCTGGTGCCAGGAAACTGTGACGCCGCCCTTGATCAATGATACCAGGTACGTACATGGTAGGTTACTGCGTTCTTCCTGTACCGGAAAGCAGGGCGGGAATCTGTCGGCGTCAACCGGCATGGACCCTGAAGCCGTCAACAAAATTAACCTCATCGTGCCTTACTCACCGTCCCGTCGTGAAACCTGTACTCTCGTATCATACCTGTCATTTATTTACCGTCCCATATTTCGTCGTTGAACAAAAGAAATCGTCCCGTCCCGCCGTCGTGATTTTTCCCCGTGTACCATCCCGTCCAATGGTGCAAAAAAAAACCCGCCCCGTCTCGCGTCCTGTCCCGTCGTGAAAATGTGTATTTTGTTTACCGTACCGTCCCTTCGTCAAAACGTATGTTTACCGTTTTCCGTCCCGTCTTGAAGCACAATCTTGCCTTGTACTCTATATACCGCCCTGCCCCGCCAACAATTTGTTCACCCACTATCTATCCCGTCCTGTCCCGCTCAGCCAACTATTTCGCATCCTCATTTTAGCGTCCCGTCTTTACCAAACGTGGACTATACTTCCGTCCACAGTCGTAGTGATATCACCATGCATGCATGCGCACACCTGGTGGTCGTGGGACACGACACTCTCGCCGTGTGCAACGCAGCGGACATCCACGCCTCCCACCGTGCTCTCGAAGAACTCCGTGTTGTCCATGTTTCAACACGGAGTTCTTCCAGAGCACGCCGGGAGGAGCGGCCGTCCGTTACGTGTTACACGGCAAGAGCGTCACGTCCCACGACCACCAGGTGCGCACATGGATGATGACTGATGAAATATTATACTACTTTGGACGGATTTTTTTTAAATCATCACTTTCACTTTCCAGCTTAACTCGTAGGAGGTTTTTACCCTCAGCCGTCTTCTTCTGGACAAAAACCGTGGTCACAGGTGTCGTCCCTTCTCGCCCCCGGTGCGTGCCTTCATTTTTTGTCGCGCATAGGGTTCAACATTCCCACTGCTCGTCGATTTTCATCGAATATAGCTAAATTACGCTTTCGTGCTTTCCGCCAATCAATTTTTATGCAAGATAAAGTCCTTACGAGTATGCATCCGGTGAAATAAACGAGGATTGTATCTCCTTCCAGACAGGTA
The DNA here is from genome assembly GCA_031763025.1 of Macrocystis pyrifera. Classification (NCBI taxonomy): domain Eukaryota; class Phaeophyceae; order Laminariales; family Laminariaceae; genus Macrocystis; species Macrocystis pyrifera. The sequence goes on from JASSKH010000026.1 coordinate 614,818, forward strand.
TTTCCGTACGTATTTATTGCAGTCTACGTGTGTGTTTGGTGTTTTGTCCAAGGTATTTTTTTTTTTTTTGTATTTTTTACTTTGGCAATATGACGTACTGAAATGGTGTTAATATTAATAGTCCCTCTCTTCATTTTTGTGTTTGTTTCTTTTTCTCCGTCCTTACTCCTCTATCACTTTCTGTCTCTCTGTCTCTCTCTTCTAAAGGCTTCTGTTGTTTCCTTCTTTATTTCTTTTCTTCTCCGTCCTTCTTCCGATCTCCCTCTGCACTGTCTCTAACTTTTAGCTCCATCTCCATCTCTATCTCTTATCTCTATTCCATCTCTATATCTCTCCCTCTCTCTCCCTGTTGCCGCATTCGTGAAAAAACTGATAGCTACGTGCTCTTCTTGACGCGTGTTTTTGATCGTCATTCTGTTATGTTGGCTCAGCTCAACATTCCTCCCTTGACTGCTTGTAATATCTGGTTTTTCAGTTCTTGTTATCTTGTTTGGCTTGTTTTTGCTCGGATTTTCGCCCCCGATACGTTGTCACTGTTTTTGCATACCTGGAATAATTTGCGACGGTTTCGGGTCTCTCTGTCTCACAGTGTGTGACCGCGTCATTTGATACACAGGTAGATAGGTCGGCGATGATCACCCCCTTGGATGCTAGAACACTGGATGAAGTATAGACGTTAGTTTCTTGTGAAAATCATTCATTATTGCTGGACCTTACTCCACCCTGTTTTGCTATTAACCGCGTATACCATACCAGTGGTACCTGGTACGGTGAATTATATTACATTCACACAAAAGGCCAGAGTGGTGTGTATACCTAATAAGAAAACAGGCGATATGGAAGGAGGGTTGAGATTTATAAAAAAATAAGAAATTCGATAGTCGTTATACTGTTTTTTTTGTAGATCGCACCTATTCTCGAAATATTACATCCAGCCTGCACTAGCTTTCCCGTATATTATTACTAGTATGTTAACAGGTGTCTTGTACCGTCACACACCACCGCTTGCTCCCTGTTGGCTCTTCTCTTGCACGCTATTATGTAGCAGCACCACAATTTATCGTACTTGTAAAAAGCTTTCGTTGTCGTTGAAACTCTCACTCCCTGCTTGTGACTATTATTGCCCTATGAGTGATTGCAGCTAAGGGCATGACCGTATATTAACGATGACTGGCACCACACCACTTCCCATGATGTTCGCTGCTAGTGTGTTGTTGTTGTTGTTGTGCCCTGTCCCTCCCTTGTGCGCTATCTACTCCACGGTACGGTCTTCAACCCCACGCAGGTGCAGCACCAGCACCAACAGCAACAACATCAGTTCCAACGCTCCTCCTCCTCCTCCTCCTCCTCCTCCGGCGGCGGCGGCGACGTTGTCGTGCACCTTTCGCGACACTTGGTGACCCGTTGTCTCCTGCATCACAAAATCTCTCTCTTCGATCTGTTCGACACCCTCCTGGATCCCTGCTTGATCAATTCGTCGAAGTTCGCTCCAAGGAGCTGATCTTCAGCATGCTCAGTCCGGTTTTGTCCAGCGAACAGGATACGAAGAAGGCCGTCAAGGCCGTTCTGGCACGCGCGGCAGAGGTGCTGTCGGAGAAGCTATCACGCATGAGCAGGACGTGGCCCGACCGGGGCCTGCCGGAGGTACCCGCCAGAACCATGAAGCAACTCCACGACACTGACTTGTTTCAAAGCACACCGGGAGGGGTGGTCGTGCGTTACGTCCTGTACGGCAAGAGCGTCTAATGCGGCGACGTCCAGGTGCACGCGTGCGTGTTGGTACTCCCTCACTGGACGGAAGTATTATCAACGTTTGATGTCAACTCAAACGATTATTATATTCCCGTCCAGAGTGGCACTCCGGTACGTTCTCTTCATATCTACCAGTATGTGTGTTGTATTTTATATGTGGTCAGAATAGCTGGCAGCTGTATAAGTATATATACATACAGTTCTCTGGGTAATTTCTTCTTCTCTGTCCTTCTTCCGGTCTCTCTCTCGCTCTCCCTCTTTTTGTTGTTGCTTCGTCCGTGCGGTAGTTATGAGCCCGTTCCTCTTCATCACGTGTTCTTCTTCCATGCTGTTTTATCATCTTTTCTATTCTGCGTGCGGTCTCATTCTCATTTCAGGATTCCAAACCTGACGCGTCCTAAGACAGATGTAGCACGCCTTAGGCCGAAACGGTTCTGGTTGATCGGGCTCAAAGGCGAGGGCGTCACGGACATGTGCATTATCGTCGAGGTGTCCGACTCGGCGCCATTGTCATCGACTAGTAGCTTTTCATTGACGAGGGCGTCAAGCGATGATACATAAGTGGGAAACGTCTCGGCCGTGTATACGTTGCGGCCGTTCTCAATAAAGGCATTGTTGAAACTAACCCTGTCCCTGTTACATGGCCCTTTGATAGGCCATATCAAGCTTCACGAAGTACTCGTGCCACAACAACACCCGCAATACCCACGCTCTGTTTAAATGCTCCCCACGTCCGCGTCGTGACTGTATGTACCCCGATTGCATACGTAAAACCTAATCCCAGGTGGTAGACAAGACCACCACCGAGCAACTTGAGCCGATCCCTTTCGAGGATGAGGGATTCGTCGACTTCTTCTTCGTCTTACCGCCCGACCCGGTGTCGTTGTCACCGACTAGCAACAGCCCTGCCAAGACAACACTCCCACTCAATGACGAGGGAGTCTAGGACATACCCATCACGGCCGAGCCGGCTGACTCAGCGCCGCCTCCACCAGACAACCAGGTTGAGACGGCACCTGTCGTCAACGAGGTCGCCGCGGATACCTCCGACGTCAGCAACGGCGACTCCTATGGTGACCACTCCCCGGGGTCCGACAAGCTACCTCTGGCTCTTTCCTCGTCGACCGAGAAGGAAGCCGCCGACTTCTCAGCGCCGCCTTCACCCAAGACCCAGACTAACAAGGCCTATTCAATCGCTCACGAAGTCGCCGTGGATGTCTCTAGTATGAACAACGTGGACTGCTACGGCGTCAGTCCCCGGGGTCCGACCAGCTTCCGCTGGCCCTTTCCTCGTCTGCCGAGAAGCAAGTCATGTCCAGCGAGAAGCCGCCCTCTCTTGCACCGCCATAACCCATGGCAAACAACCAGGCCAAGAAGGCCTGCTCAATCGCTGAGGAAGTCATCGTGGATGACTCTGGCAGAAGCAGGGACGGCGGCGAGGACGACGACGAGTGCTTGAGCCCCAACAAGCCTCCTCCACCGCCCCTTTCCTCTTCAAGCAATGAGGGGTCTGCTGCGTCACTCCAACCCCACCGCTCGCGCCATCGCGGGCTTTTACCTTCTCCATGGACGCGCTGCTGTCACCGGCTAGCAGCAGCCCTGCCGACCCGACGCCCGTGCTCGAAGGCGAGGGTGTCGGGCACATGTCCGTGATCGTCGAGCCGCTCGACTTAGCGCCGCCTCCACCCGGCAGCCAAGTTGACACGGCACTTGCCATCAGCGGGGTCGTCGGGGTCACCGCGGATACTCCGACATCAGCAACGGCGACTCATACGGTGACCACTCCCCGGGGTCCGATAAGCTACCTCTGACTCTTTCCCCGTCGACCGAGAAGGAAGCCACTGACTCCTCAGCGCCACCTTCACTCAAGAGCCAGACTATCAAGGCCTACTCGATCACCGACGACGTTGCCATGGATGTCTCTAGTATGAACAACGACGACTGCTTCGGCGACAGCTCTCCGGGGTCCGACCAGCTTCCGCTGGCCCTTTCTTCGTCTTCCGAGAAGCTAGCCATGTCCAGTGAGAAGCCGCCCGCTCCAGCGCCGCCGTCACCCATGGGTCAACAACCAGGTCAAGAAGGCCTATTCAATCGCTGAGGAAGTTGTCGTGGATGACTCTGGCAGAAGCAGGGATGGCGACGAGGACGACGACGAGTGCTTGAGTCCCAACAAACCTTCGTCGCCGCTAGGCTCGTCAAGACTCGAGCACTTGTCGTCGTCCTCGCCGCCATCCCTGCTTCTGCCAGAGTCATCCACAACGACTTCCTCAGCGATGGAGTAGGCCTTCTTGGCCTGGTTGTTGGCCATGGGTGATGGCGGCGCTGGAGTGGGCGGCTTCTCGCTGGACATGGCTTGCTTCTCAGTCGACGCGGAAAGAGCCAGCGGAATCTTGTCGCACCCCGGGGAGCTGTCGTCGTAACAGTCGTCGTTGTTCATACTAGAGACATCCATGGCAACTTCGTCAGTGATCGAGTAGGCCTTGTTGGCCTGGCCACTGGGTGAAGGTGGCGCTGACGTGTTAGTGGCTTCCTTCTCGATCGATGAGGGAAGAGCCAGCGGAAGCTTGTCGGATCCCGGGGAGTGGTCATCGGTTGAGTCGCCGTTGTTGATTTCAGAGGTATCCGCGGTGATCCCGTTGACGACAGGTGCCATCTCAACTTGGCTGCCTGGTGGAGGCGGCGCTAAGTCGAGCGGCTCGACGATCACGGACATGTGCCCGACACCCTCGCCTTTGAGCAGGGGCGCCGGGTCGGCAGGGCTGCTGCTAGCCTGTGACCGCGGCGCGTCCATGGAGAAGGTAGAAGCCCGCGATGGCGCGAGCGGCGGGGTTGGCGGTGACGTAGCAGACCCTTCATTGCTTGGAGAGGCCAAGAAGGCCTACTCCATCGCTGAGGAAGTCGTCATGGATGATTCTGGGAGAAGCAGGGACGGCGACGAGAACGACGACAAGTTCTTGAGTCCCAACAAGCCTCCCCTGCCGCCCCTTTCCTCTTCAAGCAATGGGGGGTCTCCTACGCCACCGCTAGCCACGCCGCACCCGCCATCAAGGGCTTCTACCTTCTCCATGGATGCGCCGCGGTCATCGATTGGCAGCCCTGCCATGCCCACACTCCCACTCAATGACGAGGGAGCCCAGGACATATCCATCACGGCCAAGCCGGCTGACTCAGCGCCGCCTCCACCAGACAACAAAGTTAAGATGGCACCTATCGTCAACGAGGTCGCCGCGGATACTTCCGACGTCAGCAACGGCGACTCATACGGTGACCACTCCCCGGGGTCCGATAAGCTACCTCTGACTCTTTCCCCGTCGACCGAGAAGGAAGCCACTGACTCCTCAGCGCCACCTTCACCCAAGAGCCAGACTAACAAGGCCTACTCGATCACCGACGAAGTTGCCATGGATGTCTCTAGTATGAACAACGACGACTGCTTCGGTGACAGCTCTCCGGGGTCCGACCAGCTTCCGCTGGCCCTTTCTTCGTCTTCCGAGAAGCTAGCCATGTCCAGTGAGAAGCCGCCCGCCCCAGCGTCGCCGTCACCCATGGGTCAACAACCAGGTCAAGAAGGCCTATTCAATCGCTGAGGAAGTTGTCGTGGGTGACTCTGGCAGAAGCAGGGATGGCGACGAGGACGACGACGAGTGCTTGAGTCCCAACAAACCTTCGTCGCCCCTTTTCTCTTCAAGCAATGAGGGGTCTGCAGCGTCACCGCCAACCCCACCGCTCTCGCTATCGCGGGCTTTTACCTTCTCCATGGGCCACTCGTGGCCGCCATCCGCCGAAATATCGCCATTCGCACAGCGGCAACCACCGTAGTCTTTGGCTTCTTCTTCCTCCATGGACAACTCGCCGCCGACTCTAAAGACCTACTCGGACAACCTTCTGGGAGGCATGTTCTCTCCCCCCTTTGACAAGGCCGCTGCAACGGAGTTCATCCAAGACATCCTCTGTTCCAAGAGAGTAATAAACAGCAGACGTAAAGCCGCTCAGGTCATCAGGGAGGTGAAGAGCGGCTGTGTCGGCCGAGAGACGATGGAGTGAGTGGTGGCGGGACTGAAGTCCCTGAGAGGCAAGAATGAGCTCAATCAGCGCCACGGCGGGCTGAGCTTCGTGGGGCCCCAGTGGGGAGCCCCCCTATACAAGACGGGGAACGGAGTGAGCCGCCTGCTTCGTGGGGTGAGTAGGTGGTGTCGTGTCGTGCGGTCGTCAGGAACTTAAAATAGAAAGATGCCGTAGTTTAACGCTTAGAAGTACAAAGATACATACTATTAGGGGGGTCTATAGTTAACAGGACCTATGGCATACATAAAAACCTATATATTTAGGTATTTTTACTAACAATATTTGGTCCTGTTAACTATGGACCCCCCGTAATAGGTATACTTCGAAGTATAATACTACCACTAGTATATATATTTGCAAATCTTCCACTATTACCAAGGAGTTTTTCCACACACACGTACGTCCTGCTTTCTGTTAACCCTTTCACGTAAGTACTGCGAAACCTGTTGTCTCACACTTATTCCAAGCAGTTTGTCCACCAAAAGCGTGTGTGCAGTTCTCATAGGGGTGTTAACCGGTGAATATAGTCAATACTCGGCAAGACGAAACTCGATTTTTTGTTGAGCTGCTCGCTTGAACCATACAGTCAGTGGGACACGCGGCAATAATTGAGGTAATATTCCCCGATCCCACAACTGTTTTTTAATTCTGTGAATATAATATGTGGTCATTTTTCTTGTGTGTGCTGCAGATTTTACGGTGAAATAACGTATAGCAGGGTTTTCGGGCGCTCTATTGTTGCGCTATAGACGGTAAGCGGCTATTCATGTATGGTACGGTCTGTGCTCTTCACGCGTTCTCTTATAAGTGTGCTAATCATACTCGTAGAAACGGGATAAATCATCCATATCCAAATTCACCATTTGTTCATGCATTCGTACCAGGTCGAATCGGCTTCGTACGTTTCACTCTAGTCGTGCTACTTGTACGTAGGAATTGCTGTGCTTTTTGTTTTTCATCCCTTTACATTATATTTTGCCCTGTATACTTCTCCAGCTCCCTCCCCGTCGTATGTTACATTTACTATTAATAGTAGGGATGCATGGCGGGCGCACCCCCCCCCCTCCCCACGAGGCACTACGGCACTCGTATGAGCCCACTACTTCTTGATTCAACTACCGGGAATATTACTCGATTACAGTATGGTCCCGCCTACAAAAAACACCTGATATGAGCAAGTCCGTATCCTTGTTTGACTTTGAGCATGGGGTATTATACAGGCTTTAGTGCAGCGCTCGTCGCTGAGCACGTTTTCTTGATCCAAATTTCTGAGCGTGCGCCAAAAAGTGGAGCTTTTTGTTACGCTCGTTTCTTGTTCGTGGGCCTATACTGCACCAGGTATAGTTCTGGCAATATATAAAAAGCACACGCTTAAGTTTACCGATTCACGCGAACACGTACAAATCACTTATAATATTCAAAATCACGGTGGTCATCATAATTTTATTATCTTTCCTGAAAGGGTTTTTGTAGGCTATATACTGTACACTATACGCCATCCAAGCAAAAGTGCATGGGTTTTAGAGTGGCCATTCTAAACTCCATACAGACAAAAAAAATGTACGTGGTATGTGTTACAGCGTATACCTGTATACAAACATACAAACAATTTCGCATGGATTTTAGCGTGTCTGCACTAAAGTTCCATACCTGTCCAAGATGTGTTGGTCGTAAAGTGGTATCCTTAACTCTACACAAACCAGATAATCATACAATAATTAATCAGTTACTATCAATATCAAAATAGATCAATATCCAAATCAACGATCAACCACATTTTTTGTTACGACTTTTTATTTTTAGGTCATACCGCTGCTATGGTTGACAATTTTTAAAGAGCTCCGGCGGACAGGTAAAAAATACAGCACGAAAAAGTAACAGGTAAAGGTTAACCTCTTTAGTAATACCGTAGTGTACATACTACTGTACATGCATCTGAGTCTACAGTGATTCCAAGTAGTTTCCCTCTCAAACGCGAGTGCAGTCCTGAAGGGGTTAATTAAGCTGACCACACCTATCCATACTGCTCTACTGTACTCACATGTACTCGATTTATACGCATACTATCCGTGTCGTGCGTCAATTATGTCCCGTTTGCACTAGTTTGCACTATTAATAGACGCAGCCCCTGATCGCATCGCAAACCATACCTACCCATCTCCCACCACCCTAAAAAATTTCATGTGTCGAGTCCAAGCAGTTCTGAGCGCGAATCACAACACATTGACCGCTCGCTTTCCTTGCCATCCGTACCCCCTTCGCCATTGGCACCATCATCAACATCATCATCATCAGGTGGCCAAATAGCACGGGGCCGGGACGAAGTTCGCGGTGTGAGTGTCCTTCTCTGGCTCCTCCGGCAACAAAATAAGTACGTCGAGCACCAAGATGATCACTGGCATCATCTCCTCGGCCTCATCTAACACAGCATCCGGAGCAGCATCCTCAGACGCCACCGGCCACGTCGAACCGGTCATGGACGGTGATGCACCCACATTTCAGGGCTGGTCCAACGTCCGCGGCAACCTGGACGACGGATCCCGGCTGTGGGCCTGGGTCTGCTAGGGGGGAGGGAGGTGTGTTTCTACACCGCACTGCATAAGGGAGGGTGACTTGGATGGATGTGTCCGGCCTATACGAAGTACGGGGGGGCTTGGGTTTTTTAGGATTAGGGATGTGTGTCCGCACTATAAGGGAGGGAGGGAGGGTGGGTTGGGTTGGTGGATTTGGAAGGGGAGGGGAGGGGGGGAAGCTGGATGGATGTGTCCGGCCTGTAACAACGTAAGGCTAGGCTTGGGTCCAATATCAATAGGGGGGATGTATCTACTGCAACCTACCGCCGTACGAGGGAGGGAGGGAGGGAGGGTTGCATGGATGTGTCCCCCGTGTAGGGGTGGGTGGGTGGGTGGGTGGGTGGGTGCGTTACGGGGGGGGGGGGGGGGGGGGGGGGGGAGAGGGGGGAGAGAGAGAGGTAGGGGGGGAAGTACTTATTGTCGTACATGAGTCGTATGACCATAGGGGACGGTGACGGGGGGGGGGGGTGCTCTTATTATCATGCATGGCCGTAGTCGTATTACCATAGACCCTCGCATCCCTACAATGCCGGGACGGAGCGCGTTGGGCTTTCACCAACCAGGCAGGGGTGTAAAACCGAGTAAAAATCGAAGCACGGCACAGATGTGGAAGTGTGGTGAGCTTGAGCCATATTTTTACTAGTCATACATAAAAACAAATAAAAACTCATGGGGGGAAGGAGGGAGCGCGCCTTGAGGGGTGGTTGGGCGGGTTGTGTATGTGGTGTATGGGGAGGGTAAGCGTGTCTAATATATCATCAGTTCGTGATATGGATCGTTGATCAACGGGTGAAACTGCACCCGGCGTGCGGTTTGCCATCCGACTAAGGAACGAGTTGGCTGTGTCGGCAGTTGGGTAGCGCCCCTCCCTCCCTCCCTCCCTCCCTGCCCCCCTCCCTCTTTTGTACCGAATAAATCGAGTGGTTTTCGCTTGCAATTTTGAAGAGTTAGACTTAGAAGGTATTACTTCAAGCCGATGCACAGATTAGCAATGGCTTAAAATTAATACTAGTACCTGGTATTTCCCAACACTATTCCTGGTACATGAGTTCAGGCTTTAGTAAGAACCGAACGCGCGTATAGCATGGCGAGAGATAATGCGTACAATATCACGCTGAGGTGACGCTGTCCTCTCGTAAGCGTGCGAGTGCTACGATACTACGTTCGGAGTGGTATTGCACGCCGCGTGAGATTTTACCGTCCGGTTAGCGAGGAAATACGTTTCGCTGTATGTACGTATGCGTCGGCAGTTATTCTAGCTGAGTATGTAGGGTCAGACAGTGATGTGTCGAAGAGGCGGAATGATTCGCGTTTGGCATGTGAGGACGAAGGCTCGGAATCTCAGCCAAAGCACCGCAGTGGTCGCGTATGTGCAAGAACGCCTGCGTATTATGAGAAAAATTGCGTACAGGGCCGAAAAAAATACAGAAGGCATGCAAATGGCTACGTTTGGCGTGTGAAGACCAAAGACTTAGAATCTCAGCCAACGCACCGCAACACTATTAATAGCTGCAAAGATACGAGAACACGGGTATAATATGCGGAGATTGAGTATATATAGGTCAGACATTGTACCCAAGAATACACAGTGGGTTTCGTTTGAAGTACGAAGACTGAGACTTAGAATCTCAGTCGATGCACAGCCTTGCAGTACTTGCAAAACCATCATAGCGCGTACATGGTAGGGGTTGATATATTGAAAGTATAATAATATCACGCTAAGGTGGCGTTGTCCCCTCTTACCGTTGATAGTAGTGCGTAGTGTGTCGCTATTGATGGTCTGGCCTTGCACGCGGCTTGCGACTTGCCATCCGGGCGATGAGCGAGTATTGGCTGTGCGTGCAGCATAGTGTGTACTCTAGTGTGGAATGTCTCACATTTTACCGATTTGATGCAGTTTTGTGCTTTTGAAGAGTCGAGACTGAGACTTGGAGCTCTCAGTCGATGCACAGCAAGCACTATTACGGGGGTCCATAGTTAATAGGACCGATGGTATACATAAAAAAACCTACATATTTTACCTATTTTTACTAGCAAAATTTGGTCCTATTCGCTACGGTCCCCCGTATTAGTAGTTGTACAAACATGACAAACGCGTACCAGGTATATAGCACGGGGTGGGGTGATATAGGCATATGCCGGTATCTGTTGCTGGTATATAAATATAATTTACAAGCGCGTGTGTATATTTTGGGAAGATATTGGCGCCCGGTACCTGTCTGTTCTATTATTACGGGGGGCCATAGCAAATAGTACCGAATATTGCGAGTAAAAATAGGTACCAGGTACCTGGTAAATATCTACGTGTTTTTGCGTACCGTGGGTCCTATTTACTATGGCCCCCCGTAATAATAGAACATAACAGCATTTTGGAGTCTTTGGGGCTTAAATTGTGCCAGTCATACCGAACGCCGTTGTGTCGGAGAGGCTTTACTCGCTACGACGGCAATACCGCGCCACGTCGTATGGGGACGTGTTATTGGCCGTTTGTTTTTGAGGCGAAAAATTGTGGCTAGTGCGAAACCGTAGGTCGACCGGTGCTGTCATCCAGGTTCACCACGGGTGTTACTATACCATTACGTACCAGGTGCCAGGTATACTATTAATCAAGGCTGTTCACGGGTCGGTTTAAAGCTCGCGAATTGGGCCGGGTGGGGTCATCTAACTCGACCCGAACCGACCCAACTCGACCCGTGAGATTTCGAGCACCTTTTGACCCGACCGGACCCGACCCGTGAGCTTCGAAAGGCCTCCTGACCCGACTCGTGGACTGGATCATGACCTGTGAACAGCCCTGCTATTAATGGTATGTATACATGTGGACTGATGTAATGGTAGACTGGCGAGCTCCAGAGCTACTTCGGTTGGGGTTGGGGTTGGGGTTGGAGTTGGGGTTGGGGTTGGGGTTGGGGTTGAAGTCGTGGATGGGGTTGGGGTTGCAACGGGAGCGACGGGTTAAATTGCCACAACGTACTTATTGTGTGGAAGTGTGGTGAGGTTGAGCTATATTTTTTACCAATCCGCCGGAGGATTAAAAAAGAAAAAAAAAATTGGAGTTGGAGTTACGATTGGGTCGGTGCGCGACAGCACATGGATCGCGGCGGGTGTGTCCACTATTGACAGTGCCACTACAAACAGAACAACTGCTTACGTTGGGATTGGGTCGGCTTACTCTAGACGAGTGTTTCGATGAAGAATACAATGTGCTGGTATCAAGTTAAGTTAACGTAAAATTTGGCCTTCTTGTTTGACTCTCTTTCGGAGATTGTTTCTACTGGCTACTAAGACATCGAGATTTGAGCTGGATATAGTTGGTGTACATACTACTGTAGGTGTAACGATAAGATAGCACAAGTTAAGTTAACGTAATCTTAATATGGATGTTGTCAGAGGGCAAATGTAATGATGACAATGATAGTTTTGGTCGCTACATCTTCAGCATCCAAAGGGGTTAGGTAACTCACGGGGTGGGTTCTCGATATGAGCGACCGGCGAAAGACGGAAACCACCCGGAAGCACGCGAAAGTACATACCTGGTAGTTATATGTCGATCAACACTATTAATAGTACTACTGTAGTGGTTTCTTCCCGATACGCACGGGCCGTTAGAAATAGATTCAATATCTTTCTTAATCGTGTGTCGTAAATATCGTGGTGGGTGCCCGATGTTGGGGGGGCCGTTAGAGACAGAAAGCCCATCTGGATGCACCCTGCTGTATTAGTCGGTCAAACGGGTTCCTTGGTATGAGCGGGATGCTGGAAACGGAACCATGTTTACCGTTCGGCTATCTACCAGTATCAGAACCCAGAGATGAGCGGGTTTCTTCCTGAGATGAGCGGTTTTCTCGGGAGAGATAAGCAGGTTTCTCTGGATGGCACACGAACAGCAGGGGAGGGGGGGGGGGGGGGGGGGGGGGGTACTCGCAGAGCATGGCCACAGCCGGGGGGTCGACCGCGTCTCGTACTGTGTGGTGGGGGGCAGGCGTAAACACGCGGGGAGAAAAAGCGGCGCAGTTCCTCTCCCCCCGCTCTGCTATTTTGGTGTAGGGAAGCGTATGTACGCGAGGGGGGGGGTGGAGGGGGCAGAGCAGCCCGCCCCCCCCCCCCGCCCCCCCTCGTCCACTTCATCAATTTCAAAGCATCGTTCTTGGGAATGATAACCGAAATCCCGTGTGTAGTTCCTTGCAGTAGACAAACACTCGTAAGAAAACTATTAAATACCATGGTATCAACGATTACGAGTAAATGTTACAGGCTGCGGTTGTGCTATACCCGGTATTGTGGTAGGTACCTGGTACGTATATGTATAGTACTGTACCTGATGTGTATTTTCGGTGAGAAGAGGCAAGACAAACATATTCTTATTATTGGTTCATTTGCCATGCGAGAATGTGCAGCTGTTCCAATCATTATTCGATGCCCATAACATCTACCTGGTACCTGGTATGCAACAAGGGGAAAAAAAAGTGCAAGTAAATATGACTTCAAACAAAATACAGCAACACACACATGCATAAGATACTTCTACTTGCCGTTACTGTTTAATACCTGGTACCTGGTACCTGATACCATTGCAACAGGCAAGGTATCATAGGTACGTACAATGTCATACTTCTTTCTGTGTTACGTATCGTTTGGTGATGTCTTACAAATGTGCTGTTTCCTGACATATTTTTGTTGCTTGGTGTGGGAGCTGCTGTAACAGAAACAACAGCAGTTCTGTTGTTCAGTATATATTTTATATATGATGCGGTGTGTATGTTTTGCGGATTCGTTTCTTCTAGGTTTGATATTTTGAGACTGTGATGCGGTGATGGGTTGCAACGCCTACCGGTAATTCGTTGGAGGTTCTATGCGCCTTGCGCGGACCTTGGACAACAGCCCTTTTAGACGACAGGTGAGCTGGTCAAGCGGACAGCAGACAGCTGCATCCAGCTCGTAGAATCTAGCAAGATCGTGTTCTGGAAGAGACGTATAATAAAGGCGGCGCCAATAATTTTCTGTGTAAAAAATGACCTTGACTTTGATTGGTCAATTCTTTCCGAATTATTCGGCTGAAATAAATTCGGTTTAAAAAACCATTCCAAAATCATGTTCAACAATCCTGTCCACGCAGAACTTCAGCTTGTTCACGCGATCGATTCGGGTGATGATGTACTGAGCTGTTGTTGCGCAACGTACGCTGTGAGCTAAAGGAGCGAGCCAAGCACGCCTCGACGCCCGCCGCCTACATAGAGGACGACCAAGGGTCTGGGTATCTCCGGAGGATTCGAGGCGTGGTAGGGCTTCCGTGTAGGTGGTGCGTCTCTTGTGCTAGGTTGTGAGGCAACCTCACCACCGCAGACGTCAACCTCTACTGAACTGACACAGCTGCAGGCTGTGACAGAAACTCACACACAGCTCACAGACGAACGCCTTGTGGCCTCTCGTCGAGTGCGCCGCAACCGCAACGCGACCAGATGGATGAAACACGCTCCGCCAGGCGTGTCGGGCGCAAGCGCGCTCGGACTGGAGCCGTGAAGGTAGCCGTGTCGCTCGTGTTGCTCGCCGCTCCTCGCCTGCCGTCCGCGGAGGCCCTCAAGTTGGCTTCGATTAGCGAGGACCGCAGACATCTCGGCGTGGGGTTGCTGCGAGCTGTGGAGGTGGTGAGGGGCCGCTACGAGCGTGCTTGGGCCCTGGTATCAGCGTCGGAGCCTTCTACGAGCGACCTCGATACCGCGCTGGAGTTGCTTCAGGTCTGTGCTGACTGACACGAACTACAAACTGAACTGGCACTCTGTCCTACCGTTTTGTCATGGCTTGCTTGCGGTCATCCAACAAACATGCGCACGCATCAACGTATGAGCGGGCTCCTGCTGCTGCTTGCTGCCTATTTATACTATTGATAATAGTACAGTTTGTGTTTGAACACGCAAGTACAGCAGTTTGTGCTTGAGCACGTGATAGATGGACGGTGTGTCCATCCTCTGCTGCTGTGTGGTTGCCGGCTTGCTGTGCAACTAACTACAGGTACAGGTCCTGCTCGTCGTGCTGTGCAAAAGAACGGTGCATGCCCGCGGATGATGGATGCAGCGGTGACACGTGGTTGTGGATGTATCGAACAACTCCCAGAACCTTGAACCAGCCAGCCATAGTACGTGAGCTCCCACGAGGATAATCCACGTGTCGACGCTCAGTTATTAATAGTTACATTTTACACTGCTGGCTGGCTGTTTTACTGCTGTGATGACGCGTTTTTCAACAAGTTTGGCAACATCGTACAAGTAGCACCAACCCAACCCGAACCCAACCCCACCCCTCCCCCCAACCAGGCCAACGCGAAGCAGTGGGAGAGCCTCGAGCCCGCAGTCAAGCTTTGGACAGAGCGTGACAACGAAGACCCCCCCGAGGGCGAGCCTACACCGTCGAAGCACAGTTCTCAGAACGACAGGAGCTCGGCCTCGTCAGAACGTGCGGCTAATACAACAGGCGGCGAAGCTGTGGGCGAGGTGGAGGAGGAGGGCCACAACGAGGAGCGGGCCGGGGCACCCGGCGTGTCCGACACCACGTCTCGCATTTACGATGAGGCTGCGAGCCTTTTGGCTCACAACCGTGCTGTGCTGGGCCAGGCGCTGGCTCGCTCGGGGCGCATTAGCGAGGGCATCGTCGAGCTGGAAGCGGCTTGCCCGGAGATTTTGGAGTACCAGCAAAACGCCCAGGGTCGACGGGATAGCAAAAGTGAGAGCGCCAATTCGTACTGGTTTTAGTATGCGTCAGGTACAGCAGTTACGTATTAAAGTTTAGATATGTCCAAGGGTAGCGTAACCGCTCTGTTATTACTGCTTAAATGCGTGCCATCATCCACGTTCATCAGTATGCAGTGTTCGATCATACGCTCTCCGCTGGAAGTGGTGGGTGACTCGCCCTCTGTGCCCTCTGTTCTTCATTTGCGAAGTGTGACGCCGTGAAGCCCCCCTGCCTGCCTCGGCAGAGAGGCAAGGTGCGCGGGAGGTGTGAGAATTTTTCCACGGTTGCAGAGCTGAGCGGTTGCCGCGGTTGCCGTTTTTTTCTGTGCTGCTGTTATTTAGGCCAAATTCGAAAACTGATTCTACTGCTGCAGATATACGTATGATGCGGTGTGTTTTTTTTTTGTGTGTTTGTGTTTCGGTGGATTTGTTTCTTTTTGGTTTAAGATTGACGTGTGGTGATGCGGTGATGGGTTGCAACGCCCACCGGTAATTTGAGTTTGTATGCGCCTTGCAAAAGTTTTGTGGTTTGTTTTGCCAGACCGCAGGAGACAGGCCAGGAGCCTGGAGCAACGCAAAAAACCAACGACGTGGGCACTCGTTTACTACTATGTACAGCACTCGTACATAAATGTACCGGCATTATTGCTCGTCTCAGCGTGGGTGTAAAATGCTTTACATCTGGTATCATGAAAGAAACATGTTTATCGAATGAGTCTAACGGCCAGACGTAAGGCCACCGTTACTACCGCCACACCGCCACGGTTCCCTCCGCCACCGTTACCACCACCATCCATAATCCAACCACTGCGCCCGCTTCTGCTCTGCGTGGCGTGCTGGCTCTACTTCCCGGGCGGTGGTTATTATTGTTTCCACGTTTCCACTGTCCGTGAAGCCGTCGTGGACGTCCGTTCTTCCGCGCTGGAAGGTGGTGGTGCCCCTCCCCTGAGTTTCACGCGTCTGGGGACGGGCACCACCACCTCGGAAGGATGGACGTATCATGTTCTAACGTGCGTATAGCGTACAAATCGGCAGTAATATACACCGTACCTGGTGGTTGCTTGTATTGTGTACGAGCACGGCACTATAGCAGCAGTTGGATACTGCTGTAGCAGCAGTTGGATACTGCTGTAGCAGCAGTTGAATACTGATGTAGCAGCAGTTGGATACTGCTGTAGCAGCAGTTGGATACTGCTGTACACCAAGCAGTCTTACGTCAAGTACGCGTATATTGTACCGACAATACCTCGGTACGTACACACAATATGTGGCATACTGCTGTGAAGAACAAAACAAGCAAGCTTAGCTTTAGCTTTCACGACTGGACTGCACTGGTTTGGTGATGGCGTGATGATAGTGCTGCTGTGATGCTGGTGGTTCATGGAGAACGTCCGGTTTGGACTACGTGGTGCCTACGTGAAAGTACAAAAAAAAGTGTACATGTTCATCATACTCGTACTACCTGGTGCACTTTTGAGCCGTACGGACTCCTCTGTCTGATGATGACTTGGTACCTACTGGTACATGCCATGTATCAAACTTCTGCGGCACGTCAGAGTCCTGCACCGTTGGTCCAGAGCAGCAGCACGTAGAACGAAACCTTCAGTCAATTTTACGTCGACCGCTGTCGTTGTGCTTGTTTCGTGATAATACACTTGGTACGGGGGTCAGCAGTGCCTGGTACCTCTTTGTTTGTACCTGGTATATGGTACGTATATATCATACGTGTGTCTGTTCTTCACATCAAACCGTTCTTTCTGCCCGTCGACATCCAGCACAACCCAACCAGTGTCCGTGAAAATTCTTCAATCCTATTGATAGATTACGTGGTTACAAAACTACGCCACATACAGAAATATTATTAGTACGTACATTGCCACGTATGCAGTAAGCACGACTGCTGTAGTCGACAATGCAGTGCCATGTCCACATCATACTGGGTACTACAGGCACGATGTACACATTCTATGAAATGGAGAAACGAAAGAAAACAAAGAAAAAACAAAACAAACAAAGAAGACAAATCGAGAGAGAATCCAAAGAGAAAAATAGGAAATAAAAAATAAAAGAAACAAACTGTCGTGCCCCTTGAAAAGACAAAAGAACAAGCTGGAAATAAAAGAAACAGAAGAAAATACCACTACTTGTAAACAGAGTAAGACTAAGAACCAAGGGAGAATAACAGGCAAACCAAAGCACAAAGCACCCTCCAGGTAGCGGCAGCAGCTGGCATGTGGTACGAGTAGCATAACCAGGTTCTCCCTGCTAGCCCGTGCTGACTGCTGACTGTCATCTGGTACCCCGACTGACCTAGAGTGCAGTCGACTCCTTGCGCCTTTTCGCGACTACCTGTTCGATAAATACCGCTCTGTTTGTAGATATAAGCTCCGTTTGAAATTCATATTAGAATCCAAACGGTGACTATATTCACAGCAAGAGACTTTGATGAGGATAACGGCCCGTGGTTGGTAGTTTTTCCGATGGCGACCACGTGGTGTGTTCGAAGTATCTGTAGAAATCCCTCTCACCTCACACCTAACAGAACTCGTATAATAGTGTACCAGGTATTAACATTAGTAGTGCACTATTCGTTGTAGCTACTTACAGCGGTCACACAGCAGCAGCACAATTCGACGCGAGTTGGCGAGGGATAATTGTGCTAAACCCCTTTGCGCGATAAAAACGCAATGCAGGTACCGTGTTGAGGACGGTCTTGAAGAGCCTATTAATTATGCAATTCTGTTACTATTAATATTCGACCCGGATATACGACTATCAATAGGAAAGAGGAGTAAGAAGGGCGAAGATCATAAATGAGATGTCGAAACAAAACGAAAAGGCCTCGTGCATGCGTATGTACACGAGGGGCGGGGGGCGGGGGCGGGGGCGGGGGGTGTTCTTCACATTAAACCGTCCTTTCTACCCGTCGACATCCAGCCCAATCATTGTCCGTGCCGATTTTTCAATCCTAGAGAGATCCAAGCTCTGTGGCCACACAACTACGCCAGAGATCCTATTGATACACACACTGTTATGCAGTAAGCAGAATAGACAATGCAACGCCCCTTCATCGTACTGGATATTATGATAGGACGACCGCCCCGCTTAGCCTGAAAGCCCGAATGCTGAAGGCCGAGGTGACTGAGACCCTGCTGTACGGGTGCGTGACGTGGGCCCTCAGAGCGGAACACTTTTGCCAAGCTTGGAAAACGGCTCACCACCAGGTCCTCTTGCGAGTCATTGGCTTCCAGCTCCGACTTTGTATTGACCACGCCACCCTCTCGTACGCGAAAGCCCTCAAGATGACACGTTGCGAGAGCATCGAAGCGACTACCCGTAAACGGCGGCTCTTTTTTGCGGGAGCCGTGGCACGGCAACGCAAGAAGCCATTACTCAGTCGGGTAATGTCCTGGACGATGGCTGGCGGGGGAAACCCGAGGCCCGGCGGACAGTTCAATCAAGACTTGGCATAGATGCAGAGTCGAAGACCATCGAGAGTACCGAGCCACCGAAGGATCAACGGAACACTCCCCCATGGTGTTCGGTGTGGAGACCGCGCTGTTGTCCACTGCAGCACAAAGGCGGGGAAGTGGTACCGGGGGGTCCTTGAAGCAGCCGAACGGTTCATGGTGAGGCGGCACGAGGATGAGGCACAGCTGAGTGCAGCGCCGCGTATCCGCCGTGGGTGGTGCCCAAGGGAATGGGGGGGGGGGGGGGCAACAGGAGGAGTAGAAAGAAACTCAACCAAGGGAATGCGGGGACGGGGGGTGACAGGAGGAGTAGAAGGGAAACCGCTGTGGCCGAAAGGTGGAAGGAGATGGCAGACAAGGTAGCAAGGCACGAGGTCGACTAGTAAGTGGACTACTCGTATGATTATTCTACTCGTGCCGCCAACTGGTGCAGCTGGTTCGAACGAGGTCTTCCCTTCTTTTCCTTTTTTTTTTTGCGCTTTGATCCTCCGTGATTTTCTTATCATTACTTTCATCTTCTCTTTTTGTCCTTACGAAAGGAGTCATGTGGCATGGGTGGATGACGAGCCTTCTTTGCTTGTTTCGTCTTGTCTGACGTATCCTCTCCGGGGGTGGGGCATGGTTGACGAACGCAGGACGGAGACGGCAGACAGGATAGCAAGGAACCAGACCGACTAGTTAATAGAACCTGGCTGTGCCACCCGTACCACAAAGTGCTGCAGCTACCTGGAGGGTGTTTTTTCTTGTTGTGCTTAGGTTTTTCTGTTACTTCGGTATTACCCCTGCTAGTTTTTGGTGTCACTCTGTTTAGATGTAGTGGCGTTGTTTCTGCAGCTCGTTTTTTTCTTGTGTCTGCCACATCCTCTCACATCCCCTGCGGGGGGGGGGGGGGCTCGACAGTTTTTCTTTATTTTTCCTTCTCTCTTTCGATCTTTTCGTTCCTTGTTTTTTTGTTCCTTTTGTTTTTCTCTCTTTTTCATAGAATGTGTACATCGTGTGTCGCATCCAGTACAGCAGTATTATAACATTGGCATTGCATTGCCTACTCTGTTTACTGCATAATACTGCTGTACTTACAAGTGTATCTCTGCTGTGGCGTAGTTCCGACCACAAAACTTCCATCTCTTTACTTGTAGGATAGAAGAATCGGCACGGACACTGGTTGTGCTGGATGTCGACGGATAGAAAGAACGGTTCAAGTCGATGGTACGCGCCCCCCCATACCCTGCTATTCTCATTCTGTGTCGGCTTCGTTACTTTATTATCGTATTTGTAGGACCGTTCTCTGTTCTTTCCTTTCTTCCTTTTTTTTTCCAATTACTTTTCGCCCGTCCCTTGGTCCGTCGGTCTCTCAGTCCTCTTTGTGTCGGCTGTGTCGTCCTTGACCCACCAACTGGACATAGGACTGCTCGTTTTTTGTTTGTTAGTTTCTGTCCCTACCCTCTTGTTATCTTCTTGCGTTCCGTCTGGTCTTCCTGTGACGTCCGTGTCATGTTGGTCGATCAGGTGGCTATATCATAGGACTGATCGTACCTGCAAACAGCAACCTTGTCCTCAGGACTCCGCTTGCACCCTGCCTGGGCTCATGTTTGCTTCGTTTTTTCTTCCTTTCGTTTTTCCTTTTTTTTTTTTTTTTTTTTTCTTGCTGCTTTCTGTCCCCTTCGAGTCTTTCTTCTTCCTTTTTTTTTTCGAGTGTACATATAATACCATGGATATGTTCCTGGTGCTATTTGGTTGCAAGTGAAACGGGATGGTATACCACAGGTCGTTACTAATAGTACCGTTTCCCTTCCGGACTGGTATGATGCTGCCGTGTGCACTATTTCGCAGGGTTCTTTACGGTGCGGTTTTTCCTATCGGTTCGCTGGAAGATATGATATGAAAATATCAGAAAAAAATAGAATATCTGTAAAACCGTAACATACAAAAATACCATTCTATTGTATATTGTGCTGGCACGCGTCGTGCAAGTTATGTTTTTATTTTGTTTACTCTTTTATGTTTTTGTTTTCTATTTATTGTTTATTGAATCTGTTTTTTTTGTGTGTTCGTGCTGTTGCTCTCTTGACTTTGCGTATAAAGTAGAACGTAAACAGATGTACCTGGCACGCAAACTGCTGTACGAACCCGAGGGCTTGTACGGTTTATTCATACGCTGCCTGTGGCGGTTTCGTTAGTACGTTAGTGCCCCGAGAAAAAGCGTCAGAAACCGTACGCAGTTTATTCATACGGCGGTGCGCGGTAGAGAAACAGCGGTTTCGTTAGTGCCCCGATAAAAAGCCTGAGAACCGTACGCAGTTTGGTACGGTTTCTATATACGCACCGTAGAGAAAAGCGTGTGTTGTACGGTTTTCCCCACGGGGAATGGAACCGCACCGTAGAAAAACCGATTCAATGGGGAACCGAACCGAACCGGACCGTATGATATATCACAAAACCGAACCGCACCGTAAGATTTCCGATTTTTGAAAACCGCACCGAACCGCACCGTAGGATTTATCACGAAACCGAACCGCACCGTAGGATTTACAATACCTGAAAACCGCACCGAACCGCACCGTAAGATTACCGATTTTCTAAAACCGCACCGAACCGGACCGTAGGATTTTCGATTAGAAAAAACCGCACTGTGCACGGACGGATAACCGTAAAGATCCCTGCTATTTCGTACTTGTTTGTTTTCTGCCATCGAGATGCGTTTTGTTATTACAGCCTGTTTTGTGACCACGGGCAGGGATTCAGGGAAGTGAGCTATTATTCTATTAATAATGTGAGAACATCATCACATACGACAGACACGACATGCACGTTCTACGAAAGACAGAAAACAAAAAAGGAAGAGAGCAAATCGAAAGAAAGGAGAAAAGAAGAGAGTGTCGTGCCCCCCCACCGTGAGGGTTGTGACAGAGAACGAGCCGAAGAAAGAGTACCACCACTACTAAAAAAAAAGCTACGAGTACATATAAACAGAGTAACAGAGTAAGACTAAGAGCCAAGTGAAATAGCAGGCAAACCGGAGCACAACAAAAAAAAAAACACCCTCCAGGCAGCCGCAGCAGTTTATGGTACGAGTAGCACAGACAGGTTACTGCTTGTAGTAGGTCTGGTCAACAAACACCTCATAAAGTCATCATACCAGGTACGAAGTACATATTTTATTATGAACGTCTTGGTCATACGTATGATATGATGTGTGATACACCACACAGGGCGGTAACTCCTCGTAAAACTATCACGTGTGTGTGTTCTTCGCATCAAGCCGTTCTTTCTACACGACAACATCCAGCAAAACCAGTGTCCGTGCCGATTCTTCAATCCTTAAGAGTCACAAGTTATATGGTCACAAAACTACGTCTGAGGTATACTGCATTCATTGTTGTCCAGCAAGCAGAGTAGACAAAGCAATGCCATGCCGTCTTACTATTAATAGATACGACAGGCACGACATACACATTCTATGAAGAGAGATAACAAAAGGAAACGATGTGGAGGGTGTTTTCATCCCGTACGAGGTGGTGCCTGTTGTCTTCCGTATGAAGAGATATAACAAAAGGAAACAATGTGGAGGGTGTTTTCATCCCGTACGAGCTGGTGCCTGTTGTCCTCCGCCAAGTGGTCCCGGGGCGTCTTGTCGACTTCCCCCTCCTCTTCTTCCTCCTCGTTTTCGGGGTCGTCATCCTCGCCGTGTTCCGATGCCGATTCTCCATCGGGGAGTTCATGTTTCTCGCGGCGAATTTATTCGACGACTTGGAATGGTCGGGGCGCGCGGGTGGGGTGCGGCTGGCGGGTGGATGGAGTTCCCTCCCCTGCGTCAGAGCCGGGGTGCTAGGGGTCTGGGTAAGGGGCGGGGTGCTGGGCGAGGCGGAGCCGGAAGGCGCTCCCTGGTCGGGAGATGTACAGTAGCTTGACGGCCAGCCGAAGCTGCCGCTGCAGCGTACAACTTGCTGCCGTTCTTCTTGCCCATTTTTTTTTTTTCTCCTTGTTTTTTTTTCGTTTTGTTTTTTCATGAAATATCAGTACTCGTCGACGCCAATATGGAGGGTGCCTCCGTTGCAGGTGTCGGCCTTGTCTTCGTCTTGGACGGGGTTGGCCGAGGCCTTGGCGTGCACTTTTCTTTCGTGATAAGGAGGTGCCTCCACAAGCCTCCCTCGCGTCTCGCAAGAAGAGAGCTTATAGAAATTGTGAGAGTGCGGGACCTTTTTCTCCCTGGCGCGTTCGGACTTCATGACCCGAATGTCAAATCATTATGAAGGTCCATCAGTGATGGCGGATCTCATAGACTGGATGTTGGTTAACGTATCTTCATGGTTGGCTTTTGTGATCGGAGATTGACGGTATCTACTCCACAACAAACAAACAAACAGACAAAAAAACAGAAGGCAAACAAATCAAAGAGAAAAAGAAAATTAACGAAAAATCAGTCGTGCCTCCCCTCAGGAGATGTGGCAGACACTTGAAAAGAAGGGGCTTTATTGATATATACGTTTTTTTTCTTTTTATTTAGCTCGTTCTGTTCAAGTGTTTGCCGCATCCCCTGCGGGGAGGCACGACTGTTTTTTTTGGTTTTATTTTTTTCTTGTCATTTTTCTCTTTCGATTTGTTTTCTATATTTTCTTTGTTTTTGTTTTCTCTTTCATAGAATGTGCATGTCGTGCCTGTCATATCCAGTATGATGGCATGGCATTCCATTGTCCACTGCAGTGCTTACTGCTTACCTGGCACGTGACAATGTAGTATCTCTGTGGCGTAGTTTTGTGACTACAGAAATTGTATCTCTCTAGGATTGAAGAATCGGCACGGACACTGGTTGTGCTGGATGTCGACGGGTAGAAAGAACGGTTCAATGTGAAGAACACACACATACACATACAAACAGAGAATGACTGAAGGCTTATTCTCATGGGAGCTTTTTTCCCAGAATCTCAAAAGTTTGGAAAAATAATTGGAGATACGTATGAACATACGGAGGCGTTCTGCCACTATTCGTGAAATTCTCCAGAAGAAAAAAAATCATGTTTGTACAATTTCACATATTTGGAAAAAAAAATCAGGAAAATCTGAAAATTGCGCGAAAAAAACATGGAAATTATGGAAAAAAAAAACTCTCCGACAAGAATAAGAATGACCCTAAGAACCAAGGGAAATAACAACAGGCAAACCGAAGCACAAAGCGCCCTCCAGGTAGCCGCAGCAGTTTGTAGTACGAGTAGCATAGCCAGGTTCTCGGTACTAGGCGGTCTGATACCTGCTGTCTACCGTCTCCGTCCTGCGTTCGTCGACTATGCCCCACCCCAAGAGAGAATGCGTCAGAGAATACGAAACAAGCAAAGCAGGTTCGCTCGTTGTCCACCCACGCCACACGAGACGAAAGAAAGATAAGAGTAGTGAAATGAAAATCACGGAGGATCAACGCGCAAAAAGAAGAAAAGAGGAATCAGCTGCACCAGTTGGCGGCACGAGTAGCATAACCGTATTCCACTTACGAGCCGGCCTGGTGGCTTGCTACCCTGCCTGCCATCTCCTTGCTTTCGTCCACCGCGGTTTCCCTTCTACTCCTGTTGCCCCCCGTCCCCGCATTTTGTTGGTTGGGTTTCCTTCCACTCCTTTGTTGCCCCCCCTCCCCCCATTCCCTTGGGCGCCGCCCACGGCGGATTCCCGGCGCTGTCTACTCAGCTGTGCCTCATCCCCGTATCAACTCGCCATGAACCGTTTGGCTGCTTCAAGGACCCCCCGGTACCACTTCCCCACCTAATTTGCTGCTGTAGGCCACAGCGCGGTCTCAACTCCAAACACCATGGGGGAGTGTTCCGTTGATCCTTCGGTGGCTCGGTACTCTCTAAGGTCTTCGACTATGCATCTATGCCAAGTCTTGAACTGCTGTCTGCCAGGTCTCGGGTTCTCCCCGCCAGCCATCGTCCCGAACATCACCCGACTGGGTAATCGCTCCTTGCTTTGCCGTACCAATCCGTCGGAGGATAAAAAAAAACAAAAAACAAAAACAAAAACAAAAAAAAAGCCGTGCCACGGCCGCAGCAAAAAAGAGCCGCCGTTCACGGGTGGTCGTTTCGATGCTCTCGCAACGTGCCATCTTGAGGGCCTTCGCGTACGAGAAGGTGGCGTGGTCAGCGCAAAGTCGGCGCTGGAAGCCAGTGACTGGCGAGAGGACTTGGCGGTGAGCCGTTCGAAGCTTTGCAAAGTGTTCCGCTCTGAGGGCCCACGTCACGCACCCGTACAGCAGGGTCTCAATCGCCTCGACCTGCAGCATTCGAACTTTCAGGCTAAGCGGGGCGATCGTGTGCGTGTGTGTGTATAATTTGGTATATCTGAAGCAGTACGTACAACAGCAGTAGTACTGCGCGTGCCGCTATGTACCTTGTATATATACTATTTCGAGGGGGCATAGCATATAGGACCTACGGCACACACCAAAAACCTATATATTTACCCGTTTCTCCTGACAATATTTAGTCCTATTTACTATGGTCCCCCGTAATACCACTCGTGTTGCTGTAGTCCAGCACAGCAGCAGTAAGTAGCAGCAGGACAAAACGGAAGTATGTACGTACTTGCTGTTTGTACAAACGAACACAGAACAAACGCTTGAAGTGCTGACGTACATGATATGCCTTGAAAGGAATATGATAAACCGGCACAACAAGGCACGACGCGTATTCATGCGATATGCTTGAATATTTGTACCCGGCACCGGTACATCTTTATTTAATGTCGTGGTGGTCAGAGTGATGATGGTGATGGTGATGACGGCGGCGACGTTACGGTGTTTCTTCCATACAGAGCACGTGGTGCCTACAAAAATACGAGAGAGGACCCCAGGCAATGTGAGCACACATGGTGTTGTTACACAGTAGTGGTGATTTACCCTCCTCTCTCATATTTATTCGCTGATATCGACTATTACGGGGGACCATAGTAAATAGGACCAAATATTGTCAGCAAAAATAGCCAAATATATACCTGGTAGTTTTTTTTATGTATACCATAGGTCCTATTAACTATGGACCCCCGTAATATCATAATCATGCCTACAGCAGTACGCGTACCGGTTCGGTTTTTCCTGTTGTAACCAGGCATATACTACTGTACGTTGTATTCGAATTCCTGGTATTTTGTTTGCCTGGCGCCGTTCCTGGTGTAGGCTCTGTTGATGATGGATGTTGTTTCGCCATCATGTCGCTACGTACGCGATTCTCTCCATTGAGAGTTCTTGGTACGGCTGCCTGAATACATCAATATCCTGAAGACTCTTGTTTTTCCGACCTAGCGTTGCCAAGACTGCACTCAAGATAGGTGCTATAGGTGCTACTGTACCAGGTACCTGCTAACGTAGGTATAGTTGCCGCTATATATTACGGGAGACCATAGTAAATAGGACCTACGGTAGACACAAAAACCTATATATTTACCTATTTTTACTGACAATATTTGGTCCTATTAACTATGATCCCCCGCAATAGGAATCCGCGCAGCAGGACATTTTTGCGTGATAAGACTTGGGTGCGTTGGCCTCCACTTGTGTGCGTTGGGAGTGTTTGTTCGAACAAAAATGTCACCAGATTCGTGTTTTGTTTTGTTTTTCTCCAGAGATTATTATACCTCGGTCGGTCGTAGATTATATAGGTTATTGTCCCTTTTAGGACTGTAGTCCCTTTTGGGGAGCACACCAGTCAAATTCTAAGTGTTTTGTCCCCAATACGTACGGAACTGCAGCCCTAAAAGGGAAGCGGTCTCGAAAGGGGTACAGCAGTACCTTTTTTTTGCGCCGTGTTGCTTAGAAGCTCGCAGGGGTTTTCCCCTTTTTTTTGGCACTGCTGTGTTCCTCAGGAGATTGCGTTCGCTCGTAATCATGCTCTGTGTTGGGGTGAAGAGGGTGACTACTCTTTTTACCAGAAAACCCGCTGGGATGTTCGGCCGACCCGTTCTGAAGTGATAGATAGAACACGTACTTGCTGCCCGTTACATACCAAGCTCCTGCAATAATACCGCGGTGATATCATTTTATTAATAGTACTGCTAGCGTTTTGTTTGCATCTTTTGGCGGGTTGACTCCTGTATCACACGAGGGTGCCGGTACAAATTAACTGTTTTGTAACATGCTCTCTGGGTCTCTTACGCCCGGATTTTTGGAATGGGTCTCTGACCGCTGTCAACCGTGAATCGACCAGCGAACGGCACAGCCGGGCATGACGAGCGATACAAAGCAAGAAGGCCTGTACCGTGGTGCGGAAAGGCGCGCGCGCGCGCGGGGGGGGGGGGGGGGTGGTATATGACCCCCGATCTGAGAGATGCTGGACAATGATGTGTCATGGTGCAGAAGCGGTTTGGTGTGACTTGGGACGTGACTGTTGGTGGCGCTCGTGTGTGATGACGCGATCCAAACTTTTCGGTAACGATATTTGTTTTCCGGTGTGTGCGTGATAAAAATTACGGTACTGCATGATGCATAAAGTCTAATCATGTTGTTTGCAGGCGAACGACTTATCAAGCTTGAGTTAGTCGCTGACTTTACGTCAAGCGCTAATGCTACTTTGAAGCATCTTTCGTTTTTGTTTTATCCACCACTTTTTCTTTCCGGCTCTGGACAAACCGTGGTCCACAGGTGTCTTCCCTTCTTCCCCCCCGGTGTAAAGATGCCTCGATTTTGATCGCGCAGAGGGTTCAGCATTTCCACTGCTCGTCAGTTTTCATCGAAATTTGCTAACTCATGCTCATCGCGCTCTCCGCGTTGAGAAAAAGGCACATATAGAACTGCTGTAGCTATAACTTCGTTTGCGCTGGTCGGTGTTACTTGCCCGATTACCTCCCTATTGGCTACGTACGTACTTCTTTTTTCCTCATCTTTTTCTTCTTCTTTTTTGTCATGTTTTTCGTTATTTCGCGGTGGCTTCGTACGAGTAGCTGGTACGAGGAACGAACGCCTGCTGTGTTCTCCCTTTCTTTTCAGCTTGCGACACCCGTGGGAGTTCAAGTCAATCACGATCCCGAAGGGGGGAACATTGTACGTTGCACTTTTTTCTGTTTTTTTTTCGGGTGTCCGCGGGGATTCGAACCCCGGCCTTCATGTATACGCTACTCATGGTAGTATTCGACTTTAACCACGAGGGGCCATCGGGGCGACCGATACTTCGTATCTGGTATGTACCCGGTGCCTAGTATAATATATTTCTTATGTGCTATTACGGGGGTCCATAGTTAACGGGACCAAATTTTGTTAGTAAAAATAGGCAAATATATAGGTTTTTATGTACACCATAGGTCCTGTTAACTATGGGACCCCCGTAATAGTAACGCCTCGTCGATCCTCTCTTGCAGGCTGGCTTCACTGCTACGCGAACCTGGCCGACATGTACAAGACGCAGAAGCGCTTCGAGGACGTGTCTAACCTCCTGGCCAGAATGCCCTGGCTCCCCAGCCCTCAGCAAGCCCCCTCCACGACCGCAGAAACAGCAGCAGAAGCAGTAGAAGAGGGAGACTCCACATCAGAAAAAACGCCACCTTCAAACCCGGGGAGCGGGGACCAGTTCCCCGCTGTTCCCCTCGCGGCGGCATCGCTCGGCACAGGCGACACCACAACCGCTACCTCCGGCGACGTCACTCAAGCTTCCGCGACAAAGTCTTCCTCCAATCCCGAGGACGGCAGCAGCAGCTCTCCGCCCTCAAAAAAGGAAGGGACGGGTCCCGAACCATCCCCTGCCCGAGAGCAGCACGGCGGAGGTAAGGATGAGTCCGGAGAAGAGCCGCTACCTGCTTCCGCGGCAAGGGGGGGGGAAGGGGCGAGGTCGGAGGGTTCGCCCGCTCGCGGCGCCGGCGCGGCTAGAGTGGCCGGCCTTAACAAGGCGGCGGCGGCAGCTTCCGCTGCTGCCGCGGCGGAGTCGGCGGCGGCCGCGGCGGCTGCGGTGGAGACGGGGGCCGAGGCGGCTGCGCGGGCAGTGGTGGAGCGGCACGCGGAGGCCATGCGCGCCAGCATGAACGAGCTCGTGGGGGAGCTGGCGGTGACGACTGCGACGAGGCCCTCCGCTTCGCCGGACTGGATGGACTCCCGCGTTGCCGCGGCAGAGGAGGTGGGAGACGCGAGGGCCGTTTTTTTTTTTTTCGGGGCTGTTTACGGGTCGAGTCGAACCTCGCGTGGGTCAGGTTGGGTCCGGTCGGGTCGAGTGAGGGTGGCCCGACCCGATCCGTGAGGATTTGAAAAGCTCCGCACCCGGCCCGACCGTGAGAAAAAAAAAAAAAACTTGTGACCAGACCCGGAGCGGAGCGGGTCGGGTCACGACCCATGGAAAACCCTTAACATACCCCGCTGCGCGAGTTCTCCCCTGATAACGACAGCCATTTGATCTTTCCCGGATTTTTTTTTTTCTGTCTTTTTTTTATCTCAGATCCTAGCCGCGGTGCGCGCTGGTTTGCTCGCCGTCGCCGCTACCTCGGACCACCAGCAGCATCAGTCTAGCGGGGATGCCGTGCCGGAGGACGTGCCCCCTTTGCCTGTGGGGGCAAACGGTCACGCTGACATACTGCGGGAGGCCAGCCATTACCTCTCGGCCATCAAGGTTCGTCTCCAGAATTTGTTTTTGCCGAAGTTAACCCCGCTTAGGACTACACATCCGTTCGTGAGGACAAAACACGCTTGTAATCAGAGTCATGAATAGGTTTCTGCACAGTGTATTACCGGTAGGAAAAAATCATCCTCAGGGCAGTCAGCTGCGAATCGCATACCAATACAACACGCGAGAAGGTTGGTATGGGTGTGTACACGGCACGTCGAAGCCATCGCAATCTGCGCGATTCGACTGTAATGTTGTGCTTTGGTTGTATGTTTCGAATTTAAATGACCATGAGACTCGCGATGACTCAGTCATTTCAGCCCCTCGTACCCTTGAGACTCACGAGGACTCTGTCATTTCAGTAAATTGAAGTACACTTGAACCCGGTACTTCAAAATGACTGGTATTCGCGAGCCAACGACTGAGTCCCGACGACTTGTCACTGGTATTCTGCCGACCTTTTCGTTTGCGGCATGTAGTTCTTGTGTCGCTGCTGCAAATTACACTCCTACCTAAAATGCATCTGACCTCTGCAGTATATTTGTTATCGTATCACTGCCGCTATTTTTCGCTCCTACCCCCAATAAATTCACGTGTTGTTATGGTTTCCGGCCGACGTGTTGCGAACGTATCGTTCCTGTTTTTGGCCGCTTTGAAATTTTCCAAGCCCGACCAATCCCTGAAATTTCCATTCCTCCGTCCAACCTTGCACTAAATGGTGACACCTAGAGAACAGCAGGGCAACGCTTGCTCTGCTCTACAGTAGTACCAACGCAACACTTGATGATCTAGATCTTTCGGGGAATATATGTTTCTGATCTGTATGATCTAATTCAATGTGGCCGGGTGGGAGCCGTACAACCTGCATGATCTACTGCAGTAGAGTAGGACGTGTTTCCTGCGTTATATTTGTACGGTGCAGATCTTGCACAACATCTCCCAGGTCAGGATCTAGATGATCTAGATGATCTAAATGATCTGAACGATCTACAGTAGATTGTGATATGTCTAACGCACGAACGCGTCCCACGTTTTTTCTCGGGCGATGGTTTCTCGTCGCTCGGTTGTTTGCTTGCGGGAGAAGTGGTGCAATCCCTACGGAACCCCACTACTGTAGCATGCGACCAGAACAATGGTTGGTAACGTTTGGTGGGTATCAAACCGTCTACGAGCAACCTGAGGGTCCAGAAGCACCAGGCACGGGATAAGATCATGTTTCGCCCGTGCCGCATGGCTCCTCGTTGCATCGTGACTCGGACACCAATTGGCGTCATCATCTCCCAATGACGAAGTGGCCGTCGATGTTTTCGTCATTTTGTTTTCATCGTCAGTTTCCCCTTTGGAGTCCCGAGAAGGTTAAATGTCCGTTCTTTTTACAGCTAACATGTGCAGCTTTGCTGTTGGCGATCACCGCGGTTCTCTCGTACACAGGGCGTGGCGGGACAAGGCTGGGGGTACGTTGACAACGAGCTCAACCGGATGGAGCGCCATCCCGCCCAGATCGTCAAGCATGGGTTCCAGTCCCGTCGTGAGGTGTGTGGTGGTGCGATAATGCACACCGACATACTGCTGCCCTGGTTATATATATATAGCACACACCTTCCGACGAGTTTCCAAGCTGATTTTCTCGACAACCGGGAGAGTAAAGAAAACAAGAGCGACGCGCCAATGTAAACATCTTGACCAGATGCTTGCAACGCCACCATTCGTTGCGTGTGTCCCCCGTGTTTTGGATAACAGCGGGTCTGAAGTTCGTGCCAGTCTTTGTACTTACTGAGGTCATCCCAGGACTGACTACCACGGCTATAGCAAAGCACAGAGGCAAACCCAACGCAAGCCAGCACGACAAGATCTAAAGCAAGGCTTTTTGATCCGGGAACCGCGATGGCCCATCCCCGACTTCTGCACCCACCCACACACCCACCCACCCCCACACCCTTGCCTTCCCTTCGCTTCCCTCTCTGCTCTCCTCCCCGTCCCTTCCTTCCCCCCCCCCCCCCCCCCCCCCTCTTCCTCCCCTCCCCCTTCCTTCCCTCCCGTACCTCCTTGTTTCTCCAACGATTACATTTACTTGGTACACGTACAATGCCAACCATGGTAAATGTGCAGGTGATCCACACGTTTCGTTACCTGCTGATGAAGGCGAGGCAGTACGCCTCCGAGAACCAGGCTCAGACCACGCCGGGGTCCGCGTCGGGGACGTCTCAGACAAGCTCACGATTGCGCGCGAAGAACAGGCGAGTGGTCGCATCGACACTCTCTTGTGTCGTGTCGTGCTGAGTTTGGTTGTGTGTTGGGTCGTGTTGTGATGCGGTGTGGTGGCGCGTGTACGAGCGACGTTACGGGGCAACAGTTTTCCGATAGATGCCCTGGAAGGTCAGTGGTTGCGGGAATCGATCTGATCTGTGCTTCAAGACATTGATTGACACGGGGGGTTCAACTGGTCTATGTTGGAAGACAATTATTATGTACTTGAACGGGCATCATGTGTGTCGGAAGGCGTAGATACCACAATCGATCTTGCCTGTGCTGGCGAGGGCTGGGAAAGACTGCCGCTCCTCCCCGGCCTTGACTGGCTCTGCTTTTAAAGCTCCTGCTGTATGTATGAACCTTTGTGCAGTTGATTATTTTCTCACGCTTTTTCGAATATTTCACGCCTCGGAGAGACAAGGTAATCGATTCCCACTGCATAGGGATCTACTGTAGATCTATCACGGCAGATAGATACATTCCTGATCTGTATGATCTGTATGATCTAGCTCTTGTTGCCGAGTGGGAGCCGTATTATCTGCATTATCTCGGACATGTTTCCTGGGTGGGTTGGATCTGTACTCTGCAGATCCTACATAGCACCTCAAAACGACAGGTTAGGTTGGGATGTACCAGGTACTGAACTGTAGATGGTCTATTACCGTAGATCGTGCTTTGTCTGGCGTGTGGGATATTTTGTTTTGGCTGCGATTGACTGAAAAAAAGACGGGCGTAAATGGGTCCATAGTAAACATACCAGGTATGCCTCTATTGCGTATAACTTGTCTTCATACCACAACACTTGATGGCTTTTTGCTTTTAAGAGCGACTAAAATTAGTCACGTTTTGTGTAGTGTCCGGTCCGCGTATTTTTGTATTTCATCACGTGCAAGGACAAGTCTTGCGGTTTTGAACAACCAGTGTGCGTGTATCGAGGGCATGATCGACGGCGACCGCCCTTGGTTGGAAACCCCTTCGCGTTATCCTATACAGCGACGAGCGTCGCTGCAGTCGAGACTGAGCTTGATCGTGCGTTTTGTTGGGATATGTTGGTATACGTCGGATGTACCGGCATAGATCAAACCGGGGCCACAAACACTCAGACACTGATTTTACGTGTTCCGCGTCCCGAAGAGATACAACCTGAGAGGGATACGGACCTTATGTTGAGTGAAAAATAAATGCGGACCGCCGCCCACCCGTACAACGTGAAATTGCCCTTCATTCGGCGCTGTCATCCACATGCAAGAAAGCCCGCCTCACAAGCGGCTCTTAACAGGATGCAGCTCGCAGTCGAATGACCGAACACCTAACGGTCCTTCGCGCGTGGTGCGAGCATTGTCTACCTGGTCGGTGAAAGCCCGACGTGCGATCCACCTCGGCATTGTAGGGGTGGGAGTGTCTATGACCATACGAACACGGGTATGCATGATATGAGTATCCCCCCACCTTCCCCTCCTCCTCCTCCTCCTCCTCCCCCCACCGCCATCCTTCTACGATATTCTAGAAGACCGCTTCTTATTCCCTCCCCCCCCCCCTGTCTTTCCCTTCTCCATTGTCTACCCTCCGGAAAACGGTTCCCGCAGGGGCCGGAAAGCCTCGGCGAGCTCGAAAGCTCCGCGCAAGGGAGGGGGGGGGGGGGCGCGCGGAAGCAGTCCCCTCGGTCCCAGCAGGGCGATTCCACGTCGAAGCAGAGCGACGGGCTCTTGACGCTTTTTCTTGGCGCCGGCGTGGCGCTCTTGGTGACGGCTGTTTCGTTCGGCCGCGTCGGCAGCAGCCAGGGACGGCGGCGGGAGGTGGTAAGGCAGCGCACGGCGACCCGGGCGGCGAAGACCGTGGGGAGATACGTGGAACCGCCGCAGCGGGGAGCCGTGGCGGCGCTCCTGTTCCACCTCTGGGGCAATCTGAAGAGGTGCGGGAAGGAAGAAACAGGGGAAAGGGAGGGGAGGGGAGGGGTTCGGAGGGAGGGAGAGGGGTATGGGAGGATGGGGTTCGATTCAAGCAGTGTGGTGTGCTCTGTCCAGGCTGTGTGGAATTGTTGCTGTTGTTTTCGTTCCCCCTCGTGTGGTTTACAGTGCTCGCGAGGATTCTTGTCATTCGCCGTCCGGCGCCGCGCGAAACATTTTTTTTCGTTTTGGCGCGATTTGTGTTTTATTTGCCCTTGTTTTTTGGTGCTTTGTTGTTTTTTTTTTGTGGTCCGGGACCCCCGCCACAAGAGTAGCTTAACCCATTTAGGACTGCACTCCCGTTGTTGGGACTAAATACTTGGAGTTTGTGTCAAATTTAGGTACATGTACAGTGCAGTACAACTATTAATAGGGTTGAGAGAAGTATGATAGAAGGCTGCCGTGGCTGCGCTTCGGGCAAGCCTTTCGCACCCTGAGCATCCCTCGTCCTCGCGCTGCACATTTGCTCGCTCTGTATATCGTACATCCCCTCTTTCGCGCATCATTTTTTGGGGAGGGGCTCAAGCAAATCAAACTGGCACGCCGCCGCCATGTGTTTCCTCAACCTCTACTCCGATTTTCCTCTCGCCTTATTTCCTTACTGTGCTGTAGATCTGGCCTCATGGTGTCGTCTCAGGCGACCAGTTCCGCCAGCCTGATGCGGACGCTTCTTGTGACCGCTTGGGCCGCGGCGTTTGAGAGGCTCCGGTCAGTGCTGGGCCGTTCCAGAGTTGACGCTGCTGACTCAAAGACCCTTTCCTCGCCCCCTTCCAAGAAGAGCGCAAGCTCGGGGCAGGGCCACCACAAGCAGCGCTCGAAGAAGGGCGGGAAGAAGACGTCGTCGTCGCCGCCGCCGCACCCCCCCGCCTCGCTCTCACGCGAAGCCACGGTTTCGATCACGCCGCCCGTTTCCCCCCCGCGTAGATCACGACCTGCCGCTGCGGATGCTCCGAGAAATTCCACCAACCCGCCAAGCGTCGCCGTTGCCGCCGCTGCCGCTGCTAAAACTGATGTCGCTGTCGCCGCCGCTGTTGTGGAGTCGGTCGGGAAACACGTTGGTGCGAAGGAAGCAGCAATATCGCCGAAAACGACCACAACGTCGTCTGTCGATGTTGTCGCTGGCTCCGCCTTGCCGGCGACGGAGGAGGAGGCAGCAGGCGAGCGTCCTTTGGACACTTCCGACACCTCCGCCGGTTGCGGTGGTGTTGTTGGTGCTGGTGATGGTGCCGCTTCGAGCGCGGCGGCTGACGCTGTTGCTCCTGCCGTGTCCATCCCGACGACGGTGGCCGTAACAGCACCGGCGGCGGTGTCCGGGACAGCGGCAACAGCGGTAGAGCTTGCGGCCGAGATGACGGCCGGTGTACCCTTTCCCGACCTAATGACCGCGGAACAGGTCCAGGCGATGGTGGAAGAGGACGAGCGAGCGTGGGAGCAAGCGCGGCTGTCGGAGAAGCTCCAGAGCAAGGCCAACGCTGCCGCGGCGACCGGCCGCCCGCAGCTCCCTCGCTCCTCTTCCAGCGGCAGCGGGGCGTCAAGGAAGGCCGAGGCGGGCGAGCTAGACGCCGCCGCCGTCGGCGGGATCGTTAACGATGGTTGGTCGGAAGTTGGCGGCGGCGGCTCTCGCGCTCGCAGCGGTGGCACCGGAGGGGATGGAGCGCGCGGTAGGGTGCTCTCGATGCGAAACGTGCGCGCCGTGGCTCGAGCTTCCCGGCCTTCCTCGCCAGGGTCGGACCCGGCGACCACCACATCTGCGTCGAGCTCGGAGTGCAGCGAGGGAAGCAAGGACAAGCCGAGGCATCGGCGCACGGTCAACGGCAGGGGTGGCGGGGGAGGAAGGGGAAGCGGGGGGGCTGGAGGCCGCGTAACGATCGGGACGGGCAAGGGCGTCGTTCCTCTCGCGGGCAACAAATCGACTTGGGGGGGGGTGCCGGCTAGCCATGGAAGCGCTAGCAACGCGAGTGGTGGGTCCGGTGGCGGCAGTGGCGGTGGTGGAGCCGGGCGTGCGCATACGACACGTCCGCCGCAAGGTCGCGGTGCGGCCTCGAGGGCTCCGACGAGAGATACCGAGCAAGCGCACCCACGAACCTCGCGCGCTTCTTATGCCCCGTGGACCACCCCGTTCCCGCAGGCCCTGCGGGTGACGGGAAAACCTCAGCCCCCGTCAGCGGCATCGGCGGTGTCGGCGTCGCCATCGGCGAAGGTGAAAGGCGGGTCCCCCCCGGGTGTTGATTCCGATTTGGCGAAGGCTACCGCCCCCGCGAAATTGCCCTTGCGGGCGGACCGTTCCCACGTCAATGTACTGCGGCAACCGCTCCGAGCGAAGGCTCCTGTGGCGGGTGGTGTGGGTAAGGTGGCCGAGGTGAAGAGGGTGGAAGAGGGGGACACGGGTGCCGTTTCGAAGGTGTTGCCGGCTGTCGTCATGGAAATGGCGGCGGCGCCGGCTCCGGTGGCGTGGACGAACACGCCGTCTCACCCTCTCGGGATGAAGGCAGAGCCCGCACCGCTTCCTCCGGCCTCGGAGCCGCCCCGCCCCCCTCCTCAGCACCAACAACACTGGCAAAGGCAGCAGCAGCGAGAGAAGCAGCAGCGACAGCAGCAGCAACAACATCAACTGCAGCAGCATCAACAGCATCAGCAGCAGCATTTCTTCCACCAGCAGGAGCCGCACCTCCTGCCCATGTCTGCCGCTCCCGTACACCAGCATCAGCACCACCACCACCACGT
Organism: Macrocystis pyrifera; assembly: GCA_031763025.1. NCBI lineage: Eukaryota > Phaeophyceae > Laminariales > Laminariaceae > Macrocystis > Macrocystis pyrifera. The sequence continues at coordinate 650,882 of JASSKH010000026.1, forward strand.
TGGAGGACACCACTACCCCCCGCTGTCGCTCCCGCCCCACCACCACCAGCACCACAACCGCCAGCACCACCGGCCGCCGCCGCCTCCGCCGCCACCGCCGCAGTTCCTACCTCCGTCCGACGCGACCTTTGCCACGCCATCAGCGACAGCGGCGGCCCACCCACCTCCCATGGTCTACACCGCGCAGGCGCACCCCGCCCCCTTGCCCACATCGTCGCCGACCGTTTCACCCCGCGGCGGTAACGGTGACGGTGTCTGTGACGTCAGCGGTAACGATACTGGTAGTGCAGGTGGTGGTCCAACCGCGGAAACCTCTCTCTACCACGTTGTCGAGGGGGCTTACGACGAGTCCCCCGGCATGCCTGGTGCTGGCGGAGACGGTGGCAGCGGCGGTGGCCAGTTTTCACCCGATGCCAACGCGGTGGTCCCGCCCCCGCAGATTGTGGTGCTGCCTTCACCCCAAGAGCAGCAGCAGCAGCAGCAGGGCCCTTTCTCCCCGCTGGCGATGCTACCGAGCGAGGACAGCGGCGCCGGCGGGGCTTCTGCTGTCTTCGGCCAGGGGCCTCCCGTGGGATACTCCCCGACGGCCGGCCTTGTCGGTGGTGGTGCCGGCGGCGGCAGTGGTGACGCGGTGGGCGAGGCGTTCGAGGCCCTGGTGGGCGCTCTCTGCTGGCAGGTGGAGTACTATTTCTCTGCCGACAATCTGGTGAACGACGCGTACTTGAGGGGGCTCATGGACAGTGACGGGTTCGTCGCCGTTTCGAAGGTGTGCGATTGCGCCAGTATGTTGCCTGCGTATCTACAGTAAACACGTACTGCAATAGAGGAAGCAGATTTTGGCTCAAATATTTTCCGAATGACGGGGCTCCTCAGCCCAAAATTGATTAAATTCCATTTTTGTCTCGCGAAATATGTTCTTTTTTACCTGTGTCTCGAGATTATTAATCAGCCATGCACTTTAAATTTTCTGGAAGATAGTTTTTGGGTGAGGTATAAGTGTTTCTCCAGCGGGGAGCATGAAAAACAAATGGTGTGCCTTTACTGTAGCATGCGTGAGTAGGATGTTGTAAGGTTTGCTGGATGTCGAGAAGGCACGTGTTGCACCATCGTAGGGACGAACGTTGTCTATATTGATAGCAATGGCTGCTGGGGGTATAAAGCTGACAGGAGGTGCAGCAGGTGCAATGGTTTAAAATGTCCTGGAAATCTTGGGTTGAAAACGTGTTTGGTTGTATTAGCGATGGTGGTGCATATTAGAGTGTATGCGATGGTTGGTAAATGTCCTGTTTTTCTTTAGTGCTGGAACACTGTTTGCTCACGGCCGTTCTGAAGATAAGGAGAAAGTGTGCTCAAGTTTTAGAACTGATGTACCAGGTATAGCTCTAGGATTGAAAAAATTGGCATCGACACTGGTTGTGCTGGATGTCGACGGGTAGAAAACGGTTCGATGTGACGAACACACACATGGTAGAGCGATAGGTTGAAATCAGCTGCTGTGGTCGCGGAGGATGTGATAGTTGTCCTTCAGGATCACAAGGGTACCGTAAAGAGCGTAGAGTTTGCCCTGCGGGGCAATCGTTTTCCTGTTTTTTTCGCGAACGAAGGCTACCGATACCGAATAAAAACAAGGTGTTTTCGGAAAGATCTACTGCAGTCGAGACCTTCCGGAAATACGTGTAATGTTCGACTTTAGCACCCTTACCGTTTGTCGAGAAAACCATCAATAGCGATGGAAAATTATCACACCTGCGTGCAAAGTTAGCGCTCTTTGTGGTATACCTCATACCTGATATGCCCACGGCGCTGCCGTACGAAGCAAAGGCATTCTTTTCAAGTCTGCCACGAAAATAAATAGAGTCCCATACTACTGTCGAGCATTCTTGTATCACTTCTATTAATAAGACTCTCATCAATAAGTAAAGCTTTTCATAGCTATAATTAAACCGTAGTCTGGCCTATATATTGCCCGGCATACATGGGTGAGGAGCACAAACACGTCGGGCCGTTTAAATGGCACCCACGCGTTTGGTGACGGAAGTACTTGCAAATTGTGCTGAATTATTAGTAGCAGCAGTGAAAATATCCACACTTGGGATAGATCATCTACAGATAGATCATCCAGATCCTTACCTGCCGTTATCAGATGTTTTCGCAGAAAGTGTGTTCGTAGTACATTTCCAACTCAGAAAACGTGTCCTACTGTGGATCATGCAAGTCATACATAAGGCTCACACCCAGCGACATGAACTACTCATATTAATTCTGTACCTGGTAGATCATACAGACAAGGAATCCTACCTCCCTCAAATATCTAGATCATGAAGTGGGAATCGATTATCTGCCCCAGTTATGAAAGGATTTTAGAGCCGGTCTCAATTTATTTTCCGTTCGTTTTGTGGCCTGCCTCGTTCGGCACCGTCCGACCTCTGTTCTCGTTGTCACGTTGTCCGTGCCATGCTCGTCCTGTTCCAGATCATGGTCTTCAACCGCGTGAGGTGCATGACGAGCGACATGTCTCTTCTTATCGCGGCTATGCGGCGGTCGACAGGGCTGGAGCTCCGAGAAACGGTGAGTGTGGGACGGCGTTCTACTACATAACGTTGACACTTTTGAGCCGAAACAAATCTGACTGGCCGGGTTCGGGAATGGGGTGCCGTTTTGGGGACGAACCGCATAAAATTTGACTGGTTTGTCCCCAGAACGGGACTGCAGTACTAATAACAGTCCTAAAAGAGTTAACCAACTATCGTTGGAATTCTAATATTAATATTTGTTTTACAATTATTCGTGATGTCCCAACGTACCTTGGCAGGCTTTTGGGGTTGTTCATCGAGCTGCGCTTTGAATACCTGTTTATCAGGACCAGGTTTCGTGTGACTTCTTCCTGATAGTATAAATCTCCTATTCTTTAATCAAGTGAGAACCCTGAGAATGTTCAGGTGCTACCCCCTGCAAGGCGAGCACGCGTCGCGGGATGGAAATGCGTGCATGCGTATCTGATTTGCTGCCCTGGCCGTGGACGGACAACTCTCGCGAACTTGCTCCTTTCCAATTCAGCACAGCAGTAGAGCCTGTACGTGTACGAAGTATAGTGTTGATACGTAGCAAGTACCGGTCCGCACCGAAATATACTTAATTTTTTACAGTAGTAAACATGAACATACGTCCCGAACTACAATATTGTAGTAACATGAAATATTTATATACAAAGTCTTTTTAGGTATTTCGGGACGGTGGTAATGGGTTTGCTGTTTAGTTGCGACAACAATATGCGTATGTTGTACGTACGGCGTGATGCGTATTCCGAAACACACTTGTTTATTGCTTTCTAACCTCCTAATTTCCAACCCGATGCTTTTTTTTTCTTAACCCCTTTGGTTCGTTCGTGCGTTCGTTCGTTCGTTGTTGTTTTTTTTTTTCTGTCTCAGGACAAAGAAGTCCGCGTTCGGACCGTTCACTCTCCCCTTCACTGGACGCAAGAGCAGCTCCCTCTACCGAAGGCCCCTCAGACCGTCGTGACCGTGGAGCCGGAACATGTGCCCTTCGAGGCCGAAGAAGTTGCCCACGGAGAAACGGTTTCATGTGAAACTGCGGTTGAATGTAAAACGGTAGTTTTATGTGAAACAGCAGCTTCGTGTGAAACGGTTGTTTCGGGCGAACCTCAACAAGACGGACAGGAGTAGTAAATTAGGCGGGCTACTCTTTGGTCCGCTTCGCGACACCTACCCCCCCGCACTGGTCACACGAGAAGGGCGATAGATAATGGCGGTGCCCCGTGGAAGAGAAGTTGAAGGCCAGTGTTAAGTTCCGTTTTTCTTATTTCATTTTTCTTTAGGCTCAACTGTGGGCACCAGCCAGCAAGAGGCAGATTCGAGCCCTAGATTTCCGACTTGCCGACAAACTTGCGGTGCAATTGGTCTCGGTTGCAGATAGTCCTCTAGCCTTTCCGACCTGCCGACCACCAGCCTGCGGTGCGATTTGTGTCGGTTGGAGAGGGCCCGCGCGCGTCGCCTACCTAGCGAGAAGTAACCGCCCTTTTTGTTTTTTTATGGGTATGATAGTTATAGCGTGACATTGCCGTCTACGCTTTGCATCTTCGAGTTTTTTTCATGTCACGATTTCGGTGTATGTGCTCGAAAAAAAGATGTGGGGGCGACCGGGTCGATAATAAAGCGGTCGGCCGAAAAAGAAAACTGGCAGCATGGCAGCTTGACGCATACAGGACTTTTTGGTTGGTTCAAAGTTTGGTTATTCGATTGATGACGCGCCCACCAGGAGTTGCATGACTTGCGTCTTGCCCATCCGTCATGGCTGATATTTTAGAGGCGGGGAGGTCCGCTTCGATTCTATTCGGTTCGATTACATTCGGTTATGTTCGATGCCAGTCGGTTCGGTCCGGTTCCGTTCAATGATGTTAGATTGTGTTCGATTCCGCTCGGTTTGGTGATTCCGGTCGACGCAATTCGGTTCGGCGTGGAGGGAAGGGGGGGCGAGAGGGACAAAAGACGCCTCGCCACCTCTGTTTATCGGAAGAAGTGTTAGAAGCTCAAAGTGTTGTATGGTTTGACTCGACTGCGGGACCTGATGTTTTCTTTTTTGTGCCCGAGGTCCGCACACTCCCATTGTGTCACACACAAACAGACCGGTTAGATTTTCACACCACGCGCACTTTCGCCATCAACGCATAGGTTGAGTTTTTTTGTTTTCCGAGGAGTATCAGTTTGCAAAATTTATGTTTTTGTCATCTGTCTGTTGTCATTTTTTCGACGAGATTCGGTTGGCACACTCATATCTCGTGGACTGTTTTCCTCGTGATACTTCCTCATGGCCCTTTCTTTATGCTACCCAGCGCAGCGAGAATCTTGGAATCGCGTCAGAGGCTGGGCAATTTTTCGTGAATTGCCGGAAAACATGTTTCAGGTGTCCTTAATAGGGAAACGTTGAGAACGGAGAAGATTGGGGCGCGGGGGGGGGGGGGGGGGGCGGGGGAGAAGTTGTCAGAGTCGTCTCTGGCGTTCACTTCGATAATTAGAATCGACGGCAGCTGGTAGATTTGATTTGTTCTAATGGCTGCAGTATCGTAGAACATCGTTTTTTTTTGTCTTGATCTAGGCGAGTAAGAATCGATCGATGGGTTGTGGTTGTTTTTTGCGTATTAGCCCGTACGCGGTGTTTGTTGTTTGCGGTTCCCCACCACCGGATGAAGAGGATGATTCGGAATATTCGAGTTAACAAACAAAAACAAACGGAATACTTGACTTCAGGTATAAAAACAAATTGAGACTTTGAAGTTTCAAAATTGCCCTGCGGGTGGGCGGTTGGCGGTACAGGATGCCAACCTTGAAGAACATCACGCACAAGGAGGCAACCCCTGCGCAGGGACAGCGGTTTCGCTGAAAGTGTGACACGAGCACTGCGAAGGCGTTTTTATTTGTTTTTTTTGTCCACTTCCGAGGGGACTGGGTATGAAGGGCGAAGCGAGAGTGATCGTTATCCCATGGATCAAAGCAGCGCGTGGCGCGAAGCATTAGAACTAGAGACGACAACAGCAGCAACAGCAGACAACTGGAAGATTGAACGAAGGAAATCTGGGGTTCCTGGAGAGGTATTAAATCGTTGGCGTGCTTCAAAAGAGGGGTCGGGGAAGAGGGTCATCATAAAGTTGGTGAGGGTGCAGAAGTAGAAAGACAGAGGCTGGGAACGGTTGAGATAGAAAGGAAGAAGACCATCTAGTACTGGGCTCTACTCGTGGTTGTGGACGAGCAGGGGTCTGGCACTGAGTAGGAGGTCGCCGAGTTGAAAGAAGAAGCATTCTACCGGAAAAGCTTCGAGTACAGTAGCATCGGTGAGGGGGGGGGGGGGGGGGGCGTCAATAATCGGTTCGCCTCGTATGCCTTGAGGATCACATTTGGTTGGAAGGGGGGGGGGAGGAAAAGGAAGGGGATGGTGGGGGGGGTGGATATGTATGCGTTTCGATGGCAGTTTTGGTTAGGTACGCTCACCAGGCAAAGAAAGCACCGCTTTCATCGGTGCTTTTGCCCAGAGCCTGGCGTTATCGACGTGGTCATTGATAAACCGCGACACGAGACAACGCTTTTTTTTTTGGTGCTGGGCGCAGTTGAGCAGCAGCGGGGTATTAGTAGTGGTCGTTGGATTTCAGAGACAGAAAACCGCGAGGGGTGAGAGAGTATGGGGTGATAATGCTGTCGTTGCAAGTGAATTCCCGTTGCTCGTAGATTACTAATGATCGTGTGTTCTTTCATGCTTTCTATTTTCAAAGTTCGATCGATGAGTGGTGCATCGATTGAGGTTTCTGAAGAATAGAATATATATTTTGATGTTTTTTTTTGTGTGTCGGGGGTAATTAACCATTTACTATTTGTTGTTGCTGTACCCGGCCGGTTTACAAGGGGAATTTGTATGCTTGCTGCTACGTACACGATGGGCCTAGCGCGAGCGATGGGCAGCCAGTTGACGTGTGCTGCTTACACGGACACTGAGGGAGAAAGAACAGGAGAGAGAGTGGTAGCAAGACGGACGCTTGTTAGCGAGAGCGTGGCTGATTTCAGGAGACACGAGAGAAAGCAAGGCGAAAATTCGTGTGTGTATGGTGTATGATGATTGCGTGCGGTGGCACTAATTGATGGTGCTGATCGCAGGACGAACACTATCAAAGTAAAATGATAACAATTAGAAGAAGTGAACAGGGAGGAAGCCAAGTTAGTGACAGTGGCAGGTCTACTGGAGTACACAATAATATCTACTTGGGATTCAAGAGCTGCAGTAGGGAAGGAGTAGGACGATGCGGGCAGTGCATGCATGCATTCGATGGATGGCATTGGATGGATGGATGGAGGGTGCCGGCTTCTTCGACTTATTTTGCATGCCTGCCAAAAATAGTTGTATTTTTCCCATTTTTTTTTTATCTGGTAACGATCGTAGGGGAGGTAGGTGCTAGACCTATCCGTTTTGTGTTATTCGACAAGTTCTCATCTTGCACCAGGTACCTGGCCTGGTACCTTAGGATAATATATGGTTGCTCCCATCCCCGATCAAACAAAAAGGAATATAAGTATTTTGAAACAGTTGAAACAGCAGCAAGCGGCAGATACTTCGAATGTATGTACCAGATGCACAATATGCAGTACTCGAACCTGAAACGCTCGGTGCTGAGTTTTTGTATTATAGCAGACTGAGGAGCGTGAATTCGAGCATCAGGCCTGGGCTTGACCTCTCCTGCCCCTACTGCAAAAGCTTCAGGGCGTATATCGTAAATTCAGCAGTAGCGATTTTTCTTATTACGAGCATGCCTGGTACGTAGGCGAATTCGTTGCGTACGAAAACTGTCAGCATTTATAGACCGCAACCTACTAATCATAGCACGCTAGATCAAACCATCACGATCAAACCAGCACGATCAATAGTAATAGTATCACACCAATCCAACCTTGCGACGATGAGTTACGACGAAATGCTCGATATCACAGCTTCAAGTTCAACTTGTATTCGTTTGAAACAAATACAGCAATCACGTGATTGCACAGATACTCTTGAGTATTCTCGGAGTATCGAGTATCATAAGTATTACTCCGAGTACTGAGTATTAAAGTACTGACGGTGCTCGGAGTATCGAGTATTGTTCGTACTCCCGAGTAGTGAGAGTATTACAGTACTGACGGCCTAAATACTCGGGATTACTTGGAGTATGAGCAGTACTGAAGGCCCAAATACTCTGAGTGATGGGAGTATGAGCAGTACATAACCTATAGTGCAAGCAGTACCCGCAGCACAAACTCTAAATTTCTCGCAGTATTCCCGAGTATTCAGAGTATTGAACCCCGAAACACTTCAGCAATTTAATAAAATACTTCGAGGAATACTTTAACCCGCCGCACTACCTCACAGTATAAAACATGGTTTTCTGCGGGTAATACCACATCTCGCAGTACATCAAGCCCAAAATAGTACACGAAGTATCTGAGGTATTTTCTCTTCACTTTACTCCCGGGTAGTCGGAGCATCTGTGCATGATTGCAGCGAAGGTAACTAGCATGATCAGTAATAGTTGTAACATATTTCGAGATGGACGGGCAGGCTCAAGCCCTTAAACATCAACGCCAGCGTTTTGATCATTCAAGCATTCACATCCCAGCCCATTGCCGGAGTCTCGCATGTGCTACTGCACACATCTTATTTCGGAGTTAATGCATGTTGAACGACAGTTTAATCAGTTCCCCCCTACTACAAATTCCCTAGGTTTACCAAGGGTATCTGTCTCGATAAATCCCAAGGGTGTCCGTATTCACCGCCACAATCGCCATAAAACGGTATGCCCGCGATTGTTACGTCAGCTGACAGTAGAAAATCAGCTCAAGGCCCAACAAACCTAAAAGCGAGATATCGTTTTCTGTCACGGTATACCGTTTTCTACCACGCGGTCCGAGCCCAAAAAAACTTTGCTGGGACATAAACTGCTCGAATGATTTCACGTGACAGCAAGAAACAGGAGCATAACGCCAAACGGCCAACGCAAAATCCATAAGACGCCACATACGTAGCACCAGCATACACTAAAGGGTGTACAGAGTTGCATTTACATACCCGGCGTGCAATTAGCGTTCTCCTTCGTATATCCTACCCCTGGGGTTTTGCAGGTCTTCCACGGTGCAATACCATAACACTACCGGTATAGTCGTCGTAGTCTACCCTGATAAGCAGTACACCGTCTAACACGCAAGATGCGTGTCATGGTATCTCCGTTTCCCCTCTATTGCTGTGGAGGCGTCACACCCCCGGGGACCTGGGATGACTTTTCCCAGCCGATTTTCCTCCAAAACAAGGGCGGCACATGCACAACGAAAACTTTAGCCTTGGACAATATCTCTTGTCATAGATGCATCGCTCGGCGTTCGCACCCTCCCCGTTGTCGAGGAAATTGGCTTGGGAAAGTCGTCCGAGGGGGTGTGTTATCCTACCACCCGTGGGATAACGGTGGACACGACTACGACAGCAGAGGTATCGTTCGTAGCACTTTTAAACCGAAATTTTTGTGACTCACGAAGGTTGTTATCGCCTGAGGAATGGGCCAAAATCGCTGTTCGTTACACTTTTCTTCGATGTATGCCTACCTGTGGGCCATGGCATTGTCCACAGGCTTGCACGTTCGTTTTTCTTAAGCACGGGTTCTGGGTGGCTTTCTAATAGTAATACTGTAATGACTTACTATTAACATAGAACTTCTCAAGCGAGGAGCCTCAGAAGGCAAAAGCAGGTGCACTCCTACAGTAGCATGCACCCGATACTATTATTATACATTAGTATTACATTTGACATCTGACAATGCATGCCGGTTTTTCCTATCGCGCCATCCTCATATAAAAGGGAATCCAGAAATTTAGGACTTCAGACACACCAGATACATACTATCAATCAGACCTGAATAGGGTATGTACTACGCAGAAATATTGGCGATGGAGTCGGGAAGACACTGGCAAAGTCTAGAACATGAGTCCAATTGCGGGTTCTTTAAAACCCACTCCCACACTTGTAACCTGGGAGACTACCAAAGCTCTGAGAAGGAAACGTCAAGGTAAAACCGAAAATAAACAGAAAAGAAAGGAAGAAAGCCTAACTATCCGGAAGGGACTAAATGCCGAAAGTCGTCAATCACCACATCCCCAGCAGGGTGGGGGGGTGGGGCGACAATAGTATGTCGATGAAAACGGATCATAACATGCTACTGCCACATCCCGAGTGGTGGGGGGGGGTGGAACGAAGTGTATGGACGAGGAAAGCAGAAAAACAAGCTACCGCCACACCCCCGGCGGGCGGGGGGGGGCTGGGGGTGGAAGCGTGCTCGTTGGTTGCTTGCCTTAGTCATTCGGCTATTAACAACACATTCTACATGCATCCCTTTCGAGACGGGTCACCGTTCTTACCCCGAATAGAGACACCTCCAACATAAGGGTGCTCGATACGTTTTTTTCCATACTTTACATAGAACGTGTTGCTTGTCTTATCCCCTTCCAGTTTCGATTTTTTTCTTGTGTCCACCATCTATCTCCTAGGATAGCAATCGTTTCCTCGCTATAATTGACCAGGTAGCTAAACTTCTCCGCGTCACATACATACCTGGTACGGTATTGGTCTATTTTTCTCGTCTCCTCCTCGAACATTCCGTTGCTCGTTGTGCATGTCACATTCTCCCACAACGTGAGTCCTACTTTTTGTTTTGCTTTGCCACAAGGACACATCTGCACCTGTGCATCTTCTTCCTCCTCCTCCCGACCTCTGGTATCCGTATGTGCCTATTCTGCTTTCTGGCATGTCCAGGTCCCCTACGCGAAATTGCAGTTTCAGCGTGTGTCTTTATACAAATGTGCTCCCTCCCCCCACCTTCTTTTTTAACCCCCACCTTCTTTTTTAACGCCAGCATTTCCCTTCTGTACATCCTCTCTTTGATTTCTGTTGTACCCCCCAAGTTCGGAGCTACTGCCATCGCCTCCTCCCAACTGGTGAGTCCCCCCTACCGAAGGTGCCCCCAGGATGCCCCGCTGGGGGCGCGCTCCCTGCCGGAGGCACGTTTTTACGCAGTTTGGCTTCACTGGGTGGAGCTAAAAAAATCGTTCATTTTGGGCCGTATCCCAGAAAAGAACGTTGTTTTGACCAATACCCCCGTAGGGGTGGCGCCTTATTTTTTGAGTTTTTATTTCACATGAGGAACTCATTATATCACCCGAAACACGCCTCCGAAAAAACTTGTTCGCGCAACCGGACCATAATTTCTATTCGCTACGTAGTGCTGAAAAAAATATACGAGCGAATGCATCGTGCTATTAATAACCGCTATACTAAAAGTTTCTCACCGGATGAGCTCAACCGGTCAGATATATTGCCTCAGAAGGAAAAAAAGTGCAACCCCTGCCACCGTGAGATGAGTCTTTATTGGGTCAGGGATGGCAGATCGAGTGAGGAAAAAATCGAAAGTGCGAACTGAGTAAAAATGCGGAGAAGGTACCCCACCAATATCTACAGAGGCGTTCTTAATGCTCCAGACGATGCTGCCAGCCTCGAGATCGAACGGCGTCGTCTGGTCCCGACCGTCGGCGACGCTCTTTCGTCCTCGTTCGTGCCGACGACACCATGTTTGATAGTAAGCCTGGATGTAAGCTGGTTGCCGGACAACTAAAGGGATAGTATGGGGCAGGCCCCACTACTGTAATACAGGTCGAGCTAGAAGCGTGCAGTTACTCACATAGTTTGATGTCTTACCTTATTCAAGTGTGGTTTTATATAAATTATTTGTTTGGCGCCTTTCATCAGAAACACGCCTGCTCGACAATATAGAGGGGAAACGGGGTCATGAATACCATGACATGATGAGTGCATGGTGATACAGGCGCGTACGAGATGATGTATAGAGGTGTTTCGAAGAGATACCCTTGTACCTGGTATTTATTTAGGCGTTTTAGTGCGACGTGATATACGTAAAATGCCAACATCCTGGAATCCTGGCTCCTCTCTGACCCAGGAGAGATGAACTGCCGGCATGCCAGAGTATAGATACTGCTGCTGTGGCGGCCCAGTACGTACCGAGCCCTACGAGTACATAGATACCTGGTACCTGGTAGTATAGTGTATATATAGCGCATCGAAAGTATTGATATGTTGTATTTAACGGGGTTTGCCCTCCATCCCCTGGCATCCCCAATGCATGTTCCAGGTATCAATTGTCGAAATCATATCGATTAGTTTTTTCGTTCGTCGGTATCGGTATATCGGTATTTTTATTACTGCTGTAGTATGTATGGAACTCGATTCTCGTTCGATATCCAACACGACGTACGTACATACACAAGCAGTACGTAGAAATGAGAAATGGCGACTGACAGCAAAAAACGCAATCCCACCGCGTTCTACACTCATTTTGACTCGGCTCCTGCAGCAGCAATACCGGGTTACTCGAGGCCCGAATGGCTTCCTGTCTGTGTCTGCTCTGTGGAGAAAGGTGGTCCCTGCGTGCTTTCGTATACCCCGCACTTTCCTTGGGGCTATTATGGGAGCCCGGTGCCTGGTGGAGACTGGCGATAGCTGAACAGCACTGGTTGGTGCTCGACCTTCAAGGTGACCATCGCTCTACGAAATGCCCACAAGACAAGGGAGACGCAACTACCGAACAGCGCCACGCATGTACGAGTAGCATCCCGACTTGTGTTCGACGACCGAGGGCTGGCACGAGTCCATACTGCTGTGGGGGGCTTTCTGGCAGCATGGCAGGCGCAGCAATCAAGCACTTTGGTGGCGCCGTGCGGCCTGCTCTCCGCTCTCTGCTCGTCCAGCGAAATGACCCATGTCGGAGAGCTCTCGGCAGCTTGGGCCCGCGGGAGCAGCACGGACGTGCCGGGCCGACAAAGGAGCAGGCCGAGGCCGTGGCCACAATGTTTGGAAGTCTACTGGTTGTCGGAGGAGAACGTCAAGGCCGATAAGGGCCGTCTTTTGGAGCTCGTGAGTCGTCGTGCATTTGTACTCTCCTCGGTTTATAATTGCGCCGCATTTTCCCTCATCATCCCTCAGCAGTTGATTGCGCCGAGAGATACAAGGCGTGGGCGATGGGCGATGATGGGGATGTCGCGCAGTCGTGTGTCATGTGTCGTGTGTCGTAATACTGGTGTATACAAGAAGGCATATCATATCATACCAGGTAGACTATAAATATTACCTGGTATTAATAATACCTGGTAGTGCAGACTATGGTGGGTACCCCGAGCTACAGCGGTGAGAGCACCCCGGGATGAGAAAAATCGGGATGTCCCCCCTATATACCTGGTATACAGCAGTAGGTCGAATCGGCATGTCCCGCTTCACTAAAAACAATATATTGCCCACCACAGACAAGAGCAACGTGTACTCGTACAGCAGTAGTTGAGAGCGCATGTTTCGGAATCTCACGGAGTACCTACCCACCGCTGCCATTTCCTCGACGACCCGATGTTTAGCCTTACCATGTACACCACGAGTACCGGCAATCTGCTGCCTCCTCCTGCTGCTGGTGGTGGTGCTGCTGCTGCTGGCGGTGGTGCTGCTGCTGCTGTTGCTGCTGCTGTTGCTGCTCTACTCGTAGTACAAGTAGCATGACGATATCAAGTACTTGCTGCAAGATGATCACATCCCGCATTGTCGAACCGATTCAAAAGTACTCTTCTCATATACCACCCTGTCCCTAAATATAAAGGTCACTTGTGTATCAATATGTCGTCTAAAAGTTCCATCTTTTTAGGGACAGGTTAGTACCTGATACCGGTACGTGGTGCCTGGCACGTGGTATGCTGATCCACCACCAGTATGTGCTGCTGTAGCTTCGCCACGAGTAAATGTAGTACCTGGTACATCGCAAAATGCCGGTTTGCATGGTGTGCCTTGTGAGCCCTGGTTGTAATATTTTTTGGCTTTTGCACTCTTTCGTTTGTTCTCGTACCGGGTAATGCTGTACCTACCTGGTACGTACATGCAGAAACAGTATATGCGTGTTTTTGTGCATAGTATCGAGCAATCCTACTCGAATACTCGAACACGCATTTCAAGCAAGTTTTGTCAGGAGATGGCGCCGTCAGTCACAGCTTCAGGAGCTCCCGCACTGAAACAAGTACACTGAGACCCGCCGCCCGTCACAAGTCTACTGCTGTAAGAACTGCCGTCTCCTGACATGTTTGACGTCCAGCATCTAAATCGAGCATTCAAACATCTGAGCCATTTATAGCAGTAGTCTTTGAGCTCGCACCTCACACTTCTGACGCTCTGACGATGCACTCCGTCATCCAGGGTCATGCCACACAAGACGCAAGTTCAGGCAGGGAGGGAGCTTTGCTCGAACGCGTGCCCTACTCCGATGATTCACGTAGAGAACGCAATCAAGTCTCGGATTTTCCGTGTCTTTTTGAATTTTGAATCCCACCCGGAGAAAGGTTTGTACACCGTGATGCTTTCTTCAACTGGGTTGTCATCGACCGGTATCTCAAACGGGTCGTGCTTGGGCGTGCTTGCACTGCGCACTATTTCAGTTTTCTTCTTTGCTCTTTGGCCATTATGTTGCCACCGGACTCGTGACGTTGCAAGCAGCCCGCATCCAACCCCAGCCACGGTGCGACCAGCGGTAACTGCAGAGACTGTCGAACGACCTAGCGCGTGGGTCGTCCTCGCTCAACCCGATCTACAGTGGGAGATCCAACCTTCGGCTGAGTGTTCACTCAAGGCAAAGAAAGAACAAGGTATAGACCAAGGAGTGCATGGTGCGATTGCTCAACGTATTCGAGATTCGGCTTGCATCCCTGCCTCTTTGACTTGCGAGAGAGCCTTGCGGAGTGGCGGGTTAGAGGGAAGAAGTGCACCGCTTCGTGGCGTTCGATCTCGCGCTACTCGGGCCAAGCGTTCCCGCTCTTGGTCGTGCGAGAGAAGCTTTGCGAATGTTTGAACCTCATGATGTACCATGGTACACTACAGTACGCAAGGGAACCACATTTTCAAATCAGCTGCCGCAGTACGGTACCGGACATCTGATAAGAAACAGGAAAGTTGGTCGAGGCTGGATTTCTTATTTGAGAATGGGTTGGTTCTTCACTAGCTTCAGTATAATGACTCCCGATTTTATTATTTCCAGGTCAATCTCAGCCTGCCGTTCTTATTGCTCGTTTTCTTATTATTAATAGATGTCCTGCACTGTGCCCAAAGCAGATCTAATCGGACTGGGCACTTGTTGAATCGTCCAAAGAGTTGTAGCCCCGCCTACTACTGTAGACTGTAGACTGTAGACTACCTCCTCGCATGCCCTTACAAGGGACAAGGGACAAGGGACATGCCAGCTCGGAGTCCGATCCGGTCGCCGTTGGGCGTCTCCAGAATCACGATACTTTCCCTCGAACTGCATCTGGTTGTTGGAAAGTAAGACCTCTTCGGTCAAGAGTGGTACAACAGTGCAGTGCAGGAGACCCACGTATAGAAAAAACAAGTAATAGGAAAGGCAGGCTTGAGAATTACAAGAAAATAGGAAACTCGGGAGTCATCATACAGACGATAGTGTGGAACACACCCATTCTCAAAATAAGAAATCCAGCCTCCACTAGCTCTCCAGTTTACTATTGTGTATCCTTCACTAGACATTGCTGCTGCCGCTGCTTTTGTGTGGTGAACTATTAAGACTACTACTGCTGTACGATAAGGATTAAAGGGAAGCTCGGGTAGCAGATATTCCGTGGCCAACTACGGCGGTGTTTGTCGCCTGCTGCTTTTCGGAATGCGCCCAGTCGAAATAGGCTCAGATGTACGATCTGGCACCCACGAGCAGATGACAACCGCTGCATGCACAATGCCTGTGCTGATTGTAGGACACATAGCCTAAGAGTGTTGAGTTCGCACAGGGGTGGGTGCGGGTCGTTTTTGAGCGCTCTGTTATTCCAGAACGGGAAGGGTGCCAACACCGAACACTTGAGGTGTGTTCGGAAAGATCTGGTCGTAAGACAGCCTTCCGAAAATATACTGTTTGGCTCTACAGTAGCACCCTTTTTAGCGTAGTCGATAAACACGAGTGCTGAAAAAAGATCGCGCCTCCATGCCAACTCGACGCTCTTTACGGTACTTCGATGTTGTGATATTTTTCTTACAACTCTTAGTGGCTGTTTGCGACTTCGGTTTAGGAAGTATCTGTCGATATTGGATGTCCGTCTTCTCGTGACTCGCATTCCTTCAAACGAACCCCTCCGGCCGAGAATATCATACTCGTACCTGGTACTGCAGTCTAAACATGTCATCTTGCTTGTGATTGGTAAGTCTTTAAAAAAAATGGAAGTGCAGGGCCACTGCGTACGGTAGTGCAGTATCTAGAGGAGATAATTCCAAAGTTACGCAGGACGACGACGACATTATCGAGCTTTTCCCGAGCTCGTAATCCTACTAGTTAGGGAAAATCGAGCTCTCTCAGCGGCCGATAGGTATTGTACATAAGTCTATTAATAGGAAATTCTCAAAATAATAATTTCAAAACTGCTTTTGGAGGGAAGTTTTGATAGTTCGGTCGGTGTATAACAGCATTCACAATTCTAAACAGCCTTCAAGGTCAGCTTCTTATCTCTTCTCTCCAAAACGGATACCAGATAATAGGTACCAGGTAGTTATCTGCAGCACAACGCACCGTGCCGTTTTATCTATTAGTTGACAGAGGTCAACCATGTTCCGCTGTCGTGGGAGGTGGGATACCACGATTTACCTACCCATGCAATAATACATACAATCTGAGACCTGGTACGATATGAAACATGAACGGTGGCAACGCTATGGTACCTCATGTGTACGGCACTTGTGTATCACACCTGGTATCTGATACTGGTACTGGTACATGTTTAATGATGCCGCAGGCACTCAGTGTGCATACCTGCTATGACATCTAAGTCTCTCACCACAGCCCTGCCGCCTCCGTCCATTCCGTCTTGTGCCCTAGCAGAAAGAAACATCAACGCATCTACCGACAATATTACCAGCGGGTAGATGCCACGCCACATCATGAAGTCTACGGAGGGTTTTTCCAACCAAGCCGGTGTGAAAGAGCGCCAAAGGTTCGACTTAGAGACGCTTGAATTCGGGGCGATGGCCGAGGCGTTTCTCTCCGCGGGTAAGCTTGCCGCGTTGCGTCCTGAACTCCATGAAGGAATCGTGGAGGAGGGGGTAGACAAGAGCAGCAGCAGCAGCAGCGGCAGCAACAGCAGCAACAGCAGCACCAGCAACAACATCAACATCAGCAGCAGCAAAACCGGCAGCAGCACCAGCAGCAGCAACACCGGCAGCGGGGCTTGTGACTTCGAGGCGCTCGAGTTCGGAGTGATGACTGAGTTATTTCTCTTCGCAGGAGAAGTTACCAAATTGCGCTCTGAGCTTCGCAAAGGAGTCGTGAGGGCGAGAGCAGGGAGCGGCAGCAAGAGCAGCAGCAACAACAACAACAACAACAACAACAACAACAACAACAACAACAACAACAACAACAACAACAACAACAACAACAACAACAACAACAACAACAACAACAACAACAACAGCAGCAGCAGTGGTAACAACAGCAGTTCCAGCGGCGTGGGTGTGCGGGAGACCGCTGCGAAGGTGAGGAGAGGAGTATTTATTTTAGTCAATAAGCTGCCCGACCGCCCAGCCAGCGCTGACTGAGAACTACCTGGTACTTCAAGGGGTTACTTACACCAGCAGCGCTAGAAGTGACGTCTGATGTTGTGCTTGGATAGTTCGGCAGTGTTCGGTGTTGGAGATGGATGGCTACGTCTAGCGGCGACGCCGGGATCGTTTCGTCCTCGTATATGAATTGGTGAAATTATTTAAGGTGATTTGAGGTACTTACAGTGGCCCATATTACTGTAAATAACCCCTCTAAACAGCTTTTTGCCCATCTCAGAATATTTTTGGGGGGGCCACAGTATTCCCTCTTCTTATGACGGAACGCATTTCCATCTGAACTGTTTTTCGATCACACCAGCACACAGAGGAACATCTAAACCATGTGGGTAGGTTCTATGGAAAGCTGAAGACATCAGCTTTTCAACGATCCTACGTGTAGCCGAAAATATGCGGTTTTAGGTGAGGAAGAGATGGGCAAGAATGGGTCCCCAAAACATTCTTTTTTTCAAGGGGGATAAGTCCGCAACCCACATTGTGCTAGGAAAGGAACGTATTTGGCATCGCCGGAAAGCTCACGATTTGGGCCGTGCAAACGTAATTCTAGCTCGCGGTCGCTCCTGAGATACAAGCGTCCCAAGTAGGGAAGCTCAACCCCCCTGGATCACCTCTGCCTCATCTGCAGCCCCATGCTTTCGGTCACAAGTACCACGGTTGGAAAGCCGGAGTTCTCAGCTTTCCGTGTAACCTAACCCAGGATTTATAGGGTCTCTGTGTGTGTCTGTGCTCGAGTTTATTTGTCCAGATGCACATATCTTCTGGTAATTTATTTCGAGAAAAAAGGGAGAATTATAGCCAACCAAAAAATTATGTTGGAAGACACAAATAAAAAGTGAATTCGCACGGGTCATTTATTATGGGCCACCGTAAATGGTTGACCCCTGCAACGTATGAGTATTGTAGACCGTATACCGGACATACACGTAGATTCAATACTGCTGCAGCTGCTGCTCAAGAACTAAACGGGATACATGAGGAAGAATCAAACCACTGTAAAACAAATATATTTTCCTATTCAAACGAGAAGAACGGGGAACGCGCTGGAAAAAGTAGACATTTATACTGCTACTGATTCTGCTCAAAAACGAAATGGTTGAAGCCTATTCATATTTACAACAATAAACATAAATGAAGGAGTAGGGGAACATCCTGTCGTAAGTTGAGTGCGAACCGAGGCCAATACGGTCGCTTGAAATATGGGCCGCTGGTGGTCCCATGGTTAGTCATTTTGAATTTTTTCTGGAGATGGGGTAAAGGAAAATGAACGGGGGACATGCCATATACCAGGTACACCGGCTACCCGGGTACCCGAACTCACCAGGTGTTCGGGTACCCGCTGACCCTATAACCCGCGGGTTTCAAGTCGAACCGAACCCCCCACAGGTATCGCCAGCTGCACATGAAAACATGTTGGTCTTGCTATAGCGTAAGCTACTTCGGTTTGGTTTCATTTCTTCTGTTAGTTAGAGCTACTAATGTAAAAAACTTGGCATATTTTGCGCTGTGCTTCTCGTCACTGCTGTTGTTACTTGACTTTGAGTTGGTGTCCGCGAAAAGAAACAAATGAAACGGGAAACACCACCACAACACGGCGGGACTACAGGTGCATCACTGCAGCGGAGGTGGTGGCGACTGCTGGCGTTCACACCGCTTGGGAATTTTGAAAGAGCAACCCCCCGCCTCCCTCCCGGTCCTGAGATCGAAATCGAATTGAGGAACAAGTCGTAAGAGTGACCTTCCCCCCCCCCCCCCTCTTTTCCCGTCCGCCCCGCCCAATCCCCTCTCGTCCCCTCCCCTCCCCTCCCCTTCCCTTCTTCCCCACCCTTCCCCCCGCCCCCCACTCCTGTCCCAAACTTGCATGTTTTCCTCCAGGCTTTGGAAGACGCCCAGTCCTCTCCGTGCAAGAAGGAGGCACCCGGTACGACCTTAGCAGGGAGTGATGGTGCCGCCTGCCCGTCAGGAGAAGGAGCGGGGGTGGCGGTAGTGGTGGCTGTGGGGGCGGGGACGTCAAGCGCTAAGACCGTTGCCGCGTCTGTGGGCGTGAACGTGACCGGGAAAGTGGAAGAGCCGCCGGCAGAAAAGAATGGGCCGGTTATCCCGGCGGTGGCGCCCGCGGAGGACGAGGTATTTCGGTTTGCGTTCGATGCCATTCTCGTTCGGCGTTTTACCTTCGTTCTTGACTGCTTGCGGTTGGTGTTGGTGATTGTGTTGCGATTGATGTTGTTGGTGTTGTTGATGTTGGTGTTGTTGGTGTAGATATTGATGTTGTTGGCTGTCTTGGTGTGTTGGTGTTGGTGTTGGTGTCTGGTTTTGGTTGTTTTGTTTCGCGTTTGTCGCTGGTGTTGGCGGTGTTGATGTTGTCGACATTTTTGCTTTTGTTGGCGGTTTTGATGTTGTCATTCTTGGTGACGCCGCTGGCGTTGGGTTGGGTTTTTTGTAGTGCGCTCGGAGCCCGAGAGAGGATGCGGCCTCTTGTCGTCCCGCCCATCGATGATGTTCACCTACACGAACTATGCTAGTACGGCGCTGATGCTACAAAACCAAGTTTTTTTCGTTGATCTGAAGTAACCCCCCATGCGGACAGCACATTACACCCTTTGGGGTATGGTGAGGTCTTTTAGCCACAAGGCTGGGTATCGCCATGAGCGGTACTTTAATGATGATAGGAACTGTTTTTGCTTTGCCACCACTACAAAACTACGTAATGTCGGGTTTTTGCTATCCACGAGCCTGTTGGCGTTGATGGAGTACGTACAAACAGCAGCAGTTGAAGTTGCCCGCTGCCCAAACAACCAACTCGTGATGAACCGTTGTAGCACAGCAGAACTGGCCTATCTCTAATTCCAAGGGTTTGAAAGGATTCAACTCTAATTCCAAGTGTTTAAAATTATCCAACTCTAATTCCAACCCGAAAGGTGGGTCAATGGTCAAGTGATTAAGCAGGTACAGGCTTAGTTCATGCAATGAAGCAAGTGTGTTTCGAAATGACCTTGGGTGGATGACGTGTGCCTGTTTTTACCTTGGGTGGATGACGTGCGCCTGTTTTTGTAGCGGATGACGGTACCACGTGGTAGACCAACCAGCGATAACTATGGACTACGAAAGTACCAGGTGTTTCGTTTACATCTGAGCCTTGTTGTTGCTCCTACCCGTACGGCACGATGGAGTGCCACACGGCCGTAGCTACTCCCCCCAAAGCGATTCGTTGGTGATCTACAACCATAGCAAGAAAGCGCTGGCATGTGCATGGTATACTTAAGAGTACCTTCGCATTGGGTTGGCCCCAACAGAGTTAACCCTCCCCCCATTTCACCCTCCCCCCCGTTTCCGCCTGACGGCCTCTTGGCATACTTCTCCAGACCCCCTGGTCTCCACTTTTGGGGAACCACGACACGTCCATGGCGCAGGGTCACGTGGTGGAGATTGCACCAGTACCCTCTCCACCGCAGTTTCCATCGCCACCCCAATCTACGTCGGCATGCTCGCCTCCGTCTTCCGCGAGGCCGACGGTCAGTGACCAATCGCCGACTTCCGCGACAGGTGCCAACACTTTCCGTAGGTCGGCGGCCTTGTCGACCTGCTTTAGCCTGCGGGCGCTGCGGGCGTCGTCCGCGTTGAAAGTGCGCGCTGCGGTCCGCGAGCAAAAGGAGAACAAGCGTGACGCCATGGCCCTGTACCGCCTGGGGTATCTTCGGTAGGCGCTACATCCTTGGGTATGGAGGTCGACATGGGGATAGATGTATGTGGGGGTGGGGGGGGGGGGCGCGGGGGCAGCAGCAGCAGCAGTAGCAACAGCAGCGGCAGAGGCAGCGGCCACAGTATTAGCGGCCGCCGCCGCCGCCGCAGCAGCAGCAGCAGCAGCAGGCGGCGGCGGGAGGACCACCACCAGCAGCAGCAGCAGCAGCAGCAGCAGCAGCAGCAGCAGCGACGGCGGGGGCGGCGGCAGGCGCAGTAGCAGCAGCAGCAGCAGCATTAACAACGGCCGCGGCTGCAAGAGGGGGAGGGGTTTGCTGGATGGGGTGCCAGAGAAAGGGGTGAAGAAGCAAAAGCAAGCGGCAAAGCGAAAAGTGGCGCGGACTGACCAGGCGGTTGCGCCAGTCGTTGCGAAGAAACCGGTAGCAAGGAAGCCGGCGGCGAAGGCGATTAAGAAGTCTGTGTTGGAGAAGAAGCCGTCTGCCAAGAAGCCGACTAAGAAGAAGAAGGCCACGAAGATGGCGGGGAACAGGATCCCAGCCGATACGAACAAGGTGAAGCAGGAGGGAGAGGAGGCGAAGGGAAAAGTTCAGACAGGGGTGAGTTTTTTTTTTTTTTTTATGCGCCAGAGAGCGAGAGGAAACCCCTGTCCACACTTATTTCTCAAGTTTTCGTGTACCGTTTCGAACCCGGTTCGTTTCTTCCAACCTTAGTCGGGCCTGTCTCTGACCGTCGTTAAAGTGTGGTATATTCCGAAGATGTAGGCGCCTGAGTCTAGACTTTATCTCTCCCGACTCAGGTGATGTAGGAGTTGAACCCACTAAAACCTCTCAATAGTCTCCCCAGCTTGACTCAGTACACGAGTCACCCTACCCATCTGGGCGTTGGTCCACAGGAGTGAGCTCTTTGACAGAGAGGGGAGTCATACTGCTAGCATACGAAGAGTAACCAGGTACTCTTGATGTGACGAGTGTGGGTTTTGTTTCGAAAGATATGTTTCCTTTCCTCTCCGGCGCACGTTGCATATATCATATAAAGCGCCAGGTCTACGTACGCTCTGCTGTACCATACGCCCCATATGTACACGTATTGTGTTTTGTTCACGGTGCTGTGGGACCGCCCGGCTTCCTTCAACCATCCTCTGTCCCCTGTCCCCTAGTCCTTCCCCGTAATACCACCGGCCCTGTTTGTCTACTGCCTCCGGTTGTGCACGTCGAAACACACAACAGGAGGTCAAGGTCGTGATGTCCAAAACCAAGGGGCGCGCCAGGCGTACCGCGACCATTAGTAAGAAGGGCGCCGCCGCGGCCGCCGCGCCTGCCACCAAGCGGAGGGGGCGCAAGTGAAGCAACCATCAGCACCCGCGTCGATGTGGAATCGCTTGCGGCTCGCGTGGTATGCGGACGCGTTACTTCGAGCGTGGTCAGTGATAACTTGTTTCGAGCTCTCTCGCCTCGTATGTTCCTTCATGTCCGGCGATGCTCTGAGTGTTGGTGGTGCAACAGGTGGTTGCCCTCGTAGCGTATGCGCGTCCCGTGTCCTTGCTCGTGTGATGGGTTACTGCCGAGAGTCGAGGTGTGTATCGCCTGCACCTATTGTGGGTGTAAGATGATGGTGGCGGTGGTGGTGATGGGGGTGATGGTAGTGTAGGTGATGGTGGGAGGGCCGTGCTGTACAAGGTTGGCGCCTGGTTGTCGGTGTACGAGTCGCGGGGTAGCTTGCAAGCGGCGATTGGGTGGTGATGGTGGTGCTGGCCTTTGTTGCGCGCATGATCAGCAAGGTAACTAACCAGTGACTCTGTAGGTGTGCGTGTGGGGGCGTGCTTTGAACCCCATTCGATGCCTTCTGCACTACGTGCGGTTGATGCTGATGGGCTGGAATTTATCAGGCGCGGTAAAACAAACACGGTAAATAAAACCAGGGTAAATAAAACCAGGGTTACAAAAATTGGTACGAATAGTACAACCAAATGAGGAACAGCCGAAAGGGAGAACTCAACCTTGGAGGGATTTGTAATTGTAGCATGTTGTTTTGCCCTCAATTATTGTGCTGGCGATGTATTGCTCACTTGATTGGGTAAGAATCCCGCCTCCCCGTAGGCTGTTAGTAAGTGCGTGTGCGGCATTTCTTACGATTGTCAGAGGTTCGGTGATATTACGTGGCACGAGTACGTGGTATCAGTCCACAGGTGTAATAGAACGGGCCGCCGACCTACGTACAGACAAACGGTTTACTTTAAATATATGACGACTAAGATAAAGTGTGCCAATAGATGGGAGTGATTACTTTTAGTGCAGTAGTAGTACTGTAAGGACGAGAGAAGTCGGGGGAGGTTGTTCGGATTATGTCTGACTACTGTTAGTTTATAGTAGTAGTAGTGGCACTAGAGGATGACTTTCGCAAGTATATTTAGACTCTACAAGTAGACTCTAGAGGCTTTATAATAGTCTATAGCCAGCAAGACAAAATTCAAACTGTCGGTATAGACTATGTTCCGTCTCTTGTCGTGAGGACAGAGATCAGCACACGATCGGTCGTACACACATTGACTTGAATGGGGTGTGCGGGTATTCGTAGATCGAGCAGTCTCTCGTTGTTAACGTACTTTTAGTGGAGGGGACGCCAGCCGGTCTACAAAAGTATTGGGGGTGTCGGGTGTCGAGCCGAAAACTGAATAATGGTGATGTTGAATGTTGTCCGTGTTTGGTTCATCTGATTCCGTCGGCATTTTCTTGCTTTTCCCTCCCCTTTTGTTTGCATACCTGGTATGTGATAAATTTAACTCTATTTCTAGTGTCAAGAGTAAAAGTGCCATTAAGGCCAATGAGGGGGTTATATGAGTACCATTAGGGTCTCTCTAAACTCACCTGTGGATACTATACACAATAATTTACACAAAAAATACTAAATATGACAATGCAAAGTTCAATCTACTTGCTGGCCTGCTCTACGGGGTATCGCGATAACATCCCGCGGGATTTCATGTACCGTAAAAAACCCCGAGGGATCCCGAAGCCACAAGCAGCAGTACGGGTTTTTTGTGTGGCTTTAGCGACATCAACATCTCCGCGGGAATACACGGTACGGTAACAGGAAACCACGGGAAGTGCCGATATTGCACGGGGTCACGTCGAACCGGAAAGGTAAATCAATATTTGCTTGGCGAAAAAAATGAAAGGGGGCGGGAGATCAGCCTTTACGCGGTACCTGTTTAGACAGGAACGGGACAAAATATATCACGGGACTAGTACGTTAATTTCCCGTATCCCGTGATTTCCCGCAGCGTGTGTACCACGGTTTAATTCCCGAGGAAAGCCCCGGGAAACACGATGGTCATGCTTCGTGAATGTTTATGGTAGTAGAGTGGCTCTGAGGCAAGGCAGCCCCATACTTGCGTTGCTGGAATCCTCGGTGCATCACCCACCCCCCTCGGCCGACACATGGATGGACGGATGCAGATGTTTTTCCCTGACGCTCCTTCCTCACTTGAGCTTTTTTAATGTAATACTGCAGCACTGTACCATGAATAATACTGCTACTCTAGTACTATTAATACTATTACTACTATTATTAATAGTATCTCACCGAACTGTTTTCGAAAAAGATGGTACATATCTGGTAGATTTTTTTCCCGATGAACAGTCCAATGGCCAGGGTATTGTACATCACAAACCGTGGGATTCGAACGGTACTAATGGAATTAAACGGTATTGGGTAGTTCCTCATTTGAGGAGCCCCCCCGTCATTCACTAAAATATTTGGCTAAAACATTCTACGCAACGGGTTGGCTGGGTTGACGGAGGTTCATGGAACACGTCTACTGTGTGCCATATTTCACGGTCGGTCTATATATCTATCAAAGAAAAAGGCGTGGACATTCGTCCAAAATTTGGGGCGGTATGCTTGAACCATGTCGTAGTACGTTATCAGGAGGACCACACCACATATTTCGCGTAATGAACAGCCCGCCGAATATAAGCGGAAACCCGTGATGCGTTGTGCCAGGCATTAAAAAGTCATCCTATGAGGTACGCCGTCTTATCATGTTCCCCGAATACCGGATTCAGGGTAAAGACAGTACCTTGTATACTGTATTAATACTGTACTAATACTGTACTGCGGTGCTGTTCTTCAAAATACAAGATTTACACACAGACGTCCCCGGTGGCTTGGTAGGTGGCCCATGTGCTTAAAAAGACCAATTTCGTGGATTGGGGTCTCACCGAGTGCATACGACTAGTAAAGAGCGAGTTGTTTCTTGCATAAAAAAATATTTGCGGAAAGCGCGAGAGTGTGAGTTAGCAACATTCGATGAAAATCGACGAGCGGTGGGAATGCTTAACCCTATGATCGATAAAGATGAAGGCACGAAATGGGAGGGAGAAGGGACGACACCTGTGACAACGGCTTAGTCTCATGAAGATCGCTGAAGGTAAAAACCTCCTGCGAGTTAAGCTGGGAAGTAAAAGTGATGATAAAAAAAAAAGGATTCACGGCGGCTGTGACCGTATTGTGTTTAATACGTATTCATAGTTTGATCTACTCCGTCGCTGACGATGTATCGATGTACGCTTCCCAAAATGTCTTCTTGTCTCGATGCCCTCATGCTTCATGCTTCATGCGCGGCGTAAGTGTTGTATCGTAACGGCGGACAGCTAGTGCCGACGTGCCCACATGCCCACTGAAATGTCCACACCTCCGATAGATCATCGATTCCCACTTACCACTTGATGATCTATACAGCAGTAGATCTCTCCGGGGGGAGATGTATTCCTGATCTGCATGATCTGCAGTAGTAGCTCATTCATGTTGCCGGGTGGCAGCCGTGAAGTCTGCATGATCTACTGTAAGCACGTGTTTCCTGAGTCAGCTGATCCTGAACAGTCTCTGACAATGGCAGGTGAGGAACTACTGTACTACTGTTGTAGATGGTCTACATAACAGATCATCATGAGATGACCTTGTTGTGTACTGGTTCCTTTCCTTCGTAGATGTACTTGTGCGTAGCAAGAAGGTACGGTAGCAAGAAGACTAGTCAGGAAGGTGCTCAAGGTGTCTAGGAGCCGTAGCCTGTGGAGAGATGCAACACTTCCCACGCGGTACCAGGCGACAGCTTGTCATTATTGTACAGCGAGCGACAGATACACCGTCTTGGATCTTGACTCTTGACGTCTTTTACAGCGTATTACGCAGCTTGCAAAGTTGAGTATCAACTATTTAATCAGTCGAACTCACAGCTGACATATAGAATACGCGCGTTCGGTTTATCACAATAAATGTAAAATTAGGTAAAAATGGAATATAGACGAGGCGTATTACGCAGCTTGCAAAGTTGAGTATCAACTATTTAATCAGTCGAACTCACAGCTGACGTATTTCAAAATTTATTAAAAAAAAAAAAAAAAAAAAAAAAAAAAAATGTCTTGGAATCTTTGATCTTGATATCTCTTTTTTGTGCGGCGGAACTTCAGCTGGATGTGCCGTTTCGGGACAACCACGATGAAAAAAGGTCCGCATCCCGCATTAACCCTCTCCGCAAGATCAACTTTATTCAGTTGCCTTCCGCCTACTACGCGCCCACCGCCACACGATGAAGCAGGAGGACAGGAGAACGCAGGTCATAAACACCAGCAACAGCAGGTAGGCCATGTCTCAGCGAGAGGGTGTTCGGAGATGGGAAAGTAGAGTATCCGGCTGCGCTCTGAATCTCATGTCTCGGCTTTTTGGTGGCTTTTTGCTTTTTGTGGCGATTTCTTGCGCGATCTCACGGCTTTTTCTTCAAGCTCGAACTCTCACATTCGTATCTAACCCTAACCCTAACCCTAACCCTAACCCTAACCCTACCCTTCTCCCAGATTGCTAAACCTACTCTCAGCGAAAGGGACTCGCACACCTGCAGTTTTCATACAGCAGCACTAGTAGCTGCATCGACAGGTGCCCTTAGGGTAGATCCAAATGGCATGATAGCCACGCAAGTCCGAAATCCTGCCATCCTCCGCCCCATGACGCGTATCCTTCGAACAAGGTTGAGGTTGTTGCGGCCTCGGTAAAAATAAATGTGTACAGCAGTAAACGATGGGCCGTCAATAGATTTCCCGCTATCATTTAATAGTCTTCGTATTGCTGCGATTGATATACGATTCATATCAGGTAGTGGTCTATCCTCTGCTTCTCAGAAGTTTGATGCCGGAACATGTGCGCACGTTGTCATTATTGTTTATTGTGGTGTTTTCCTGTGCGGACAGCAATGCCGATATGGCTGACAGCTACAGTCGAAATGACACCAGTACATATGAACCATTGATAGAGGAGAAAGAATAAGGACATTTTCTATAGGTGGTGCGGACCTTCCGGTTTTTCCATCCTGATCCCAGCCGCACCCTAATCCACTCGGATATTATCCCATTTGGTACTTGCTCCCATCCACAAGGTACAGAGCGGCCGGAGGCCCACCAGTTACCCTGATCCCACCGACAGGCACCCTACCGGGCCACCCTGATCCATGTAGGCAGCAGCGGTCGTCCACAGCCCGAAAGGAAGAAAAGGAAAAAACTAGGAACAAAGAACGAAAAAGAAACGAATTCGCATACCTGGAAGCTGGTTTCGAACCCCGAACCGATAACAGCAACGTGTCGGTAGGTATAGGTCGCGGCATGTCAATCTTTCGACGTCAATCTTTCGATCGATCTTTCGATTGTCGCCCCCCCGACCACCACCGGCGTATTTTAGCGTCAAGTACAGCTGTCGTGACTCGGAACCATAGATTTTTCCTGAAACCACGTTGCTCATAGATAACTTGTCAATACAAGCTCAATGGCATCCCCTTTCGCAGGGGTATCTCCTCGAGGAAGAAAGAGAGCACGTTCGACTGCTGTAGACTACTGTTAATATTAATAACTGCTGTACGCGTGCACTTCGTACGGACAGATTCTTATTATAAAACAAGCTGCCGACTTAAAAAGTCAACTAGTTCACTGATTCTCATTGTTACTCGTTTTGTAGGTATATTGTATTAATAGTGTACTGTTATCACTCTGGAAGGAAATGTACGGACCGTTTGCTTGTCTCATATCCATACACCAACGAATCTTACAGTTCCATCGCCAGTGGTATGTACTATTAATACAAAGTAACTCGTTTTTTATTGTCCCGAGAATGACTATCATACCGGTATGGTGTTTACTACAGACAGGGAAGAAAATGCTGAATTCTTCCGGCGGCAAAAATCAAGCCACGCACCGTAGTGGGGAGGGGGGAGGAGCGCCCGCTATGTGACCCCGGATTCGAGTTACTGTTAGGAGGGAGCGGGGGAGAGTAGGGCGAGGATAGTAGATGGAATAGAAAAAGGACTAACATTAACTCTTTTTGGCGCCAAAGCCGACAAAGAAACGTGAGTGCGATCTACCGTATAACAAGCATGACAACACCCCCCCTGGAACGAGTTTCCGAGCCATATTTCTGCAGAGCAGGGGGGGGGGGGCGTACAGCGACACTGGTGGCTTTGGAAAGGTCTCGACGAGATGCTTTCACGGACTCAATCACTCGACGTTTTCACCTTCCCCATTGCCGAGAAAAGTAGTTCCGAAATTCGTCCGACGGGGTGTGTTGTCGTGCGCGTTATACCGTTCGTATATGCGGTATTCAAGCGTCTAGAATAAGAGCAGCGTGTTATGCAGCAACACGATGGCATGGCACTGCGTTGTCTAATCGGCTTGCGAGTACTGCACTGCGATGTACTATCTCTTGAGTTGTAGTTTGTGACCTCAGAGGTTGTTTAGGGAGGAGAATCAACACGGACACTGGGTGTGCTGGATATCGACGAGTAAAAGAATGGTTTAACCCTTCCACTACTACAGTCCCGTTTTGGTGACAAACTACTTAGTATTTGTGTGGTTAGTCTCCAAAATGGGACTGCAGCCCTAATACGGTTAATGTGAAGAAGACGCACAAGAACACGAAAATAGATCATCATGCGCCGCGCGCGTATCTTACGTACCGGTACCGGGTGCCGCTCTTTACGTTGATTGCAGTTCGGACACATCTCCTACCCCGAGCAACCCCATCTACCTCCTGTGGCCAATGCCATAATCATCATTCGTCATTCAGTTTCGACGTTTTTTTCCTCTAGAGACCCAAAGGCTGCATGTACATATACTCTCGCGTTCATATGTTCCCGATCGAATCGGTCAACCACGCAAGCGACCAACTTTGGAGGTATCTCACTGACGGGTGGGTATGACACATTTGCTATTTCAGGCGACAGCAACGACTGGGAAGGGCCCACCAAGGCGCACGTCGATGGGATGCGAAGGGTGACATATTATGACGGCGCTCGGCCCTTCTGGTTTAGGATCAACGGGGCGCTACGGGTTTCCTGCACATAAACTACACGTGTGTGAGACTCTTGCACAGCGCGAGAAGCATGGCCAGCCATGATACGGCAAAGCAGGCGATAGGTGCAAGCCGGGCGGTAACACGGCGAGGATGCTTTTGACGAGCAGCGTTGCGGGCGAGACAAGCCCATTTTGGAGTTACCGTCTGCGAGAACAAAGGTGGCGTCGAATCCAAGAGCACCACGCACGGTTGAATGCGGCAGCTACTTGACTGGTGAGTCTCACGGGTCAATCTATCACGCACCGGAGTTTGTCTGGGCTGCGATGCTAGTGAACCTTATGCGCCGAAATATGGGTGGATGTTGATATATCCCGTGCCTCGCCTCGCCAAGGGCGAGTGCCGTCACATAAAAACTCCATGTATTCACCCGTTTGGCTTGATTGCTAAAGTATAACGACCTACAAAACGACAAGTATGTGCGGTCTCATCAAACTTGTCTATTCATAGTAATATGTAGTAATAGGAAGAGCGGCAGCGACAGTATTCATACTGATAATACAATTTTTATCGTGCTGCGCGCCTGTGGTGCAACGAAGATAATCTATCTCTCTCCGTTGCACTCCGGACACATCCCCTACCCCGCAGCATCCTTCCACATGTTCCTTCGTGTGGCCGGCGCTGTAATCGTGGCAATATTTCGACATGCTTTGTCTCTCAAGCCCCGGGGCCATTCCTAACCAACGAAAAGTCGTGATTTGTTTTTGTCATGAGCCGTGTGATTTAAAAAAAAACACGGTTCATGACGCCATTTGTTTCACGAGATTTTCCGTAACAAAACAAAATCACAATTCGTGACTTTTTGTCGTGTCACGAAATACGCCTGATCAAGGCACTACCTAACCCACGCGGACCAACGGTATCCGAAGGCCGGTATAGGGGTATGGCAGACTCTGCTTCGTACGCCGCTTGTAGACAACGGACGGCTACCGAAAGACACCGCTGAGCGCGCGCTAACGAGTACGTTGTGGCCTCGAAAATTTGAGGAGGAGGAGCCACAGCTCGAAGAAGAAAGCGAAAATGATCGGAGAATGTCACAGGCCAGGCCGGGCAGACTGCCTGTGGGACAGGCCAGGCCGGGAAGACTGCCTGTGGGACAGGCCAGGCCGGGCAGACTGCCTGTGGGATTGGAATCTCGCGGACCGGGCTTGGCCGACCGTGAGTGAGATTCGAATCTCGCAGGCAGGTCAGACTTCGGCTCGTGATTCGACTATATCACGGGTCGGACCAGGCGCGGTCGGCCTGACCCGGCCTGGCCATGCCCCGCTCGCGAGAGTTGGCTCCACCCGCAATAATTGTTGTATTTGAAATATCGGAATTTGTATGCACTTTGAAAATATCACGAAACGTGACGTTTTTTTTCTGGTTTTTCCGTTAGAACTGAAATTTCACGGATCATGATATTTTGTCATGCCAAAAAAGTCACGAATCGTGATGTTGTGTTTGGTTCGTTAGGAATGACCCTCAAAGGGAAAAAGACAAGTAGTACAGTAGTAGTAGGTTGTCCAAAGGTTATCCAGTAGGGTTACTATTAGTAGTAATAGTAGTTTATCCAGTAGGTTCCCCAGTCGGTTTCTGGGTTACTACTGTAGTGATAGTAGGTTCGTGGGAGTCATGCCTCGTTCAACCTGCACGTATCCGGAGATCATCGTAAGGATCTCCCAGGTAGGTATCACCAATTCATCTGGTCATAACATCTTCGTCTCTTATCGTGCTTTAGTGACATCATATCTCCTATGATCTCATCAGTAAGTTCTCGATACGATCCATTGTCGATGGAGGTCTCACAATGATACCGGGGGTGTTTGTGCTCGCCCCTCGTGACACTTTGTTATCTGCCGACCTTGTATTAGTATTACAGTTAGAAACACTACTACTGTATACTTTGTATAAAACAGGCTACTAATACCGTTTCGGGACAACGCACTGGGACTCAGACTTGGACTATTTATGCAGTTGTTGTGTACAACATGTATTCATATGTACGAGTCAGGTTTCCAGGTTCACAACAATCTCACCCCAACATTGTCACATTTTTGGCCCTTCGACAATGAGCAGACGGCATTATGTGAAGACTAAATGTACGTAAACAAACGTCGATTACCACTCAGAAACAGCTGCCGCGACTTCACCGGGAGGTACTATTTTTGCTCATTCTCGTTGTCGGTGGGACTTCACGGTAAAATCAATTATTCTACCGTTTAGCAACGTGTCCGAACGGATATTCTTTAAGGGGTCGGCTTGCTCGCTACTGCACGATCTCGTGGAGCAGGAGTAGGGAGCAGTTCCTAATGGGGTGAGGATACACGCGCGTAAAGGCAACCCAACCCCTAACCCAAACCCAAAGGCTAACCCTGTCTCGCACCCAACACCGGCCAAACCTGGCCAGAAACGCGGCTGGGTCGCTTTCGCATCGTTCGATAAGTTTCGAACTACGGACCACGATTCCGCCCTGCGGACCACGATTATCGCTCCTGACCAATAAGGGGGAGTACAAGCCGCCTGGGAAATTCCGTCCGGATTTTCTGTTAAATCTACTGTTTACCGTCCGTTGCATCATCAAAACTTGAGAATGTATTGTCCACGCCTGTCATCCGAAACTATGTCACGCTTGCACAGGTCTTACACACAAAAAGTGATTGGTATGATTGGTAATTGGCTTCCTCGCCCTGACAGGCTTTGGTTAACACGAGGGGCGACTATCAATAGTGACGATATGCCGTTCAAGAGTCAAGAGGGTGTATTAACGCCTCCTGTGTACAGAATGAGGGGTGAGGGGACGCATGCCACCGCAAGCAGGGGTAGCGCCCATGCACCTTTTTTTGGACTCCTCGCTTGAGGAGCTCCATACTATTACTTAGTAAGTCACCCGATTTGTTTTTTTTTCAAAGCCTAAGGTGCACAAACAACCCACAGAGCAGTTCCAAAACCTATACTGTATACACATCGCGAAATGTATGTCAAGACACTACAGCAAAGGAATTCAAACGATACTGGGTGAAGGAGCTCGGCCAGTCAGACATTGTTTGGCCAAAAAGTGCTATCCCTGTCGTAGCATATAACTGGTATATATTATATGGCGTATTACAAATAATTGAAGAGTCGGAATCCGACCGATCATTGCTAAGAGGTTTCTTGATGGGAGTTATTAAAACAAGTATTTATCCCCTTCCAGGGAATGCCCATTGAAAGCAGGTCCCATTTTATACTAGCGCTGGGTGCTGGGTGCCTTTTGCCAAACAAGCCGCCTTCGAAATTTCACAGTACTGTTTTTTGTGACAAATTACTTTTGACATAGGAACACTTGGACAAGCTCGAGAGAACCCCGAATATGCCCAGCGAATACACTCGACCCCATTGCAGTGACACGAAGTACATTGGATATGTTGGATACATTGAGTTCCCAACGCCTGCATTCATTGCAAAGTTCGGGCTCCAGGGATTGGCGATCATGGAGGTTTCTAGGGGAGGGGAGGGAGGTTCACAATCTTTTACAGATATTCATATCTTGAAAACAGGTCAAGACAGCTCGAACGCCCGTTTTTTTTGCCACACTGTACAGGGTTTAGGGGAGGGGATACCATAACAACACGCATCCACATCGTGTCGCCAAGAGTGGACCTTCAAGTTATCTTTACCTGCTACCGAGATGTTTCTACACCTTATGACAGCAGGTATACGTACACCCAGGGCTACAACCCTACGTTGATTCGATGGCAATCAACACGTCACGTCGTCGCAGAGAGTAGTTACTCCGGTACAAACCAACAAATCAAGAACCGATGTCGTTGTCGACGCATCTGGCGCACAACGATAAGCGGGGGGGATGGTCTTTTCCTGACAGTAGCCTACTTTCTCGTGCTCCTGAGATCCCCGAGGATGAAAGTGTCATTGACTTGCTCCTTGTGTACTTTCGAGCAGGCTTTCTCCTCCTCCGGGGATCCTCTTCTGCATCCCCGGTTTTGGATCGGGATTATTGCAATAACACTTCGTCGTCGCTTCAATTCCTATACCGAAGTATACAGTAGTTTGGGATTATCGAGGCCTCTCTGCTACGGCCCGAGATCACACCCATACTCGTACAGATTCCTCGTACTTGTTGTCTATTTACCTTCCCTCAGTACCCTAGTTAAATGATCTATTAACATCCTTGCCCGCGGATTTATTGTTGTCGCTGTTATACCCTAACTTCCACCTTGGTCTGTGGTGGATTCGGCTTCGATTGTCCCGTGGGAACGCTGTGTATGAACTTGCACACTGCCCGGACAATGGCATGGAGTCTGCCTTTTTGAACGCTATTTCGCGAGAACGCTTAACCCCGCCGCGTCCTCGAACCCTGTTACTCCTGCGTATTTGCGAGCGACGGTTACAGGCTTCAACCCCACGTACTCCGTAGGAACGCCCAGGGCCGTAGCGTCCATGTTGTGACTCGCCGCCCCTCTCGCATATAGCTACTACACTACCACTGCTACTACTACCACTACTACTATTACGGGGGTCCATAGTTAACGGGACCAAATTTTGTTAGTGAAAATAGGCAAATATATAGGTTTTTATGTACACCATAGGTCCTGTTAACTATGGACCCCCGTAATACAACAGTACTACTCTGTACTACTATTTCTGTTACTATTAATACCTGTATTACTGTATACCGTTGGTGTGGTTGTTGCTCTGCGACTGACTTCAAAGTTCAGCAGATTTCGCACGCCTGTATTATATGCGGGAGAAGGCCCAAAGCAACTAAAGGCTACGTCTGCTTGTTGCCGTTGCTGGGACTGCTGTGCTGCTGCTGCCGTGCGGTCTGAAATATCCCGGCCCCCTTGCCCCATTCATCAGAGGTACAGACATTTTTTCTCGGTGCAAACTGTTCGTTCAAAAGTCCCAAACGCTTCGATTGGCCTACGCTTCCGCGATTTGTAACGCCACTATTACGAAAAGACACAAGAAAAACAACCGCATTCGATAATAATGGTATACAATCATACATCATGCAAGGGCGGCAAACGATGCTAC
This sequence comes from Macrocystis pyrifera, assembly GCA_031763025.1. Lineage (NCBI taxonomy): Eukaryota > Phaeophyceae > Laminariales > Laminariaceae > Macrocystis > Macrocystis pyrifera. The sequence goes on from JASSKH010000026.1 coordinate 685,205, forward strand.
TGCTGTAGACCGCGGTTTGACGCCTTGACTGGCCGCTCCTGACCGCTCCCTAGTATAAAACTACAATAAAACAACCTTGACGTTCCCCAAAAGACCGGTATCTATATGTACGAGGTCGGTCGCTATACTGCTGTGTACCTATTGTTGAGTATCGTATCGAGAGTTTCGATGTTCCGATATATCGTATCGAACGTATTTTGACCTCCATCCCCTGGCATTCCCGAGTTTTCGTGTATTATTTGATGCAGATATTGAACCAAAGCTTCGATTGTATCAAGTATCGAAATCAATATCGAAATCGTATCGAGTAGTTTTTGTGCCTATCGTTATCTCGATTCTCGTACGATATCCAACACTATCATACTGTATGTGACAACCTTTAGTCAAACACCGATATACCCCCACCACAGCATACCAACATCAGTGCCACAGCATCCCTTCGTTTCCACGTATCGAAAGAAGACCGCAGCCAAACCCGACCCCCGTGTATCCAGAAGCTAGCCGCCTCACCATCCACGTCCAACGGTTCTCTCGAGGATTCCAGTCACTGCTTGCTGAGCCGTGGTTCTCATCCGAACACAAGCGCTGGTGTCGTCGGTGACTACAAGGTCCTTGTGTACGAGACTGCTGGGCTCAATACCTGGTGGTAGGTGTTTTGATTGTCAACAAGCCAACAACAAGCAGGGGTGGGCGGAAGATACCGGCGCTCTGTATAGTGATCAAGGACGGGACTCCGCCACTTCGCCCGACTTCCTCTTCGCTAGCCCTTCGCCGCCTGTCGGCGCCGACATACAGGTGACAGAAAAATCGCCTTCAGGAACTCGGTTCGATAGGGGCTGCAGAGCAGTTTGTTCGGCGTGGAAGACAAAGCAGAACCAACGCATCGTAAGCACAGCAGTAGATGCGACGTACAGCAGTCGTGGTACGATAGATACGCCGCCGGGCCGCCCTGTCGTCGTGTAATATCGTCCTGTTTCAGAATCGGTCGTTTTAGGCTGGTTGTCTGTTCACTGCCTCATCCATGTGTGACGCTCGATCTGTTTTCTGCTCTCCGGTACTGTTTACCTGGTATACCTTTACGACATACCGGGTACACTAGTACACAGAGCAAGACACAAGCATAACCTGAACTGGCTCGCTGTACCACTGTTGTAGACTCATGCCACCAGACAGAGGGAGAGCTGATGCGGCATTTTATGTCCGTGAACGCCTACAAGTCTGCCGGTACACAGAAGTGGTAGTAGTAGTGTAGTGCTTAGACAGTGTACGTATTGGAGGTATCACTGGTGTTGTAGGTCTGCCTCGAACCAACTATCGAGTGTCTGATTCTATACGAACGAGCATTACGACTCGTATTATACAATGTGTCCGAAGTGCACCCTAGCGCAAGGGGATATGATACATGCCACCCATCTGGTCGGGAATATAAGGAACAATTAGTATTCATATTATTGTCTAAACCGTCCTTATGTTCCGCCCACAGTGGTGATGTTAGATGTACGACACGTGCGCAGCATATATACTGGTACCAGTATCATGGTACGATGAAAATTGTGCCGCTGCCCGCTCTCTCCAGACGGTGTCGATGGGACCGCATTTCTCGTGTTTCGCCCGCTACAGCAGTATACCGGTACCGTTTAACACTGAAAAGAACACACCGCGGTGGTAACAGTTTGACCTTTATATACTTTATCACCGCGTGTGCTGTTGTGAGGGGTGTGCTATCTGACGCATCCCGGTGATAAGCAACATGGACGGGAGCCCCGCAGCTGGGGTGTGTGGGAATGGCGGGGGGGTGATAACGAGGGGGTGTGATAACGGTAGTCATGATTGCTAAGGAGCGTTAGTAGACCTCGGCCAGACTTTGGATGGCGTGACAACAAGAGGGTGCGGTAGCTAAAGGGGTTGACAACAAAGGGCTTGAGACCGGCAGCTGGGCGCGGGGGGCGTACTCAGTTGTTACTTGCCTCGGCCGTTTGACCCTTGACTACTCATTGATTTCTAGACGGAGCACCGTTCCTACTCCTAGTAGGGACACCTCCAACATTTCGGTGCTCATTACGTTGTTTCGATATGATACATGGAATTTTATCTGATGATCTTATTCCCTACCTATTTGGCCACCTGTGGCCACCCTCTGTCTCCTAGGATAGCGATCGTTTTCTCGCTGCTATCTAGTGTACCAAACTCCTCCGTGTCACTTTCGTCTATATCCCTCATTCCCTCTTCTAATACATCCCGTTTCTCCTTGTACATTTCACATTCTCCTACCGTGTGAGTTCTACTCTCTATTGCTTTTCCACACGGGCACATCTGTGCATCTGCTTCCTCGTTCTCCCGGCAATTGTTTTTTGCCGCAGACGAAAAACCTGTTGGGCATGTAAAAACCTGATGAGCATGTCCTTGCCGCCGGAGACGGGAAACATAATTGAGGCAGCTTTTTTTGTCTCGCTGTCGTTGAAGACGATGTTGTTTCACGTCACGTGTCTAAAGACACTTTGTCAAGTGGTTTTTGGGCATGTATTCACGCAATTATCGGGGTTTGTTTGCCTCCAGCGGCCACCCGGGGGCCCCTATTGGCGGGCTCCACGCCTGCGGCGCATGAGCGCAACACGCCTTCCAGCTCACGTTGCGCTTCACGGAACAGACGCCGGAGCCCTGAATACCGTACGCCCTGGTTGCAGGTGCCACCGCAGGAATTCAAGGGTGCCAAAACCCCGGAAGATTCTGCCGCCGAGCCCCTTGCCCCGGCTGAAAACTACCTGCTGCCACTATCATATGAAACCTTTGTTTCTAGCCGATGTCCCGAACACCAATGCCTGGTACACCGTAGCATTGCGCACTGGTTTGCTTTCGAGATAATGCTAAATTGGCACGCGACAAATTCCGTGATTGGCCACGAACCTACTACCGGCGCCGGTGGTTGGGGCATAGAGCACAGCGGGAGGGGTAGTAGTAGAAGTGTTTTGGGTGAATGGTATCCTCCAGGTGGTGAGATAATTTTTGGAGTTTGCTGCTGCACCTCCGCGGGGGGTGTGGTATTCAATGCACCCCCGGGTGGTTTAGTGACGATGGCATATTAATAATGGACCAAACATTGTGTCACCGGGTGTGGTATCTAACGGGGGTGCTTTCTTCCGTGTTACCATGGCAGTGACTGATAGCATGAATAGTGCGTAAATGTTTCCATTCAGCTCTTGCCGCGCCTGGCGGAAACGTGATACCCGGTACACACCTCGCTTCTTCCGTCCTCTCGCTGGCTGTCGCTCGGTCAATCGCGCGAAATGTCAGCACAGCAGTATCACCATGCCTTACGATCGGCCACGCAGAACCCGCAACCCCGCGTACGCGGCTAGCAGGGCCGGCTACGCGCCGTCATTGGCCTACCGAGCGATGTCAGCGGGGGCTGCAGCGTTTGCAAGCACCATCTCCGAGAATGGGCCGGTGAGGAAGGATTGCCTTAATCGTTTTGTTGCGACAGCCCCAGCCGTTGTCCCCGAGGGGGGTGAAATACACCGTCGTACACGGTAGGTATGTGACACATCGATTTCGGGCTCGACGTCTCTCTCTCTTTGCTCCACATGTGTAGTGTCTACAATAGTAGTGTTTATAGGAACCCCTTCTACCTGCGAAAAATGTTTCCATCGGATTATTGTTGTCCGGAGGTATTTGTGGGAGTGTGATTGGGGCGCCCGTGCCCACGTTTTGTGAGGGCAAACTACTTACTAGTAGAACGAATGTTGGGGAAAAATGCGTAATATAATAAGTATTGAGGCAAGAGCTCGTGGTGGGGAGCGTTTTCCCCCGGAGTGCTCACCGTGCGAGGTGGGAGAAGGCCTTGGCTGATGTGTTGACCAGATAGACACCACCACACGCCATTGTTTTGTATGTTGTTACAGTCAGTATTGTGTTACCCCAGTATGTTTTCACGTTTGTCGTCATTGATGTGGAGCACTCACTTCAACGCAATTTATTCGCCAACAGCTGCAGGAAGAACGAGAAAAAAATATGGAAACCCAAAGAAGGAAGGCCACTAACAATGTTATGTTTGGCATGCGCTCGGTTAGAGAGCAGCACGTGATGGTGTAGATACACCACCGGAATACGCTCGTGGTGCATCAATCACACACAGTTTATTACTCAAAAAACGACAGCTGTGAGATCGAGGAATTTGTCGAAACTATTCTTTGCAAGCTGCGTGGGATACTTTGATCGCGCCTTCTACGGGTTTTGAGGATATATCATGACACACTCTCCTTCTTCTTTTTTCTTTTTTTGTTTGCGTTTATCCCCCATTTCCACCAGAGGTTGTAACGAAGCACAAGTCAGACTGGTACCATACCGTTATCACACGGGTGATAAGATAACACACCCCCCGCGATGATGACTTTCCCAGCCCAAATTTCTCCAAAAACAAGGGGGGCGCGCGTGCGCACAACAGCGAAAATGAGGGCTTTGGAAACATGTCGTCGAGAATTTTCTGTACCTGGTGTATTTTTTCGTATTGGACGCATCGCTGGGCGTTTGCACGTTTGCACCATCTCTCTCCTCGCTGTGAAGAGAAAATCAGCTCGGAGAATCATACGAGGGGGTGTGTTACTTATTATCACCCGGGTGTTACGGCACTGCTGTACCGCTCTAAATACCACATGGTTGAATCCACCCCTGGTCGTCTTCGCGCCGCTGCCCTCAACAAAAACTAGCCGGTGGGCTTAATCGTACTGTTTTTTGTTGCATGCGTAAGTATACCGTACGAATTATACGAGGATGAAACTAAAAACCGCTGCTCCTCTCGCTTTTCTTTGTTTTTGCTTTTGTGCCGCCGTTTGCAGGAATTTGCCGCTATCATCATGCTGGTGGCAACAGCCACTGGTCGCTCACGGCAGGACGCAGAGGTGCGCAGCGATGTGGTAGGGTTGGGAGGGAGGGAGGGAGGGAGGGAGTTACTGCTGTGCTCAGCATATTTTTGTTTTTTGTTCGACATCTGAGGATGCGCAGCGTGAGTGTCAAATCACAAGAAATACAGAAAAAAAAAATAGTGGAGAAACAGAAAATTGAATGAAAAATGTTTGCTTCGCACAAAAAATGTAAATATATGAGTACAACAACCGAAACCTTTGATGCGCAAAAATGGTTACATTCATTTTTATGGCACTCCACAACAACAATGCCTCCCACATGTTGCTTATTGGTCCGGATTTGTTTTTGAACCGGTTGGTTTGGAAAAGAAAATATATATATATATTTGTACATCCCACGATATCTCATAAACGAATACTTCGAAGTACGTCCGCTGTATTCATACCGCGATCAGTCAATTTCTACCTCCCTCCGGCGTTTAGGTCCATTCCTCCTGTCGACCGCTCCCCCGCTATGCACGCCGGCACTTACTTTTGGCGATTTTTTCTCTTCATGTCCTCCTCTGCCTGCAGGTCGTCGTGCGCCTGCAGTTGGGGCTTCCGATGAGGGACGGACCAAGGGGCGAGGCTCCTTCCGACTCTTCCGTGGGTTCAGCTTCGTCGCCCGCGGCGTCCTCGGCATCATTTTCACTGGGGTCTAGCGCTCCCCCGCAGGCATCTGGACCGCGCGCTCGCGGGCGCAAGAAGATGGGTGGACGCTCTCCCCGAACCGAACGTAAAAAATCGACCGCCATGATTTTGGTAGAGATCGCCGGCAGCAGATCCATAGCGTCGCTGCAGCTGCTGCTGCAGCAGCTGCAGCGACGCTATGGATCTGCTGCCGGCGATCTCTACCAAAATCATGGCGGTCGATTTTTTACGTTCGGTTCGGGGAGAGCGTCCACCCATCTTCTTGCGCCCGCGAGCGCGCGGTCCAGATGCCTGCGGGGGAGCGCTAGACCCCAGTGAAAATGATGCCGAGGACGCCGCGGGCGACGAAGCTGAACCCACGGTAGAGATCGCCGGCAGCAGCGCCGACGGCGGCGGCAGCAGCAGCAGCAGCAGCAGCTGCAGCGACGCTATGGATCTGGTCGAGGTTGACAGCAACAGCGGCGGCAGCTGCAGCGGTGGCGGCGTCGCAGCAGCAGCAGCAGCAGCAGCAGCAGCAGCAGCAGCAGCAGCAGTTGCGGCGGCGCAGGCGGAGGCAGCAGCAGTATTGGCAGCGGTGGCGGTGGCGGCGGCAGCAGTTGCAGCAGCGGTGGCGGGGGGGGGAGCAACAACGGCAGTGGCGGTAGTGGAGCGAAGAAGAGGCGCCGGTCATCGGAAGACGACAACAGGGAGGTGCGTGCACGGTAGGCCGACGCCGCCGATGCTAATTCCAAGGCCGTGCCAATGTGTTAATGGGGTTCGTTTGCTGTTATATGTACATATTGTGTGTAGGTGCCAGGTTTATATCTAAGCTGCTGCGCGTTCGCCGCCATCCTATCTAGGATTGGCCATGCAGCAGTTTTGATTGATTGTGTTAAACAATAGAGTACAGGAGAGCCATCAACTAACGTATCAATACATGCTAAGAAAACGAGCAGAATAAATCTAGACTGAGGCTGCGGGGAACTGAGAAATTCTGGAGCGGTTACACTGAATTTAACGTACAGCACACCCTATCCCAGAAAAAAAGTCCAGTCTGGGCCAGCGTTCCTATTCTTACTGCTGTAGTTGTCCTGTTCCTGCGTACTACTAAAAGCATGCCAGCCTCGAAATCATCATGTAGGCATTGCTGTTGATCCTCAACTTGGCAAGTTGCGTGATGCTTCGTTCGCGCTCACTCTACATGTGTCTTTACCGCGCAGAAGGGACACGTGAGTACGTACCCTACTGTGTTGTATTGTTTTCTTTTTATGTTGGTCCTACCGTAGATTAATTCCGGGGAGTCTCGGTTCGTGGATACTGGATATTAGGCAAACCTAGTGTCCACAGACAGGCAACCTGGCTCATAGATAGCCAAATCTGATTCACAAGGAGGTAAACATGATTCGTAGATAGCCAAACCCGATTCAGACCTGAGCAAAACTAATTCGTAGAGAGGCAAACCCGATTGGTAGTAGTCAAGCAAACCTGATTTATGGATAGACAAACCTGGTTCATGTTTGGACAAACTTGAGTTGTACAACTGGCATATATACATGATAGGCAAACATGAGTCATGGATGGGAAAATATAATGCTAATATACTAAATCCTGAGTCATAGATACGTAATCAATCGACGTGAGTCAACGAGGCAAGAAAGTACTGAACCTTTCTGGCAATGAACAAATGCAAGGCACGTACCGTAGGGGAGGGGGGTGTACTCATATCATGCATGGCCGTAGTCGTATGACCATAGACTCTTCAATGCCGGGACGGATGACGTCGAGTTTTCACCGACCAGACAGGCCTTGCGTACACCAAGCGCGAAGTGCGGGGGGGGGGGGGGGAGAGCCTGCTATGTGAAGCCGGAGCTGAGTTGCGACTAAGCGGGGAACAGGAGAGAGAAGGGCGAAGATTTCAGATGGGATGGAAAACTAAAGCCTGATAAATATCGTATGTTTACGAGTATAGATATTCAAATATACCTTGTTAGCCTTGTTATCACAGTTAATCAAACAAATCTGATTCATAGATACGCAGCCAAAGCTGATTGATAGATAATGTAATCTGATTCGCCCCCCCGCCGCCCACCCCCCCCCCCCCCGATTTCAACGGTGTCCCGCTGTCAATGGTCTCCACGGCGCTCACTTCCTTTCTTCCTTCCTCTCCGGCCTGAACCACACCCCTCCAGAGCCAGGCGAAGAAATCGAAGACATATTAAGCTCCCTTCGGGGCTAAAAAGTGTAAATGCCACGGCATACTACATAATATCTGGTACTTTTCTCTTCGTGCCTGGTATTCTTTGTGTGTGTCGTGTGTGTGGCGTGTATTCAATGCGTAATGCGTTGGCATACATGCGTTCTATATGACGGGGACCCGAAGCCGAGAAAATGCCGTGGGGGGCGTAGTGGGTGTGGTTGTGATGTTAATATGTGCTGGACATTGGGGGTTTCGATGTTTGGAGGGCGTGTTTGAGTGTACTGATACCTTTCTTGAAGGACGTGCGTGCGCCGTGTTACTGTGACGAGCTCGTGACGGCAGAACGATGTTATCAGGGTCCGTGGTTATCGTTTTGGAGTGGGTGTATATGTACGCGTACACGTAAGAAGACGAACCTGTCGTTGGATGTAGTAAGTCCGTCCTGGGCATTACCCGGACGGCATCTTCGGTGGGAGAGGAGGCGTGAACACGGTGCGGCTGAGGGGTGTTCCCTTGGGGGCTGCAAAGTGGGCAGTGAGCATAGCGGGGTGGGTGTATTGGAGGCTTGTCTGCTCACGTATACACTACCTAATGCCCTCGGGTATGTATGTCTGTATATGTGTTGTTATTGTTTGCTGATGCGACTGTTCTGTGTGGTTCTGGCCTTGACGAAAGGAAGACACCACCCACCCGGTGTGTTTCCTGCCACGGAAGTGTGAAGCGATCATGCCATCGCCGTCCCCACCCGCTCGCCATGTGGCGAACCTTGGTGGCGTCACACTTTCTGTGTTGCTGTAATTACCTGCCCCCCCCTTCCCCCCTCCTTGTAATTATTTTCCCCCCCCCCCCCCTTCCCCCCCCTCCTGGTAAATGTCTCCTTCCCCCCCCCCTTGAATACTCAGGGCGTTATTGTGCGGCAGTGTGTCTTGTAGATGTGTTGTTCCGGACGTACTACGCCACTTTACCCTTAGCCGTGTCGGAGGGCCTTTGCCGCTCTGCTTTGAAGCGCGAATCGAGATTGCATGTAATGGCTGCATCAAATTGACGCGCTCTGGGTGCAACGATTTTTCTTTCGCTAGCTTCTTCTGTTGTTATGAAGTGGCGGCGGTGTAATTGAACTGAGCTCGAGTGTACAAGGGCCCTTGGATTGATGGTGATTGTTAATAACAGTGTCGATGAGCTCTGTTGACGAGTGGATTTTGCGAGTGAGTGGGTTCAGCTATTCTTGAATAGCTCTATGTAGTTAACCCTGGCGTGCCAGAGTCTTTTGTAAGTTGCTGGGGTTGGGGAAGGTATCTGTTGGGACATCTGCAGTATAAACATGACTCATAGTGCTATATATTGGGTTTTGCAGTGTATTGTAAAGGCGGTTTTCCCAGTTGTGAAGTGGCTTCCAGTCTCGTAGTAGAAAACATCTACAGGGTAATTATGGTGCCGCTTGAATATAAGAGGGGAGCTGTTTTCATCGGTTCTGAATTTGAAGCTTTTTTCTTGTTATGTATTTTGGTTTGTACGCGACCAGTCATACGGAGGACATATACTATGCGCTTATAAGGTATTTGCGGGGGAGGAGGGAGTTGATAGTGTGAGGTACTACTGTAGCTCCCTATCGGTTCTTATCTGTTTTTTTTCATGTTCTCTTTGTCGTTGTACTTTTTGGTCGACGAGCCAACACTATTGAACAGTCAAACGCGTTTAATGTATGTAAACAAGGTTTTTTTGTTTTTAGGCGGACGAGTCAGCAGAGGTGCGCTCCGGTGAGGTGCTCTCCGGTCGCGCCAAGGCTGCCTGGATAAGAAATAATAATGTGAACAAGGTAATGACCATGAAGCGAACATTAGCTGTGGAAAAACGGTAGTACTGCCGTCACAAGACGCTTCTTCCTGTGCTGCTGTCCACGGCAACAACGCTGTTTGATATTCGTTCTCTTCCTCGCCATACTTTGCAAAACCGACACACACCAGATACCGCAGGCAAGCGAGCAGCACCGGCAAGGAAGTTATCATATTGACGGAAACTCTGTGTCCTGTTGCCGCCGGTAGTGATCCAACCATCGGTAGGCCATATTACGACGATTCAACCGCCGATACGATATGATCCAGCCACCGATCGATACAAGAACACCTAACCTGTAGAAAGGGTTCTAGAAACTCCGTTTCGACTCCGGCATGGTCATGGAGTACAACACACCGCGACGACAACGCCCCAACAAAGCAGGCTGTCCGAGAAGGATGGACAGGCCCTTGAGAATGGGACCCTTTCAGGTGTGTACCTCCTCCGAATGGGACCCTTTCAGGTGTGTACCTCCTCCGTAAAAACTCCATCCTCCAGCAAGAAAAAAGGCCAAGAAAAGACATCTGGGGGCTTCAAAATTTCCAAGCCCAGACTGTGCTTTGGTTAGACCTTGGCTGTAGCCACTGAGCTAGAAGTCGGTCAACGGACTGAAGTGTACTGCTGTTCCTGTAGATAAACACCATAACCACTTGGATATTAGGCAGTCGAAGGGTGATGGAGGGGGTGGCATACTTGTTACTGGTCTAGCAGACCCGCCCCTCTCCTTCTTAACGGTACATCTTTATCTTATCTTCGCGCTTGTCGTCGTGGCCAGCTACATCTACGGCAAGGGCGGCTGGTCCACTACCAGATACCGAAATACGCGACGCGTTCCACCGGCACCCAGGCGAACGACAGGGGCATATTTTCTCACCCAGAAACCAATGCCACGCTGCCGCCGCCGTCGCCAACACCGGCCACCGATTCTATTCCCACCCCCGCTCTCACTCACTCGCATTCCCGCTCCCACCCCGACTTGCACTCACTCCCATTCCAACCCCCACTCGCACTCACACTCACACTCGCACTCCCATTCCCATTCCCGTTCCCACTTTCTGTCCATCCCTCACTGGCCGCCCCCCCCCCGCAAACTGCGATTTCGTGAAGGGGACCTGAACCTGCCACAAAGAAGAAAGAGGTACCGGGACACCAGTAGTGAGGAGAAGGAGGAAGCAGATGCACAGGTGTGCCCTTGTGGCAAAGCAACAGAGAGCAGAGTGGGAGAATGTGCAATGTACAAGGAGGAAACGAGATGTGTTAGAGGAGGAGACGAGGAGAATAGACGATTGTGACATGGAGAAGTTTGGTACACTAAAATATGACGAATAAATTATCACCACCCAGGCAATAGATGGTGGCCACAGACGGCGATAAGATAAGCAAAATACACCTATCTCATATTACATACCAGGTATGGACAACAACACATAATTAGCGCCCAAATGTTGGAGGCGTCTCTACTGGGAATAGGAACGGTGCTCCATCTCGAAAGAGACACGCGGTCAATGGTCTCGACTATTAATGTTAATGAGGCAAGCAACAAACTAAATGAGTATGCCCCCCCCCACTTCCTGATCGGCTCCAGCCCAATGCATGCCATCAAAGCCGGCGCATGGAAAGGCTGTATTGATACGTTCATCGTCCATCATCACGTTCGATGTAAACGTAATAAATAGGAGGTGTGTCTGCCATTGTTACTTCCTCGCAGCCGGCTTCTTCTTCTTCTTTTTGTTCTTCTCCTGCTGAGTATGATTTTCTCTTTTCTCTCCCGGCCGCTTCTCCTGGTACTCTCTCCCTGCCCCCTCCTGCGCTGTTTGCCCGCCCCTTTGGTCCCCTTTCCGCCCCGCCAAGACGAGCATGAGCCAATGAATCAGTGACCACGGAAATGGTATCTCACTATTAATTTATAGGATGAAGAATCAAGTACGGACGTCACAACAGGGCAACACTTGTTGCTAATTGCTGTGCTGTCGCTACATCGTATCAAATGGTTGGGCATATTGGGCATGAGACGTGCCAGAAGAAAACAGAACTAACGAAAGAACGACATTTATTTATTTCCTGCAGAGGATCCATGGTAGTTTTTGGGAGCCTGTCCTGCGACCGGTGACCACGCACTGCAGATTTTTAAACAACAACAACAACAACAGTGATACTCATACGCATACCACTTCTCGTATTATACGTATCATAGGGACGTATACGAGTGCTTGTACCAGCCAGGTACGGTATGTACCAGGTGCAGGGTGAGTGTGCGCGACTTCGCGACTTCCGACTTCCTTTGCTTGTGTTAACCCTTTAGTACCGCAGTCCCGATTAGGGGACACACCAGTCTAATTCCAAGTCATTTGTCCCCAAAACTGGACTGCGGTACTAAAAGTCTAACTTTTGTGCGGCGGAACTCCAGCTGGATGTGCCGTTTCGGGACAACCACGATCGAAAAAGGTCCGCATCCCGCATTAACCCTCCTCGCAAGATCAACTTTATCCAGCTGCCTGCCGCGTACTACGCGCCCTCCCGCCACACGATGAAGCAGGAGGACAGGCGGACGCAGGTCGTAAACACCAGCAACAGCAGGTAGGCCATATCTCATCGAGAGGATAATCGGAGGAGGGAGAGTAGAGTGTCCGGCTGCGCTCTGAATCTCATGTCTCGGCTTTTTGGTGGCTTTTCGCTTTTTGTGGCAATTTCTTGCGCGATTTCACGGCTTTTTTCTTCAAGCTCGAACTCTCACATTCGTATCTGTTCAGCGAAAGGGACTCGCACACCGCCTGCAGCGTTCATACAGCAGTAGTAGTAATAGCTTCATCGACAGGTGCCCGTAGGGTAGATCCAAAGGGCATGATAGCCACGCAATTCCGAAATCCTGCCATCCTCCGCCCCATGACGCGTATCCTTGGAACAAGGTTGAAGTTGTTGCGGCCTCGGCATAAATGTGTACAGCAGTAAACGATGGGCCGTCAATAGATTTCCTTCTATTAATAGTCTTGGTATTGCTGCGATTGATGTGCGATTGATGTATCAAGTATCCTCTGCTTCTCAGTTTGATGCCAGAACATACGGTGCGCACGTTACCATTCTAGGTGTTTTCCTGTGCGGACAGCAATGCCGATATGGCTGACAGCTACAACAGCCGTAATGACAAGCCATCGATAGAGGAGAAATAATAAGGACATTTTCTATAGGTGATGCGGACCTTCCGGCTTTTCCATCCTGATCCCAGCCGCATGATCCATTCGGATATTATCCCATTTGGTACTTGCTCCCATCCACAAGGTGCAGAGCCGCCGGAGGCCCACCATCTACCCTGATCCCACCCACAGGCACCCCACCGGGCCACCCTGATCCATGTAGGCAGCAGCGGTCGTTCACAGCCCAAAAGGCAAAAAAAAAAAAAAAGGAAAAAACTAAGACCCAAAACGAAAAAGGAAACGAACTCGCATACCTGGTATTTATAGCTGGTTTCGAACCCCGAAGCGATAACAGCAACGTGTCGGTAGGTATAGGCCGCGGCATGTCAATCTTTCGATTGTCGCCCCTCCGACCACCACCCGTGTATTTCAGCTAATGTATAGTCAAGTACAGCAGTCGTGACTGGGAACCATAGATTTTTCCTGGAATCAGGTTGCTCTATAACCGGCGTCCCCGGTGGCTTGGTAGGTGGTCCGCTTGCCTATCAAGATCAATTTCGTGGGTTCAAGTCTCACCGAGTGCATGCTCGTAGGGACTTTATCTATCTTGCATAAAGATTGATGAGCGGAAAGCGCGAAAGCGTGAGTTAGCTACATTCGATGAAAATCAACGAGCAGTGGGAATGCTGAACCCTATGCGCGACAAAAAAATATAAAGGCCCGTACCGGGGGGGGAGAAGGGACAACACCTGTGACCACGGCTTGTCCAGAAGATCGCCGAGGACAAAACCTCCTACGAGTTAGGCTGGAAAGTAAAAGTGATTAAAAAAAAAGAAGTTGTTAATACAAGCTCAATGACATCCCCTTTTGCAGGGGTATCTCTTCGAGGAAGAAAGAGCACGTTCGACTGCTGTAGACTGCTATTAACATTAATGACTGTACGCGTGCACTTCGTACGCACAGATTCTTGTACTATAGAACAAGCTGCCGACTTAAAAGCCAACTAATTGTGGCAGACAGGGTAGCAAGGTACCAGGCGGGTCAGCAGGGAGACCCTGGCTGTGCTACTCGTAACATAAACTGCTGCCGATACCTGGAGCATGCCTTGTGCTTTGTTTGGTTTGCCTGCTATTTTTCCCTTGGTTCTTAGTCTTACTCTGTTGACGACAAGTGGTGGTGTTTTCTTTTTTTTTTCTTTTTTTTTCTTGCTCATTCTTTTCAAGTGTCTGCCAGACCCCCTGCGGGGGAGGTACGATGGTTTGTTGCTATATATACATATACCAGGTATATATTTGTTTATTTGTTTCTTTTTTCTTGTCTCTTTTCTCTTTCGAATTGTCTTTGTTTTTGTTTTTTTTTCTCTTTGTTTCGTTTTAGTTTCTCTAGGTCATGGAATGGGTATGTCGTGCCTGTCGTACGCAGTATGATGACATGGCATTGCGTATACGTGGCAACGTAGTATCTCTGTGGCGTAGCTTTGTGACCACAGAACTTGTATCTCTCTGGGATTGAAGAATCGGCACGGACACTGGTTGTGCTGGATGTCGACGGGTAGAAAGAACGGTTTAATGAAGAAAACAACAACAACAGCAATTGATTGATTCTCATTATTGTTACTCGTTTTGTAGGTATATTGTAGTGTACTGTTATCACTCTGGACGGAAATGTACGGACCGTTTGGTTGTCTTATATCCATGCACCAACGGTTCTTACACTTCCATCGTCAGTGGTATCACTATTTGAGTAAAAAGTAAGACGCTTTTTTATCTGCTGAGAGCGACTATCATGCCGGTATGGTATTTACTATAGACAGGGGAAAAAATGCTGAATTCTTCCGGCCGCAGAAATCAAGCCACGCACCCTAGTGGGAAGGGGGGAGGATCTCCCGCTATGTGACCCCGCATTCGAGTTGCCGCTGGGAGGGATCGGGAGAGTAGAGCGAGGATAATACACGGGATAGGAAAAGGATCAGTATCAACCCCTCTCGGGGCTAAAGCCGACAAAGAAACAGTGAGTGTGATCCACCGTACAACACGCATGACAACACTCTCCCTGGGAGGAGTTTCCGAGCCGTATTTCTGCAGAGCAGGGGGGGGGGGGGGGCGTACAGCGACAGTGGTGGCTTCGGAAAGGTCTCGACGAGATTCTTTCACGGACTCAATCGCTCGGCGTTTTCACCTTTCCCATTGCCGAGCAAACTAGCTCCGAAATTCGTCCGACGGGGTGTGTTATCATGCGCGTTATACCGTACGTATATGCGGTATTCAAGCGTCTAGAATAAGAGCAGCGTGTTATGCAGCAACACGATGGCATGGCAATGCGTTGTCTAATCGGCTTGCGAGTACTGCACTGCGATGTACTATCTCTGTGTCGTAGTTTGTGACCACAGAGGTTGTATAGGGAGGAGAATCAGCACGAGTAAAAGAATGGTTTGACCCTTCTAGTACTGCAGTCTCGTTTTGGGGACAAACTACTTAGTATTTGTGAGGTTAGTCTCCGAAACGGGACTGCAGTCCTAAAACGGTCAATGTGAAGAAGACGCGCAAGAACACGAAAATAGATTATCATGCACCGCGCGCGTATCTTACGTACCGGTACCAGGTGCAGCTCTTTACGTTGATTGCAGTTCGGACACATCTCCTACCCCGAGCAACCCCATCTGCCTCCTG
Organism: Macrocystis pyrifera; assembly: GCA_031763025.1. Classification (NCBI taxonomy): domain Eukaryota; class Phaeophyceae; order Laminariales; family Laminariaceae; genus Macrocystis; species Macrocystis pyrifera. Next base: position 700,563 of record JASSKH010000026.1, read on the forward strand.
TGGCCGATGCCATAATCATCATTCGTCATTCAGTTTCGACGTTTTTTTTCCTCTAGAGACCCAAAGGCTGCATGTACATATACTCTCGCGTTCACATGTTCCCGATCGAATCGGTCAACCACGCAAGCGACCAACTTTGGAGGTATCTCACTGACGGGTGGTTATGACACATTTGCTATTTCAGGCGACAACAACGACTGGGAAGGGCTTTTCGAGGCGCACGTCGATGGGATGCGAAGGGTGGCATATTATGACGGTGCTCGGCCCTTCTGGTTTGGGATCAACGGGGCGCTACGGGTTTCCTGCACGTAAACTACACGTGTGTGAGACTCTTGCACAGCCATGATACGACAAAGCAGGCGATAGGTGCAAGCCGGGCGGTAACACGGCGAGGATGCTTTTGACGAGCAGCGTTGCGGGCGAGACAAGCCCATTTTGGAGTTACCGTCTGCGAGAACAAAGGTGGCGTCGAATCCAAGAGCACCACGCACGGTTGGATGCGGCAGCTACTTGACTGGTGAGTCTCACGGGTCAATTCTATCACGCACCGGAGTTTGTCTGGGCTGCGATGCTAGTGAACCTTATGCGCCGAAATAGGGGTGGATGTTGATATATCCCGTGCCTCGCCTCGCCAAGGGCGAGTACCGTCACATAAAAACTCCATGTATTCACCCGTTTGGCTTGATTGCTGAAGTATAGTGACCTACAAAACGACAAGTATGTGCGGTCTCATCAAACTTGTCTATTCATAGTAATATGTAGTAATAGGAAGAGCGGCAGCGACAGTATTCATACTGATAGTACAATATTTATCGTGCTGCGCGCCTGTGGTCCAACGAAGATAATCTATCTCTCTCCGTTGCACTCCGGGCACATCTCCTACCCCGCAGCATCCTTCCACATGTTCCTTCGTGTGGCCGGCGCTGTAGTCGTCACAAGGTTTCGACATGCTTTGTCTCTCAAGCCTCAGGGCCATTCTTAACCAACGAAAGTTCGTGATTTTTTTTGTCATGAGCCGTGATTTGAAAAAAGAACACGGTTCATGACGCCATTTGTTTCACGAGCTTTTCCGTGACAAAACAAAATCACAATTCGTGACTTTTTGTCGTGTCACGAAACACGCCTGATCAAAGCACTACCTAACCCACGCGGACCAATGGTATCCGAAGGCCGGTATAGGGGTATGGCAGACTCTGCTTCGTACGCCGCTTGTAGACAACGGACGGCTACCGAAAGACACCGCTGAGCGCGCGCTAACGAGTACGTTGTGGCCTCGAAAATTCGAGGAGGAGGAACCACAGCTCGAAGAAAAAAGCGAAAATGATCGGAGAATGTCACAGGCCAGGCCGGGCAGACTGCCTGTGGGATTGGAATCTCGCGGACCGGGCTTGGTCGATGGTGAGTGAGATTCGGATCTCGCTGGCAGGTCAGACTTCGGCTCGTGATTCGACTGTATCACGGGTCGGGCCAATTGCGCGGTCGGCCTGACCCGGCCTGGCCATGCCCCACTCGCGAGAGTTGGCTCGACCCGCAAAAACTGTTGTATTTGAAATGTCGGAATTTGTATACACTTTGAAAACATGACGAAACGTGACGTTTTTTTCTGTTTTTTCCGTTAGAACTGAAATTTCACGGATCGTGATATTTTGTCATGCCAAAAAAGTCACGAATCGTGATGTTGTTTTTGGTTCGTTAGGAATGACCCTCAAAGGGAAAAAGACAAGTAGTACAGTAGTAGTAGGTTGTCCAGCAGGTTATCCAGTAGGGTTACTATTAGTAGTAATAGTAGGTTATCCAGTAGGTTGCTCAGTCGGTTTCTGGGTTACTACTGTAGTGATAGTAGGTTCGTGGGAGTCATGCCTCGTCCAACCTGCACGTATCCGGAGATCATCGTAAGGATCTCCCAGGTAGGTATCACCAGTTCATCTGGTCACAACATCTTCGTCTCTTATCGTGCTTTAGTGGCATCATATCTCCTATGATCTCATCAGTAAGTTCTCGATACGATCCATTGTCGATGGAGGTCTCACAATGATACCGGGGGTGTTTGTGCTCGCCCCTCGTGACACTTTGTTATCTGCCGACCTTGTATTAGTATTACAGTTAGAAACACTACTACTGTATACTTGGTATAAAACAGGCTACTAATACCATACAAGCACGTTTCGGGACAACGCACTGGGACTCAGATTTGGACTATCTATGCAGTTGTTGTGTACAACATGTATTCATATGTACGAGTCAGGTTTCCAGCTTCACAACATTCTCTCACCGCAGCATTGTCACATTTTTGGTCCTTCGACAATGAGCAGATGACGTTATGTGAAGACTTGAGGAGCTCAATATTATTACTTAGTAAGTCACCCAATTTGTTTTTTTTTCAAAGCTTGAGGTGCACAAACAACCCATAGAACAATCCCAAAACCTATACTGTATACACATCACGAAACGTAAATCAAGACACCACAGTAAAGGAATTCAAACGATGTTGGGTTAAGGAGCTCGGCCAGTCAGACATTTTTTGGCTAAGAAGTGCTCTCCCTGTTGAAGTATATACCTGGTATATATTTTATGTCGTATTATTAGTAATTGAAGAGTCAGAGTTCGACCGACCATTGCTAAGAAGATTCTTGATGGGAGTTATTAAAACACGTATTTATCCCCTTACAGGGTATGCCCATAAAGGCAGGTCCCGTTTTGAGCTATTAATAGCGCTGGGGGTGCTGGGTGCCTTTGCCAAACAGGCCGCCTTCAAAATTTCACAGTACTGTTTATTGGTGATAAAATTACTTTGACATGGGAACACTTTGACAAGCTCGAGAGAACCCCGAATATGTCCAGCGAATATACTCAACCTGATTGGAGTGACAAGAAATACTTGGATATACCTGGTATTGAATACATTGAGTTCCCAACACCTGCATTCATCGTAAAGTTCGGGCTCCAGGGATTGGCGATCATGGAGCTTTCTAGGGAGGGGGGGGGGGCGAGGTTCACAGTCTGTACAGATATATATATATATATGTATACAAGGCGCTTCGCTCCGCGGGCGGCCTACGCCGCCCGCTACGCTCGCTCAGGAAGGAAACATCAAATTATGCGAAGCGGACAGAGGTCCATGATTGAATATTGTTAGTTTATGACCCCTGTAGTTAGCTGCAAACTGGCGACTTGATAATGCCAAGAGTCCAGCCGCCATGCTTCATTCGGGAGAAAACAGCTCGGACGCCACATATGCTTCGCGTCGCGGGCGGTTTTCCGCTACGCTCGCTCACACGTCGTACATACGTACATACCCCGGGTAGGGTACTTATTTTCTTCTTTCGATATGCTCTATGTCTGTGTACTCGTCGTATGTACGAAAGATAAAGCACAGAACGGCACAGCAACACAGCAAAAACAATGAAAATGAAACCGAAAAATTCTAAAAAAAAAAAAAACCCCTCCCCTTTCGTGTAATAATTTACTACTTGAGTGGAACACCTTACACCAGTCAAAAAAAGAAAAAAATGAAAAACAGAAAAAATCTTATAGCAGAGCTTCTCTCTCAGCCTCGAACGCCGCCCGCCCCTCTCGCGATCATCTCGCCACCGATTCAGTCCGGGTAAAGCTTCCCTCCCTCTCTTCCACAGTGAGCCCCGTCGCCCGCCTTGCGTGAAGCCCGGTGCTCACCGTGGACCTCGACGCAAGCTCGACAATGTTGGTGCTCATTCGGGGTACCTCCCTCTTGTGACTCTCATCCCGGTCGCAAAAATAATCACCGCTTGAATATTATTTTACAATCCCGAACGGACCTTAAATATTCGTACGTACTCTATCCAAAATCACAAATGGAGGCCAGACAGAGCCTATTGATGCATCCCTCGTGTCTCGAGGCACACGCGACGCCTAGGCACGAAAGCGGCGACCGCGCTCCTTGCAACTCCCCCTCTACTCACCAGCATCCGCTGACACCCGCGACGGTGCCGGGTTCGCCCGCGCAACCGTGCTCGGAGTACACGCACGCACACGAAACGAAAGAAGAAAAAAGGAAAGAAGGACTGAAAGTACGACGAGAAATAAATGGAGAAAACAAAGACTCGCTGGAACGGTCCGGCAAGTAATAAACGGAGGCGATTCCCAAGTGGGAGCTCTGAGAGGCCAGGGATGTACCAACCGAGCACGCTCAGAGATTGAGATATCTATAAGTATATCTATATATATATATATCTTGTGAACAGGTCAAGATAGCTCGAAGGCCCGTTTTCTACCACACTGTACAGGGTTTAGGGGAGGGGATACCATAACAACACGCATCCGCATCGTGTCGCCAAAACTGGGCCTTCGACCTATATTTACCTACTATCGAGATGTTTCTACACCTCATGACAACAGGTATACGTAAACCCCCCCCCCAAAAGCTCCATGGTCATCAAGCCCTGGAGTACTGCAGTAGCTTCTCGTCGTCGCTTTAATTCGTTTAGAGTTTGGGATTAATGAGGTCTGCTGCTGCGATCAGCCGGAGGCTCTCACCGAGGGTTACAACCCTGCGTTGATTGGATGGCAATCAACGCGGCACGTCGTCGCAGAGAGTAGTTACTCCGGTACAAACCAACAAACAAACCAAGAACCGATGTCGTTGTCGACGCATCTGGCGCACAACGATAAGCGGGGGGGATGGTCTGTTTTTCCTGACCGTATCTTTCTTTCTCGTGCTCATTTTAGGCCGCCGAGGATGCCAGTGTCCTTGACTTGCTACTTGTGTACTTTCCAGCAGGCTTTCTCCCCCTCCGGGGATCCTCTTCCTGCATCCCCGGTTTTGGATCGAGAGTATTGCAATAACACTTCGTCGTCGCTTCAATTCCTATACCGAAGTATACAGTAGTTTGGGATTATCGAGGTATCTCTGCTACGGCCTGAGATCGCACCCATACTCGCACAGATTCCTCGTGATTGTTGTCTCTTTACCTTCCCTCAGTACCCTACGTAGTTAAATGGTCTATTGACACCCTTGCCCGCGGATTTCTTGTTGTCGCTGTTATACCCAAACCTCTACAGTGTCCTTGACTTGCTACTTGTGTACTTTCCAGCAGGCTTTCTCCCCCTCCGGGGATCCTCTTCCTGCATCCCCGGTTTTGGATCGAGAGTATTGCAATAACACTTCGTCGTCGCTTCAATTCCTATACCGAAGTATACAGTAGTTTGGGATTATCGAGGTATCTCTGCTACGGCCTGAGATCGCACCCATACTCGCACAGATTCCTCGTGATTGTTGTCTCTTTACCTTCCCTCAGTACCCTACGTAGTTAAATGGTCTATTGACACCCTTGCCCGCGGATTTCTTGTTGTCGCTGTTATACCCAAACCTCTACCTTGGCCTGTGGTGGATTCGGCTTCGATTGTCCCGCGGGAACGCTGTGTATGAACTTGCACACTGCTCGGACAATTGCATGGCGTCCGCCTTTATGAACGCAACCTTTAACCCCCGCCGAGCCCTCAGACCCTGTTGCCCCTGCGTATTTGCGTGCGACGGTTACAGGCTTCAACCCCACGTACTCCGTAGGAACGTCCAGGGCCGTAGCGTCCATGTTTTGAGTCGCCGCCCCCCTCGCATATAGCTACTACGCTACCACTGGTAATACTACCACTACTATTAATATTATTACTATTACTACTACACTACTACTACTACTACTACTACTACTACTACTACTACTGCTGCTGCTACTACTACTACTACTACTACTACTACTACAGTAATACTACAGTAGTTCTACTCTGTACTACTATTTCTGTTACTACTTGTTATACTGCTGTATACCGCTGTTATGGTTGTTGCTCTGCGACTGACTTTAAAGTCCAGCAGATTTCGCACGCCTGTATGCGGGAGAAGGCCCAAAGCAACTAAAGGCTGCGACTGCTTGTTGCCGTTGCTACGACTGCTGCTGCTGCTGTGCGGTCTAAAGTATCGCGGCCCCCTTCCCCCATCCATCAGAGGTACAGACATTTTTCTCGGTGCAAGCTGTTCGTTCAAAAGTCCCAAACACTTTGATTGGCCTACGCTTCCGCGATTTGTAACGCCACTACTTACGAAAAGACACAAGAACAACAACCGTATACGATAATAATCGTATACAATCATACATCTGCAAGGGCGGCAAACGATGCTACTGCTGTAGACCGCGGTTTGACGCGTTGACTGGTCGTTCCTGACCGCTCCCTACTCTAAAACTACAATAAAACAACCTTGACGTTCCCGGAAAGACCGGTATCTATATGTACGAGGTCGGTCGCTGCGCTGCTGTTGTTGGGTATCGTATCCAGAGTTTCGATGTTTCGATATATCGTATCGAACGTGTTTTGACCTCCATCCCCTGGGATCCCTTTTCGTATATTATTTTATGCAGATACAGTATTGAAATACGATTGTACATATCAAGTATCGAAATCAATATCGAAATCGTATCGAGTAGTTTTTGTGCCTATCGTTATCTCGATTCTCGTACGATATCCAACACTATCATACTGTATGTGACAACCTTTAGTCAAACACCGATATACCCCCACCACAGCATACCAACATCAGTGCCACAGCATCCCTTCGTTTCCACGTATCGAAAGAAGACCGCAGCCAAACCCGACCCCCGTGTATCCAGAAGCTAGCCGCCTCACCATCCACGTCCTACGGTTCTCTCGAGGATTCCAGTCACTGCTTGCTGAGCCGTGGTTCTCATCCGAACACAAGCGCTGGTGTCGTCGGTGACTACAAGGTCTTTGTGTACGAGACTGCTGGGCTGAATACCTAGTAGGTGTTTTGATTGTCAACAAGCCAACAACAAGCAGGGGTGGGCGGAAGATACCGACGCTCTGTATAGTGATCAAGGACGGGACTCCGCCACTTCGCCCGACTTCCTCTTCGCTAGCCCTTCGCCGCCTGTCGGCGCCGACATACAGGTGACAGAAAAATCGCCTTGAGGAACTCGGTTCGATAGGGGCTGCAGAGCAGTTTGTTCGGCGTGGAAGACAAAGCAGAACCAACGCCTCTCAACCACAGCAGTAGATGCGACGTACAGCAGTCGTGGTACGATAGATACGCCGCCGGGCCGCCCTGTCGTCGTGTAATATCGTCCTGTTTCAGAATCGGTCGTTTTAGGCTGGTTGTCTGTTCCCTCATCCATGTGTGACGCTCGATCTGTTTTCTGCTCTCCGGTACTGTTTACCTGGTATACCTTTACGACATACTAGTACCGGGTACAGTAGTACACAGAGCAAGACACAAGCATAACCTGAACTGGCTCGCTGTACCACTGTTGTAGACTCATGCCACCAGACAGAGGGAGAGCTGATGCGGCATTTTATGTCCGTGAACGCCTACAAGTCTGCCGGGACACAGAAGTGGTAGTAGTAGTGTAGTGCTTAGACAGTGTACGTATTGGAGGTGTCACTGGTGTTGTGGGTCTGCCTCGAACCAACTATCGAGTGTCTGATTCTATACGAAGGAGCATTACGACTCGTATTATATAATGTGTCCGAAGTGCACCCTAGCGCAAGGGGATATGATACATGTCACCCATCTGGTCGGGAATATAAGGAACAATTAGTATTCATATTAATGTCTAAACGGTCCTTATGTTCCGCCCACAGTGGTGATGTTAGATGTACGACACGTGCGCAGCATATATACTGGTACCAGTATCATGGTACGATGAAAATTGTGCCGCTGCCCGCTCTCTCCAGACAGTGTCGATAGGACCGTATTTCTCGTGTTTCGCCCGCTACAGTATGCCGGTACCGTTTAACACTAAAAAGAACACACCCCGGTGGTAACAGTTTGACCTTTATACTTTATATACATTATCACCGCGTGTGCTGTTGTGAGGGGTGTGCTATCTGACGCATCCCGGTGATAAGCAACATGGACGGGAGCCCCGCAGCTGGGGTGTGTGGGAATGGCGGGGGGGGTGATAACGAGGGGGTGTGATAACGGTAGTCATGATTGCTAAGGAGCGTTAGTAGACCTCGGCCAGACTTTGGATGGCGTGACAACAAGAGGGTGTGGTAGCAAAAGGGGTTGACAACAAAGGGCTTGAGACCGGCAGCTTGGGGCGGGGGGGCGTACTCAGTTGTTACTTGCCTCGGCCGTTTGACCCTTGACCACTCATTGATTTCTAGACGGAGCACCGTTCCTACTCCTAATAGGGACACCTCCAACATTTCGGTGCTCATTACGTTGTTTCGGTATGATACACAGGAATTTATCTGACGATCTTATTCCCTACCTGTTTGGCCACCTGTGGCCACCCTCTGTCTCCTAGGATAGCGATCGTTTTCTCGCTGCTATCGAGTGTACCAAACTCCTCCGTGTCACTTTCGTCTATATCCCTCATTCCCTCTTCTAATACATCCCGTTTCTCCTTGTACATTTCACATTTTCCTACCGTGTGAGTTCTACTCTCTATTGCTTTTCCACACGGGCACATCTGTGCATCTGCTTCCTCGTTCTCCCGGCAATTGTTTTTTGCCGCAGACGAAAAACCTGTTGGGCATGTAAAAACCTGACGAGCATGTCCTTGCCGCCGGAGACGGGAAACATAATTGAGGCAGCTTTTTTTTCTCGCTGTCGTTGAAGACGATGTTGTTTCACGTCACGTGTCTAAAGACACTTTGTCAAGTGGTTTTTGGGCATGTATTCACGCAATTATCGGGTTTGTTTGCCTCCAGCGGCCATCCGGGGGCCCCTATTGGCGGGCTCCACGCCTGCGGCGCATGAGCGCAACACGCCTTCCAGCTCACGTTGCGCTTCACGGAACAGACGCCGGAGCCCTGAATACCGTACGCCCTGGTTGCAGATGCCACCGCAGGAATTCAAGGGTGCAAAAACCCCGGAAGATTCTGCCGCCGAGCCCCTTGCCCCGGCTGAAAACTACCGGCTGCCACTATCATATGAAACCTTTGTTTCCAGCCGATGTCCCGAACACCAATACCTGGTACACCGTAGCATTGCGCACTGGTTTGCTTTCGAGATATTGCTAAAATGGCACGCGACAAATTCCGTGATTGGCCACGAACCTACCACTGGCGCCGGTGGTTGGGGCTTAGAGCACAGCAGGAGGGGTAGTAGTACAAGTGTTTTGGGTGAATGGTATCCTCCAGGTGGTGAGATAATTTTTGGAGTTTGCTGCTGCTTTCAGACGCACCTCCGCGGGGGGTGTGGTATTCAACGCACCCCCGGGTGGTATATAGTGACGATGGAATATTAATAGTGGACCAAACAATGTATCACGGGTGTGGTATCTAACGGGGGGTGCTTTGTTCCGTGTTACCATGGTAGTGACTGATAGCATGAATAGTGCGTAAATGTTTCCATTCAGCTCTTGCCGCGCCTGGCGGAAACGTGATACCCGGTACACTGTTGAACGTTAGAGATTGGTCTTTCTCCGCCACACGCTGGAATTGTTCGTCGTGATTTGCAATGGAATCACCGGAGAACTAGGTATGCGCTGAATGTCTTTATGCGAAGGGACCACAAGCTGAGCTAACATACACCTCGTTTCTTCCGTCCTCTCGCTGCCTGTCGCTCGGTCAATCGCGCGAAATGTCAGCACAGCAGTATCACCATGCCTTACGATCGGCCACGCAGAACCCGCAACCTCGCGTACGCGGCTAGCAGGGCCGGCTACGCGCCGTCATTGGCCTACCGAGCGATGTCAGCGGGGGCTGCAGCGTTTGCAAGCACCATCTCCGAGAATGGGCCGGTGAGGAAGGATTGCCTTAATCGTTTTGTTGTGACAGCCCCAGCCGTTGTCCCCGAGGGGGGTGAAATACACCGTCGTACACGGTAGGTATGTGACACATCGATTTCGGGCTCGACGTCTCTCTCTCTTTGCTCCACATGTGTAGTGTCTACAATAGTATTGTTTATAGGAACCCCTTCTACCTGCGAAAAATGTTTCCATCGGATTATTGTTGTCCGGAGGTATTTGTGGGAGTGTGATTGGGGCGCCCGTGCCCACGTTTTGTGAGGGCAAACTACTTACTAGTAGAACGAATGTGGGGGGAAGATGCGTAATATAATAAGTATTGAGGCAAGAGCTCGTGGCGGGGAGCGTTTTCCCCCGGAGTGCTCACCGTGCGAGGTGTGAGAAGGCCTTGACTGATGTGTTGACCAGATAGACACCACCACACGCCATTGTTTTGTATTTTGTTACAGTCAGTACTGTGTTACCCCAGTATGTTTTCACGTTTGTCGTCATCGATGTGGAGCACTCACTTCAACGCAATTTATTCGCCAACAGCTGCAGGAAGAACGAGAAAAAAATATGGAAACCCAAAGAAGGAAGGCCACTAACAATGTTATGTTTGGCATGCGCTCGGTTAGAGAGCAGCACGTGATGGTGTAGATACACCACCGGAATACGCTCGTGGTGCATCAATCTCACACAGTGTATTACTCAAAAAACGACAGCTGTGAGATCGAGGAATTTGTCGAAACTATTCTTTGCAAGATGCGTGGGATACTTTGATCGCGCGGACTACGGGTTTTGAGGATATATCATGACACACTCTCCTTCTTCTTTTTTCTTTTTTTGTTTGCGTTTATCCCCCATTTCCACCAGAGGTTGTAACGAAGCACAAGTCAGACTGGTACCATACCGTTATCACACGGGTGATAAGATAACACCCCCCCGCGATGATGACTTTCCCAGCCCAAATTTCTCCAAAAACAAGGGGGGCGCGCGTGCGCACATTCCGGACGTACTACGCCACTTTACCCTTAGCCGTGTCGGAGGACCTTTGCCCCTCTGTTTTGAAGCGCGAATCGAGATTGCATGTAATGGCTGCATCAAATTGACGCGCTCTGGGTGCAACGATTTTTCTTTCGCTAGCTTCTTCTGTTGTTATGAAGTGGCGGCGGTGTAATTGAACTGAGCTCGAGTGTACAAGGGCCCTTGGATTGATGGTGATTGTTAATAACAGTGTCGATGAGCTCTGTTGACGAGTGGATTTTGCGAGTGAGTGGGTTCAGCTATTCTTGGATAGCTCTATGTAGTTAACCCTGGCGTGCCAGAGTCTTTTGTAAGTTGCTGGGGTTGGGGGAGGTATCTGTTGGGATATCTGCAGTATAAACATGACTCATAGCGCTATATATTGGGTTTTGCACTGTATTGTAAAGGCGGTTTTCCCAGTTGTGAAGTGGCTTCCAGTCTCGTGGTAGAAAACATCTACAGGGTAATTATGGTGCCGCTTGAATATATGAGGGGAGCTGTTTTCATCGGTTCTGAATTTGAAGCTTTTTTCTTGTTATGTATTTTGGTTTGTACGCGACCAGTCATACGGAGGACATACACTAAGCGCTGATAAGGTATTTGCGGGGGAGGAGGGAGTTGATAGTGTGAGGTACTACTGTAGCTCCCTATCGGTTCTTATCTGTTTTTTTTCATGTTCTCTTTGTCGTTGTACTTTTTGGTCGAGGAGCCAACACTATTGAACAGTCAAACGCGTTTAATGTATGTAAACAAGGTTTGTTTTTGTTTTTAGGCGGACGAGTCAGCAGAGGTGCGCTCCGGTGAGGTGCTCTCCGGTCGCGCCAAGGCTGCCTGGATAAGAAATAATAATGTGAACAAGGTAATGACCATGAAGCGAACATTAGCTGTGGAAAAACGGTAGTACTGCCGTCACAAGATGCTTCTTCCTGCGCTGCTGTCCACGGCAACAACGCTGTTTGATATTCGTTCTCTTCCTCGCCATACTTTGCAAAACCGACACACACCAGATACCGCAGGCAAGCGAGCAGCACCGGCAAGGAAGTTATCATATTGACGGAAACTCTGTGTCCTGTTGCCGCCGGTAGTGATCCAACCATCGGTAGGCCATATTACGACGATTCAACCGCCGATACGATATGATCCAGCCACCGATCGATACAAGAACACCTAACCTGTAGAAAGGGTTCTAGAAACTCCGTTTCGACTCCGGCATGGTCATGGAGTACAACACACCGCGACGACAACGCCCCAACAAAGCAGGCTATCCGAGAAGGATGGACAGGCCCTTGAGAATGGGACCCTTTCAGGTGCGTACCTCCTCCGAATGGGACCCTTTCAGGTGTGTACCTCCTCCGTAAAAATTCCATCCTCCAGCAAGAAAAAAGGCCAAGAAAAGACATCTGGGGGCTTCAAAAATTCTAAGCCCAGACTGTGCTTTGGTTAGACCTTCGCTGTAGCCACTGAGCTAGAAGTCGGTCAACGGACCGAAGTGTACTGCTGTTCCTGTAGATAAACACCATAACCACTTGGATATTAGGCAGTCGAAGGGTGATGGAGGGGGTGGCATACTTGTTACTGGTCTAGCAGACCCGCCCCTCTCCTTCTTAACGGTACATCTTTATCTTATCTTCGCGCTTGTCGTCGTGGCCAGCTACATCTACGGCAAGGGCGGCTGGTCCACTACCAGATACCGAAATACGGGACGCGTTCCACCGGCACCCAGGCGAACGACAGGGGCATATTTTCTCACGCCAGAAACCAATGCCACGCTGCCGCCGCCGTCGCCAACACCGGCCACCGATTCTATTCCCACCCCCGCTCTCACTCACTCGCATTCCCGCTCCCACCCCGACTTGCACTCACTCCCATTCCAACCCCCACTCGCACTCACACTCACACTCGCACTCCCATTCCCATTCCCGTTCCCACTTTCTGTCCATCCCTCACTGGCCGCCCCCCCCGCAAACTGCGATTTCGTGAAGGGGACCTGAACCTGCCAGAAAGAAGAAAGAGGTACCGGGACACCAGTAGTGAGGAGAAGGAGGAAGCAGATGCACAGGTGTGCCCTTGTGGCAAAGCAACAGAGAGTAGAACTCACAGAGTGGGAGAATGTGCAATGTACAAGGAGGAAACGAGATGTGTTAGAGGAGGAGACGAGGAGAATAGACGATTGTGACATGGAGAAGTTTGGTACACTAAAATATGACGAATAAATTATCACCACCCAGGCAATAGATGGTGGCCACAGACGGCGATCAGATAAGCAAAATACACCTATCCCATATTACATACCAGGTATGGACAACAACACATAATTAGCGCCCAAATGTTGGAGGCGTCTCTACTGGGAATAGGAACGGTGCTCCATCTCGAAAGAGACACGCGGTCAATGATCTCGACTATTAATATTAATAAGGCAAGCAACAAACTAAATGAGTATGCCCCCCCCCACTTCCTGATCGGCTCCAGCCCAATGCATGCCATCAAAGCCGGCGCATGGAAAGGCTGTATTGATACGTTCATTCTCCATCATCACGTTCGATGTAAACGTAATAAATAGGAGGTGTGTCTGCCATTGTTACTTCCTCGCAGCCGGCTTCTTCTTCTTCTTTTTGTTCTTCTCCTGTTGAGTATGATTTTCTCTTTTCTCCCGGCCGCTTCTCCTGGTACTCTCTCCCTGACCCCCCCTACGCTGTTTGCCCGCCCCTTTGGTCCCCTTTCCGCCCCGCCAAGACGAGCATGAGCCAATGAATAAAAGTCAATGACCACGGAAATAGTATCTCACTATTAATTTATAGGATGAAGAATCAAGTACGGACGTCACAACAGGGCAACACTTGTTGCTTCTTGCTGTGCTGTCGCTACATCGTATCAAATGGTTGGGCATATTGGGCATGAGACGTGCCAGAAGAAAACAGAACTAACGAAAGAACGACATTTATTTATTTCCTGCAGAGGATCCATGGTAGTTTTTGGGAGCCTGTCCTGCGACCGGTGACCACGCACTGCAGATTTTTAAACAACAACAACAACAACAGTGATACTCATACGCGTACCACTTCTCGTATTATACGTATCATAGGGACGTATACGAGTGCTTGTACCAGCCAGGTACGGTATGTACCAGGTGCAGGGTGAGTGTGCGCGACTTCGCGACTTCCGACTTCCTTTGCTTGTGTTAACCCCTTTAGTACCGCAGTCCCGATTAGGGGACAAACCAGTCTAATTCCAAGTCATTTGTCCCCAAAACTGGACTGCGGTACTAAAAGTCTAACTTTTGTGCGGCGGAACTCCAGCTGGATGTGCCGTTTCGGGACAACCACGATCGAAAAAGGTCCGCATCCCGCATTAACCCTCCTCGCAAGATCAACTTTATCCAGCTGCCTGCCGCGTACTACGCGCCCTCCCGCCACACGATGAAGCAGGAGGACAGGCGGACGCAGGTCGTAAACACCAGCAACAGCAGGTAGGCCATATCTCATCGAGAGGATGTTCGGAGGAGGGAGAGTAGAGTGTCCGGCTGCGCTCTGAATCTCATGTCTCGGCTTTTTGGTGGCTTTTCGCTTTTTGTGGCAATTTCTTGCGCGATTTCACGGCTTTTTCTTCAAGCTCGAACTCTCACATTCGTATCCGTTCAGCGAAAGGGACTCGCACACCGCCTGCAGCGTTCATACAGCAGTAGTAGTAATAGCTTCATCGACAGGTGCCCGTAGGGTAGATCCAAAGGGCATGATAGCCACGCAATTCCGAAATCCTGCCATCCTCCGCCCCATGACGCGTATCCTTGGAACAAGGTTGAAGTTGTTGCGGCCTCGGCATAAATGTGTACAGCAGTAAACGATGGGCCGTCAATAGATTTCCTTCTATTAATAGTCTTGGTATTGCTGCGATTGATGTGCGATTGATGTATCAAGTATCCTCTGCTTCTCAGTTTGATGCCAGAACATACGGTGCGCACGTTACCATTCTAGGTGTTTTCCTGTGCGGACAGCAATGCCGATATGGCTGACAGCTACAACAGCCGTAATGACAAGCCATCGATAGAGGAGAAAGAATAAGGACATTTTCTATAGGTGATGCGGACCTTCCGGCTTTTCCATCCTGATCCCAGCCGCACCCTGATCCATTCGGATATTATCCCATTTGGTACTTGCTCCCATCCACAAGGTGCAGAGCCGCCGGAGGCCACCATCTACCCTGATCCCACCCACAGGCACCCCACCGGGCCACCCTGATCCATGTAGGCAGCAGCGGTCGTTCACAGCCCAAAAGGCAAAAAAAAAGGAAAAAAAAACTAGGACCCAAAACGAAAAAGGAAACGAACTCGCATACCTGGTATTTATAGCTGGTTTCGAACCCCGAAGCGATAACAGCAACGTGTCGGTAGGTATAGGCCGCGGCATGTCAATCTTTCGATTGTCGCCCCTCCGACCACCACCCGTGTATTTCAGCTAATGTATAGTCAAGTACAGCAGTCGTGACTGGGAACCATAGATTTTTCCTGGAATCAGGTTGCTCTATAACCGGCGTCCCCGGTGGCTTGGTAGGTGGTCCGCGTGCCTATCAAGATCAATTTCGTGGCTTCAAGTCTCACCGAGTGCATGCTCGTAGGGACTTTATCTATCTTGCATAAAGATTGATGAGCGGAAAGCGCGAGAGCGTGAGTTAGCTACATTCGATGAAAATCAACGAGCAGTGGGAATGCTGAACCCTATGCGCGACAAAATATAATATAAAGGCACGTACCGGGGGGGGGGAGAAGGGACAACACCTGTGACCACGGCTTGTCCAGAAGATCGCCGAGGACAAAACCTCCTACGAGTTAGGCTGGAAAGTAAAAGTGATTAAAAAAAAAGAAGTTGTTAATACAAGCTCAATGGCATCCCCTTTTGCAGGGGTATCTCTTCGAGGAAGAAAGAGCACGTTCGACTGCTGTAGACTGCTATTAACATTAATAACTGTGCGCGTGCACTTCGTACGCACAGATTCTTGTACTATAGAACAAGCTGCCGACTTAAAAGCCAACTAATTGTGGCAGACAGGGTAGCAAGGTACCAGGCGGGTCAGCAGGGAGACCCTGGCTGTGCTACTCGTAACATAAACTGCTGCCGCTACCTGGAGCATGCCTTGTGCTTTGTTTGGTTTGCCTGCTATTTTTCCCTTGGTTCTTAGTCTTACTCTGTTGACGACTAGTGGTGTTTTCTTCTTTTTTTTTTTTTTTTTTTCTTGCTCATTCTTTTCAAGTGTCTGCCAGACCCCCTGCGGGGGAGGTACGATGGTTTGTTGCTATATATACATATACCAGGTACATATTTGTTTATTTGTTTCTTTTTTCTTGTTTCTTTTCTCTTTCGAATTGTCTTTGTTTTTGTTTTTTTTTCTCTTTGTTTCGTTTTAGTTTCTCTAGGTCATGGAATGGGTATGTCGTGCCTGTCGTACGCAGTATGATGACATGGCATTGCGTATACGTGGCAACGTAGTATCTCTGTGGCGTAGCTTTGTGACCACAGAACTTGTATCTCTCTAGGATTGAAGAATCGGCACGGACACTGGTTGTGCTGGATGTCGACGGGTAGAAAGAACGGTTTAATGAAGAAAACAACAACAACAGCAATTGATTGATTCTCATTATTGTTACTCGTTTTGTAGGTATATTGTAGTGTACTGTTATCACTCTGGACGGAAATGTACGGACCGTTTGGTTGTCTTATATCCATGCACCAACGGTTCTTACACTTCCATCGTCAGTGGTATCACTATTTGAGTAAAAAGTAAGACGCTTTTTTATCTGCTGAGAGCGACTATCATGCCGGTATGGTATTTACTATAGACAGGGGAAAAAATGCTGAATTCTTCCGGCCGCAGAAATCAAGCCACGCACCCTAGTGGGAAGGGGGGAGGATCTCCCGCTATGTGACCCCGCATTCGAGTTGCCGCTGGGAGGGATCGGGAGAGTAGAGCGAGGATAATACACGGGATAGGAAAAGGATCAGTATCAACCCCTCTCGGGGCTAAAGCCGACAAAGAAACAGTGAGTGTGATCCACCGTACAACACGCATGACAACACTCTCCCTGGGAGGAGTTTCCGAGCCGTATTTCTGCAGAGCAGGGGGTGGGGGGGCGTACAGCGACAGTGGTGGCTTCGGAAAGGTCTCGACGAGATTCTTTCACGGACTCAATCGCTCGGCGTTTTCACCTTTCCCATTGCCGAGCAAACTAGCTCCGAAATTCGTCCGACGGGGTGTGTTATCATGCGTGTTATACCGTACGTATATGCGGTATTCAAGCGTCTAGAATAAGAGCAGCGTGTTATGCAGCAACACGATGGCATGGCAATGCGTTGTCTAATCGGCTTGCGAGTACTGCACTGCGATGTACTATCTCTGTGTCGTAGTTTGTGACCACAGAGGTTGTATAGGGAGGAGAATCAGCACGAGTAAAAGAATGGTTTGACCCTTCTAGTACTGCAGTCTCGTTTTGGGGACAAACTACTTAGTATTTGTGAGTTTAGTCTCCGAAACGGGACTGCAGTCCTAAAACGGTCAATGTGAAGAAGACGCACAAGAACACGAAAATAGATTATCATGCACCGCGCGCGTATCTTACGTACCGGTACCAGGTGCAGCTCTTTACGTTGATTGCAGTTCGGACACATCTCCTACCCCGAGCAACCCCATCTGCCTCCTGTGGCCGATGCCATAATCATCATTCGTCATTCAGTTTCGACGTTTTTTTTCCTCTAGAGACCCAAAGGCTGCATGTACATATACTCTCGCGTTCACATGTTCCCGATCGAATCGGTCAACCACGCAAGCGACCAACTTTGGAGGTATCTCACTGACGGGTGGTTATGACACATTTGCTATTTCAGGCGACAACAACGACTGGGAAGGGCTTTTCGAGGCGCACGTCGATGGGATGCGAAGGGTGGCATATTATGACGGTGCTCGGCCCTTCTGGTTTGGGATCAACGGGGCGCTACGGGTTTCCTGCACGTAAACTACACGTGTGTGAGACTCTTGCACAGCCATGATACGACAAAGCAGGCGATAGGTGCAAGCCGGGCGGTAACACGGCGAGGATGCTTTTGACGAGCAGCGTTGCGGGCGAGACAAGCCCATTTTGGAGTTACCGTCTGCGAGAACAAAGGTGGCGTCGAATCCAAGAGCACCACGCACGGTTGGATGCGGCAGCTACTTGACTGGTGAGTCTCACGGGTCAATTCTATCACGCACCGGAGTTTGTCTGGGCTGCGATGCTAGTGAACCTTATGCGCCGAAATAGGGGTGGATGTTGATATATCCCGTGCCTCGCCTCGCCAAGGGCGAGTACCGTCACATAAAAACTCCATGTATTCACCCGTTTGGCTTGATTGCTGAAGTATAGTGACCTACAAAACGACAAGTATGTGCGGTCTCATCAAACTTGTCTATTCATAGTAATATGTAGTAATAGGAAGAGCGGCAGCGACAGTATTCATACTGATAGTACAATATTTATCGTGCTGCGCGCCTGTGGTCCAACGAAGATAATCTATCTCTCTCCGTTGCACTCCGGGCACATCTCCTACCCCGCAGCATCCTTCCACATGTTCCTTCGTGTGGCCGGCGCTGTAGTCGTCACAAGGTTTCGACATGCTTTGTCTCTCAAGCCTCAGGGCCATTCTTAACCAACGAAAGTTCGTGATTTTTTTTGTCATGAGCCGTGATTTGAAAAAAGAACACGGTTCATGACGCCATTTGTTTCACGAGCTTTTCCGTGACAAAACAAAATCACAATTCGTGACTTTTTGTCGTGTCACGAAACACGCCTGATCAAAGCACTACCTAACCCACGCGGACCAATGGTATCCGAAGGCCGGTATAGGGGTATGGCAGACTCTGCTTCGTACGCCGCTTGTAGACAACGGACGGCTACCGAAAGACACCGCTGAGCGCGCGCTAACGAGTACGTTGTGGCCTCGAAAATTCGAGGAGGAGGAACCACAGCTCGAAGAAAAAAGCGAAAATGATCGGAGAATGTCACAGGCCAGGCCGGGCAGACTGCCTGTGGGATTGGAATCTCGCGGACCGGGCTTGGTCGATGGTGAGTGAGATTCGGATCTCGCTGGCAGGTCAGACTTCGGCTCGTGATTCGACTGTATCACGGGTCGGGCCAATTGCGCGGTCGGCCTGACCCGGCCTGGCCATGCCCCACTCGCGAGAGTTGGCTCGACCCGCAAAAACTGTTGTATTTGAAATGTCGGAATTTGTATACACTTTGAAAACATGACGAAACGTGACGTTTTTTTCTGTTTTTTCCGTTAGAACTGAAATTTCACGGATCGTGATATTTTGTCATGCCAAAAAAGTCACGAATCGTGATGTTGTTTTTGGTTCGTTAGGAATGACCCTCAAAGGGAAAAAGACAAGTAGTACAGTAGTAGTAGGTTGTCCAGCAGGTTATCCAGTAGGGTTACTATTAGTAGTAATAGTAGGTTATCCAGTAGGTTGCTCAGTCGGTTTCTGGGTTACTACTGTAGTGATAGTAGGTTCGTGGGAGTCATGCCTCGTCCAACCTGCACGTATCCGGAGATCATCGTAAGGATCTCCCAGGTAGGTATCACCAGTTCATCTGGTCACAACATCTTCGTCTCTTATCGTGCTTTAGTGGCATCATATCTCCTATGATCTCATCAGTAAGTTCTCGATACGATCCATTGTCGATGGAGGTCTCACAATGATACCGGGGGTGTTTGTGCTCGCCCCTCGTGACACTTTGTTATCTGCCGACCTTGTATTAGTATTACAGTTAGAAACACTACTACTGTATACTTGGTATAAAACAGGCTACTAATACCATACAAGCACGTTTCGGGACAACGCACTGGGACTCAGATTTGGACTATCTATGCAGTTGTTGTGTACAACATGTATTCATATGTACGAGTCAGGTTTCCAGCTTCACAACATTCTCTCACCGCAGCATTGTCACATTTTTGGTCCTTCGACAATGAGCAGATGACGTTATGTGAAGACTTGAGGAGCTCAATATTATTACTTAGTAAGTCACCCAATTTTTTTTTTTTCAAAGCTTGAGGTGCACAAACAACCCATAGAACAATCCCAAAACCTATACTGTATACACATCACGAAACGTAAATCAAGACACCACAGTAAAGGAATTCAAACGATGTTGGGTTAAGGAGCTCGGCCAGTCAGACATTTTTTGGCTAAGAAGTGCTCTCCCTGTTGAAGTATATACCTGGTATATATTTTATGTCGTATTATTAGTAATTGAAGAGTCAGAGTTCGACCGACCATTGCTAAGAAGATTCTTGATGGGAGTTATTAAAACACGTATTTATCCCCTTACAGGGTATGCCCATAAAGGCAGGTCCCGTTTTGAGCTATTAATAGCGCTGGGTGCTGGGTGCCTTTGCCAAACAGGCCGCCTTCAAAATTTCACAGTACTGTTTATTGGTGATAAAATTACTTTGACATGGGAACACTTTGACAAGCTCGAGAGAACCCCGAATATGTCCAGCGAATATACTCAACCTGATTGGAGTGACAAGAAATACCTTGGATATACCTGGTATTGAATACATTGAGTTCCCAACACCTGCATTCATCGTAAAGTTCGGGCTCCAGGGATTGGCGATCATGGAGCTTTCTAGGGAGGGGGGGGGGGGGCGAGGTTCACAGTCTGTACAGATATATATATATATATGTATACAAGGCGCTTCGCTCCGCGGGCGGCCTACGCCGCCCGCTACGCTCGCTCAGGAAGGAAACATCAAATTATGCGAAGCGGACAGAGGTCCATGATTGAATATTGTTAGTTTATGACCCCTGTAGTTAGCTGCAAACTGGCGACTTGATAATGCCAAGAGTCCAGCCGCCATGCTTCATTCGGGAGAAAACAGCTCGGACGCCACATATGCTTCGCGTCGCGGGCGGTTTTCCGCTACGCTCGCTCACACGTCGTACATACGTACATACCCCGGGTAGGGTACTTATTTTCTTCTTTCGATATGCTCTATGTCTGTGTACTCGTCGTATGTACGAAAGATAAAGCACAGAACGGCACAGCAACACAGCAAAAACAATGAAAATGAAACCGAAAAATTCTAAAAGAAAAATAAAACCCCTCCCCTTTCGTGTAATAATTTACTACTTGAGTGGAACACCTTACACCAGTCAAAAAAAGAAAAAAATGAAAAACAAAAAAATCTTATAGCAGAGCTTCTCTCTCAGCCTCGAACGCCGCCCGCCCCTCTCGCGATCATCTCGCCACCGATTCAGTCCGGGTAAAGCTTCCCTCCCTCTCTTCCACAGTGAGCCCCGTCGCCCGCCTTGCGTGAAGCCCGGTGCTCACCGTGGACCTCGACGCAAGCTCGACAATGTTGGTGCTCATTCGGGGTACCTCCCTCTTGTGACTCTCATCCCGGTCGCAAAAATAATCACCGCTTGAATATTATTTTACAATCCCGAACGGACCTTAAATATTCGTACGTACTCTATCCAAAATCACAAATGGAGGCCAGACAGAGCCTATTGATGCATCCCTCGTGTCTCGAGGCACACGCGACGCCTAGGCACGAAAGCGGCGACCGCGCTCCTTGCAACTCCCCCTCTACTCACCAGCATCCGCTGACACCCGCGACGGTGCCGGGTTCGCCCGCGCAACCGTGCTCGGAGTACACGCACGCACACGAAACGAAAGAAGAAAAAAGGAAAGAAGGACTGAAAGTACGACGAGAAATAAATGGAGAAAACAAAGACTCGCTGGAACGGTCCGGCAAGTAATAAACGGAGGCGATTCCCAAGTGGGAGCTCTGAGAGGCCAGGGATGTACCAACCGAGCACGCTCAGAGATTGAGATATCTATAAGTATATCTATATATATATATATCTTGTGAACAGGTCAAGATAGCTCGAAGGCCCGTTTTCTACCACACTGTACAGGGTTTAGGGGAGGGGATACCATAACAACACGCATCCGCATCGTGTCGCCAAAACTGGGCCTTCGACCTATATTTACCTACTATCGAGATGTTTCTACACCTCATGACAACAGGTATACGTAAACCCCCCCCCCAAAAGCTCCATGGTCATCAAGCCCTGGAGTACTGCAGTAGCTTCTCGTCGTCGCTTTAATTCGTTTAGAGTTTGGGATTAATGAGGTCTGCTGCTGCGATCAGCCGGAGGCTCTCACCGAGGGTTACAACCCTGCGTTGATTGGATGGCAATCAACGCGGCACGTCGTCGCAGAGAGTAGTTACTCCGGTACAAACCAACAAACAAACCAAGAACCGATGTCGTTGTCGACGCATCTGGCGCACAACGATAAGCGGGGGGGATGGTCTGTTTTTCCTGACCGTATCTTTCTTTCTCGTGCTCATTTTAGGCCGCCGAGGATGCCAGTGTCCTTGACTTGCTACTTGTGTACTTTCCAGCAGGCTTTCTCCCCCTCCGGGGATCCTCTTCCTGCATCCCCGGTTTTGGATCGAGAGTATTGCAATAACACTTCGTCGTCGCTTCAATTCCTATACCGAAGTATACAGTAGTTTGGGATTATCGAGGTATCTCTGCTACGGCCTGAGATCGCACCCATACTCGCACAGATTCCTCGTGATTGTTGTCTCTTTACCTTCCCTCAGTACCCTACGTAGTTAAATGGTCTATTGACACCCTTGCCCGCGGATTTCTTGTTGTCGCTGTTATACCCAAACCTCTACAGTGTCCTTGACTTGCTACTTGTGTACTTTCCAGCAGGCTTTCTCCCCCTCCGGGGATCCTCTTCCTGCATCCCCGGTTTTGGATCGAGAGTATTGCAATAACACTTCGTCGTCGCTTCAATTCCTATACCGAAGTATACAGTAGTTTGGGATTATCGAGGTATCTCTGCTACGGCCTGAGATCGCACCCATACTCGCACAGATTCCTCGTGATTGTTGTCTCTTTACCTTCCCTCAGTACCCTACGTAGTTAAATGGTCTATTGACACCCTTGCCCGCGGATTTCTTGTTGTCGCTGTTATACCCAAACCTCTACCTTGGCCTGTGGTGGATTCGGCTTCGATTGTCCCGCGGGAACGCTGTGTATGAACTTGCACACTGCTCGGACAATTGCATGGCGTCCGCCTTTATGAACGCAACCTTTAACCCCCGCCGAGCCCTCAGACCCTGTTGCCCCTGCGTATTTGCGTGCGACGGTTACAGGCTTCAACCCCACGTACTCCGTAGGAACGTCCAGGGCCGTAGCGTCCATGTTTTGAGTCGCCGCCCCCCTCGCATATAGCTACTACGCTACCACTGGTAATACTACCACTACTATTAATATTATTACTACTACTACTACTACTACTACTACTACTACTACTACTACTACTACTACTACTACTACTACTACTACTACTACTACTACTACTACTACTACTACTACTACTACAGTAATACTACAGTAGTTCTACTCTGTACTACTATTTCTGTTACTACTTGTTATACTGCTGTATACCGCTGTTATGGTTGTTGCTCTGCGACTGACTTTAAAGTCCAGCAGATTTCGCACGCCTGTATGCGGGAGAAGGCCCAAAGCAACTAAAGGCTGCGACTGCTTGTTGCCGTTGCTACGACTGCTGCTGCTGCTGTGCGGTCTAAAGTATCGCGGCCCCCTTCCCCCATCCATCAGAGGTACAGACATTTTTCTCGGTGCAAGCTGTTCGTTCAAAAGTCCCAAACACTTTGATTGGCCTACGCTTCCGCGATTTGTAACGCCACTACT
This sequence comes from Macrocystis pyrifera, assembly GCA_031763025.1. Lineage (NCBI taxonomy): Eukaryota > Phaeophyceae > Laminariales > Laminariaceae > Macrocystis > Macrocystis pyrifera. Next base: position 724,076 of record JASSKH010000026.1, read on the forward strand.
TACGAAAAGACACAAGAACAACAACCGTATACGATAATAATCGTATACAATCATACATCTGCAAGGGCGGCAAACGATGCTACTGCTGTAGACCGCGGTTTGACGCGTTTGACTGGTCGTTCCTGACCGCTCCCTACTCTAAAACTACAATAAAACAACCTTGACGTTCCCGGAAAGACCGGTATCTATATGTACGAGGTCGGTCGCTGCGCTGCTGTTGTTGGGTATCGTATCCAGAGTTTCGATGTTTCGATATATCGTATCGAACGTGTTTTGACCTCCATCCCCTGGGATCCCTTTTCGTATATTATTTTATGCAGATACAGTATTGAAATACGATTGTACATATCAAGTATCGAAATCAATATCGAAATCGTATCGAGTAGTTTTTGTGCCTATCGTTATCTCGATTCTCGTACGATATCCAACACTATCATACTGTATGTGACAACCTTTAGTCAAACACCGATATACCCCCACCACAGCATACCAACATCAGTGCCACAGCATCCCTTCGTTTCCACGTATCGAAAGAAGACCGCAGCCAAACCCGACCCCCGTGTATCCAGAAGCTAGCCGCCTCACCATCCACGTCCTACGGTTCTCTCGAGGATTCCAGTCACTGCTTGCTGAGCCGTGGTTCTCATCCGAACACAAGCGCTGGTGTCGTCGGTGACTACAAGGTCTTTGTGTACGAGACTGCTGGGCTGAATACCTAGTAGGTGTTTTGATTGTCAACAAGCCAACAACAAGCAGGGGTGGGCGGAAGATACCGACGCTCTGTATAGTGATCAAGGACGGGACTCCGCCACTTCGCCCGACTTCCTCTTCGCTAGCCCTTCGCCGCCTGTCGGCGCCGACATACAGGTGACAGAAAAATCGCCTTGAGGAACTCGGTTCGATAGGGGCTGCAGAGCAGTTTGTTCGGCGTGGAAGACAAAGCAGAACCAACGCCTCTCAACCACAGCAGTAGATGCGACGTACAGCAGTCGTGGTACGATAGATACGCCGCCGGGCCGCCCTGTCGTCGTGTAATATCGTCCTGTTTCAGAATCGGTCGTTTTAGGCTGGTTGTCTGTTCCCTCATCCATGTGTGACGCTCGATCTGTTTTCTGCTCTCCGGTACTGTTTACCTGGTATACCTTTACGACATACTAGTACCGGGTACAGTAGTACACAGAGCAAGACACAAGCATAACCTGAACTGGCTCGCTGTACCACTGTTGTAGACTCATGCCACCAGACAGAGGGAGAGCTGATGCGGCATTTTATGTCCGTGAACGCCTACAAGTCTGCCGGGACACAGAAGTGGTAGTAGTAGTGTAGTGCTTAGACAGTGTACGTATTGGAGGTGTCACTGGTGTTGTGGGTCTGCCTCGAACCAACTATCGAGTGTCTGATTCTATACGAAGGAGCATTACGACTCGTATTATATAATGTGTCCGAAGTGCACCCTAGCGCAAGGGGATATGATACATGTCACCCATCTGGTCGGGAATATAAGGAACAATTAGTATTCATATTAATGTCTAAACGGTCCTTATGTTCCGCCCACAGTGGTGATGTTAGATGTACGACACGTGCGCAGCATATATACTGGTACCAGTATCATGGTACGATGAAAATTGTGCCGCTGCCCGCTCTCTCCAGACGGTGTCGATAGGACCGTATTTCTCGTGTTTCGCCCGCTACAGTATGCCGGTACCGTTTAACACTAAAAAGAACACACCCCGGTGGTAACAGTTTGACCTTTTACTTTATATACATTATCACCGCGTGTGCTGTTGTGAGGGGTGTGCTATCTGACGCATCCCGGTGATAAGCAACATGGACGGGAGCCCCGCAGCTGGGGTGTGTGGGAATGGCGGGGGGGGGGGTGATAACGAGGGGGTGTGATAACGGTAGTCATGATTGCTAAGGAGCGTTAGTAGACCTCGGCCAGACTTTGGATGGCGTGACAACAAGAGGGTGTGGTAGCAAAAGGGGTTGACAACAAAGGGCTTGAGACCGGCAGCTGGGGGCGGGGGGCGTACTCAGTTGTTACTTGCCTCGGCCGTTTGACCCTTGACCACTCATTGATTTCTAGACGGAGCACCCTTCCTACTCCTAGTAGGGACACCTCCAACATTTCGGTGCTCATTACGTTGTTTCGATATGATACATGGAATTTATCTGATGATCTTATTCCCTACCTGTTTGGCCACCTGTGGCCACCCTCTGTCTCCTAGGATAGCGATCGTTTTCTCGCTGCTATCTAGTGTACCAAACTCCTCCGTGTCACTTTCGTCTATATCCCTCATTCCCTCTTCTAATACATCCCGTTTCTCCTTGTACATTTCACATTCTCCTACCGTGTGAGTTCTACTCTCTATTGCTTTTCCACACGGGCACATCTGTGCATCTGCTTCCTCGTTCTCCCGGCAATTGTTTTTTGCCGCAGACGAAAAACCTGTTGGGCATGTAAAAACCTGACGAGCATGTCCTTGCCGCCGGAGACGGGAAACATAATTGAGGCAGCTTTTTTTTCTCGCTGTCGTTGAAGACGATGTTGTTTCACGTCACGTGTCTAAAGACACTTTGTTTCAAGTGGTTTTTGGGCATGTATTCACGCAATTATCGGGTTTGTTTGCCTCCAGCGGCCATCCGGGGGCCCCTATTGGCGGGCTCCACGCCTGCGGCGCATGAGCGCAACACGCCTTCCAGCTCACGTTGCGCTTCACGGAACAGACGCCGGAGCCCTGAATACCGTACGCCCTGGTTGCAGGTGCCACCGCAGGAATTCAAGGGTGCAAAAACCCCGGAAGATTCTGCCGCCGAGCCCCTTGCCCCGGCTGAAAACTACCGGCTGCCACTATCATATGAAACCTTTGTTTCCAGCCGATGTCCCGAACACCAATACCTGGTACACCGTAGCATTGCGCACTGGTTTGCTTTCGAGATATTGCTAAAATGGCACGCGACAAATTCCGTGATTGGCCACGAACCTACCACTGGCGCCGGTGGTTGGGGCTTAGAGCACAGCAGGAGGGGTAGTAGTACAAGTGTTTTGGGTGAATGGTATCCTCCAGGTGGTGAGATAATTTTTGGAGTTTGCTGCTGCTTTCAGACGCACCTCCGCGGGGGGTGTGGTATTCAACGCACCCCCGGGTGGTATAGTGACGATGGAATATTAATAATGGACCAAACAATGTATCACCGGGTGTGGTATCTAACGGGGGGTGCTTTGTTCCGTGTTACCATGGTAGTGACTGATAGCATGAATAGTGCGTAAATGTTTCCATTCAGCTCTTGCCGCGCCTGGCGGAAACGTGATACCCGGTACACTGTTGAACGTTAGAGATTGGTCTTTCTCCGCCACACGCTGGAATTGTTCGTCGTGATTTGCAATGGAATCACCGGCGAACTAGGTATGCGCTGAATGTCTTTATGCGAAGGGACCACAAGCTGAGCTAACATACACCTCGTTTCTTCCGTCCTCTCGCTGCCTGTCGCTCGGTCAATCGCGCGAAATGTCAGCACAGCAGTATCACCATGCCTTACGATCGGCCACGCAGAACCCGCAACCTCGCGTACGCGGCTAGCAGGGCCGGCTACGCGCCGTCATTGGCCTACCGAGCGATGTCAGCGGGGGCTGCAGCGTTTGCAAGCACCATCTCCGAGAATGGGCCGGTGAGGAAGGATTGCCTTAATCGTTTTGTTGTGACAGCCCCAGCCGTTGTCCCCGAGGGGGGTGAAATACACCGTCGTACACGGTAGGTATGTGACACATCGATTTCGGGCTCGACGTCTCTCTCTCTTTGCTCCACATGTGTAGTGTCTACAATAGTATTGTTTATAGGAACCCCTTCTACCTGCGAAAAATGTTTCCATCGGATTATTGTTGTCCGGAGGTATTTGTGGGAGTGTGATTGGGGCGCCCGTGCCCACGTTTTGTGAGGGCAAACTACTTACTAGTAGAACGAATGTGGGGGGAAGATGCGTAATATAATAAGTATTGAGGCAAGAGCTCGTGGCGGGGAGCGTTTTCCCCCGGAGTGCTCACCGTGCGAGGTGTGAGAAGGCCTTGACTGATGTGTTGACCAGATAGACACCACCACACGCCATTGTTTTGTATTTTGTTACAGTCAGTATTGTGTTACCCCAGTATGTTTTCACGTTTGTCGTCATCGATGTGGAGCACTCACTTCAACGCAATTTATTCGCCAACAGCTGCAGGAAGAACGAGAAAAAAATATGGAAACCCAAAGAAGGAAGGCCACTAACAATGTTATGTTTGGCATGCGCTCGGTTAGAGAGCAGCACGTGATGGTGTAGATACACCACCGGAATACGCTCGTGGTGCATCAATCTCACACAGTGTATTACTCAAAAAACGACAGCTGTGAGATCGAGGAATTTGTCGAAACTATTCTTTGCAAGATGCGTGGGATACTTTGATCGCGCGGACTACGGGTTTTGAGGATATATCATGACACACTCTCCTTCTTCTTTTTTCTTTTTTTGTTTGCGTTTATCCCCCATTTCCACCAGAGGTTGTAACGAAGCACAAGTCAGACTGGTACCATACCGTTATCACACGGGTGATAAGATAACACCCCCCCGCGATGATGACTTTCCCAGCCCAAATTTCTCCAAAAACAAGGGGGGCGCGCGTGCGCACAACAGCGAAAATGAGGACTTTGGAAACATGTCGTCGAGAATTTTCTGTACCTGGTGTATTTTTTCGTATTGGACGCATCGCTGGGCGTTTGCACGTTTGCACCATCTCTCTCCTCGCTGTGAAGAGAAAATCAGCTCGGAGAATCATACGAGGGGGTGTGTTACTTATTATCACCCGGGTGTTACGGCACTGCTGTACCGCTCTAAATACCACATGGTTGAGTCCACCCCTGGTCGTCTTTGCGCCGCTGCCCTCAACAAAAACTAGCCGGTGGGCTTAATCGTACCGTTTTTTGTTGCATGCGTAAATATACCGGTACGAATTATACGAGGATGAAACTAAAAACCGCTGCTCCTCGCTTTTCTTTGTTTTTGCTTTTGTGCCGCCGTTTGCAGGAATTTGCCGCTATCATCATGCTGGTGGCAACAGCCACTGGTCGCTCACGGCAGGACGCAGAGGTGCGCAGCGATGTGGTAGGGTTGGTCGGGAGGGAGGGAGGGAGTTACTGCTGTGCTCGGCGACCTCTCGCCTTGTCTGTCCTGTCTGTAAACCTCTTGGGGGTAAAATGTGTTTTTTTTTTGTCGCATTGGAATTAGACGCGAGTTGACGAGGGAAGGAAGAAAGTGCTGAAGTCTTCTCGAGATACAATAATGCAAAAGGCACGTACCGAAGTGGGGAGGGGGGAGGAGAAAGAGCCTATAAATACTTACTTTACTATCTATTACGGGGGACCATTGTAAGTAGGACCAGATATTGTCAGTAAAAACAGGTAAATATACAGGTTTTTATGTATACCATAGGTTCTATTAACTATGGACCCCCGTAGTAGTAGTATCCCCGGATCTGGGTTACGACTATTAATATTAATAGGAGGGAGCGAGAGCCAGAAGAGAAGAGCGCGAGTATCGTAAAGGGGGAGGGGGGGGGAAACATGTTGCCATGGGTAGATTCTAAGTGGTGAGTTTGAATACTGAGGTTAAGCTAAGTACCAGGATACAAAGTACCAGGTATACTGCATGGGACAGGCCCGACTGCTGCTTGTTGCAGGTTGAGCACGGGGATACCAAAGGGTGCTCGAGAAAAAAAAGAGAAAACGACCTACACTCGGTCCCAGTGTCAAAATGAAGAGCAAACCAGTGCGTTGGGGTTTATGGACGAACGCCCGAAACGTGACTTCTTTTTAATGTTTCTATTTTAACTGGTTTTAGCATGCCCCCCCCTGCCCGGGTGGAGTGGAGCTGTCATCCGTGTACAAGTCCGCCTCACAAGCGGTTTTTTGGTAGAATGCAGCTCACCCTTCATGCGACTCACCGAGTACCTCACGGCGCTTCGCGCTTGGTGCAAACAATGTCTGCCTGGTCGGTGAAAACCCGACGTGCTCCGTCCCGGCATTGTAGGGATGCGGGGGTCTATGGTAATGTGACTACAACCTTGCATGATATCGACTAAACCCCCCTGTTCGGGTCTCGAAATGAGAAGTGAGTTGTCGCCGTCTTTTTCCGTGGACTTCTGGGGATACCATAACATTTCTGCCCCAAAGGTTTGGGTACTGTTCGGTTGTGAAAGGGGTTCATATTTTTCTTTTTTGTTCGACATCTGAGTATGCGCAGCGTGAGTGTCAAATCACAAGACACACAGACAAAAAAAAAATGGGGAGAAACAGAAAATTGAATGAAAATTTGTTGCTTCGTACAAAAAATGTAAACATATGAGTACAACAACCGAAACCTTTGATGCGCAAAAATGGTTACATTCATCTTTATGGCACTCCACAACAACAATGCCTCCCACGTGTTGCTTATTGGTCCGGATTTGTTTTTGAATCGGTTGGTTTGGAAAAAATATATATATATTTTTTGTACATCCCACGATATCTCATAAACGAATACTTCGAAGTATGTCCGCTGTATTAATACCGCGACCAGCCAATTTCTGCCTCCCTCCGGCGTTTAGGTCCACTCCTCCTGTCGACCGCTCCCTCGCTATGCACGCCGGCACTTACTTTTGGCGAATTTTTCTTTCATGTTCTCCTCTGCCTACAGGTCGTCGTGCGCCTGCAGTTGGGGCTTCCGATGAGGGACGGACCAAGGGGCGAGGCTCCTTCCGACTCTTCCGTGGGTTCAGCTTCGTCGCCCGCGGCGTCCTCGGCATCATTTTCACTGGGGTCTAGCGCTCCCCCGCAGGCATCTAGACCGCGCGCTCGCGGGCGAAAAAAGATGGGTGGACGCTCTCCCCGAGCCGAACGTATAAAATCGACCGCCATGATTTTGGTAGAGATCGCCGGCAGCAGCGCCGACGGCGGCGGCGGCAGCAGCAGCAGCAGCGACGCCATGGATCTGGTGGAGATCGACAGCAACAGCGGCGGCAGCTGCAGCGGTGGCGGCGTCGCTGGCAGCAGCAGCAGCAGCAGCAGCAGCAGCAGCAGCAGGGGCGGTGGAAGCGGAGGCAGCAGCAGCATTGGCAGCGGTGGCGGTGGCGGGGGCAGCAGTTGCGGCAGCGGTGGCCGGGGGGAGAGCAACAACGGCAGTGGCGGTAGTGGAGCGAAGAAGAGGCGCCGGTCATCGGAAGACGACAACAGCGAGGAGGGTTCTGGCTCAGAGGTGCACGTGCACGGTGGCCGTGCCAATGTGTTAATGGGGTTCGTTTGCTGTTATATATACACACATTGTGTGTAGGTGCCAGGTTTATATCTAAATTGCTGCGCGTTCGCCGCCATCCTATCTAGGATTGGCCATGCAGCAGTATAGATTGATTTTTTGTGTTAAACAATAGAGTACAGGAGAGCCATCAACTAACGTATCAATACATGCTAAGAAAACGAGCATAAGAAATCTAGACTGAGGCTGCGGGGAACTGAGAAATTCTGGAGCGGTTACACTGAATTTAACGTACAGCACACCCTATCCCAGAAAAAAAGTCCAGTCTGGGCCAGCGTTCCTGTTCTTACTGCTGTAGTTCTACCGTTCCTGCGTACTACTAAAAGCATGCCAGCCTCGAAATCATCATGTAGGCATTGCTGTTGATCCTCAACTTGGCAAGTTGCGTGATGCTTCGCTCGCCCTCACTCTACAGGTGTCTTTACCGCGCAGAAGGGACACGTGAGTACGTACCCTACTGTCTTGTATTGTTTTCTTTTTACGTTGGCCCTACCGTAGATTAATTCCGGGGAGTCTTGGTTCGTGGATACTGGGTATTAGGCAAACCTAGTGTCCACAGACAGGCAAACCTGGCTCATAAATAGCCAAATCTGATTCACAAGGAGGTAAACATGATTCGTAGATAGCCAAACCCGATTCAGACCTGAGCAAAACTAATTCGTAGAGAGGAAAACCCGATTGGTAGTAGTCAAGCAAACCTGATTTACGGAGGGGGGGGGAGGGGGTACTCATACCATGCATGGCCGTAGTCGTATGACCATAGACTCTTCAATGCCGGGACGGATCACGTCGAGTTTTCACCGACCAGATAGGCATTGCTTGCACCAAGCGCGAAGTGGGGGAGGGGGGAATAGCCTGCTATGTGAAACCGGAGCTGAGTTGCGACTAGAGGGGGAACAGGAGGAAGAAGTACGAAGATTTCCAGATGGGATGGAAAACTAAATCCTGATTAATATCGTATGTATACGAGTATAGATATTCAAATATTCCTTGTTAGCCTTGTTGTCACCGTCAATCAAACAAATCTGAATTATAGATACGAAGGCCAACTGATTGATAGATAAGATAATCTGATTCCCCCCCCCCCCCCCCCCCCGATTTCAACGGTTGTCCCGCTGTCAATGGTCTCCGCGGCGCTCACTTCCTTTTCTTCCTCTCCGGCCTGAACCACACCCCTCCAGAGCCAGGCGAAGAAATCGAAGACATCTTAAGCTCCCTTCGGCAGTAAAAAAGTGTAAATGCCACGGCATACTACATAATATCTGGTACTTTTCTCTTCGTGCCCGGTATTCTGTGTGTGTGTCGTGTGTGTGGCGTGTATTCAATGCCTAATGCGTTGGCATACATGCGTTCTATATGACGGGGACCCGAAGCCGAGAAAATGCCGTGGGGGGGGGCGTAATGGGTGTGGTTGTGATGTTATTATGTGCTGGACATTGGGGGTTTCGATGTTTGGAGGGCGTGTTTGAGTGTACTGATACCTTTCTTGAAGGACGTGCGTGCGCCGTGTTACTGTGACGGGCTCGTGACGGCAGAACGATGTTATCGGGGTCCGTGGTATCGTTTTGGAGTGGGTGTATATGTACGCGTACACGTAAGAAGACGAGCCTGGGGTTGGATGTAGTAAGTCCGTCCTGGGCATTACCCGGACGGCGTCGTCGGTGGGAGAGGAGGCGTGAACACGGTGTGGCTGAGGGGTGTTCCCTTGGGGGCTGCAAAGTGGGGAGTGAGCATAGCGGGGTGGGTGGTGTATTGGAGGCTTGTCTGCTCACGTATACACTACCTAATGCTCTCGGGTATGTATGTCTGTATATGTGTTGTTATTGTTTGCTGATGCGACTGTTCTGTGTGGTTCTGGCCTTGACGAAAGGAAGACACCACCCACCCGGTGTGTTTCCTGCCACGGAAGTGTGAAGCGATCATGCCATCGCCGTCCCCACCCGCTCGTCATGTGGCGAACCTTGGTGGCGTCACACTTTCTGTGTTGCTGTAATTATCTGCCCCCCCCTTCCCCCCTCCTTGTAATTATCTTCCCCCCCCCCCCCCCCCCTTCCCCCCCTCCTGGTAAATGTCTCCTTCCCCCCCCCCCTTGAATACTCAGGGCGTTATTGTGCGGCAGTGTGTCTTGTAGATGTGTTGTTCCGGACGTACTACGCCACTTTACCCTTAGCCGTGTCGGAGGACCTTTGCCCCTCTGTTTTGAAGCGCGAATCGAGATTGCATGTAATGGCTGCATCAAATTGACGCGCTCTGGGTGCAACGATTTTTCTTTCGCTAGCTTCTTCTGTTGTTATGAAATGGCGGCGGTGTAATTGAACTGAGCTCGAGTGTACAAGGGCCCTTGGATTGATGGTGATTGTTAATAACAGTGTCGATGAGCTCTGTTGACGAGTGGATTTTGCGAGTGAGTGGGTTCAGCTATTCTTGGATAGCTCTATGTAGTTAACCCTGGCGTGCCAGAGTCTTTTGTAAGTTGCTGGGGTTGGGGGAGGTATCTGTTGGGATATCTGCAGTATAAACATGACTCATAGCGCTATATTTTGGGTTTTGCACTGTATTGTAAAGGCGGTTTTCCCAGTTGTGAAGTGGCTTCCAGTCTCGTGGTAGAAAACATCTACAGGGTAATTATGGTGCCGCTTGAATATATGAGGGGAGCTGTTTTCATCGGTTCTGAATTTGAAGCTTTTTTCTTGTTATGTATTTTGGTTTGTACGCGACCAGTCATACGGAGGACATACACTAAGCGCTGATAAGGTATTTGCGGGGGAGGAGGGAGTTGATAGTGTGAGGTACTACTGTAGCTCCCTATCGGTTCTTATCTGTTTTTTTTTCATGTTCTCTTTGTCGTTGTACTTTTTGGTCGAGGAGCCAACACTATTGAACAGTCAAACGCGTTTAATGTATGTAAACAAGGTTTGTTTTTGTTTTTAGGCGGACGAGTCAGCAGAGGTGCGCTCCGGTGAGGTGCTCTCCGGTCGCGCCAAGGCTGCCTGGATAAGAAATAATAATGTGAACAACGTAATGACCATGAAGCGAACATTAGCTGTGGAAAAACGGTAGTACTGCCGTCACAAGACGCTTCTTCCTGTGCTGCTGTCCACGGCAACAACGCTGTTTGATATTCGTTCTCTTCCTCGCCATACTTTGCAAAACCGACACACACCAGATACCGCAGGCAAGCGAGCAGCACCGGCAAGGAAGTTATCATATTGACGGAAACTCTGTGTCCTGTTGCCGCCGGTAGTGATCCAACCATCGATAGGCCATATTACGACGATTCAACCGCCGATACGATATGATCCAGCCACCGATCGATACAAGAACACCTAACCTGTAGAAAGGGTTCTAGAAACTCCGTTTCGACTCCGGCATGGTCATGGAGTACAACACACCGCGACGACAACGCCCCAACAAAGCAGGCTATCCGAGAAGGATGGACAGGCCCTTGAGAATGGGACCCTTTCAGGTGCGTACCTCCTCCGAATGGGACCCTTTCAGGTGTGTACCTCCTCCGTAAAAATTCCATCCTCCAGCAAGAAAAAAGGCCAAGAAAAGACATCTGGGGGCTTCAAAAATTCTAAGCCCAGACTGTGCTTTGGTTAGACCTTCGCTGTAGCCACTGAGCTAGAAGTCGGTCAACGGACTGAAGTGTACTGCTGTTCCTGTAGATAAACACCATAACCACTTGGATATTAGGCAGTCGAAGGGTGATGGAGGGGGTGGCATACTTGTTACTGGTCTAGCAGACCCGCCCCTCTCCTTCTTAACGGTACATATTTATCTTATCTTCGCGCTTGTCGTCGTGGCCAGCTACATCTACGGCAAGGGCGGCTGGTCCACTACCAGATACCGAAATACGGGACGCGTTCCACCGGCACCCAGGCGAACGACAGGGGCATATTTTCTCACGCCAGAAACCAATGCCACGCTGCCGCCGCCGTCGCCAACACCGGCCACCGATTCTATTCCCACCCCCGCTCTCACTCACTCGCATTCCCGCTCCCACCCCGACTTGCACTCACTCCCATTCCAACCCCCACTCGCACTCACACTCACACTCGCACTCCCATTCCCATTCCCGTTCCCACTTTCTGTCCATCCCTCACTGGCCGCCCCCCCCGCAAACTGCGATTTCGTGAAGGGGACCTGAACCTGCCAGAAAGAAGAAAGAGGTACCGGGACACCAGTAGTGAGGAGAAGGAGGAAGCAGATGCACAGGTGTGCCCTTGTGGCAAAGCAACAGAGAGTAGAACTCACAGAGTGGGAGAATGTGCAATGTACAAGGAGGAAACGAGATGTGTTAGAGGAGGAGACGAGGAGAATAGACGATTGTGACATGGAGAAGTTTGGTACACTAAAATATGACGAATAAATTATCACCACCCAGGCAATAGATGGTGGCCACAGACGGCGATCAGATAAGCAAAATACACCTATCCCATATTACATACCAGGTATGGACAACAACACATAATTAGCGCCCAAATGTTGGAGGCGTCTCTACTGGGAATAGGAACGGTGCTCCATCTCGAAAGAGACACGCGGTCAATGATCTCGACTATTAATATTAATAAGGCAAGCAACAAACTAAATGAGTATGCCCCCCCCCACTTCCTGATCGGCTCCAGCCCAATGCATGCCATCAAAGCCGGCGCATGGAAAGGCTGTATTGATACGTTCATTCTCCATCATCACGTTCGATGTAAACGTAATAAATAGGAGGTGTGTCTGCCATTGTTACTTCCTCGCAGCCGGCTTCTTCTTCTTCTTTTTGTTCTTCTCCTGTTGAGTATGATTTTCTCTTTTCTCCCGGCCGCTTCTCCTGGTACTCTCTCCCTGACCCCCCCTACGCTGTTTGCCCGCCCCTTTGGTCCCCTTTCCGCCCCGCCAAGACGAGCATGAGCCAATGAATCAGTGACCACGGAAATGGTATCTCACTATTAATTTATAGGATGAAGAATCAAGTACGGACGTCACAACAGGGCAACACTTGTTGCTTCTTGCTGTGCTGTCGCTACATCGTATCAAATGGTTGGGCATATTGGGCATGAGACGTGCCAGAAGAAAACAGAACTAACGAAAGAACGACATTTCTTTATTTCCTGCAGAGGATCCATGGTAGTTTTTGGGAGCCTGTCCTGCGACCGGTGACCACGCACTGCAGATTTTTAAACAACAACAACAACAACAGTGATACTCATACGCGTACCACTTCTCGTATTATACGTATCATAGGGACGTATACGAGTGCTTGTACCAGCCAGGTACGGTATGTACCAGGTGCAGGGTGAGTGTGCGCGACTTCGCGACTTCCGACTTCCTTTGCTTGTGTTAACCCCTTTAGTACCGCAGTCCCGATTAGGGGACAAACCAGTCTAATTCCAAGTCATTTGTCCCCAAAACTGGACTGCGTACTAAAAGTCTAACTTTTGTGCGGCGGAACTCCAGCTGGATGTGCCGTTTCGGGACAACCACGATCGAAAAAAGTCCGCATCCCGCATTAACCCTCCTCGCAAGATCAACTTTATCCAGCTGCCTGCCGCGTACTACGCGCCCTCCCGCCACACGATGAAGCAGGAGGACAGGCGGACGCAGGTCGTAAACACCAGCAACAGCAGGTAGGCCATATCTCATCGAGAGGATGTTCGGAGGAGGGAGAGTAGAGTGTCCGGCTGCGCTCTGATCTCATGTCTCGGCTTTTTGGTGGCTTTTCGCTTTTTGTGGCAATTTCTTGCGCGATTTCACGGCTTTTTCTTCAAGCTCGAACTCTCACATTCGTATCTGTTCAGCGAAAGGGACTCGCACACCGCCTGCAGCGTTCATACAGCAGTAGTAGTAATAGCTTCATCGACAGGTGCCCGTAGGGTAGATCCAAAGGGCATGATAGCCACGCAATTCCGAAATCCTGCCATCCTCCGCCCCATGACGCGTATCCTTGGAACAAGGTTGAAGTTGTTGCGGCCTCGGCATAAATGTGTACAGCAGTAAACGATGGGCCGTCAATAGATTTCCTTCTATTAATAGTCTTGGTATTGCTGCGATTGATGTGCGATTGATGTATCAAGTATCCTCTGCTTCTCAGTTTGATGCCAGAACATACGGTGCGCACGTTACCATTCTAGGTGTTTTCCTGTGCGGACAGCAATGCCGATATGGCTGACAGCTACAACAGCCGTAATGACAAGCCATCGATAGAGGAGAAAGAATAAGGACATTTTCTATAGGTGATGCGGACCTTCCGGCTTTTCCATCCTGATCCCAGCCGCACCCTGATCCATTCGGATATTATCCCATTTGGTACTTGCTCCCATCCACAAGGTGCAGAGCCGCCGGAGGCCCACCATCTACCCTGATCCCACCCACAGGCACCCCACCGGGCCACCCTGATCCATGTAGGCAGCAGCGGTCGTTCACAGCCCAAAAGGCAAAAAAAAAAAAAAGGAAAAAACTAGGACCCAAAACGAAAAAGGAAACGAACTCGCATACCTGGTATTTATAGCTGGTTTCGAACCCCGAAGCGATAACAGCAACGTGTCGGTAGGTATAGGCCGCGGCATGTCAATCTTCCGATTGTCGCCCCTCCGACCACCACCCGTGTATTTCAGCTAATGTATAGTCAAGTACAGCAGTCGTGACTGGGAACCATAGATTTTTCCTGGAATCAGGTTGCTCTATAACCGGCGTCCCCGGTGGCTTGGTAGGTGGTCCGCGTGCCTATCAAGACCAATTTCGTGGTTCAAGTCTCTCCGAGTGCATGCTCGTAGGGACTTTATCTATCTTGCATAAAGATTGATGAGCGGAAAGCGCGAGAGCGTGAGTTAGCTACATTCGATGAAAATCAACGAGCAGTGGGAATGCTGAACCCTATGCGCGACAAAATATAATATAAAGGCACGTACCGGGGGGGGAGAAGGGACAACACCTGTGACCACGGCTTGTCCAGAAGATCGCCGAGGACAAAACCTCCTACGAGTTAGGCTGGAAAGTAAAAGTGATTGATTAAAAAAAGAAGTTGTTAATACAAGCTCAATGGCATCCCCTTTTGCAGGGGTATCTCTTCGAGGAAGAAAGAGCACGTTCGACTGCTGTAGACTGCTATTAACATTAATAACTGTGCGCGTGCACTTCGTACGCACAGATTCTTGTACTATAGAACAAGCTGCCGACTTAAAAGCCAACTAATTGTGGCAGACAGGGTAGCAAGGTACCAGGCGGGTCAGCAGGGAGACCCTGGCTGTGCTACTCGTAACATAAACTGCTGCCGCTACCTGGAGCATGCCTTGTGCTTTGTTTGGTTTGCCTGCTATTTTTCCCTTGGTTCTTAGTCTTACTCTGATGACGACTAGTGGTTTTTCTTCTTTTTTTTTTTTTTTTTTTTTCTTGCTCATTCTTTTCAAGTGTCTGCCAGACCCCCTGCGGGGGAGGTACGATGGTTTGTTGCTATATATACATTACCAGGTATATATTTGTTTATTTGTTTCTTTTTTCTTGTTTCTTTTCTCTTTCGAATTGTCTTTGTTTTTTTTTTTTTTTTTCTCTTTGTTTCGTTTTAGTTTCTCTAGGTCATGGAATGGGTATGTCGTGCCTGTCGTACGCAGTATGATGACATGGCATTGCGTATACGTGGCAACGTAGTATCTCTGTGGCGTAGCTTTGTGACCATAGAACTTGTATCTCTCTAGGATTGAAGAATCGGCACGGACACTGGTTGTGCTGGATGTCGACGGGTAGAAAGAACGGTTTAATGAAGAAAACAACAACAACAGCAATTGATTGATTCTCATTATTGTTACTCGTTTTGTAGGTATATTGTAGTGTACTGTTATCACTCTGGACGGAAATGTACGGACCGTTTGGTTGTCTTATATCCATGCACCAACGGTTCTTACACTTCCATCGTCAGTGGTATCACTATTTGAGTAAAAAGTAAGACGCTTTTTTATCTGCTGAGAGCGACTATCATGCCGGTATGGTATTTACTATAGACAGGGGAAAAAATGCTGAATTCTTCCGGCCGCAGAAATCAAGCCACGCACCCTAGTGGGAAGGGGGGAGGATCTCCCGCTATGTGACCCCGCATTCGAGTTGCCGCTGGGAGGGATCGGGAGAGTAGAGCGAGGATAATACACGGGATAGGAAAAGGATCAGTATCAACCCCTCTTGGGGCTAAAGCCGACAAAGAAACAGTGAGTGTGATCTACCGTACAACACCCATGACAACACTCTCCCTGGGAGGAGTTTCCGAGCCGTATTTCTGCAGAGCAGGGGGTGGGGGGGCGTACAGCGACAGTGGTGGCTTCGGAAAGGTCTCGACGAGATTCTTTCACGGACTCAATCGCTCGGCGTTTTCACCTTTCCCATTGCCGAGCAAACTAGCTCCGAAATTCGTCCGACGGGGTGTGTTATCATGCGTGTTATACCGCACGTATATGCGGTATTCAAGCGTCTAGAATAAGAGCAGCGTGTTATGCAGCAACACGATGGCATGGCAATGCGTTGTCTAATCGGCTTGCGAGTACTGCACTGCGATGTACTATCTCTGTGTCGTAGTTTGTGACCACAGAGGTTGTATAGGGAGGAGAATCAGCACGAGTAAAAGAATGGTTTGACCCTTCTAGTACTGCAGTCTCGTTTTGGGGACAAACTACTTAATATTTGTGAGTTTAGTCTCCGAAACGGGACTGCAGTCCTAAAACGGTCAATGTGAAGAAGACGCACAAGAACACGAAAATAGATTATCATGCACCGCGCGCGTATCTTACGTACCGGTACCAGGTGCAGCTCTTTACGTTGATTGCAGTTCGGACACATCTCCTACCCCGAGCAACCCCATCTGCCTCCTGTGGCCGATGCCATAATCATCATTCGTCATTCAGTTTCGACGTTTTTTTTTCCTCTAGAGACCCAAAGGCTGCATGTACATATACTCTCGCGTTCACATGTTCCCGATCGAATCGGTCAACCACGCAAGCGACCAACTTTGGAGGTATCTCACTGACGGGTGGTTATGACACATTTGCTATTTCAGGCGACAACAACGACTGGGAAGGGCTTTTCGGGCGCACGTCGATGGGATGCGAAGGGTGGCATATTATGACGGTGCTCGGCCCTTCTGGTTTGGGATCAACGGGGCGCTACGGGTTTCCTGCACATAAACTACACGTGTGTGAGACTCTTGCACAGCCATGATACGACAAAGCAGGCGATAGGTGCAAGCCGGGCGGTAACACGGCGAGGATGCTTTTGACGAGCAGCGTTGCGGGCGAGACAAGCCC
Source organism: Macrocystis pyrifera (assembly GCA_031763025.1). NCBI lineage: Eukaryota > Phaeophyceae > Laminariales > Laminariaceae > Macrocystis > Macrocystis pyrifera. The sequence continues at coordinate 740,668 of JASSKH010000026.1, forward strand.
ATTTTGGAGTTACCGTCTGCGAGAACAAAGGTGGCGTCGAATCCAAGAGCACGCACGGTTGGATGCGGCAGCTACTTGACTGGTGAGTCTCGCGGGTCAATTCTATCACGCACCGGAGTTTGTCTGGGCTGCGATGCTAGTGAACCTTATGCGCCGAAATAGGGGTGGATGTTGATATATCCCGTGCCTCGCCTCGCCAAGGGCGAGTACCGTCACATAGAAACTTCATGTATTCACCCGTTTGGCTTGATTGCTGACATTATAATGACCTACAAAACGACAAGTATGTGCGGTCTCATCAAACTTGTCTATTCATAGTAATATGTAGTAATAGGAAGAGCGGCAGCGACAGTATTCATACTGATAGTACAATATTTATCGTGCTGCGCGCCTGTGATCCAACGAAGATAATATATCTCTCTCCGTTGCACTCCGGGCACATCTCCTACCCCGCAGCATCCTTCCACATGTTCCTTTGTGTGGCCGGCGCTGTAGTCGTCACAAGGTTTCGACATGCTTTGTCTCTCAAGTCTCAGGGCCATTCCTAACCAACGAAAGTTCGTGATTTTTTTTGTCATGAGCCGTGATTTGAAAAAAGAACACGGTTCATGACGCCATTTGTTTCACGAGCTTTTCCGTGACAAAACAAAATCACAATTCGTGACTTTTTGTTGTGTCACGAAACACGCCTGATCAAAGCACTACCCAACCCACGCGGACCAATGGTATCCGAAGGCCGGTATAGGGGTATGGCAGACTCTGCTTCGTACGCCGCTTGTAGACAACGGACGGCTACCGAAAGACACCGCTGAGCGCGCGCTAACGAGTACGTTGTGGCCTCGAAAATTCGAGGAGGAGGAACCACAGCTCGAAGAAAAAAGCGAAAATGATCGGAGAATGTCACAGGCCAGGCCGGGCAGACTGCCTGTGGGATTGGAATCTCGCGGACCGGGCTTGGTCGATGGTGAGTGAGATTCGGATCTCGCTGGCAGGTCAGACTTCGGCTCGTGATTCGACTGTATCACGGGTCGGGCCAATTGCGCGGTCGGCCTGACCCGGCCTGGCCATGCCCCACTCGCGAGAGTTGGCTCGACCCCCGAAAACTGTTGTATTTGAAATGTCGGAATTTGTATACACTTTGAAAACATGACGAAACGTGACGTTTTTTTTTTTCTGTTTTTTCCGTTAGAACTGAAATTTCACGGATCGTGATATTTTGTCATGCCAAAAAAGTCACGAATCGTGATGTTGTGTTTGGTTCGTTAGGAATGACCCTCAAAGGGAAAAAGACAAGTAGTACAGTAGTAGTAGGTTGTCCAGCAGGTTATCCAGTAGGGTTACTATTAGTAGTAATAGTAGGTTATCCAGTAGGTTGCTCAGTCGGTTTCTGGGTTACTACTGTAGTGATAGTAGGTTCGTGGGAGTCATGCCTCGTCCAACCTGCACGTATCCGGAGATCATCGTAAGGATCTCCCAGGTAGGTATCACCAGTTCATCTGGTCACAACATCTTCGTCTCTTATCGTGCTTTAGTGGCATCATATCTCCTATGATCTCATCAGTAAGTTCTCGATACGATCCATTGTCGATGGAGGTCTCACAATGATACCGGGGGTGTTTGTGCTCGCCCCTCGTGACACTTTGTTATCTGCCGACCTTGTATTAGTATTACAGTTAGAAACACTACTACTGTATACTTGGTATAAAACAGGCTACTAATACCATACAAGCACGTTTCGGGACAACGCACTGGGACTCAGATTTGGACTATCTATGCAGTTGTTGTGTACAACATGTATTCATATGTACGAGTCAGGTTTCCAGCTTCACAACATTCTCTCACCGCAGCATTGTCACATTTTTGGTCCTTCGACAATGAGCAGATGACGTTATGTGAAGACTTGAGGAGCTCAATATTATTACTTAGTAAGTCACCCAATTTTTTTTTTTTTTCAAAGCTTGAGGTGCACAAACAACCCATAGAACAATCCCAAAACCTATACTGTATACACATCACGAAACGTAAATCAAGACACCACAGTAAAGGAATTCAAACGATGTTGGGTTAAGGAGCTCGGCCAGTCAGACATTTTTTGGCCAAGAAGTGCTCTCCCTGTTGAAGTATATACCTGGTATATATTTTATGTCGTATTATTAGTAATTGAAGAGTCAGAGTTCGACCGACCATTGCTAAGAAGATTCTTGATGGGAGTTATTAAAACACGTATTTATCCCCGTACAGGGTATGCCCATAAAGGCAGGTCCCGTTTTGAGCTATTAATAGCGCTGGGTGCTGGGTGCCTTTGCCAAACAGGCCGCCTTCAAAATTTCACAGTACTGTTTATTGGTGATAAAATTACTTTGACATGGGAACACTTTGACAAGCTCGAGAGAACCCCGAATATGTCCAGCGAATATACTCAACCTGATTGGAGTGACAAGAAATACATTGGATATACCTGGTATTGAATACATTGAGTTCCCAACGCCTGCATTCATTGTAAAGTTCGGGCTCCAGGGATTGGCGATCATGAAGCTTTCTAGGGAGGGGGGGGGGGCGAGGTTCACAGTCTGTACATATATATATATATGTATACAAGGCGCTTCGATCCGCGGGCGGCCTACGCCGCCCGCTACGCTTGCTCAGGAAGGAAACATCAAATTATGCGAAGCGGACAGAGGTCCATGATTGAATATTGTTAGTTTATGGCCCCTGTAGTTAGCTGCAAACTGGCGACTTGATAATGCCAAGAGTCCAGCCGCCATGCTTCATTCAGGAGAAAACAGCTCGGACGTCACATATGCTTCGCGTCGCGGGCGGTTTTCCGCTACGCTCGCTCACACGTCGTACATACGTACATACCCCGGGTAGGGTACTTATTTTCTTCTTTCGATATGCTCTATGTCTGTGTACTCGTCGTATGTACGAAAGATAAAGCACAGAACGGCACAGCAACACAGCAAAAACAATGAAAATGAAACCGAAAAATTCTAAAAGAAAAAAAAAACCCCGTCCCCTTTCGTGCAATAATTTACTACTTGAGTGGAACACCTTACACCAGTCAAAAAAAGAAAAAAATGAAAAACAGAAAAAATCTTACAGCAGAGCTTCTCTCTCAGCCTCGAACGCCGCCCGCCCCTCTCGCGATCATCTCGCCACCGATTCAGTCCGGGTAAAGCTTCCCTCCCTCTCTTCCACAGTGAGCCCCGTCGCCCGCCTTGCGTGAAGCCCGGTGCTCACCGTGGACCTCGACGCAAGCTCGACAATGTTGGTGCTCATTCGGGGTACCTCCCTCTTGTGACTCTCATCCCGGTCGCAAAAATAATCACCGCTTGAACATTATTTTACAATCCCGAACGGACCTTAAATATTCGTACGTACTCTATCCAAAATCACAAATGGAGGCCAGACAGAGCCTATTGATGCATCCCTCGTGTCTCGAGGCACACGCGACGCCTAGGCACGAAAGCGGCGACCGCGCTCCTTGCAACTCCCCCTCTACTCGCCAGCATCCGCTGACACCCGCGACGGTGCCGGGTTCGCCCGCGCAACCGTGCTCGGAGTACACGCACGCACACGAAACGAAAGAAGAAAAAAGGAAAGAAGGACTGAAAGTACGACGAGAAATAAATGGAGAAAACAAAGACTCGCTGGAACGGTCCGGCAAGTAATAAACGGAGGCGATTCCCAAGTGGGAGCTCTGAGAGGCCAGGGATGTACCAACCGAGCACGCTCAGAGATTGAGATATCTATAAGTATATCTATATATATATACAAGGCTTTCCTTCGGAGTGGGTATTCCGTCGTTTCGTGTACATATAACTGCAATTAATTGGCGACATAGCCCAAAGCCAACCAAACTAAATGTATTTGTGTAAAAAACGATGAAGGATGTAATGATAGCGTTTATTTATGAATGCAATGTGAAATGTAAGATCAGGTGACGCAAGAGTAAGAATGACACTCGTCTAATAATAATAAGAATAACATATTTCATCAGTGTGGGGAGAGAGTGGAGCAGTGCTTGGCGTGTGGATGATATACAACATACAGGCTGTTGTTTAAAAGAAGGTTTGGGACAGGAGAGAAAGCAGCAGTGCCGGCAACGACAACGGTTATGGAAATGTTGTATAGTTGCTGGGCGGCCGCGATTTCGATGTAGCCAGCATAGGAGTTTGGATGAGACATGATATATACATGTAAATAGTCTTCCAGGATGCTGTAGTAACGAGGCGGGAGGCCCAGAATGTGGATCTGTTCGCTGTTGAACCCGTTGGATATGTGTAGGAAGAAATAATCGTGATTTTGGGAAATGTGGGAAACAATTTGTTTCCTTTCGTTCGTCCTAGATGGCGACAATCTGCTTGGTGTACTGCTTCGGAATTCCGCGAAGCCCTGGAGCAGGCGAAATGGAAGGGAGTCTTTTTGCGCTTGATGATGATGTCTCCGTCTTTGATGGTGGAGTCCGTCAGGCGGCAGTTGTAGCACTTGCCACGGACCTGGTCGAAGTAAACATACAGGGTGCGCGGGGCAGGAGTGGCGTGCAGGGAATGGCGGGGGAGGGGGGGAAGGGGGGGGGGGGGGGGGGGGCAGTGTGTTCATTATTTGTACTGCTCTACAGCGGCACAACAGCAGCACGTAATCGCTTGCTATACGACGGCAGCAGCAGCAGAAGCAGCAAGTACGTAATTTCATTGACGATACAGAAATATGTAGACACACAAGTGTAGTACAGTAGTACACACACAAATCACGTCCAGCATGATGTACGGCAACAACGCAGCAGCACCACAAAAAAATCATTGACGACACAGAAATATGTACACACGCACAAGTTTAAGTGTAATAGACACACAAATCATGTCCAGCATGATGTACGGCAACAACGCAGCAGCGCCACAAAACGACCAGGAAACACAATTATCTGAGTACATACAAACATTCAGTGAATATTGCGGCAGCACTAAAAGCAGAGCAGCAGCAGCAGCAGCAGCAGCAGCAGCAGCAGCAGCAGAAGCAGCAACGGATCGCCACAGCGTTGGCAGCAGCAGCATAGCAACGATATGAAAAGAAGGGAGAAAAAAAGTATGTACCCCGAGGCCGTCCGAAAAGTATTTTTGGTACCTCACTATAGACCCACCTCCGCATGCTGTACGGCAACAACGCAGCAGCAGCATAGCAAAATACGAGAAAAAGTAGTACGTACGCAAAATGCAGGAGCAAAACGACCCAAATATTTTTTTTTTTTGTATCAAAAAAACCATTTGGGTAGAAAAATGGCCAATAAAAACAATAATCCGCGTTGGCAGCAGCAGCATAGCGACGATATGAAAATAAGGAAGAAAAAAAAGTATGTACCTGCTCAGGTCGTTACTCTACAGTCAGTGGTTCATCCGTTATCGTGGATATTGACTCTTGTACTAAAAGTGGCCGCAGATCTCCGTAGATCTGATGATAGTTGAGGCGGGGAATTATCAGCCTCCATCACCAAGTAATTGCTGATGACTGTCATGTGAGATGACTTGCGTCATGCTTCATGATCACTTCTGCTCGGCTGACCGTGCCGAGCCTCACCTATACCTGGCGTGTCCTCCACGCTACACCTTACCGAAAGAGAAGCTTGCTGCAGACCAAGGTCGAACCTGAGATACACCCATCTAGCATATGCCGCAATCGCAAAACCTACGGAATTTCATTGACAATACCGAAATATGTACACACACAAGTGCAGCATGATGTACGGCAACAACGCAGCAGCACCACAGCAGCAGCATAGCAACGATATATATGAAAATAACGAAGCCAAAAACGAGAAATTGCGGTACGTACGCAAAATGCAGGAGCAAAACGACAAAAAAAAAAATCACGTATCAAAAGGAACCATTTGAGTACAAAAGCGACCAAGAAAGACAGTAATCCGAGTACATACGTACGAACATTCAGTGGATATTGCGGCAGCATTAGCAGCAGCAGCAGCAGAAGCAGCCACAGCATTAGCAGCAGCAGAAGCTGCAACGAATCGCCGCAGCGTTGGCAGCAGCAGCAGCAGCGTTGGCAGCAGCAGCAGCAGCAGCAGCAGCAGCAGCAGCGTTGGCAGCGTTGGCAGCAGCAGCAGCAGCATAGCAACGATATGAAAATAAGGAAGGAAAAAAAGCATGTACCCTGGTATGCCGCCATCGCAAAACCTACGGAATTGACGATCCGAAAATATGTACGCTTCCAGCATGATGCACGCGGAACAACGCAGCAGCACTACATACAGCAGCAGCAATTGCACAGGAGCAGCAAGTGCACAGCACGGCAACAACGCATCAGCACTACAGCAGCAGCGAGTGCACAGGAGAAGCAGGTGCACAGCAGCAGCAGCACTCACGGCGTGGCGCTGACAGCAGCAGCAGCACTCACGGCGTGGCGCTGACAGCAGCAGCAGCAGCAGCAGCGGCAGCCGAAAACGAGCAAAAAATGAGTGCGTGGGGTCACCAAAAAAACATGTACACACAGAAATCGTGTGCATGCACCGAAAATGCACCACAGTAGCAGCAGCACTCACGTCGTTCGGTGCAGCGGTGACGGCGACAGCTGAATCCTCCGTTCCTTCGTTCACATCCCGCAAACAGTTGTGCATGTGCGCGTTCGCGTGCACTGTGTGTAAGAGGAGCCGACGAAATAAATAAACGCTTTGACGTAGGATTGTATGCAAAAAGGCAATTGAAAACCCCCAAAAAACGTACTGGCAACATACAGCGTGCACAATAGACGTAAAACACTCACCACTGTCAGCAGTCTCGAGGGAGTACGAGACAGTCCCTTCCTTGATCGGGCGAGCACAGAACTCGCAGTCGGATGCCCTGTCAGGATGATCCCGCCACCACGCACATGAGATCCTTGCTGGTGGCGAAGGCCACGTTTTTGCCACCAGGCGCGGAGTTCTTGACCAAGTAAGTGCTGGTCCGTGCACTGGTCGCAAACAACAGCCGGCACCAGGTCGGTCTTTGTCGTTGCCGCTCTCTTGCCAGAGGGCGAGGACCACGCGCCTCTCGACGAGGGGGAGGTGTGCTTAGGGGGCGTGGAGAAGGGAGAGGCGGGGGTTGCAGCACCAGCAGGTTCGCCACCGACAGCAGCAGCTTGGCCGCCGACAGCTGCACCTATCTATGCCGTTCGTCGAAGGCGAGACGCCTCTTTTTTTAGGCGCCGTGCGAAGAGCTATTGGTTGGCAGTTTGCGGAGGAAGAAAGAAGAAAAGGTTGTTTGGCTGTTTGGCGAAGAAGAAAGAAGAAAGGTTGTTTGGCTGTTCGGCTGTTTGAAAGAAGAAGGGCTGTTTGCGAAGAGCTGTCTATCAGTCGGTCTGTCTGCCAAGAGCTAGCAAGTGACAACGACCTCAAAAATCGTAATTATAGTTGTATTTATATCTTGTGAACAGGTCAAGATAGCTCGAAGGCCCGTTTTCTACCACACTGTACAGGGTTTAGGGGAGGGGATACCATAACAACACGCATCCGCATCGTGTCGCCAAAAGTCGGCCTTCGACCTATATTTACCTACTATCGAGATGTTTCTACACCTCATGACAACAGGTATACGTAACCCCCCCCCCCAAAAGCTCCATGGTCATCAAGCCCTGGAGTACTGCCGTAGCTTCTCGTCGTCGCTTTAATTCGTTTAGAGTTTGGGATTAATGAGGTCTGCTGCTGCGATCAGCCGGAGGCTCTCACCGAGGGTTACAACCCTGCGTTGATTGGATGGCAATCAACGCGGCACGTCGTCGCAGAGAGTAGTTACTCCGGTACAAACCAACAAACAAACCAAGAACCGATGTCGTTGTCGACGCATCTGGCGCACAACGATAAGCGGGGGGGATGGTCTGTTTTTCCTGACCGTATCTTTCTTTCTCGTGCTCATTTTAGGCCGCCGAGGATGCCAGTGTCCTTGACTTGCTACTTGTGTACTTTCCAGCAGGCTTTCTCCCCCTCCGGGGATCCTCTCCTGCATCCCCGGTTTTGGATCGAGAGTATTGCAATAACACTTCGTCGTCGCTTCAATTCCTATACCGAAGTATACAGTAGTTTGGGATTATCGAGGTATCTCTGCTACGGCCTGAGATCGCACCCATACTCGCACAGATTCCTCGTGATTGTTGTCTCTTTACCTTCCCTCAGTACCCTACGTAGTTAAATGGTCTATTGACACCCTTGCCCGCGGATTTCTTGTTGTCGCTGTTATACCCAAACCTCTACCTTGGCCTGTGGTGGATTCGGCTTCGATTGTCCCGCGGGAACGCTGTGTATGAACTTGCACACTGCTCGGACAATTGCATGGCGTCCGCCTTTATGAACGCAACCTTTAACCCCCGCCGAGCCCTCAGACCCTGTTGCCCCTGCGTATTTGCGTGCGACGGTTACAGGCTTCAACCCCACGTACTCCGTAGGAACGTCCAGGGCCGTAGCGTCCATGTTTTGAGTCGCCGCCCCCCTCGCATATAGCTACTACGCTACCACTGGTACTACTACCACTACTATTAATATTATTACTATTACTACTACTACTACTACTACTACTACTACTACTACTACTACTACTACTGCTGCTACTACTACTACTACTACTACTACTACTACTACAGTAATACTACAGTAGTTCTACTCTGTACTACTATTTCTGTTACTACTTGTTATACTGCTGTATACCGCTGTTATGGTTGTTGCTCTGCGACTGACTTTAAAGTCCAGCAGATTTCGCACGCCTGTATGCGGGAGAAGGCCCAAAGCAACTAAAGGCTGCGACTGCTTGTTGCCGTTGCTACGACTGCTGCTGCTGCTGTGCGGTCTAAAATATCGCGGCCCCCTTCCCCCATCCATCAGAGGTACAGACATTTTTCTCGGTGCAAGCTGTTCGTTCAAAAGTCCCAAACACTTTGATTGGCCTACGCTTCCGCGATTTGTAACGCCACTACTTACGAAAAGACACAAGAACAACAACCGTATACGATAATAATCGTATACAATCATACATCTGCAAGGGCGGCAAACGATGCTACTGCTGTAGACCGCGGTTTGACGCCTTGACTGGTCGTTCCTGACCGCTCCCTACTCTAAAACTACAATAAAACAACCTTGACGTTCCCGGAAAGACCGGTATCTATATGTACGAGGTCGGTCGCTGCGCTGCTGTTGTTGGGTATCGTATCCAGAGTTTCGATGTTTCGATATATCGTATCGAACGTGTTTTGACCTCCATCCCCTGGGATCCCTTTTCGTATATTATTTTATGCAGATACAGTATTGAAATACGATTGTACATATCAAGTATCGAAATCAATATCGAAATCGTATCGAGTAGTTTTTGTGCCTATCGTTATCTCGATTCTCGTACGATATCCAACACTATCATACTGTATGTGACAACCTTTAGTCAAACACCGATATACCCCCACCACAGCATACCAACATCAGTGCCACAGCATCCCTTCGTTTCCACGTATCGAAAGAAGACCGCAGCCAAACCCGACCCCCGTGTATCCAGAAGCTAGCCGCCTCACCATCCACGTCCAACGGTTCTCTCGAGGATTCCAGTCACTGCTTGCTGAGCCGTGGTTCTCATCCGAACACAAGCGCTGGTGTCGTCGGTGACTACAAGGTCTTTGTGTACGAGACTGCTGGGCTGAATACCTAGTAGGTGTTTTGATTGTCAACAAGCCAACAACAAGCAGGGGTGGGCGGAAGATACCGACGCTCTGTATAGTGATCAAGGACGGGACTCTGCCACTTCGCCCGACTTCCTCTTCGCTAGCCCTTCGCCGCCTGTCGGCGCCGACACGCAGGTGACAAAAAAACGCCTTGAGGAACTCGGTTCGATAGGGGCAGCAGAGCAGTTTGTTCGGTGTGGAAGACAAAGCAGAACCAACGCATCGTAAGCACAGCAGTAGATGCGACGTACAGCAGTCGTGGTACGATAGATACGCCGCCGGGCCGCCCTGTCGTCGTGTAATATCGTCCTGTTTCAGAATCGGTCGTTTTAGGCTGGTTGTCTGTTCACTGCCTCATCCATGTGTGACGCTCGATCTGTTTTCTGCTCTCCGGTACTGTTTACCTGGTATACCTTTACGACATACCGGGTACAGTAGCACACAGAGCAAGACACAAGCATAACCTGAACTGGCTCGCTGTACCACTGTTGTAGACTCATGCCACCAGACAGAGGGAGAGCTGATGCGGCATTTTATGTCCGTGAACGCCTACAAGTCTGCCGGGACACAGAAGTGGTAGTAGTAGTGTAGTGCTTAGACAGTGTACGTATTGGAGGTGTCACTGGTGTTGTGGGTCTGCCTCGAACCAACTATCGAGTGTCTGATTCTATACGAAGGAGCATTACGACTCGTATTATATAATGTGTCCGAAGTGCACCCTAGCGCAAGGGGATATGATACATGCCACCCATCTGGTCGGGAATATAAGGAACAATTAGTCTTCATATTAATGTATAAACGGTCCTTATGTTCCGCCCACAGTGGTGATGTTAGATGTACGACACGTGCGCAGCATATATACTGGTACCGGTATCATGGTACGATGAAAATTGTGCCGCTGCCCGCTCTCTCCAGACGGTGTCGATAGGACCGTATTTCTCGTGTTTCGCCCGCTACAGTATGCCGGTACCGTTTAACACTAAAAAGAACACACCCCGGTGGTAACAGTTTGACCTTTTATATACATTATCACCGCGTGTGCTGTTGTGAGGGGTGTGCTATCTGACGCATCCCGGTGATAAGCAACATGGACGGGAGCCCCGCAGCTGGGGTGTGTGGGAATGGCGGGGGGGGGGGTGATAACGAGGGGGTGTGATAACGGTAGTCATGATTGCTAAGGAGCGTTAGTAGACCTCGGCCAGACTTTGGATGGCGTGACAACAAGAGGGTGCGGTAGCAAAAGGGGTTGACAACAAAGGGCTTGAGACCGGCAGCTGGGGGCGGGGGGCGTACTCAGTTGTTACTTGCCTCGGCCGTTTGACCCTTGACCACTCATTGATATCTAGACGGAGCACCGTTCCTACTCCTAGTAGGGACACCTCCAACATTTCGGTGCTCATTACGTTGTTTCGATATGATACATGGAATTTATCTGACGATCTTATTCCCTACCTGTTTGGCCACCTGTGGCCACCCTCTGTCTCCTAGGATAGCGATCGTTTTTCTCGCTGCTATCGAGTGTACCAAACTCCTCCGTGTCACTTTCGTCTATATTCCTCATTCCCTCTTCTAATACATCCCGTTTCTCCTTGTACATTTCACATTCTCCTACCGTGTGAGTTCTACTCTCTATTGCTTTTCCACACGGGCACATCTGTGCATCTGCTTCCTCGTTCTCCCGGCAATTGTTTTTTGCCGCAGACGAAAAACCTGTTGGGCATGTAAAAACCTGATGAGCATGTCCTTGCCGCCGGAGACGGGAAACATAATTGAGGCAGCTTTTTTTTTTCTCGCTGTCGTTGAAGACGATGTTGTTTCACGTCACGTGTCTAAAGACACTTTGTCAAGTGGTTTTTGGGCATGTATTCACGCAATTATCGGGTTTGTTTGCCTCCAGCGGCCATCCGGGGGCCCCTATTGGCGGGCTCCACGCCTGCGGCGCATGAGCGCAACACGCCTTCCAGCTCACGTTGCGCTTCACGGAACAGACGCCGGAGCCCTGAATACCGTACGCCCTGGTTGCAGGTGCCACCGCAGGAATTCAAGGGTGCAAAAACCCCGGAAGATTCTGCCGCCGAGCCCCTTGCCCCGGCTGAAAACTACCTGCTGCCACTATCATATGAAACCTTTGTTTCCAGCCGATGTCCCGAACACCAATACCTGGTACACCGTAGCATTGCGCATTGGTTTGCTTTCGAGATATTGCTAAAATGGCACGCGACAAATTCCGTGATTGGCCACGAACCTACTACCGGCGCCGGTGGTTGGGGCTTAGAGCACAGCAGGAGGGGTAGTAGTACAAGTGTTTTGGGTGAATGGTATCCTCCAGGTGGTGAGATAATTTTTGGAGTTTGCTGCTGCTTTCAGACGCACCTCCGCGGGGGGTGTTGTATTCAACGCACCCCCGGGTGGTATAGTGACGATGGAATATTAATGTTGGACCAAACAATGTATCACCGGGTGTGGTATCTAACGGGGGGTGGTGATTTGTTCCGTGTTACCATGGCAGTGACTGATAGCATGAATAGTGCGTAAATGTTTCCATTCAGCTCTTGCCGCGCCTGGCGGAAACGTGATACCCGGTACACTGTTGAACGTTAGAGATTGGTCTTTCTCCGCCACACGCTGGAATTGTTCGTCGTGATTTGCAATGGAATCACCGGCGAACTAGGTATGCGCTGAATGTCTTTATGCGAAGGGACCACAAGCTGAGCTAACATACACCTCGCTTCTTCCGTCCTCTCGCTGCCTGTCGCTCGGTCAATCGCGCGAAATGTCAGCACAGCAGTATCACCATGCCTTACGATCGGCCACGCAGAACCCGCAACCTCGCGTACGCGGCTAGCAGGGCCGGCTACGCGCCGTCATTGGCCTACCGAGCGATGTCAGCGGGGGCTGCAGCGTTTGCAAGCACCATCTCCGAGAATGGGCCGGTGAGGAAGGATTGCCTTAATCGTTTTGTTGTGACAGCCCCAGCCGTTGTCCCCGAGGGGGGTGAAATACACCGTCGTACACGGTAGGTATGTGACACATCGATTTCGGGCTCGACGTCTCTCTCTCTTTGCTCCACATGTGTAGTGTCTACAATAGTATTGTTTATAGGAACCCCTTCTACCTGCGAAAAATGTTTCCATCGGATTATTGTTGTCCGGAGGTATTTGTGGGAGTGTGATTGGGGCGCCCGTGCCCACGTTTTGTGAGGGCAAACTACTTACTAGTAGGACGAATGTGGGGGGAAGATGCGTAATATAATAAGTATTGAGGCAAGAGCTCGTGGCGGGGAGCGTTTTCCCCCGGAGTGCTCACCGTGCGAGGTGGAGAAGGCCTTGGCTGATGTGTTGACCAGATAGACACCACCACACGCCATTTGTTTTGTATTTTGTTACAGTCAGTATTGTGTTACCCCAGTATGTTTTCACGTTTGTCGTCATCGATGTGGAGCACTCACTTCAACGCAATTTATTCGCCAACAGCTGCAGGAAGAACGAGAAAAAAATATGGAAACCCAAAGAAGGAAGGCCACTAACAATGTTATGTTTGGCATGCGCTCGGTTAGAGAGCAGCACGTGATGGTGTAGATACACCACCGGAATACGCTCGTGGTGCATCAATCTCACACAGTGTATTACTCAAAAAACGACAGCTGTGAGATCGAGGAATTTGTCGAAACTATTCTTTGCAAGCTGCGTGGGATACTTTGATCGCGCGGACTACGGGTTTTGAGGATATATCATGACACACTCTCCTTCTTCTTTTTTCTTTTTTTGTTTGCGTTTTATCCCCCATTTCCACCAGAGGTTGTAACGAAGCACAAGTCAGACTGGTACCATACCGTTATCACACGGGTGATAAGATAACACACCCCCCGTGATGATGACTTTCCCAGCCCAAATTTCTCCAAAAACAAGGGGGGCGCGCGTGCGCACAACAGCGAAAATGAGGGCTTTGGAAACATGTCGTCGAGAATTTTCTGTACCTGGTGTATTTTTTCGTATTGGACGCATCGCTGGGCGTTTGCACGTTTGCACCATCTCTCTCCTCGCTGTGAAGAGAAAATCAGCTCGGAGAATCATACGAGGGGGTGTGTTACTTATTATCACCCGGGTGTTACGGCACTGCTGTACCGCTCTAAATACCACATGGTTGAGTCCACCCCTGGTCGTCTTTGCGCCGCTGCCCTCAACAAAAACTAGCCGGTGGGCTTAATCGTACCGTTTTTTGTTGCATGCGTAAATATACCGGTACGAATTATACGAGGATGAAACTAAAAACCGCTGCTCCTCTCGCTTTTCTTTGTTTTTGCTTTTGTGCCGCCGTTTGCAGGAATTTGCCGCTATCATCATGCTGGTGGCAACAGCCACTGGTCGCTCACGGCAGGACGCAGAGGTGCGCAGCGATGTGGTAGGGTTGGTCGGGAGGGAGGGAGGGAGTTACTGCTGTGCTCGGCGACCTCTCGCCTTGTCTGTCCTGTCTGTAAACCTCTTGGGGGTAAAATGTGTTTTTTTTTTGTCGCATTGGAATTAGACGCGAGTTGACGAGGGAAGGAAGAAAGTGCTGAAGTCTTCTCGAGATACAATAATGCAAAAGGCACGTACCGAAGTGGGGAGGGGGGAGGAGAAAGAGCCTATAAATACTTACTTTACTATCTATTACGGGGGACCATAGTAAATAGGACCAGATATTGTTAGTAAAAACAGGTAAATATACAGGTTTTTATGTATACCATAGGTTCTATTAACTATGGACCCCCGTAATAGTAGTATCCCCGGATCTGGGTTACGACTATTCATATTAATAGGAGGGAGCGAGAGCCAGAAGAGAAGAGCGCGAGTATCGTAAATGGGAGGGGGGGGGAAACATGTTGCCATGGGTAGATTCTAAGTGGTGAGTTTGAATACTGAGGTTAAACTAAGTACCAGGATACAAAGTATCAGGTATACTGCATGGGACAGGCCCGACTGCTGCTTGTTGCAGGTTGAGCACGGGGATACCAAAGGGTGCTCGAGAAAAAAGAGAAAACGACCTACACTCGGTCCCAGTGTCAAAATGAAGAGCAAACCAGTGCGTTGGGGTTTATGGACGAACGCCCGAAACGTGACTTCTTTTTAATGTTTCTATTTTAACTGGTTTTAGCATGCCCCCCCCTGCCCGGGTGGAGTGGAGCTGTCATCCGTGTACAAGTCCGCCTCACAAGCGGTTTTTGGTAGAATGCAGCTCACCCTTCATGCGACTCACCGAGTACCTCACGGCGCTTCGCGCTTGGTGCAAACAATGTCTGCCTGGTCGGTGAAAACCCGACGTGCTCCGTCCCGGCATTGTAGGGATGCGGGGGTCTATGGTAATGTGACTACAACCTTGCATGATATCGACTACACCCCCCTGTTCGGGTCTCGAAATGAGAAGTGAGTTGTCGCCGTCTTTTTCCGCGGACTTCTGGGGATACCATAACATTTCTGCCCCAAAGGTTTGGGTACTGTTCGGTTGTGAAAGGGGTTCATATTTTTCTTTTTTGTTCGACATCTGAGGATGCGCAGCGTGAGTGTCAAATCACAAGACACACAGACAAAAAAAAATGGTGGAGAAACAGAAAATTGAATGAAAATTTGTTGCTTCGTACAAAAAATGTAAACATATGAGTACAACAACCGAAACCTTTGATGCGCAAAAATGGTTACATTCATCTTTATGGCACTCCACAACAACAATGCCTCCCACGTGTTGCTTATTGGTGCGGATTTGTTTTTGAATCGGTTGGTTTGGAAAATATATATATATATATTTGTACATCCCACGATATCTCATAAACGAATACTTCGAAGTACGTCCGCTGTATTCATACCGCGACCAGCCAATTTCTGCCTCCCTCCGGCGTTTAGGTCCACTCCTCCTGTCGACCGCTCCCTCGCTATGCACGCCGGCACTTACTTTTGGCGAATTTTTCTTTCATGTTCTCCTCTGCCTACAGGTCGTCGTGCGCCTGCAGTTGGGGCTTCCGATGAGGGACGGACCAAGGGGCGAGGCTCCTTCCGACTCTTCCGTGGGTTCAGCTTCGTCGCCCGCGGCGTCCTCGGCATCATTTTCACTGGGGTCTAGCGCTCCCCCGCAGGCATCTGGACCGCGCGCTCGCGGGCGAAAAAAAGATGGGTGGACGCTCTCCCCGAGCCGAACGTATAAAATCGACCGCCATGATTTTGGTAGAGATCGCCGGCAGCAGCGCCGACGGCGGCGGCAGCAGCAGCAGCAGCAGCGACGCCATGGATCTGGTGGAGATCGACAGCAACAGCGGCGGCAGCTGCAGCGGTGGCGGCGTCGCTGGCAGCAGCAGCAGCAGCAGCAGCAGCAGCAGCAGCGGCGGTGGAAGCGGAGGCAGCAGCAGCATTGGCAGCGGTGGCGGTGGCGGGGGCAGCAGTTGCGGCAGCGGTGGCCGGGGGGAGAGCAACAACGGCAGTGGCGGTAGTGGAGCGAAGAAGAGGCGCCGGTCATCGGAAGACGACAACAGCGAGGAGGGTTCTGGCTCAGAGGTGCGTGCACGGTAGGCCGACGCCGCCGATGCAAATGCCAAGACCGTGCCAATGTGTTAATGGGGTTCGTTTGCTGTTATATATACACACATTGTGTGTAGGTGCCAGGTTTATATCTAAATTGCTGCGCGTTCGCCGCCATCCTATCTAGGATTGGCCATGCAGCAGTATAGATTGTTTTTTTTTGTGTTAAACAATAGAGTACAGGAGAGCCATCAACTAACGTATCAATACATGCTAAGAAAACGAGCATAAGAAATCTAGACTGAGGCTGCGGGGAACTGAGAAATTCTGGAGCGGTTACACTGAATTTAACGTACAGCACACCCTATCCCAGAAAAAAAGTCCAGTCTGGGCCAGCGTTCCTGTTCTTACTGCTGTAGTTCTACCGTTCCTGCGTACTACTAAAAGCATGCCAGCCTCGAAATCATCATGTAGGCATTGCTGTTGATCCTCAACTTGGCAAGTTGCGTGATGCTTCGCTCGCCCTCACTCTACAGGTGTCTTTACCGCGCAGAAGGGACACGTGAGTACGTACCCTACTGTCTTGTATTGTTTTCTTTTTACGTTGGCCCTACCGTAGATTAATTCCGGGGAGTCTTGGTTCGTGGATACTGGGTATTAGGCAAACCTAGTGTCCACAGACAGGCAAACCTGGCTCATAAATAGCCAAATCTGATTCACAAGGAGGTAAACATGATTCGTAGATAGCCAAACCCGATTCAGACCTGAGCAAAACTAATTCGTAGAGAGGCAAACCCGATTGGTAGTAGTCAAGCAAACCTGATTTATGGGGGGGGGGGGGGGGGTACTCATACCATGCATGGCCGTAGTCGTATGACCATAGACTCTTCAATGCCGGGACGGATCACGTCGAGTTTTCACCGACCAGATAGGCATTGCTTGCACCAAGCGCGAAGTGGGGGGGGGGGGGGAGGAATAGCCTGCTATGTGAAACCGGAGCTGAGTTGCGACTAGAGGGGGAGCAGGAGGAAGAAGTACGAAGATTTCCAGATGGGATGGAAAACTAAATACTGATTAATATCGTATGCATACGAGTATAGATATTCAAATATTCCTTGTTAGCCTTGTTGTCACCATCAATCAAACAAATCTGAATTATAGATACGAAGGCCAACTGATTGATAGATAAGATAATCTGATTCCCCCCCCCCCCCCCCCCCGATTTCAACGGTGTCCCGCTGTCAATGGTCTCCGCGGCGCTCACTTCCTTTCTTCCTTCCTCTCCGACCTGAACCACACCCCTCCAGAGCCAGGCGAAGAAATCGAAGACATCTTAAGCTCCCTTCGGCAGTAAAAAAGTGTAAATGCCACGGCATACTACATAATATCTGGTACTTTTCTCTTCGTGCCCGGTATTCTGTGTGTGTGTCGTGTGTGTGGCGTGTATTCAATGCCTAATGCGTTGGCATACATGCGTTCTATATGACGGGGACCCGAAGCCGAGAAAATGCCGTGGGGGGCGTAATGGGTGTGGTTGTGATGTTATTATGTGCTGGACATTGGGGGTTTCGATGTTTGGAGGGCGTGTTTGAGTGTACTGATACCTTTCTTGAAGGACGTGCGTGCGCCGTGTTACTGTGATGGGCTCGTGACGGCAGAACGATGTTATCAGGGTCCGTGGTTTTCGTTTTGGAGTGGGTGTATATGTACGCGTACACGTAAGAAGACGAGCCTGGGGTTGGATGTAGTAAGTCCGTCTTGGGCATTACCCGGACGGCGTCGTCGGTGGGAGAGGAGGCGTGAACACGGTGTGGCTGAGGGGTGTTCCCTTGGGGGCTGCAAAGTGGGGAGTGAGCATAGCGGGGTGGGTGTATTGGAGGCTTGTCTGCTCACGTATACACTACCTAATGCTCTCGGGTATGTATGTCTGTATATGTGTTGTTATTGTTTGCTGATGCGACTGTTCTGTGTGGTTCTGGCCTTGACGAAAGGAAGACACCACCCACCCGGTGTGTTTCCTGCCACGGAAGTGTGAAGCGATCATGCCATCGCCGTCCCCACCCGCTCGTCATGTGGCGAACCTTGGTGGCGTCACACTTTCTGTGTTGCTGTAATTATCTGCCCCCCCCCCTTCCCCCCTCCTTGTAATTATCTTCCCCCCCCCCCCCCCTTCCCCCCCTCCTGGTAAATGTCTCCTTCCCCCCCCCCCTTGAATACTCAGGGCGTTATTGTGCGGCAGTGTGTCTTGTAGATGTGTTGTTCCGGACGTACTACGCCACTTTACCCTTAGCCGTGTCGGAGGACCTTTGCCCCTCTGTTTTGAAGCGCGAATCGAGATTGCATGTAATGGCTGCATCAAATTGACGCGCTCTGGGTGCAACGATTTTTCTTTCGCTAGCTTCTTCTGTTGTTATGAAATGGCGGCGGTGTAATTGAACTGAGCTCGAGTGTACAAGGGCCCTTGGATTGATGGTGATTGTTAATAACAGTGTCGATGAGCTCTGTTGACGAGTGGATTTTGCGAGTGTGAGTGGGTTCAGCTATTCTTGGATAGCTCTATGTAGTTAACCCTGGCGTGCCAGAGTCTTTTGTAAGTTGCTGGGGTTGGGGGAGGTATCTGTTGGGATATCTGCAGTATAAACATGACTCATAGCGCTATATATTGGGTTTTGCACTGTATTGTAAAGGCGGTTTTCCCAGTTGTGAAGTGGCTTCCAGTCTCGTGGTAGAAAACATCTACAGGGTAATTATGGTGCCGCTTGAATATATGAGGGGAGCTGTTTTCATCGGTTCTGAATTTGAAGCTTTTTTCTTGTTATGTATTTTGGTTTGTACGCGACCAGTCATACGGAGGACATACACTAAGCGCTGATAAGGTATTTGCGGGGGAGGAGGGAGTTGATAGTGTGAGGTACTACTGTAGCTCCCTATCGGTTCTTATCTGTTTTTTTTCATGTTCTCTTTGTCGTTGTACTTTTTGGTCGAGGAGCCAACACTATTGAACAGTCAAACGCGTTTAATGTATGTAAACAAGGTTTGTTTTTGTTTTTAGGCGGACGAGTCAGCAGAGGTGCGCTCCGGTGAGGTGCTCTCCGGTCGCGCCAAGGCTGCCTGGATAAGAAATAATAATGTGAACAAGGTAATGACCATGAAGCGAACATTAGCTGTGGAAAAAAAACGGTAGTACTGCCGTCACAAGATGCTTCTTCCTGCGCTGCTGTCCACGGCAACAACGCTGTTTGATATTCGTTCTCTTCCTCGCCATACTTTGCAAAACCGACACACACCAGATACCGCAGGCAAGCGAGCAGCACCGGCAAGGAAGTTATCATATTGACGGAAACTCTGTGTCCTGTTGCCGCCGGTAGTGATCCAACCATCGGTAGGCCATATTACGACGATTCAACCGCCGATACGATATGATCCAGCCACCGATCGATACAAGAACACCTAACCTGTAGAAAGGGTTCTAGAAACTCCGTTTCGACTCCGGCATGGTCATGGAGTACAACACACCGCGACGACAACGCCCCAACAAAGCAGGCTATCCGAGAAGGATGGACAGGCCCTTGAGAATGGGACCCTTTCAGGTGCGTACCTCCTCCGAATGGGACCCTTTCAGGTGTGTACCTCCTCCGTAAAAATTCCATCCTCCAGCAAGAAAAAAGGCCAAGAAAAGACATCTGGGGGCTTCAAAAATTCTAAGCCCAGACTGTGCTTTGGTTAGACCTTCGCTGTAGCCACTGAGCTAGAAGTCGGTCAACGGACCGAAGTGTACTGCTGTTCCTGTAGATAAACACCATAACCACTTGGATATTAGGCAGTCGAAGGGTGATGGAGGGGGTGGCATACTTGTTACGGGTCTAGCAGACCCGCCCCTCTCCTTCTTAACGGTACATCTTTATCTTATCTTCGCGCTTGTCGTCGTGGCCAGCTACATCTACGGCAAGGGCGGCTGGTCCACTACCAGATACCGAAATACGGGACGCGTTCCACCGGCACCCAGGCGAACGACAGGGGCATATTTTCTCACGCCAGAAACCAATGCCACGCTGCCGCCGCCGTCGCCAACACCGGCCACCGATTCTATTCCCACCCCCGCTCTCACTCACTCGCATTCCCGCTCCCACCCCGACTTGCACTCACTCCCATTCCAACCCCCACTCGCACTCACACTCACACTCGCACTCCCATTCCCATTCCCGTTCCCACTTTCTGTCCATCCCTCACTGGCCGCCCCCCCCGCAAACTGCGATTTCGTGAAGGGGACCTGAACCTGCCAGAAAGAAGAAAGAGGTACCGGGACACCAGTAGTGAGGAGAAGGAGGAAGCAGATGCACAGGTGTGCCCTTGTGGCAAAGCAACAGAGAGTAGAACTCACAGAGTGGGAGAATGTGCAATGTACAAGGAGGAAACGAGATGTGTTAGAGGAGGAGACGAGGAGAATAGACGATTGTGACATGGAGAAGTTTGGTACACTAAAATATGACGAATAAATTATCACCACCCAGGCAATAGATGGTGGCCACAGACGGCGATCAGATAAGCAAAATACACCTATCCCATATTACATACCAGGTATGGACAACAACACATAATTAGCGCCCAAATGTTGGAGGCGTCTCTACTGGGAATAGGAACGGTGCTCCATCTCGAAAGAGACACGCGGTCAATGATCTCGACTATTAATATTAATAAGGCAAGCAACAAACTAAATGAGTATGCCCCCCCCCACTTCCTGATCGGCTCCAGCCCAATGCATGCCATCAAAGCCGGCGCATGGAAAGGCTGTATTGATACGTTCATTCTCCATCATCACGTTCGATGTAAACGTAATAAATAGGAGGTGTGTCTGCCATTGTTACTTCCTCGCAGCCGGCTTCTTCTTCTTCTTTTTGTTCTTCTCCTGTTGAGTATGATTTTCTCTTTTCTCCCGGCCGCTTCTCCTGGTACTCTCTCCCTGACCCCCCCTACGCTGTTTGCCCGCCCCTTTGGTCCCCTTTCCGCCCCGCCAAGACGAGCATGAGCCAATGAATAAAAGTCAATGACCACGGAAATAGTATCTCACTATTAATTTATAGGATGAAGAATCAAGTACGGACGTCACAACAGGGCAACACTTGTTGCTTCTTGCTGTGCTGTCGCTACATCGTATCAAATGGTTGGGCATATTGGGCATGAGACGTGCCAGAAGAAAACAGAACTAACGAAAGAACGACATTTATTTATTTCCTGCAGAGGATCCATGGTAGTTTTTGGGAGCCTGTCCTGCGACCGGTGACCACGCACTGCAGATTTTTAAACAACAACAACAACAACAGTGATACTCATACGCGTACCACTTCTCGTATTATACGTATCATAGGGACGTATACGAGTGCTTGTACCAGCCAGGTACGGTATGTACCAGGTGCAGGGTGAGTGTGCGCGACTTCGCGACTTCCGACTTCCTTTGCTTGTGTTAACCCCTTTAGTACCGCAGTCCCGATTAGGGGACAAACCAGTCTAATTCCAAGTCATTTGTCCCCAAAACTGGACTGCGGTACTAAAAGTCTAACTTTTGTGCGGCGGAACTCCAGCTGGATGTGCCGTTTCGGGACAACCACGATCGAAAAAGGTCCGCATCCCGCATTAACCCTCCTCGCAAGATCAACTTTATCCAGCTGCCTGCCGCGTACTACGCGCCCTCCCGCCACACGATGAAGCAGGAGGACAGGCGGACGCAGGTCGTAAACACCAGCAACAGCAGGTAGGCCATATCTCATCGAGAGGATGTTCGGAGGAGGGAGAGTAGAGTGTCCGGCTGCGCTCTGAATCTCATGTCTCGGCTTTTTGGTGGCTTTTTCGCTTTTTGTGGCAATTTCTTGCGCGATTTCACGGCTTTTTCTTCAAGCTCGAACTCTCACATTCGTATCCGTTCAGCGAAAGGGACTCGCACACCGCCTGCAGCGTTCATACAGCAGTAGTAGTAATAGCTTCATCGACAGGTGCCCGTAGGGTAGATCCAAAGGGCATGATAGCCACGCAATTCCGAAATCCTGCCATCCTCCGCCCCATGACGCGTATCCTTGGAACAAGGTTGAAGTTGTTGCGGCCTCGGCATAAATGTGTACAGCAGTAAACGATGGGCCGTCAATAGATTTCCTTCTATTAATAGTCTTGGTATTGCTGCGATTGATGTGCGATTGATGTATCAAGTATCCTCTGCTTCTCAGTTTGATGCCAGAACATACGGTGCGCACGTTACCATTCTAGGTGTTTTCCTGTGCGGACAGCAATGCCGATATGGCTGACAGCTACAACAGCCGTAATGACAAGCCATCGATAGAGGAGAAAGAATAAGGACATTTTCTATAGGTGATGCGGACCTTCCGGCTTTTCCATCCTGATCCCAGCCGCACCCTGATCCATTCGGATATTATCCCATTTGGTACTTGCTCCCATCCACAAGGTGCAGAGCCGCCGGAGGCCCACCATCTACCCTGATCCCACCCACAGGCACCCCACCGGGCCACCCTGATCCATGTAGGCAGCAGCGGTCGTTCACAGCCCAAAAGGCAAAAAAAAGGAAAAAAAACTAGGACCCAAAACGAAAAAGGAAACGAACTCGCATACCTGGTATTTATAGCTGGTTTCGAACCCCGAAGCGATAACAGCAACGTGTCGGTAGGTATAGGCCGCGGCATGTCAATCTTTCGATTGTCGCCCCTCCGACCACCACCCGTGTATTTCAGCTAATGTATAGTCAAGTACAGCAGTCGTGACTGGGAACCATAGATTTTTCCTGGAATCAGGTTGCTCTATAACCGGCGTCCCCGGTGGCTTGGTAGGTGGTCCGCGTGCCTATCAAGATCAATTTCGTGGCTTCAAGTCTCACCGAGTGCATGCTCGTAGGGACTTTATCTATCTTGCATAAAGATTGATGAGCGGAAAGCGCGAGAGCGTGAGTTAGCTACATTCGATGAAAATCAACGAGCAGTGGGAATGCTGAACCCTATGCGCGACAAAATATAATATAAAGGCACGTACCGGGGGGGGGAGAAGGGACAACACCTGTGACCACGGCTTGTCCAGAAGATCGCCGAGGACAAAACCTCCTACGAGTTAGGCTGGAAAGTAAAAGTGATTAAAAAAAAAGAAGTTGTTAATACAAGCTCAATGGCATCCCCTTTTGCAGGGGTATCTCTTCGAGGAAGAAAGAGCACGTTCGACTGCTGTAGACTGCTATTAACATTAATAACTGTGCGCGTGCACTTCGTACGCACAGATTCTTGTACTATAGAACAAGCTGCCGACTTAAAAGCCAACTAATTGTGGCAGACAGGGTAGCAAGGTACCAGGCGGGTCAGCAGGGAGACCCTGGCTGTGCTACTCGTAACATAAACTGCTGCCGCTACCTGGAGCATGCCTTGTGCTTTGTTTGGTTTGCCTGCTATTTTTCCCTTGGTTCTTAGTCTTACTCTGTTGACGACTAGTGGTGTTTTCTTCTTTTTTTTTTTTTTTTTTTTCTTGCTCATTCTTTTCAAGTGTCTGCCAGACCCCCTGCGGGGGAGGTACGATGGTTTGTTGCTATATATACATATACCAGGTACATATTTGTTTATTTGTTTCTTTTTTCTTGTTTCTTTTCTCTTTCGAATTGTCTTTGTTTTTGTTTTTTTTTCTCTTTGTTTCGTTTTAGTTTCTCTAGGTCATGGAATGGGTATGTCGTGCCTGTCGTACGCAGTATGATGACATGGCATTGCGTATACGTGGCAACGTAGTATCTCTGTGGCGTAGCTTTGTGACCACAGAACTTGTATCTCTCTAGGATTGAAGAATCGGCACGGACACTGGTTGTGCTGGATGTCGACGGGTAGAAAGAACGGTTTAATGAAGAAAACAACAACAACAGCAATTGATTGATTCTCATTATTGTTACTCGTTTTGTAGGTATATTGTAGTGTACTGTTATCACTCTGGACGGAAATGTACGGACCGTTTGGTTGTCTTATATCCATGCACCAACGGTTCTTACACTTCCATCGTCAGTGGTATCACTATTTGAGTAAAAAGTAAGACGCTTTTTTATCTGCTGAGAGCGACTATCATGCCGGTATGGTATTTACTATAGACAGGGGAAAAAATGCTGAATTCTTCCGGCCGCAGAAATCAAGCCACGCACCCTAGTGGGAAGGGGGGAGGATCTCCCGCTATGTGACCCCGCATTCGAGTTGCCGCTGGGAGGGATCGGGAGAGTAGAGCGAGGATAATACACGGGATAGGAAAAGGATCAGTATCAACCCCTCTCGGGGCTAAAGCCGACAAAGAAACAGTGAGTGTGATCCACCGTACAACACGCATGACAACACTCTCCCTGGGAGGAGTTTCCGAGCCGTATTTCTGCAGAGCAGGGGGTGGGGGGGCGTACAGCGACAGTGGTGGCTTCGGAAAGGTCTCGACGAGATTCTTTCACGGACTCAATCGCTCGGCGTTTTCACCTTTCCCATTGCCGAGCAAACTAGCTCCGAAATTCGTCCGACGGGGTGTGTTATCATGCGTGTTATACCGTACGTATATGCGGTATTCAAGCGTCTAGAATAAGAGCAGCGTGTTATGCAGCAACACGATGGCATGGCAATGCGTTGTCTAATCGGCTTGCGAGTACTGCACTGCGATGTACTATCTCTGTGTCGTAGTTTGTGACCACAGAGGTTGTATAGGGAGGAGAATCAGCACGAGTAAAAGAATGGTTTGACCCTTCTAGTACTGCAGTCTCGTTTTGGGGACAAACTACTTAGTATTTGTGAGTTTAGTCTCCGAAACGGGACTGCAGTCCTAAAACGGTCAATGTGAAGAAGACGCACAAGAACACGAAAATAGATTATCATGCACCGCGCGCGTATCTTACGTACCGGTACCAGGTGCAGCTCTTTACGTTGATTGCAGTTCGGACACATCTCCTACCCCGAGCAACCCCATCTGCCTCCTGTGGCCGATGCCATAATCATCATTCGTCATTCAGTTTCGACGTTTTTTTTCCTCTAGAGACCCAAAGGCTGCATGTACATATACTCTCGCGTTCACATGTTCCCGATCGAATCGGTCAACCACGCAAGCGACCAACTTTGGAGGTATCTCACTGACGGGTGGTTATGACACATTTGCTATTTCAGGCGACAACAACGACTGGGAAGGGGCTTTTCGAGGCGCACGTCGATGGGATGCGAAGGGTGGCATATTATGACGGTGCTCGGCCCTTCTGGTTTGGGATCAACGGGGCGCTACGGGTTTCCTGCACGTAAACTACACGTGTGTGAGACTCTTGCACAGCCATGATACGACAAAGCAGGCGATAGGTGCAAGCCGGGCGGTAACACGGCGAGGATGCTTTTGACGAGCAGCGTTGCGGGCGAGACAAGCCCATTTTGGAGTTACCGTCTGCGAGAACAAAGGTGGCGTCGAATCCAAGAGCACCACGCACGGTTGGATGCGGCAGCTACTTGACTGGTGAGTCTCACGGGTCAATTCTATCACGCACCGGAGTTTGTCTGGGCTGCGATGCTAGTGAACCTTATGCGCCGAAATAGGGGTGGATGTTGATATATCCCGTGCCTCGCCTCGCCAAGGGCGAGTACCGTCACATAAAAACTCCATGTATTCACCCGTTTGGCTTGATTGCTGAAGTATAGTGACCTACAAAACGACAAGTATGTGCGGTCTCATCAAACTTGTCTATTCATAGTAATATGTAGTAATAGGAAGAGCGGCAGCGACAGTATTCATACTGATAGTACAATATTTATCGTGCTGCGCGCCTGTGGTCCAACGAAGATAATCTATCTCTCTCCGTTGCACTCCGGGCACATCTCCTACCCCGCAGCATCCTTCCACATGTTCCTTCGTGTGGCCGGCGCTGTAGTCGTCACAAGGTTTCGACATGCTTTGTCTCTCAAGCCTCAGGGCCATTCTTAACCAACGAAAGTTCGTGATTTTTTTTGTCATGAGCCGTGATTTGAAAAAAGAACACGGTTCATGACGCCATTTGTTTCACGAGCTTTTCCGTGACAAAACAAAATCACAATTCGTGACTTTTTTTGTCGTGTCACGAAACACGCCTGATCAAAGCACTACCTAACCCACGCGGACCAATGGTATCCGAAGGCCGGTATAGGGGTATGGCAGACTCTGCTTCGTACGCCGCTTGTAGACAACGGACGGCTACCGAAAGACACCGCTGAGCGCGCGCTAACGAGTACGTTGTGGCCTCGAAAATTCGAGGAGGAGGAACCACAGCTCGAAGAAAAAAGCGAAAATGATCGGAGAATGTCACAGGCCAGGCCGGGCAGACTGCCTGTGGGATTGGAATCTCGCGGACCGGGCTTGGTCGATGGTGAGTGAGATTCGGATCTCGCTGGCAGGTCAGACTTCGGCTCGTGATTCGACTGTATCACGGGTCGGGCCAATTGCGCGGTCGGCCTGACCCGGCCTGGCCATGCCCCACTCGCGAGAGTTGGCTCGACCCGCAAAAACTGTTGTATTTGAAATGTCGGAATTTTTATACACTTTGAAAACATGACGAAACGTGACGTTTTTTTCTGTTTTTTCCGTTAGAACTGAAATTTCACGGATCGTGATATTTTGTCATGCCAAAAAAGTCACGAATCGTGATGTTGTTTTTGGTTCGTTAGGAATGACCCTCAAAGGGAAAAAGACAAGTAGTACAGTAGTAGTAGGTTGTCCAGCAGGTTATCCAGTAGGGTTACTATTAGTAGTAATAGTAGGTTATCCAGTAGGTTGCTCAGTCGGTTTCTGGGTTACTACTGTAGTGATAGTAGGTTCGTGGGAGTCATGCCTCGTCCAACCTGCACGTATCCGGAGATCATCGTAAGGATCTCCCAGGTAGGTATCACCAGTTCATCTGGTCACAACATCTTCGTCTCTTATCGTGCTTTAGTGGCATCATATCTCCTATGATCTCATCAGTAAGTTCTCGATACGATCCATTGTCGATGGAGGTCTCACAATGATACCGGGGGTGTTTGTGCTCGCCCCTCGTGACACTTTGTTATCTGCCGACCTTGTATTAGTATTACAGTTAGAAACACTACTACTGTATACTTGGTATAAAACAGGCTACTAATACCATACAAGCACGTTTCGGGACAACGCACTGGGACTCAGATTTGGACTATCTATGCAGTTGTTGTGTACAACATGTATTCATATGTACGAGTCAGGTTTCCAGCTTCACAACATTCTCTCACCGCAGCATTGTCACATTTTTGGTCCTTCGACAATGAGCAGATGACGTTATGTGAAGACTTGAGGAGCTCAATATTATTACTTAGTAAGTCACCCAATTTTTTTTTTTTTTCAAAGCTTGAGGTGCACAAACAACCCATAGAACAATCCCAAAACCTATACTGTATACACATCACGAAACGTAAATCAAGACACCACAGTAAAGGAATTCAAACGATGTTGGGTTAAGGAGCTCGGCCAGTCAGACATTTTTTGGCTAAGAAGTGCTCTCCCTGTTGAAGTATATACCTGGTATATATTTTATGTCGTATTATTAGTAATTGAAGAGTCAGAGTTCGACCGACCATTGCTAAGAAGATTCTTGATGGGAGTTATTAAAACACGTATTTATCCCCTTACAGGGTATGCCCATAAAGGCAGGTCCCGTTTTGAGCTATTAATAGCGCTGGGTGCT
Organism: Macrocystis pyrifera; assembly: GCA_031763025.1. Taxonomy (NCBI): domain Eukaryota; class Phaeophyceae; order Laminariales; family Laminariaceae; genus Macrocystis; species Macrocystis pyrifera. The sequence goes on from JASSKH010000026.1 coordinate 768,532, forward strand.
GGGTGCCTTTGCCAAACAGGCCGCCTTCAAAATTTCACAGTACTGTTTATTGGTGATAAAATTACTTTGACATGGGAACACTTTGACAAGCTCGAGAGAACCCCGAATATGTCCAGCGAATATACTCAACCTGATTGGAGTGACAAGAAATACTTGGATATACCTGGTATTGAATACATTGAGTTCCCAACACCTGCATTCATCGTAAAGTTCGGGCTCCAGGGATTGGCGATCATGGAGCTTTCTAGGGGGGGGGGGGGCGAGGTTCACAGTCTGTACAGATATATATATATATATATGTATACAAGGCGCTTCGCTCCGCGGGCGGCCTACGCCGCCCGCTACGCTCGCTCAGGAAGGAAACATCAAATTATGCGAAGCGGACAGAGGTCCATGATTGAATATTGTTTTTTTATGCCCCTGTAGTTAGCTGCAAACTGGCGACTTGATAATGCCAAGAGTCCCGCCGCCATGCTTCATTCAGGAGAAAACAGCTCGGACGCCACATATGCTTCGCGTCGCGGGCGGTTTTCCGCTACGCTCGCTCACACACGTCATACGTACGTACATACCCCGGGTAGGGTACTTATTTTCTTCTTTCGATATGCTCTATGTCTGTGTACTCGTCGTATGTACGAAAGATAAAGCACAGAACGGCACAGCAACACAGCAAAAACAATGAAAATGAAACCGAAAAATTCTAAAAGAAAAAAAAAAACCCCTCCCCTTTCGTGTAATAATTTACTACTTGAGTGGAACACCTTACACCAGTCAAAAAAAAAAAAAATGAAAAAAAAAAAAAATCTTATAGCAGAGCTTCTCTCTCAGCCTCGAACGCCGCCCGCCCCTCTCGCGATCATCTCGCCACCGATTCAGTCCGGGTAAAGCTTCCCTCCCTCTCTTCCACAGTGAGCCCCGTCGCCCGCCTTGCGTGAAGCCCGGTGCTCACCGTGGACCTCGACGCAAGCTCGACAATGTTGGTGCTCATTCGGGGTACCTCCCTCTTGTGACTCTCATCCCGGTCGCAAAAATAATCACCGCTTGAATATTATTTTACAATCCCGAACGGACCTTAAATATTCGTACGTACTCTATCCAAAATCACAAATGGAGGCCAGACAGAGCCTATTGATGCATCCCTCGTGTCTCGAGGCACACGCGACGCCTAGGCACGAAAGCGGCGACCGCGCTCCTTGCAACTCCCCCTCTACTCACCAGCATCCGCTGACACCCGCGACGGTGCCGGGTTCGCCCGCGCAACCGTGCTCGGAGTACACGCACGCACACGAAACGAAAGAAGAAAAAAGGAAAGAAGGACTGAAAGTACGACGAGAAATAAATGGAGAAAACAAAGACTCGCTGGAACGGTCCGGCAAGTAATAAACGGAGGCGATTCCCAAGTGGGAGCTCTGAGAGGCCAGGGATGTACCAACCGAGCACGCTCAGAGATTGAGATATCTATAAGTATATCTATATATATATATATCTTGTGAACAGGTCAAGATAGCTCGAAGGCCCGTTTTCTACCACACTGTACAGGGTTTAGGGGAGGGGATACCATAACAACACGCATCCGCATCGTGTCGCCAAAACTGGGCCTTCGACCTATATTTACCTACTATCGAGATGTTTCTACACCTCATGACAACAGGTATACGTAACCCCCCCCCCCCAAAAGCTCCATGGTCATCAAGCCCTGGAGTACTGCAGTAGCTTCTCGTCGTCGCTTTAATTCGTTTAGAGTTTGGGATTAATGAGGTCTGCTGCTGCGATCAGCCGGAGGCTCTCACCGAGGGTTACAACCCTGCGTTGATTGGATGGCAATCAACGCGGCACGTCGTCGCAGAGAGTAGTTACTCCGGTACAAACCAACAAACAAACCAAGAACCGATGTCGTTGTCGACGCATCTGGCGCACAACGATAAGCGGGGGGGATGGTCTGTTTTTCCTGACCGTATCTTTCTTTCTCGTGCTCATTTTAGGCCGCCGAGGATGCCAGTGTCCTTGACTTGCTACTTGTGTACTTTCCAACAGGCTTTCTCCCCCTCCGGGGATCCTCTTCTTCCTGCATCCCCGGTTTTGGATCGAGAGTATTGCAATAACACTTCGTCGTCGCTTCAATTCCTATACCGAAGTATACAGTAGTTTGGGATTATCGAGGTATCTCTGCTACGGCCTGAGATCGCACCCATACTCGCACAGATTCCTACGTGATTGTTGTCTCTTTACCTTCCCTCAGTACCCTACGTAGTTAAATGGTCTATTGACACCCTTGCCCGCGGATTTCTTGTTGTCGCTGTTATACCCAAACCTCTACCTTGGCCTGTGGTGGATTCGGCTTCGATTGTCCCGCGGGAACGCTGTGTATGAACTTGCACACTGCTCGGACAATTGCATGGCGTCCGCCTTTATGAACGCAACCTTTAACCCCCGCCGAGCCCTCAGACCCTGTTGCCCCTGCGTATTTGCGTGCGACGGTTACAGGCTTCAACCCCACGTACTCCGTAGGAACGTCCAGGGCCGTAGCGTCCATGTTTTGAGTCGCCGCCCCCCTCGCATATAGCTACTACGCTACCACTGGTAATACTACCACTACTATTATTATTACTATTACTACTACACTACTACTACACTACTACTACTACTACTACTACTACTACTACTACTACTACTACTACTACTACTACTACTACTACTACTACTACTACTACTACTACTACAGTATACTACTACTAGTACTACTTCTACTACTGTAATACTACTTTACTCTGTACTACTATTTCTGTTACTACTTGTTATACTGCTGTATACCGCTGTTATGGTTGTTGCTCTGCGACTGACTTTAAAGTCCAGCAGATTTCGCACGCCTGTATGCGGGAGAAGGCCCAAAGCAACTAAAGGCTGCGACTGCTTGTTGCCGTTGCTACGACTGCTGCTGCTGCTGTGCGGTCTAAAGTATCGCGGCCCCCTTCCCCCATCCATCAGAGGTACAGACATTTTTCTCGGTGCAAGCTGTTCGTTCAAAAGTCCCAAACACTTTGATTGGCCTACGCTTCCGCGATTTGTAACGCCACTACTTACGAAAAGACACAAGAACAACAACCGTATACGATAATAATCGTATACAATCATACATCTGCAAGGGCGGCAAACGATGCTACTGCTGTAGACCGCGGTTTGACGCGTTTGACGCCTTGACTGGTCGTTCCTGACCGCTCCCTACTCTAAAACTACAATAAAACAACCTTGACGTTCCCGGAAAGACCGGTATCTATATGTACGAGGTCGGTCGCTGCGCTGCTGTTGTTGGGTATCGTATCCAGAGTTTCGATGTTTCGATATATCGTATCGAACGTGTTTTGACCTCCATCCCCTGGGATCCCTTTTCGTATATTATTTTATGCAGATACAGTATTGAAATACGATTGTACATATCAAGTATCGAAATCAATATCGAAATCGTATCGAGTAGTTTTTGTGCCTATCGTTATCTCGATTCTCGTACGATATCCAACACTATCATACTGTATGTGACAACCTTTAGTCAAACACCGATATACCCCCACCACAGCATACCAACATCAGTGCCACAGCATCCCTTCGTTTCCACGTATCGAAAGAAGACCGCAGCCAAACCCGACCCCCGTGTATCCAGAAGCTAGCCGCCTCACCATCCACGTCCAACGGTTCTCTCGAGGATTCCAGTCACTGCTTGCTGAGCCGTGGTTCTCATCCGAACACAAGCGCTGGTGTCGTCGGTGACTACAAGGTCTTTGTGTACGAGACTGCTGGGCTGAATACCTAGTAGGTGTTTTGATTGTCAACAAGCCAACAACAAGCAGGGGTGGGCGGAAGATACCGACGCTCTGTATAGTGATCAAGGACGGGACTCCGCCACTTCGCCCGACTTCCTCTTCGCTAGCCCTTCGCCGCCTGTCGGCGCCGACATACAGGTGACAGAAAAATCGCCTTGAGGAACTCGGTTCGATAGGGGCTGCAGAGCAGTTTGTTCGGCGTGGAAGACAAAGCAGAACCAACGCCTCTCGTAACCACAGCAGTAGATGCGACGTACAGCAGTCGTGGTACGATAGATACGCCGCCGGGCCGCCCTGTCGTCGTGTAATATCGTCCTGTTTCAGAATCGGTCGTTTTAGGCTGGTTGTCTGTTCACCCTCATCCATGTGTGACGCTCGATCTGTTTTCTGCTCTCCGGTACTGTTTACCTGGTATACCTTTACGACATACTAGTACCGGGTACAGTAGTACACAGAGCAAGACACAAGCATAACCTGAACTGGCTCGCTGTACCACTGTTGTAGACTCATGCCACCAGACAGAGGGAGAGCTGATGCGGCATTTTATGTCCGTGAACGCCTACAAGTCTGCCGGGACACAGAAGTGGTAGTAGTAGTGTAGTGCTTAGACAGTGTACGTATTGGAGGTGTCACTGGTGTTGTGGGTCTGCCTCGAACCAACTATCGAGTGTCTGATTCTATACGAAGGAGCATTACGACTCGTATTATATAATGTGTCCGAAGTGCACCCTAGCGCAAGGGGATATGATACATGTCACCCATCTGGTCGGGAATATAAGGAACAATTAGTATTCATATTAATGTCTAAACGGTCCTTATGTTCCGCCCACAGTGGTGATGTTAGATGTACGACACGTGCGCAGCATATATACTGGTACCAGTATCATGGTACGATGAAAATTGTGCCGCTGCCCGCTCTCTCCAGACGGTGTCGATAGGACCGTATTTCTCGTGTTTCGCCCGCTACAGTATGCCGGTACCGTTTAACACTAAAAAAAAACACACCCCGGTGGTAACAGTTTGACCTTTATACTTTATATACATTATCACCGCGTGTGCTGTTGTGAGGGGTGTGCTATCTGACGCATCCCGGTGATAAGCAACATGGACGGGAGCCCCGCAGCTGGGGTGTGTGGGAATGGCGGGGGGGGTGATAACGAGGGGGTGTGATAACGGTAGTCATGATTGCTAAGGAGCGTTAGTAGACCTCGGCCAGACTTTGGATGGCGTGACAACAAGAGGGTGTGGTAGCAAAAGGGGTTGACAACAAAGGGCTTGAGACCGGCAGCTGGGGGCGGGGGGCGTACTCAGTTGTTACTTGCCTCGGCCGTTTGACCCTTGACCACTCATTGATTTCTAGACGGAGCACCCTTCCTACTCCTAGTAGGGACACCTCCAACATTTCGGTGCTCATTACGTTGTTTCGATATGATACATGGAATTTATCTGATGACGATCTTTGGCCACCTGTGGCCACCCTCTGTCTCCTATTACGGGGGTCCATTCCCTACCTGTTTGGCCACCTGTGCCACCCTCTGTCTCCTAGGATAGCGATCGTTTTCTCGCTGCTATCTAGTGTACCAAACTCCTCCGTGTCACTTTCGTCTATATCCCTCATTCCCTCTTCTAATACATCCCGTTTCTCCTTGTACATTTCACATTTCCTACCGTGTGAGTTCTACTCTCTATTGCTTTTCCACACGGGCACATCTGTGCATCTGCTTCCTCGTTCTCCCGGCAATTGTTTTTTGCCGCAGACGAAAAACCTGTTGGGCATGTAAAAAAACCTGACGAGCATGTCCTTGCCGCCGGAGACGGGAAACATAATTGAGGCAGCTTTTTTTTCTCGCTGTCGTTGAAGACGATGTTGTTTCACGTCACGTGTCTAAAGACACTTTGTCAAGTGGTTTTTGGGCATGTATTCACGCAATTATCGGGTTTGTTTGCCTCCAGCGGCCATCCGGGGGCCCCTATTGGCGGGCTCCACGCCTGCGGCGCATGAGCGCAACACGCCTTCCAGCTCACGTTGCGCTTCACGGAACAGACGCCGGAGCCCTGAATACCGTACGCCCTGGTTGCAGGTGCCACCGCAGGAATTCAAGGGTGCAAAAACCCCGGAAGATTCTGCCGCCGAGCCCCTTGCCCCGGCTGAAAACTACCGGCTGCCACTATCATATGAAACCTTTGTTTCCAGCCGATGTCCCGAACACCAATACCTGGTACACCGTAGCATTGCGCACTGGTTTGCTTTCGAGATATTGCTAAAATGGCACGCGACAAATTCCGTGATTGGCCACGAACCTACCACTGGCGCCGGTGGTTGGGGCTTAGAGCACAGCAGGAGGGGTAGTAGTACAAGTGTTTTGGGTGAATGGTATCCTCCAGGTGGTGAGATAATTTTTGGAGTTTGCTGCTGCTTTCAGACGCACCTCCGCGGGGGGTGTGGTATTCAACGCACCCCGGGGGTGGTATAGTGACGATGGAATATTAATAATGGACCAAACAATGTATCACCGGGTGTGGTATCTAACGGGGGGTGCTTTGTTCCGTGTTACCATGGTAGTGACTGATAGCATGAATAGTGCGTAAATGTTTCCATTCAGCTCTTGCCGCGCCTGGCGGAAACGTGATACCCGGTACACTGTTGAACGTTAGAGATTGGTCTTTCTCCGCCACACGCTGGAATTGTTCGTCGTGATTTGCAATGGAATCACCGGAGAACTAGGTATGCGCTGAATGTCTTTATGCGAAGGGACCACAAGCTGAGCTAACATACACCTCGTTTCTTCCGTCCTCTCGCTGCCTGTCGCTCGGTCAATCGCGCGAAATGTCAGCACAGCAGTATCACCATGCCTTACGATCGGCCACGCAGAACCCGCAACCTCGCGTACGCGGCTAGCAGGGCCGGCTACGCGCCGTCATTGGCCTACCGAGCGATGTCAGCGGGGGCTGCAGCGTTTGCAAGCACCATCTCCGAGAATGGGCCGGTGAGGAAGGATTGCCTTAATCGTTTTGTTGTGACAGCCCCAGCCGTTGTCCCCGAGGGGGGGTGAAATACACCGTCGTACACGGTAGGTATGTGACACATCGATTTCGGGCTCGACGTCTCTCTCTCTTTGCTCCACATGTGTAGTGTCTACAATAGTATTGTTTATAGGAACCCCTTCTACCTGCGAAAAATGTTTCCATCGGATTATTGTTGTCCGGAGGTATTTGTGGGAGTGTGATTGGGGCGCCCGTGCCCACGTTTTGTGAGGGCAAACTACTTACTAGTAGAACGAATGTGGGGGGAAGATGCGTAATATAATAAGTATTGAGGCAAGAGCTCGTGGCGGGGAGCGTTTTCCCCCGGAGTGCTCACCGTGCGAGGTGTGAGAAGGCCTTGACTGATGTGTTGACCAGATAGACACCACCACACGCCATTGTTTTGTATTTTGTTACAGTCAGTATTGTGTTACCCCAGTATGTTTTCACGTTTGTCGTCATCGATGTGGAGCACTCACTTCAACGCAATTTATTCGCCAACAGCTGCAGGAAGAACGAGAAAAAAATATGGAAACCCAAAGAAGGAAGGCCACTAACAATGTTATGTTTGGCATGCGCTCGGTTAGAGAGCAGCACGTGATGGTGTAGATACACCACCGGAATACGCTCGTGGTGCATCAATCTCACACAGTGTATTACTCAAAAAACGACAGCTGTGAGATCGAGGAATTTGTCGAAACTATTCTTTGCAAGATGCGTGGGATACTTTGATCGCGCGGACTACGGGTTTTGAGGATATATCATGACACACTCTCCTTCTTCTTTTTTCTTTTTTTGTTTGCGTTTATCCCCCATTTCCACCAGAGGTTGTAACGAAGCACAAGTCAGACTGGTACCATACCGTTATCACACGGGTGATAAGATAACACCCCCCCGCGATGATGACTTTCCCAGCCCAAATTTCTCCAAAAACAAGGGGGGCGCGCGTGCGCACAACAGCGAAAATGAGGACTTTGGAAACATGTCGTCGAGAATTTTCTGTACCTGGTGTATTTTTTCGTATTGGACGCATCGCTGGGCGTTTGCACGTTTGCACCATCTCTCTCCTCGCTGTGAAGAGAAAATCAGCTCGGAGAATCATACGAGGGGGTGTGTTACTTATTATCACCCGGGTGTTACGGCACTGCTGTACCGCTCTAAATACCACATGGTTGAGTCCACCCCTGGTCGTCTTTGCGCCGCTGCCCTCAACACAAACTAGCCGGTGGGCTTAATCGTACCGTTTTTTGTTGCATGCGTAAATATACCGGTACGAATTATACGAGGATGAAACTAAAAACCGCTGCTCCTCGCTTTTCTTTGTTTTTGCTTTTGTGCCGCCGTTTGCAGGAATTTGCCGCTATCATCATGCTGGTGGCAACAGCCACTGGTCGCTCACGGCAGGACGCAGAGGTGCGCAGCGATGTGGTAGGGTTGGTCGGGAGGGAGGGAGGGAGTTACTGCTGTGCTCGGCGACCTCTCGCCTTGTCTGTCCTGTCTGTAAACCTCTTGGGGGGTAAAATGTGTTTTTTTTTTGTCGCATTGGAATTAGACGCGAGTTGACGAGGGAAGGAAGAAAGTGCTGAAGTCTTCTCGAGATACAATAATGCAAAAGGCACGTACCGAAGTGGGGGGAGGGGGGAGGAGAAAGAGCCTATAAATACTTACTTTACTATCTATTACGGGGGACCATTGTAAGTAGGACCAGATATTGTCAGTAAAAACAGGTAAATATACAGGTTTTTATGTATACCATAGGTTCTATTAACTATGGACCCCCGTAGTAGTAGTATCCCCGGATCTGGGTTACGACTATTATTATATTAATAGGAGGGAGCGAGAGCCAGAAGAGAAGAGCGCGAGTATCGTAAATGGGAGGGGGGGGGAAACATGTTGCCATGGGTAGATTCTAAGTGGTGAGTTTGAATACTGAGGTTAAGCTAAGTACCAGGATACAAAGTACCAGGTATACTGCATGGGACAGGCCCGACTGCTGCTTGTTGCAGGTTGAGCACGGGGATACCAAAGGGTGCTCGAGAAAAAAGAGAAAACGACCTACACTCGGTCCCAGTGTCAAAATGAAGAGCAAACCAGTGCGTTGGGGTTTATGGACGAACGCCCGAAACGTGACTTCTTTTTAATGTTTCTATTTTAACTGGTTTTAGCATGCCCCCCCCTGCCCGGGTGGAGTGGAGCTGTCATCCGTGTACAAGTCCGCCTCACAAGCGGTTTTTTGGTAGAATGCAGCTCACCCTTCATGCGACTCACCGAGTACCTCACGGCGCTTCGCGCTTGGTGCAAACAATGTCTGCCTGGTCGGTGAAAACCCGACGTGCTCCGTCCCGGCATTGTAGGGATGCGGGGGTCTATGGTAATGTGACTACAACCTTGCATGATATCGACTAAACCCCCCTGTTCGGGTCTCGAAATGAGAAGTGAGTTGTCGCCGTCTTTTTCCGTGGACTTCTGGGGATACCATAACATTTCTGCCCCAAAGGTTTGGGTACTGTTCGGTTGTGAAAGGGGTTCATATTTTTCTTTTTTGTTCGACATCTGAGTATGCGCAGCGTGAGTGTCAAATCACAAGACACACAGACAAAAAAATGGTGGAGAAACAGAAAATTGAATGAAAATTTGTTGCTTCGTACAAAAAATGTAAACATATGAGTACAACAACCGAAACCTTTGATGCGCAAAAATGGTTACATTCATTTTATGGCACTCCACAACAACAATGCCTCCCACGTGTTGCTTATTGGTCCGGATTTGTTTTTGAATCGGTTGGTTTGGAAAATATATATATATTTTTTTGTACATCCCACGATATCTCATAAACGAATACTTCGAAGTATGTCCGCTGTATTAATACCGCGACCAGCCAATTTCTGCCTCCCTCCGGCGTTTAGGTCCACTCCTCCTGTCGACCGCTCCCTCGCTATGCACGCCGGCACTTACTTTTGGCGAATTTTTCTTTCATGTTCTCCTCTGCCTACAGGTCGTCGTGCGCCTGCAGTTGGGGCTTCCGATGAGGGACGGACCAAGGGGCGAGGCTCCTTCCGACTCTTCCGTGGGTTCAGCTTCGTCGCCCGCGGCGTCCTCGGCATCATTTTCACTGGGGTCTAGCGCTCCCCCGCAGGCATCTAGACCGCGCGCTCGCGGGCGAAAAAAGATGGGTGGACGCTCTCCCCGAGCCGAACGTATAAAATCGACCGCCATGATTTTGGTAGAGATCGCCGGCAGCAGCGCCGACGGCGGCGGCAGCAGCAGCAGCAGCAGCGACGCCATGGATCTGGTGGAGATCGACAGCAACAGCGGCGGCAGCTGCAGCGGTGGCGGCGTCGCTGGCAGCAGCAGCAGCAGCAGCAGCAGCAGCAGCAGCAGCAGTAGCGGCGGTGGAAGCGGAGGCAGCAGCAGCATTGGCAGCGGTGGCGGGTGGCGGGGGCAGCAGTTGCGGCAGCGGTGGCCGGGGGGAGAGCAACAACGGCAGTGGCGGTAGTGGAGCGAAGAAGAGGCGCCGGTCATCGGAAGACGACAACAGCGAGGAGGGTTCTGGCTCAGAGGTGCGTGCACGGTAGGGCCGTGCCAATGTGTTAATGGGGTTCGTTTGCTGTTATATATACACACATTGTGTGTAGGTGCCAGGTTTATATCTAAATTGCTGCGCGTTCGCCGCCATCCTATCTAGGATTGGCCATGCAGCAGTATAGATTGATTTTTTGTGTTAAACAATAGAGTACAGGAGAGCCATCAACTAACGTATCAATACATGCTAAAAAAAACGAGCATAAGAAATCTAGACTGAGGCTGCGGGGAACTGAGAAATTCTGGAGCGGTTACACTGAATTTAACGTACAGCACACCCTATCCCAGAAAAAAAGTCCAGTCTGGGCCAGCGTTCCTGTTCTTACTGCTGTAGTTCTACCGTTCCTGCGTACTACTAAAAGCATGCCAGCCTCGAAATCATCATGTAGGCATTGCTGTTGATCCTCAACTTGGCAAGTTGCGTGATGCTTCGCTCGCCCTCACTCTACAGGTGTCTTTACCGCGCAGAAGGGACACGTGAGTACGTACCCTACTGTCTTGTATTGTTTTCTTTTTACGTTGGCCCTACCGTAGATTAATTCCGGGGAGTCTTGGTTCGTGGATACTGGGTATTAGGCAAACCTAGTGTCCACAGACAGGCAAACCTGGCTCATAAATAGCCAAATCTGATTCACAAGGAGGTAAACATGATTCGTAGATAGCCAAACCCGATTCAGACCTGAGCAAAACTAATTCGTAGAGAGGCAAACCCGATTGGTAGTAGTCAAGCAAACCTGATTTATGGAGGGGGGGGGGGGGGGGGGTACTCATACCATGCATGGCCGTAGTCGTATGACCATAGACTCTTCAATGCCGGGACGGATCACGTCGAGTTTTCACCGACCAGATAGGCATTGCTTGCACCAAGCGCGAAAGGGGGGGGGGAGGGGGGAATAGCCTGCTATGTGAAACCGGAGCTGAGTTGCGACTAGAGGGGGAACAGGAGGAAGAAGTACGAAGATTTCCAGATGGGATGGAAAACTAAAGCCTGATAAATATCGTATGCATACGAGTATAGATATTCAAATATTCCTTGTTAGCCTTGTTGTCACCAGTCAATCAAACAAATCTGAATTATAGATACGAAGCCAACTGATTGATAGATAAGATAATCTGATTCCCCCCCCCCCCCCCCCCCCCCGATTTCAACGGTGTCCCGCTGTCAATGGTCTCCGCGGCGCTCACTTCCTTTCTTTCTTTCCTCTCCGACCTGAACCACACCCCTCCAGAGCCAGGCGAAGAAATCGAAGACATCTTAAGCTCCCTTCGGCAGTAAAAAAGTGTAAATGCCACGGCATACTACATAATATCTGGTACTTTTCTCTTCGTGCCCGGTATTCTGTGTGTGTGTCGTGTGTGTGGCGTGTATTCAATGCCTAATGCGTTGGCATACATGCGTTCTATATGACGGGGACCCGAAGCCGAGAAAATGCCGTGGGGGGGCGTAATGGGTGTGGTTGTGATGTTATTATGTGCTGGACATTGGGGGTTTCGATGTTTGGAGGGCGTGTTTGAGTGTACTGATACCTTTCTTGAAGGACGTGCGTGCGCCGTGTTACTGTGACGAGCTCGTGACGGCAGAACGATGTTATCAGGGTCCGTGGTTTATCGTTTTGGAGTGGGTGTATATGTACGCGTACACGTAAGAAGACGAGCCTGGGGTTGGATGTAGTAAGTCCGTCCTGGGCATTACCCGGACGGCGTCGTCGGTGGGAGAGGAGGCGTGAACACGGTGTGGCTGAGGGGTGTTCCCTTGGGGGCTGCAAAGTGGGGAGTGAGCATAGCGGGGTGGGTGTATTGGAGGCTTGTCTGCTCACGTATACACTACCTAATGCTCTCGGGTATGTATGTCTGTATATGTGTTGTTATTGTTTGCTGATGCGACTGTTCTGTGTGGTTCTGGCCTTGACGAAAGGAAGACACCACCCACCCGGTGTGTTTCCTGCCACGGAAGTGTGAAGCGATCATGCCATCGCCGTCCCCACCCGCTCGTCATGTGGCGAACCTTGGTGGCGTCACACTTTCTGTGTTGCTGTAATTATCTGCCCCCCCCTTCCCCCCTCCTTGTAATTATCTTCCCCCCCCCCCCCCCCCCTTCCCCCCCTCCTGGTAAATGTCTCCTTCCCCCCCCCCCTTGAATACTCAGGGCGTTATTGTGCGGCAGTGTGTCTTGTAGATGTGTTGTTCCGGACGTACTACGCCACTTTACCCTTAGCCGTGTCGGAGGACCTTTGCCCCTCTGTTTTGAAGCGCGAATCGAGATTGCATGTAATGGCTGCATCAAATTGACGCGCTCTGGGTGCAACGATTTTTCTTTCGCTAGCTTCTTCTGTTGTTATGAAATGGCGGCGGTGTAATTGAACTGAGCTCGAGTGTACAAGGGCCCTTGGATTGATGGTGATTGTTAATAACAGTGTCGATGAGCTCTGTTGACGAGTGGATTTTGCGAGTGAGTGGGTTCAGCTATTCTTGGATAGCTCTATGTAGTTAACCCTGGCGTGCCAGAGTCTTTTGTAAGTTGCTGGGGTTGGGGGAGGTATCTGTTGGGATATCTGCAGTATAAACATGACTCATAGCGCTATATATTGGGTTTTGCACTGTATTGTAAAGGCGGTTTTCCCAGTTGTGAAGTGGCTTCCAGTCTCGTGGTAGAAAACATCTACAGGGTAATTATGGTGCCGCTTGAATATATGAGGGGAGCTGTTTTCATCGGTTCTGAATTTGAAGCTTTTTTCTTGTTATGTATTTTGGTTTGTACGCGACCAGTCATACGGAGGACATACACTAAGCGCTGATAAGGTATTTGCGGGGGAGGAGGGAGTTGATAGTGTGAGGTACTACTGTAGCTCCCTATCGGTTCTTATCTGTTTTTTTTCATGTTCTCTTTGTCGTTGTACTTTTTGGTCGAGGAGCCAACACTATTGAACAGTCAAACGCGTTTAATGTATGTAAACAAGGTTTGTTTTTGTTTTTAGGCGGACGAGTCAGCAGAGGTGCGCTCCGGTGAGGTGCTCTCCGGTCGCGCCAAGGCTGCCTGGATAAGAAATAATAATGTGAACAACGTAATGACCATGAAGCGAACATTAGCTGTGGAAAAAAACGGTAGTACTGCCGTCACAAGATGCTTCTTCCTGCGCTGCTGTCCACGGCAACAACGCTGTTTGATATTCGTTCTCTTCCTCGCCATACTTTGCAAAACCGACACACACCAGATACCGCAGGCAAGCGAGCAGCACCGGCAAGGAAGTTATCATATTGACGGAAACTCTGTGTCCTGTTGCCGCCGGTAGTGATCCAACCATCGGTAGGCCATATTACGACGATTCAACCGCCGATACGATATGATCCAGCCACCGATCGATACAAGAACACCTAACCTGTAGAAAGGGTTCTAGAAACTCCGTTTCGACTCCGGCATGGTCATGGAGTACAACACACCGCGACGACAACGCCCCAACAAAGCAGGCTATCCGAGAAGGATGGACAGGCCCTTGAGAATGGGACCCTTTCAGGTGCGTACCTCCTCCGAATGGGACCCTTTCAGGTGTGTACCTCCTCCGTAAAAATTCCATCCTCCAGCAAGAAAAAAGGCCAAGAAAAGACATCTGGGGGCTTCAAAAATTCTAAGCCCAGACTGTGCTTTGGTTAGACCTTCGCTGTAGCCACTGAGCTAGAAGTCGGTCAACGGACCGAAGTGTACTGCTGTTCCTGTAGATAAACACCATAACCACTTGGATATTAGGCAGTCGAAGGGTGATGGAGGGGGTGGCATACTTGTTACGGGTCTAGCAGACCCGCCCCTCTCCTTCTTAACGGTACATATTTATCTTATCTTCGCGCTTGTCGTCGTGGCCAGCTACATCTACGGCAAGGGCGGCTGGTCCACTACCAGATACCGAAATACGGGACGCGTTCCACCGGCACCCAGGCGAACGACAGGGGCATATTTTCTCACGCCAGAAACCAATGCCACGCTGCCGCCGCCGTCGCCAACACCGGCCACCGATTCTATTCCCACCCCCGCTCTCACTCACTCGCATTCCCCCTCCCACCCCGACTTGCACTCACTCCCATTCCAACCCCCACTCGCACTCACACTCACACTCGCACTCCCATTCCCATTCCCGTTCCCACTTTCTGTCCATCCCTCACTGGCCGCCCCCCCCCGCAAACTGCGATTTCGTGAAGGGGACCTGAACCTGCCACAAAGAAGAAAGAGGTACCGGGACACCAGTAGTGAGGAGAAGGAGGAAGCAGATGCACAGGTGTGCCCTTGTGGCAAAGCAACAGAGAGTAGAACTCACAGAGTGGGAGAATGTGCAATGTACAAGGAGGAAACGAGATGTGTTAGAGGAGGAGACGAGGAGAATAGACGATTGTGACATGGAGAAGTTTGGTACACTAAAATATGACGAATAAATTATCACCACCCAGGCAATAGATGGTGGCCACAGACGGCGATCAGATAAGCAAAATACACCTATCCCATATTACATACCAGGTATGGACAACAACACATAATTAGCGCCCAAATGTTGGAGGCGTCTCTACTGGGAATAGGAACGGTGCTCCATCTCGAAAGAGACACGCGGTCAATGATCTCGACTATTAATATTAATAAGGCAAGCAACAAACTAAATGAGTATGCCCCCCCCCACTTCCTGATCGGCTCCAGCCCAATGCATGCCATCAAAGCCGGCGCATGGAAAGGCTGTATTGATACGTTCATTCTCCATCATCACGTTCGATGTAAACGTAATAAATAGGAGGTGTGTCTGCCATTGTTACTTCCTCGCAGCCGGCTTCTTCTTCTTCTTTTTTTGTTCTTCTCCTGTTGAGTATGATTTTCTCTTTTCTCCCGGCCGCTTCTCCTGGTACTCTCTCCCTGACCCCCCCTACGCTGTTTGCCCGCCCCTTTGGTCCCCTTTCCGCCCCGCCAAGACGAGCATGAGCCAATGAATCAGTGACCACGGAAATGGTATCTCACTATTAATTTATAGGATGAAGAATCAAGTACGGACGTCACAACAGGGCAACACTTGTTGCTTCTTGCTGTGCTGTCGCTACATCGTATCAAATGGTTGGGCATATTGGGCATGAGACGTGCCAGAAGAAAACAGAACTAACGAAAGAACGACATTTATTTATTTCCTGCAGAGGATCCATGGTAGTTTTTGGGAGCCTGTCCTGCGACCGGTGACCACGCACTGCAGATTTTTAAACAACAACAACAACAACAGTGATACTCATACGCGTACCACTTCTCGTATTATACGTATCATAGGGACGTATACGAGTGCTTGTACCAGCCAGGTACGGTATGTACCAGGTGCAGGGTGAGTGTGCGCGACTTCGCGACTTCCGACTTCCTTTGCTTGTGTTAACCCCTTTAGTACCGCAGTCCCGATTAGGGGACAAACCAGTCTAATTCCAAGTCATTTGTCCCCAAAACTGGACTGCGGTACTAAAAGTCTAACTTTTGTGCGGCGGAACTCCAGCTGGATGTGCCGTTTCGGGACAACCACGATCGAAAAAGGTCCGCATCCCGCATTAACCCTCCTCGCAAGATCAACTTTATCCAGCTGCCTGCCGCGTACTACGCGCCCTCCCGCCACACGATGAAGCAGGAGGACAGGCGGACGCAGGTCGTAAACACCAGCAACAGCAGGTAGGCCATATCTCATCGAGAGGATGTTCGGAGGAGGGAGAGTAGAGTGTCCGGCTGCGCTCTGAATCTCATGTCTCGGCTTTTTGGTGGCTTTTCGCTTTTTGTGGCAATTTCTTGCGCGATTTCACGGCTTTTTCTTCAAGCTCGAACTCTCACATTCGTATCCGTTCAGCGAAAGGGACTCGCACACCGCCTGCAGCGTTCATACAGCAGTAGTAGTAATAGCTTCATCGACAGGTGCCCGTAGGGTAGATCCAAAGGGCATGATAGCCACGCAATTCCGAAATCCTGCCATCCTCCGCCCCATGACGCGTATCCTTGGAACAAGGTTGAAGTTGTTGCGGCCTCGGCATAAATGTGTACAGCAGTAAACGATGGGCCGTCAATAGATTTCCTTCTATTAATAGTCTTGGTATTGCTGCGATTGATGTGCGATTGATGTATCAAGTATCCTCTGCTTCTCAGTTTGATGCCAGAACATACGGTGCGCACGTTACCATTCTAGGTGTTTTCCTGTGCGGACAGCAATGCCGATATGGCTGACAGCTACAACAGCCGTAATGACAAGCCATCGATAGAGGAGAAAGAATAAGGACATTTTCTATAGGTGATGCGGACCTTCCGGCTTTTCCATCCTGATCCCAGCCGCACCCTGATCCATTCGGATATTATCCCATTTGGTACTTGCTCCCATCCACAAGGTGCAGAGCCGCCGGAGGCCCACCATCTACCCTGATCCCACCCACAGGCACCCCACCGGGCCACCCTGATCCATGTAGGCAGCAGCGGTCGTTCACAGCCCAAAAGGCAAAAAAAAAAGGAAAAAACTAGGACCCAAAACGAAAAAGGAAACGAACTCGCATACCTGGTATTTATAGCTGGTTTCGAACCCCGAAGCGATAACAGCAACGTGTCGGTAGGTATAGGCCGCGGCATGTCAATCTTTCGATTGTCGCCCCTCCGACCACCACCCGTGTATTTCAGCTAATGTATAGTCAAGTACAGCAGTCGTGACTGGGAACCATAGATTTTCCTGGAATCAGGTTGCTCTATAACCGGCGTCCCCGGTGGCTTGGTAGGTGGTCCGCGTGCCTATCAAGATCAATTTCGTGGCTTCAAGTCTCACCGAGTGCATGCTCGTAGGGACTTTATCTATCTTGCATAAAGATTGATGAGCGGAAAGCGCGAGAGCGTGAGTTAGCACATTCGATGAAAATCAACGAGCAGTGGGAATGCTGAACCCTATGCGCGACAAAATATAATATAAAGGCACGTACCGGGGGGGGAGAAGGGACAACACCTGTGACCACGGCTTGTCCAGAAGATCGCCGAGGACAAAACCTCCTACGAGTTAGGCTGGAAAGTAAAAGTGATTAAAAAAAAAGAAGTTGTTAATACAAGCTCAATGGCATCCCCTTTTGCAGGGGTATCTCTTCGAGGAAGAAAGAGCACGTTCGACTGCTGTAGACTGCTATTAACATTAATAACTGTGCGCGTGCACTTCGTACGCACAGATTCTTGTACTATAGAACAAAAGCTGCCGACTTAAAAGCCAACTAATTGTGGCAGACAGGGTAGCAAGGTACCAGGCGGGTCAGCAGGGAGACCCTGGCTGTGCTACTCGTAACATAAACTGCTGCCGCTACCTGGAGCATGCCTTGTGCTTTGTTTGGTTTGCCTGCTATTTTTCCCTTGGTTCTTAGTCTTACTCTGTTGACGACTAGTGGTGTTTTCTTCTTTTTTTTTTTTTTTTTTTTCTTGCTCATTCTTTTCAAGTGTCTGCCAGACCCCCTGCGGGGGAGGTACGATGGTTTGTTGCTATATATACATATACCAGGTACATATTTGTTTATTTGTTTCTTTTTTCTTGTTTCTTTTCTCTTTCGAATTGTCTTTGTTTTTGTTTTTTTTTCTCTTTGTTTCGTTTTAGTTTCTCTAGGTCATGGAATGGGTATGTCGTGCCTGTCGTACGCAGTATGATGACATGGCATTGCGTATACGTGGCAACGTAGTATCTCTGTGGCGTAGCTTTGTGACCACAGAACTTGTATCTCTCTAGGATTGAAGAATCGGCACGGACACTGGTTGTGCTGGATGTCGACGGGTAGAAAGAACGGTTTAATGAAGAAAACAACAACAACAGCAATTGATTGATTCTCATTATTGTTACTCGTTTTTTAGGTATATTGTAGTGTACTGTTATCACTCTGGACGGAAATGTACGGACCGTTTGGTTGTCTTATATCCATGCACCAACGGTTCTTACACTTCCATCGTCAGTGGTATCACTATTTGAGTAAAAAGTAAGACGCTTTTTTATCTGCTGAGAGCGACTATCATGCCGGTATGGTATTTACTATAGACAGGGGAAAAAATGCTGAATTCTTCCGGCCGCAGAAATCAAGCCACGCACCCTAGTGGGAAGGGGGGAGGAGCTCCCGCTATGTGACCCCGCATTCGAGTTGCCGCTGGGAGGGATCGGGAGAGTAGAGCGAGGATAATACACGGGATAGGAAAAGGATCAGTATCAACCCCTCTCGGGGCTAAAGCCGACAAAGAAACAGTGAGTGTGATCCACCGTACAACACGCATGACAACACTCTCCCTGGGAGGAGTTTCCGAGCCGTATTTCTGCAGAGCAGGGGGTGGGGGGGCGTACAGCGACAGTGGTGGCTTCGGAAAGGTCTCGACGAGATTCTTTCACGGACTCAATCGCTCGGCGTTTTCACCTTTCCCATTGCCGAGCAAACTAGCTCCGAAATTCGTCCGACGGGGTGTGTTATCATGCGCGTTATACCGCACGTATATGCGGTATTCAAGCGTCTAGAATAAGAGCAGCGTGTTATGCAGCAACACGATGGCATGGCAATGCGTTGTCTAATCGGCTTGCGAGTACTGCACTGCGATGTACTATCTCTGTGTCGTAGTTTGTGACCACAGAGGTTGTATAGGGAGGAGAATCAGCACGAGTAAAAGAATGGTTTGACCCTTCTAGTACTGCAGTCTCGTTTTGGGGACAAACTACTTAGTATTTGTGAGGTTTAGTCTCCGAAACGGGACTGCAGTCCTAAAACGGTCAATGTGAAGAAGACGCACAAGAACACGAAAATAGATTATCATGCACCGCGCGCGTATCTTACGTACCGGTACCAGGTGCAGCTCTTTACGTTGATTGCAGTTCGGACACATCTCCTACCCCGAGCAACCCCATCTGCCTCCTGTGGCCGATGCCATAATCATCATTCGTCATTCAGTTTCGACGTTTTTTTTTCCTCTAGAGACCCAAAGGCTGCATGTACATATACTCTCGCGTTCACATGTTCCCGATCGAATCGGTCAACCACGCAAGCGACCAACTTTGGAGGTATCTCACTGACGGGTGGTTATGACACATTTGCTATTTCAGGCGACAACAACGACTGGGAAGGGCTTTTCGAGGCGCACGTCGATGGGATGCGAAGGGTGGCATATTATGACGGTGCTCGGCCCTTCTGGTTTGGGATCAACGGGGCGCTACGGGTTTCCTGCACGTAAACTACACGTGTGTGAGACTCTTGCACAGCCATGATACGACAAAGCAGGCGATAGGTGCAAGCCGGGCGGTAACACGGCGAGGATGCTTTTGACGAGCAGCGTTGCGGGCGAGACAAGCCCATTTTGGAGTTACCGTCTGCGAGAACAAAGGTGGCGTCGAATCCAAGAGCACCACGCACGGTTGGATGCGGCAGCTACTTGACTGGTGAGTCTCACGGGTCAATTCTATCACGCACCGGAGTTTGTCTGGGCTGCGATGCTAGTGAACCTTATGCGCCGAAATAGGGGTGGATGTTGATATATCCCGTGCCTCGCCTCGCCAAGGGCGAGTACCGTCACATAAAAACTCCATGTATTCACCCGTTTGGCTTGATTGCTGAAGTATAGTGACCTACAAAACGACAAGTATGTGCGGTCTCATCAAACTTGTCTATTCATAGTAATATGTAGTAATAGGAAGAGCGGCAGCGACAGTATTCATACTGATAGTACAATATTTATCGTGCTGCGCGCCTGTGGTCCAACGAAGATAATCTATCTCTCTCCGTTGCACTCCGGGCACATCTCCTACCCCGCAGCATCCTTCCACATGTTCCTTCGTGTGGCCGGCGCTGTAGTCGTCACAAGGTTTCGACATGCTTTGTCTCTCAAGCCTCAGGGCCATTCTTAACCAACGAAAGTTCGTGATTTTTTTTGTCATGAGCCGTGATTTGAAAAAAGAACACGGTTCATGACGCCATTTGTTTCACGAGCTTTTCCGTGACAAAACAAAATCACAATTCGTGACTTTTTGTCGTGTCACGAAACACGCCTGATCAAAGCACTACTTAACCCACGCGGACCAATGGTATCCGAAGGCCGGTATAGGGGTATGGCAGACTCTGCTTCGTACGCCGCTTGTAGACAACGGACGGCTACCGAAAGACACCGCTGAGCGCGCGCTAACGAGTACGTTGTGGCCTCGAAAATTCGAGGAGGAGGAACCACAGCTCGAAGAAAAAAGCGAAAATGATCGGAGAATGTCACAGGCCAGGCCGGGCAGACTGCCTGTGGGATTGGAATCTCGCGGACCGGGCTTGGTCGATGGTGAGTGAGATTCGGATCTCGCTGGCAGGTCAGACTTCGGCTCGTGATTCGACTGTATCACGGGTCGGGCCAATTGCGCGGTCGGCCTGACCCGGCCTGGCCATGCCCCACTCGCGAGAGTTGGCTCGACCCGCAAAAACTGTTGTATTTGAAATGTCGGAATTTTTATACACTTTGAAAACATGACGAAACGTGACGTTTTTTTTTCTGTTTTTTCCGTTAGAACTGAAATTTCACGGATCGTGATATTTTGTCATGCCAAAAAAGTCACGAATCGTGATGTTGTTTTTGGTTCGTTAGGAATGACCCTCAAAGGGAAAAAGACAAGTAGTACAGTAGTAGTAGGTTGTCCAGCAGGTTATCCAGTAGGGTTACTATTAGTAGTAATAGTAGGTTATCCAGTAGGTTGCTCAGTCGGTTTCTGGGTTACTACTGTAGTGATAGTAGGTTCGTGGGAGTCATGCCTCGTCCAACCTGCACGTATCCGGAGATCATCGTAAGGATCTCCCAGGTAGGTATCACCAGTTCATCTGGTCACAACATCTTCGTCTCTTATCGTGCTTTAGTGGCATCATATCTCCTATGATCTCATCAGTAAGTTCTCGATACGATCCATTGTCGATGGAGGTCTCACAATGATACCGGGGGTGTTTGTGCTCGCCCCTCGTGACACTTTGTTATCTGCCGACCTTGTATTAGTATTACAGTTAGAAACACTACTACTGTATACTTGGTATAAAACAGGCTACTAATACCATACAAGCACGTTTCGGGACAACGCACTGGAACTCAGATTTGGACTATCTATGCAGTTGTTGTGTACAACATGTATTCATATGTACGAGTCAGGTTTCCAGCTTCACAACATTCTCTCACCGCAGCATTGTCACATTTTTGGTCCTTCGACAATGAGCAGATGACGTTATGTGAAGACTTGAGGAGCTCAATATTATTACTTAGTAAGTCACCCAATTTGTTTTTTTTTCAAAGCTTGAGGTGCACAAACAACCCATAGAACAATCCCAAAACCTATACTGTATACACATCACGAAACGTAAATCAAGACACCACAGTAAAGGAATTCAAACGATGTTGGGTTAAGGAGCTCGGCCAGTCAGACATTTTTTGGCTAAGAAGTGCTCTCCCTGTTGAAGTATATACCTGGTATATATTTTATGTCGTATTATTAGTAATTGAAGAGTCAGAGTTCGACCGACCATTGCTAAGAAGATTCTTGATGGGAGTTATTAAAACACGTATTTATCCCCTTACAGGGTATGCCCATAAAGGCAGGTCCCGTTTTGAGCTATTAATAGCGCTGGGTGCTGGGTGCCTTTGCCAAACAGGCCGCCTTCAAAATTTCACAGTACTGTTTATTGGTGATAAAATTACTTTGACATGGGAACACTTTGACAAGCTCGAGAGAACCCCGAATATGTCCAGCGAATATACTCAACCTGATTGGAGTGACAAGAAATACATTGGATATACCTGGTATTGAATACATTGAGTTCCCAACACCTGCATTCATCGTAAAGTTCGGGCTCCAGGGATTGGCGATCATGGAGCTTTCTAGGGAGGGGGGGGGGGGGGCGAGGTTCACAGTCTGTACAGATATATATATATATATGTATACAAGGCGCTTCGCTCCGCGGGCGGCCTACGCCGCCCGCTACGCTCGCTCAGGAAGGAAACATCAAATTATGCGAAGCGGACAGAGGTCCATGATTGAATATTGTTAGTTTATGACCCCTGTAGTTAGCTGCAAACTGGCGACTTGATAATGCCAAGAGTCCAGCCGCCATGCTTCATTCGGGAGAAAACAGCTCGGACGCCACATATGCTTCGCGTCGCGGGCGGTTTTCCGCTACGCTCGCTCACACGTCGTACATACGTACATACCCCGGGTAGTGTACTTATTTTCTTCTTTCGATATGCTCTATGTCTGTGTACTCGTCGTATGTACGAAAGATAAAGCACAGAACGGCACAGCAACACAGCAAAAACAATGAAAATGAAACCGAAAAATTCTAAAAGAAAAAACCCCCCGTCCCCTTTCGTGCAATAATTTACTACTTGAGTGGAACACCTTACACCAGTCAAAAAAAAAAAAAAATGAAAAAAAAGAAAAAATCTTATAGCAGAGCTTCTCTCTCAGCCTCGAACGCCGCCCGCCCCTCTCGCGATCATCTCGCCACCGATTCAGTCCGGGTAAAGCTTCCCTCCCTCTCTTCCACAGTGAGCCCCGTCGCCCGCCTTGCGTGAAGCCCGGTGCTCACCGTGGACCTCGACGCAAGCTCGACAATGTTGGTGCTCATTCGGGGTACCTCCCTCTTGTGACTCTCATCCCGGTCGCAAAAATAATCACCGCTTGAATATTATTTTACAATCCCGAACGGACCTTAAATATTCGTACGTACTCTATCCAAAATCACAAATGGAGGCCAGACAGAGCCTATTGATGCATCCCTCGTGTCTCGAGGCACACGCGACGCCTAGGCACGAAAGCGGCGACCGCGCTCCTTGCAACTCCCCCTCTACTCACCAGCATCCGCTGACACCCGCGACGGTGCCGGGTTCGCCCGCGCAACCGTGCTCGGAGTACACGCACGCACACGAAGCGAAAGAAGAAAAAAGGAAAGAAGGACTGAAAGTACGACGAGAAATAAATGGAGAAAACAAAGATTCGCTGGAACGGTCCGGCAAGTAATAAACGGAGGCGATTCCCAAGTGGGAGCTCTGAGAGGCCAGGGATGTACCAACCGAGCACGCTCAGAGATTGAGATATCTATAAGTATATCTATATATATATATATCTTGTGAACAGGTCAAGATAGCTCGAAGGCCCGTTTTCTACCACACTGTACAGGGTTTAGGGGAGGGGATACCATAACAACACGCATCCGCATCGTGTCGCCAAAACTGGGCCTTCGACCTATATTTACCTACTATCGAGATGTTTCTACACCTCATGACAACAGGTATACGTAAACCCCCCCCCCAAAAGCTCCATGGTCATCAAGCCCTGGAGTACTGCAGTAGCTTCTCGTCGTCGCTTTAATTCGTTTAGAGTTTGGGATTAATGAGGTCTGCTGCTGCGATCAGCCGGAGGCTCTCACCGAGGGTTACAACCCTGCGTTGATTCGATGGCAATCAACGCGGCACGTCGTCGCAGAGAGTAGTTACTCCGGTACAAACCAACAAACAAACCAAGAACCGATGTCGTTGTCGACGCATCTGGCGCACAACGATAAGCGGGGGGGATGGTCTGTTTTTCCTGACCGTATCTTTCTTTCTCGTGCTCATTTTAGGCCGCCGAGGATGCCAGTGTCCTTGACTTGCTACTTGTGTACTTTCCAGCAGGCTTTCTCCCCCTCCGGGGATCCTCTTCCTGCATCCCCGGTTTTGGATCGAGAGTATTGCAATAACACTTCGTCGTCGCTTCAATTCCTATACCGAAGTATACAGTAGTTTGGGATTATCGAGGTATCTCTGCTACGGCCTGAGATCGCACCCATACTCGCACAGATTCCTCGTGATTGTTGTCTCTTTACCTTCCCTCAGTACCCTACGTAGTTAAATGGTCTATTGACACCCTTGCCCGCGGATTTCTTGTTGTCGCTGTTATACCCAAACCTCTACAGTGTCCTTGACTTGCTACTTGTGTACTTTCCAGCAGGCTTTCTCCCCCTCCGGGGATCCTCTTCCTGCATCCCCGGTTTTGGATCGAGAGTATTGCAATAACACTTCGTCGTCGCTTCAATTCCTATACCGAAGTATACAGTAGTTTGGGATTATCGAGGTATCTCTGCTACGGCCTGAGATCGCACCCATACTCGCACAGATTCCTCGTGATTGTTGTCTCTTTACCTTCCCTCAGTACCCTACGTAGTTAAATGGTCTATTGACACCCTTGCCCGCGGATTTCTTGTTGTCGCTGTTATACCCAAACCTCTACCTTGGCCTGTGGTGGATTCGGCTTCGATTGTCCCGCGGGAACGCTGTGTATGAACTTGCACACTGCTCGGACAATTGCATGGCGTCCGCCTTTATGAACGCAACCTTTAACCCCCGCCGAGCCCTCAGACCCTGTTGCCCCTGCGTATTTGCGTGCGACGGTTACAGGCTTCAACCCCACGTACTCCGTAGGAACGTCCAGGGCCGTAGCGTCCATGTTTTGAGTCGCCGCCCCCCTCGCATATAGCTACTACGCTACCACTGGTACTACTACCACTACTATTAATATTATTACTATTACTACTACTACTACTACTACTACTACTACTACTACTACTACTACTACTGCTACTACTACTACTACTACTACTACTACTACTACAGTAATACTACAGTAGTTCTACTCTGTACTACTATTTCTGTTACTACTTGTTATACTGCTGTATACCGCTGTTATGGTTGTTGCTCTGCGACTGACTTTAAAGTCCAGCAGATTTCGCACGCCTGTATGCGGGAGAAGGCCCAAAGCAACTAAAGGCTGCGACTGCTTGTTGCCGTTGCTACGACTGCTGCTGCTGCTGTGCGGTCTAAAGTATCGCGGCCCCCTTCCCCCATCCATCAGAGGTACAGACATTTTTCTCGGTGCAAGCTGTTCGTTCAAAAGTCCCAAACACTTTGATTGGCCTACGCTTCCGCGATTTGTAACGCCACTACTTACGAAAAGACACAAGAACAACAACCGTATACGATAATAATCGTATACAATCATACATCTGCAAGGGCGGCAAACGATGCTACTGCTGTAGACCGCGGTTTGACGCCTTGACTGGTCGTTCCTGACCGCTCCCTACTCTAAAACTACAATAAAACAACCTTGACGTTCCCGGAAAGACCGGTATCTATATGTACGAGGTCGGTCGCTGCGCTGCTGTTGTTGGGTATCGTATCCAGAGTTTCGATGTTTCGATATATCGTATCGAACGTGTTTTGACCTCCATCCCCTGGGATCCCTTTTCGTATACCAGGTATTATGTTATGCAGATACAGTATTGAAATACGATTGTACATATCAAGTATCGAAATCAATATCGAAATCGTATCGAGTAGTTTTTGTGCCTATCGTTATCTCGATTCTCGTACGATATCCAACACTATCATACTGTATGTGACAACCTTTAGTCAAACACCGATATACCCCCACCACAGCATACCAACATCAGTGCCACAGCATCCCTTCGTTTCCACGTATCGAAAGAAGACCGCAGCCAAACCCGACCCCCGTGTATCCAGAAGCTAGCCGCCTCACCATCCACGTCCTACGGTTCTCTCGAGGATTCCAGTCACTGCTTGCTGAGCCGTGGTTCTCATCCGAACACAAGCGCTGGTGTCGTCGGTGACTACAAGGTTGAAAAGTATACTCACAGCATTGTCAGATTATCTTGAGAGGAAATATCCCGTGAGGTATTGCGGAGATTCGGGGGGGTTTCGTGTCTGAGTGGATCTACGATCGGGATACCATCTTTACCCCTGAATTGTGTTTTAGGCCGCATGTGTCTGTGACGTACGCTGTGGCTTGCTACTTCTTCTTGTAATCTACTTCCTTTCCCGACTCCGTGTCGACGACTCCGTGTCGAGGACTCCGTGTCCAGGACTCCGCGTCCTTCAATCCAAACTACTAAACCGGGGTTAATCAGCCACCGTACAAAAGGGGGTCCGTCCACCCAGGGGCTAACACGCCACCGCCACCGCTGCTATCAAGTCCAGCTTCAATACATTTCATATCATCAACAGGGCTCCTCAGCCACGACAAGGGTACGGGTTGTTTATAGGGTTTATTTCGTCTTTCTTTTCCGCCGAGCATCGGGCTATCCCCCTCGGCAACAACAACAAGGGCGCCCGGAGCACAGGGGCTACTCAACACGCTAGCGTTGGTACGAGTCGTCCACGCTTCTGTGCAAAAGGGCTGTGAGGATGAGGTTCTTCCCGTTTAGGATTCCTTATCTGGGGACTTGGATTACGCCGGTCATCGATGGAGACATGGCGATGGGAGGAGGAGGAGGAGCAGCAGCATCTCCTCAGGATTCTGGTCAGGATGAGGCTGATCAGCGAGGGGTGGCCTCAGAGGAAAGGAGGGAGGATGCACGACAGGACCTGCCGAGTCCAGAGGACATCCGGCGGCTGACAATCCTGGCGGATCTGATACGTCAAGGGGTTGGGCAACAGAGCGGGCCCGCCCACCCTTCAGGCATGTCTACAACTGTAGAAGTACGAACTAAACTTGAGATTAGAGAGTGGACTGGTATGGTAGGAAAAGGAGAAAGCCTTCACACTAAGTTTAGGGTGTTTGAGAGTTCATTTCGTGCATATCTGGCAGCTGAGAAATTGTCTGACGTTCTTGGGTACGAGGACATTCCCGTAGGGTTGCCTGACGTGGATTTGGAAATGCTCAAATTGAACAGAGGTGCAGAAAGAGTGGAGAAGTCTTTGAGAGTATGGAACTTGCTGCTGACAAAAATCACCGACGGTCCGACTCAAAACCGAATCGTCGCGTCTGGGAGCCCTCAGCAAGGATGGAGGATTTTTGTGTCACAGTACAGAGAAGGATATGACATGGAGGGAGAGCGTTTAGAGAGGGAATGGAATGAGTTGTGGCAGGGCGATGGTGAAGATGTCTTGGAATACCTTCGTCGTGGGGAGACTATCGTGATGAACATGAACTCCCGCTTGGGCCCTAGTGGCCACGGTAAAAAGCCTGAAGATGTTGTATGCCGTCATATCGCCCGACGTCTAAACACCTCTTTTACCCGCGCTCGGGAATCCCTTATTTTTTTTCCGAATCTCTCGAGGAAACACCTGGAGTTTACCTTGACACAGGCCCAGCACGAGCGTCGGCAGTCCGGGGGAGAGGGACACCGAAGTGAGGAGACGAGGCACGCGCTCTACACTGGCGGCATGGGTCGGAGTGGACCATCCTACGGCAGGGGCCAGGATGATGGTGGAGCACGCGCTGCAGGATGGAATGGTGGAGGAGCACGCGCTGCAGGATGGAACGGTGGAGGAGCAGGCGCTGCCGGATGGAACGGTGGCGGAGCAGGCGAGCGAGGCCCTCACCAACAGTCACCGATGTTCTGCAGACGACACGGCCCGAACGACTCCCACAACACCGCGGACTGCGTGGCCCTTCGACGGGAGTTCGAGGAATTCTTGGCCTTCCGCGAGCAGAGAGGAGCCCAGGGATTTGCGCATGAAGGCCGACAGACGGGGCGGGAAATTGACGGAATTCGCCGCCCGGACTTCGTGCAAGATCGACCCAGGGAGCAGCCACAACGTTCAGACGGGAATTGGGGTCGAGGCCTCCCGCCAAGGCAGGCACCTGGTCGTGGACGCGGGCCTGCAGGGTACACGGGTCGCCAACCGGGGGGGAGAGGTTTCGCGGACGGGCGTCCTTCCTCCTCCGGCGGCAGGGGGGCGAGCAGAGCACCGAATTTCCGCCCTAATTTTCCACCTCGCTCTGCCACCCACAACGGGCCCCCGCGTTACGCGAACTACGCTGGGCACAACGACGGCTACGGGTACAACGCTACTGCGGACGAGCGCTGGGCTGCTTCGGAATGGCAATCCTACGAGGAGCAGCAGTACTCCCCCGAGACGCAAGAGTACGGCCTCGCAGCTCAAGCGAGCGGCTCTCGGGAAGGCTACGGAGACGTGAGCGGAGGATACGGCTCAGGCTATTTCTCCGGCGGCGGGGGAGTTTACCCGCCGCAGCCCGCCGTTCATGGCGATGGCACATACGGCTCTTACGCAGGATACTCTCCAGCTGGACCAGACGCCTTTCAGCCGATGCGGTATCTGGAACCGAACGGCGCGTCACAGCAGCAGCAACAGCAGCAGCAGCAGCAGCAGCAGCAGCAGCAACAGCAGCAACAGCAATACGGAGTTCAGCAGCCCGCCAGCGCCGCCTCATTCTCTCTCACTTCGTCGTCTCCCTCTTCCGGATCGCCGTCGTCTCAAGGGCCTCTTCGTAGCTGTGTGGCATTGAATGTGTCTCGAGGCAAGTTTGATTTGGTGTCCGATTTGGTGTCTGATTCGGCGTCTGACTTGATTGATTTCGGTGTGGAATCTCCTGCTTCTGAGTGCAAGTCTGGTGTGACTAAGGAGAGTGAGACTGTGCTTGTGAGTGCGCATGTGACGGAATCTGCTGTGAGTGCTGCTCTGCTGTGCGAACCCCAATCCTCGCTCACTCCCTCCCCTCCCGGAAGTGAGAAATGGACGTCTGATTCTGGATCCACGTCGTACGTAACGAACGACAAGACTCTCATGTACGATTTGCGTGACGTTGAGCCAAACCGCGAGTTCATCCAGATTGGAAACAAAGGCATGATTCCCGTGGTAGGGGTAGGAAGCATCAACTTGCGATTCCACATGTATGATGAAGACGGATTCGTGAAGGATTTTGACGTGCAATTGAAGGAAGTTTTGTATGCACCACAGATCGGCTTCAACCTTTTTTCCGCGTGGAAAGCTTTCTCACCGCCAGGTCGTTACCCTCGATCCCACGGGTACCCACCTCATGGAAGGGCAACTCAACTTTGCACGTGGTAAATCGAGCGATTTCTTGTATGCCACACGTTTGCCCAACGACCCAAGCAGGCAGGTGATCAGTGTTCCCCGATTGTTTCCGACTCCGTCTTGCCCGCCTGCATCAGATGACGTACGTGATGTTGCGAATTCGTTTTTCGACTTGTCTTTGTGTGCAGAAACGCATCCCGACATGCACCTCGGTCGGGAAGTCGAGGGAGTTCTGAGTGACGTGAGGCCTGACGGTGGTTGTGATGAGAGTTCCAGTTGGTGTTTCTCGCCTGAAGTGATCCCAGAGAGTGAAGCAGAAATGGACGCGCGACAGTTTGACAGAATAGAGCATGAGCAGGCGAATGCTGTTTTGGGGTCCCGGTTCGAATCCGTTCTTTGTGGGAAACCGCACGTCACACATCGACGTTAACGACTTCCACCGTGCGAATGGCCACCTTTCCGAATTTCTGTTGCGAGAGACCGCCCGCCAACAGGGTATCACTCTCACAGGTGTGATGCAGCCGTGTGGGGATTGCATGGCAGCGAAGGGGAGGAACACACCCGTGAGAAAAAGGGCGGGCTCGCGGGCGGAGGAGCCGAACGACCTCGTGCACCTCGACTTCTGCGGGCCGTACAGCGCTTCCCTCGGCGGCAATTGCTACATGCTGTACGCCGTGGATAGCGCGACGCGGTTTTCCAAGTCGTACGCTTTGCGGCGGCGATCGGAGGGTCTCGTGGTGTTCAAGCGTCTCATCGTGGATCTCGCTCGCATCGCCAAGCGCCCCGTCCGCTGCATTCGCGTGGACAACGACGCCGTCTGGACCAGCGTCGCTTTCCGCGATTTCTGCGCGAGCGCGGGCATCGCCGTCGAGTTTTCTCCGCCCGGCGTCCAGCAGTACAACGGAGTGGCCGAAAGCGCGATCTGGCGGGCGAACAAGGCGGGGATGGCTGCGCGGCGCTGTGCCGCCCGTCTTCTCGGGCCTGGGGGTTTCTCGAACATCCCCGGCCTCGACGAGCGCGGCGACAAGCTGTGGGCCGAGTCTGCAAAATGGGCGACGGAGGCGTTCAACCAGTCGGGGACGACCGCAAACGAGGGCCGCCGGTCGCCGCAGGAGCTGTTCACCGGGAAGAAGGGGCCTTTCCGTGTCCTGCCGTTTTTCCAGCGAGGATACATGCGCGTCGAGCGGCGGAACAAGATGGAGGACCAGGCCGTCGTCTGCCACTACCTGAACGGAGGCGACAACCACGCGGACTGCTGCGTCAAGGTCGTGAAGGCGCGCACGGGGCATGTTTGCTACACGAGCAACGTATCGTGGGCGTCGCTGCCGTCGTCGGGGGGGGGGGGAAT
The DNA here is from genome assembly GCA_031763025.1 of Macrocystis pyrifera. NCBI lineage: Eukaryota > Phaeophyceae > Laminariales > Laminariaceae > Macrocystis > Macrocystis pyrifera. The sequence goes on from JASSKH010000026.1 coordinate 799,115, forward strand.
TCACGTGGAGTCGGTGTCCCTCTCTCCCCTTCCGCGCCTGCGCCGCCCCCGCACCCAGGTTTCCAGATCCAGTTCGTGCCGCCGCAAGGGCCTGCCGCTCCGCCGCCGTTCAGGGCCGCCGCGCCGTCGCCGTTGTCCGTGGAGCCGCCCAGGTTCGGAGCCATGCCGCTGCCCAGAGGAGCTTCGCCGTCTTCTGCGCCGGCCGCGTCATCGCCGGCGCCGTCGCCGCAGCAAGCATCGGGAGCGCCGTCGTCCGGCTCGCACCCGCTTCCGGCATGGTCTCCGTCCCCGATCCATGGAGCTTCTTCGCTTGGTGGTTCATCATCATCTGAGCCGACGCCGGCGGCGTCGTCGCGGCAACAGCGCCCGCCGCCGGCAGCTGCCGCGAGATTTCCGCCTCTCACTCCGCATGCTATGAGACAGGTCGGGGGTGAAGGGGATCGTCGGATTCAAGGGCGCACTCGGCTGCAAGCACGGGCGATCGCGGAGCAGAGGATGCTTTCCCCGATGGTGGATGGGGCCGTAAACTCGCCGCTGCCGGAGTCTTCGCCGGGAGATGGGCACCGTTTGGGTCTTGCTTCTCAGGTCGGGCCGAACGTGATGGCGGCGTGGGAGAGGACTGCCTGTGCGACGAGGGAGCATATCGATGCGGTCATTCGTGACGAGGTTCCGCCTCTTCAGCGTCCCGAAATGCCCACTTGACACGCGAGTGACCTTCACGTGCCGAAAAGTTACAGGGATGCCGTGCAGGGTGATCATTCGGTGCAGTTTTCAGATGCCATGCAGAGAGAAATTCACGGGTTGGCTGAAGGACAGGTTTTCGAGCCTGTGCCGGAGCAACAGCAGATAGACAATTGTATCGGGTCGAAATGGGTGTTTGACTGGAAGGTTGATGCGTTCGGTTGGCCTGTGAAAGCGAAGGCGAGACTTGTTGCCAGAGGTGATATGCAGAGAGAATTCTTGGATTTTGGGGAACTGTATGCACCTACTGTAGATGTGTCGTGTGTTCGTTTGCTGGCAGCCTTGGCGTGTGAGCTTGACTTGGGGTTGTTTCACCTGGATGTTGATCAGGCTTTCGTCCGAGCGGAACTCGAGGAAGAGGTGTTCATGCGTTTACCGCAGGGATGTGGTGCGTTGTCGGGGAAGATCGTGAATTTGGGCAAGAGTCTTTACGGGTTGAGGCAGGCATCCAGGCAGTGGTTTGCGAAGTTGAAGAAATGTCTTTTGCGTCTGAGTTTCGAACAGTGCCTGGCAGATCCATGTGTGTTTCGTCTGATTGAGGAAGGAAAAGTCGTTTTGCTCTTGGTGGTTCACGTCGACGACATTTTTGCAGTGGGAGAACAGGCAAGGTGTGATCAGTTCAAGGAAGACCTGAACAAATTGGTTCCAGTGAAGAACTTGGGGGATTTGACGTGGTATTCCGGGTGCTATTACGAGAGAGACAGGGAGGCAGGAAGATTGACGATTTCCCAGAAGACATACGTCGACAACCTGGCAGGAGAATACGGTGTTACGTGGGGGAAAAGTACGCCGTTGAGCACGACGTACAGACTTTGGGAGTTTGATGTAGATGAGCCGGAGGTGAACGAACCTTTTCGACAATTGGTCGGATCGCTTCTGTGGGTCGCTCGGTTGACCAGACCCGATCTTTTGAACGCAGTACGGGCAGTAGCGAGGTATTGCAGTTCGCCGAAACTGATTCACTGGAATGCGGCGCTCAATATCCTGGGGTATGCAGTGAGGACGAGCCATTTTGGTATTTCATTTCAGAGAGGTACTGTCGAGGGGCTGAACTTGGTTGCATTTGCAGACGCTGACTACGCAAGCAAGGCAGCAGACAGGAGGTCGGTGTCAGGAGGAGTGATTCTGTGTGCGGGGGGGCCGGTCAGCTGTATCTCGAAGACGCAGAATTGTGTGACAACATCTACGACGCAGGCAGAGTATGTGAGCATGGCTATGGTTGCGCACGATATTTTGTTTCTGAGGCAGGTATGGCGGTTCATGTTGCCGAAGGCTGGTATGCCGTGCATTCCTTTGTTTGAGGATAACGAGGGGGCGATTCAGATCGCGAAGCATCCGATTTCGAATTCGAACTCGAAGCACATTGACGTGCGGCACCACTTTCTGAGGGAGCTAGTGGAGAGGAAGGAATTGGAAATTATTCACGTAGCTTCGAGGTACCAGCACGCAGACTTTCTCACGAAGCCGTTGCCTGAGAGAGAGTTTGAGTTCCACCGGAATTTTGTGATGAATTTGAGGTGATTTTTCGGATGACAGTTTTTGTTTTCAGATGGAGGATTAAGTGTTCGTGATTTTATGGAGTTTGTCGGGTTCACCGTTTTCACTTGGTGACACCGCATGTTTTTTCTGGTTCTGTTGGAGCGCAGTTTGTGGAGGATAACATGAAATTACCGTTTTACAAGGGTGGTTTCCACTGCGCAATCTATATTTTTTAGTTTTGATACCTTGACGTGAAATTGGCGTTTTACCATGCGATTTCACGAAATTGGATATTTGAAGAAATGAAGAATTGCCGTTTTACCCTGGCGATTTTGAAAAGGGACTACATTTTAGGATTGATGAAACCTCGCAGAATTGCCGTTTTACATTGACGATTTGGGTAGGTTTCGAAAACAATGTTTGAATCGTTGGAGTTATTTTCTCTGTTCGAAATATTTTTGAATTCCAGGATGCGAGGATGGTTTGATTTTCTTGGAATTTATTTTTGGTATTGATTGAGGAATGATTTGAATGATAGTGAGAACGTTGTTTTCTGTATTGAATGAGTACAAGTATGATTTCCGGTATGACAATTTGACGAGGAGTTGAAGATTCGGGTCGAAATCATGACAATGTCGCGAGCAGGGGGGCTGAAAAGTATACTCACAGCATTGTCAGATTATCTTGAGAGGAAATATCCCGTGAGGTATTGCGGAGATTCGGGGGGGTTTCGTGTCTGAGTGGATCTACGATCGGGATACCATCTTTACCCCTGAATTGTGTTTTAGGCCGCATGTGTCTGTGACGTACGCTGTGGCTTGCTACTTCTTCTTGTAATCTACTTCCTTTCCCGACTCCGTGTCGACGACTCCGTGTCGAGGACTCCGTGTCCAGGACTCCGCGTCCTTCAATCCAAACTACTAAACCGGGGTTAATCAGCCACCGTACAAAAGGGGGTCCGTCCACCCAGGGGCTAACACGCCACCGCCACCGCTGCTATCAAGTCCAGCTTCAATACATTTCATATCATCAACAGGGCTCCTCAGCCACGACAAGGGTACGGGTTGTTTTTATAGGGTTTATTTCGTCTTTCTTTTCCGCCGAGCATCGGGCTATCCCCCTCGGCAACAACAACAAGGGCGCCCGGAGCACAGGGGCTACTCAACAAAGGTCTTTGTGTACGAGACTGCTGGGCTGAATACCTAGTAGGTGTTTTGATTGTCAACAAGCCAACAACAAGCAGGGGTGGGCGGAAGATACCGACGCTCTGTATAGTGATCAAGGACGGGACTCTGCCACTTCGCCCGACTTCCTCTTCGCTAGCCCTTCGCCGCCTGTCGGCGCCGACACGCAGGTGACAAAATAAACGCCTTGAGGAACTCGGTTCGATAGGGGCAGCAGAGCAGTTTGTTCGGTGTGGAAGACAAAGCAGAACCAACGCATCGTAAGCACAGCAGTAGATGCGACGTACAGCAGTCGTGGTACGATAGATACGCCGCCGGGCCGCCCTGTCGTCGTGTAATATCGTCCTGTTTCAGAATCGGTCGTTTTAGGCTGGTTGTCTGTTCCCTCATCCATGTGTGACGCTCGATCTGTTTTCTGCTCTCCGGTACTGTTTACCTGGTATACCTTTACGACATACTAGTACCGGGTACAGTAGTACACAGAGCAAGACACAAGCATAACCTGAACTGGCTCGCTGTACCACTGTTGTAGACTCATGCCACCAGACAGAGGGAGAGCTGATGCGGCATTTTATGTCCGTGAACGCCTACAAGTCTGCCGGGACACAGAAGTGGTAGTAGTAGTGTAGTGCTTAGACAGTGTACGTATTGGAGGTGTCACTGGTGTTGTGGGTCTGCCTCGAACCAACTATCGAGTGTCTGATTCTATACGAACGAGCATTACGACTCGTATTATATAATGTGTCCGAAGTGCACCCTAGCGCAAGGGGATATGATACATGCCACCCATCTGGTCGGGAATATAAGGAACAATTAGTCTTCATATTAATGTCTAAACCGTCCTTATGTTCCGCCCACAGTGGTGATGTTAGATGTACGACACGTGCGCAGCATATATACTGGTACCAGTATCATGGTACGATGAAAATTGTGCCGCTGCCCGCTCTCTCCAGACGGTGTCGATAGGACCGTATTTCTCGTGTTTCGCCCGCTACAGTATGCCGGTACCGTTTAACACTAAAAAGAACACACCCCGGTGGTAACAGTTTGACCTTTATACTTAATATACATTATCACCGCGTGTGCTGTTGTGAGGGGTGTGCTATCTGACGCATCCCGGTGATAAGCAACATGGACGGGAGCCCCGCAGCTGGGGTGTGTGGGAATGGCGGGGGGGGGTGATAACGAGGGGGTGTGATAACGGTAGTCATGATTGCTAAGGAGCGTTAGTAGACCTCGGCCAGACTTTGGATGGCGTGACAACAAGAGGGTGTGGTAGCAAAAGGGGTTGACAACAAAGGGCTTGAGGCCGGCAGCTGGGGGCGGGGGGCGTACTCAGTTGTTACTTGCCTCGGCCGTTTGACCCTTGACCACTCATTGATTTCTAGACGGAGCACCGTTCCTACTCCTAGTAGGGACACCTCCAGCATTTCGGCGCTCATTACGTTGTTTCGATATGATACATGGAATTTATCTGATGATCTTATTCCCTACCTGTTTCGCCACCTGTGGCCACCCTCTGTCTCCTAGGATAGCGATCGTTTTCTCGCTGCTATCTAGTGTACCAAACTCCTCCGTGTCACTTTCGTCTATATCCCCCATTCCCTCTTCTAATACATCCCGTTTCTCCTTGTACATTTCACATTCTCCTACCGTGTGAGTTCTACTCTCTATTGCTTTTCCGCACGGGAACATCTGTGCATCTGCTTCCTCGTTCTCGCGGCAATTGTTTTTTGCCGCAGACGAAAAACCTGTTGGGCATGTAAAAACCTGATGAGCATGTCCTTGCCGCCGGAGACGGGAAACATAATTGAGGCAGCTTTTTTTTTCTCGCTGTCGTTGAAGACGATGTTGTTTCACGTCACGTGTCTAAAGACACTTTGTTTGTCAAGTGGTTTTTGGGCATGTATTCACGCAATTATCGGGTTTGTTTGCCTCCAGCGGCCACCCGGGGGCCCCTATTGGCGGGCTCCACGCCTGCGGCGCATGAGCGCAACACGCCTTCCAGCTCACGTTGCGCTTCACGGAACAGACGCTGGAGCCCTGAATACCGTACGCCCTGGTTGCAGGTGCCACCGCAGGAATTCAAGGGTGCCAAAACCCCGGAAGATTCTGCCGCCGAGCCCCTTGCCCCGGCTGAAAACTACCTGCTGCCACTATCATATGAAACCTTTGTTTCTAGCCAATGTCCCGAACACCAATGCCTGGTACACCGTAGCATTGCGCACTGGTTTGCTTTCGAGATAATGCTAAAATGGCACGCGACAAATTCCGTGATTGGCCACGAACCTACTACCGGCGCCGGTGGTTGGGGCTTAGAGCACAGCGGGAGGGGTAGTAGTACAAGTGTTTTGGGTGAATGGTATCCTCCAGGTGGTGAGATAATTTTTGGAGTTTGCTGCTGCTTTCAGACGCACCTCCGCGGGGGGTGTGGTATTCAACGCACCCCCGGGTGGTATAGTGACGATGGCATATTAATAATGGACCAAACATTGTGTCACCGGGTGTGGTATCTAACGGGGGTGCTTTCTTCCGTGTTACCATGGCAGTGACTGATAGCATGAATAGTGCGTAAATGTTTCCATTCAGCTCTTGCCGCGCCTGGCGGAAACGTGATACCCGGTACACTGTTGAACGTTAGAGATTGGTCTTTCTCCGCCACACGCTGGAATTGTTCGTCGTGATTTGCAATGGAATCACCGGCGAACTAGGTATGCGCTGAATGTCTTTATGCGAAGGGACCACAAGCTGAGCTAACATACACCTCGCTTCTTCCGTCCTCTCGCTGCCTGTCGCTCGGTCAATCGCGCGAAATGTCAGCACAGCAGTATCACCATGCCTTACGATCGGCCACGCAGAACCCGCAACCCCGCGTACGCGGCTAGCAGGGCCGGCTACGCGCCGTCATTGGCCTACCGAGCGATGTCAGCGGGGGCTGCAGCGTTTGCAAGCACCATCTCCGAGAATGGGCCGGTGAGGAAGGATTGCCTTAATCGTTTTGTTGTGACAGCCCCAGCCGTTGTCCCCGAGGGGGGTGAAATACACCGTCGTACACGGTAGGTATGTGACACATCGATTTCGGGCTCGACGTCTCTCTCTCTTTGCTCCACATGTGTAGTGTCTACAATAGTATTGTTTATAGGAACCCCTTCTACCTGCGAAAAATGTTTCCGTCGGATTATTGTTGTCCGGAGGTATTTGTGGGAGTGTGATTGGGGCGCCCGTGCCCACGTTTTGTGAGGGCAAACTACTTACTAGTAGGACGAATGTTGGGGAAAAATGCGTAATATAATAAGTATTGAGGCAAGAGCTCGTGGTGGGGAGCGTTTTCCCCCGGAGTGCTCACCGTGCGAGGTGGGAGAAGGCCTTGGCTGATGTGTTGACCAGATAGACACCACCACACGCCATTGTTTTGTATGTTGTTACAGTCAGTATTGTGTTACCCCAGTATGATTTCACGTTTGTCGTCATCGATGTGGAGCACTCACTTCAACGCAATTTATTCGCCAACAGCTGCAGGAAGAACGAGAAAAAAATATGGAAACCCAAAGAAGGAAGGCCACTAACAATGTTATGTTTGGCATGCGCTCGGTTAGAGAGCAGCACGTGATGGTGTAGATACACCACCGGAATACGCTCGTGGTGCATCAATCTCACACAGTGTATTACTCAAAAAACGACAGCTGTGAGATCGAGGAATTTGTCGATACTATTCTTTGCAAGCTGCGTGGGATACTTTGATCGCGCGGACTACGGGTTTTGAGGATATATCATGACACACTCTCCTTCTTCTTTTTTCTTTTTTTGTTTGCGTTTATCTCCCATTTCCACCAGAGGTTGTAACGAAGCACAAGTCAGACTGGTACCATACCGTTATCACACGGGTGATAAGATAACACACCCCCCGTGATGATGACTTTCCCAGCCCAAATTTCTCCAAAAACAAGGGGGGCGCGCGTGCGCACAACAGCGAAAATGAGGACTTTGGAAACATGTCGTCGAGAATTTTCTGTACCTGGTGTATTTTTTTCGTATTGGACGCATCGCTGGGCGTTTGCACGTTTGCACCATCTCTCTCCTCGCTGTGAAGAGAAAATCAGCTCGGAGAATCATACGAGGGGGTGTGTTACTTATTATCACCCGGGTGTTACGGCACTGCTGTACCGCTCTAAATACCACATGGTTGAGTCCACCCCTGGTCGTCTTTGCGCCGCTGCCCTCAACAAAAACTAGCCGGTGGGCTTAATCGTACCGTTTTTTGTTGCATGCGTAAATATACCGGTACGAATTATACGAGGATGAAACTAAAAACCGCTGCTCCTCTCGCTTTTCTTTGTTTTTGCTTTTGTGCCGCCGTTTGCAGGAATTTGCCGCTATCATCATGCTGGTGGCAACAGCCACTGGTCGCTCACGGCAGGACGCAGAGGTGCGCAGCGATGTGGTAGGGTTGGTCGGGAGGGAGGGAGTTACTGCTGTGCTCGGCGACCTCTCGCCTTGTCTGTCCTGTCTGTAAACCTCTTGGGGGTAAAATGTGTTTTTTTTTTGTCGCATTGGAATTAGACGCGAGTTGACGAGGGAAAGAAGAAAGTGCTGAAGTCTTCTCGAGATACAATAATGCAAAAGGCACGTACCGAAGTGGGGAGGGGGGAGGAGAAAGAGCCTATAAATACTTACTTTACTATTACGGGGGACCATAGTAAATAGGACCAGATATTGTTTAGTAAAAACAGGTAAATATACAGGTTTTTTTATGTATACCATAGGTTCTATTAACTATGGACCCCCGTAATAGTAGTATCCCCGGATCTGGGTTACGACTATTCATATTAATAGGAGGGAGCGAGAGCCAGAAGAGAAGAGCGCGAGTATCGTAAATGGGAGGGGGGGGGAAACATGTTGCCGTGGGTAGATTCTAAGTGGTGAGTTTGAATACTGAGGTTAAACTAGGTACCAGGATACAAAGTATCAGGTATACTGCATGGGACAGGCCCGACTGCTGCTTGTTGCAGGTTGAGCACGGGGATACCAAAGGGTGCTCGAGAAAAAAGAGGGGGAAAACGACCTACACTCGGTCCCAGTGTCAAAATGAAGAGCAAACCAGTGCGTTGGGGTTTATGGACGAACGCCCGAAACGTGACTTCTTTTTAATGTTTCTATTTTAACTGGTTTTAGCATGCCCCCCCCTGCCCGGGTGGAGTGGAGCTGTCATCCGTGTACAAGTCCGCCTCACAAGCGGTTTTTGGTAGAATGCAGCTCACCCTTCATGCGACTCACCGAGTACCTCACGGCGCTTCGCGCTTGGTGCAAACAATGTCTGCCTGGTCGGTGAAAACCCGACGTGCTCCGTCCCGGCATTGTAGGGATGCGGGGGTCTATGGTAATGTGACTACAACCTTGCATGATATCGACTACACCCCCCTGTTCGGGTCTCGAAATGAGAAGTGAGTTGTCGCCGTCTTTTTCCGTGGACTTCTGGGGATACCATAACATTTCTGCCCCAAAGGTTTGGGTACTGTTCGGTTGTGAAAGGGGTTCATATTTTTCTTTTTTGTTCGACATCTGAGGATGCGCAGCGTGAGTGTCAAATCACAAGACACACAGACAAAAAAAATGGTGGAGAAACAGAAAATTGAATGAAAATTTGTTGCTTCGTACAAAAAATGTAAACATATGAGTACAACAACCGAAACCTTTGATGCGCAAAAATGGTTACATTCATTTTTATGGCACTCCACAACAACAATGCCTCCCACGTGTTGCTTATTGGTGCGGATTTGTTTTTGAATCGGTTGGTTTGGAAAATATATATATATATATTTGTACATCCCACGATATCTCATAAACGAATACTTCGAAGTACGTCCGCTGTATTCATACCGCGACCAGCCAATTTCTACCTCCCTCCGGCGTTTAGGTCCACTCCTCCTGTCGACCGCTCCCTCGCTATGCACGCCGGCACTTACTTTTGGCGATTTTTTCTTTCATGTTCTCCTCTGCCTACAGGTCGTCGTGCGCCTGCAGTTGGGGCTTCCGATGAGGGACGGACCAAGGGGCGAGGCTCCTTCTGACTCTTCCGTGGGTTCAGCTTCGTCGCCCGCGGCGTCCTCGGCATCATTTTCACTGGGTCTAGCGCTCCCCCGCAGGCATCTAGACCGCGCGCTCGCGGGCGAAAAAAGATGGGTGGACGCTCTCCCCGAGCCGAACGTATAAAATCGACCGCCATGATTTTGGTAGAGATCGCCGGCAGCAGCGCCGACGGCGGCGGCAGCAGCAGCAGCAGCAGCGACGCCATGGATCTGGTGGAGATCGACAGCAACAGCGGCGGCAGCTGCAGCGGTGGCGGCGTCGCTGGCAGCAGCAGCAGCAGCAGCAGCAGCAGCAGCAGGGGCGGTGGAAGCGGGAGGCAGCAGCAGCATTGGCAGCGGTGGCGGTGGCGGGGGCAGCAGTTGCGGCAGCGGTGGCCGGGGGGAGAGCAACAACGGCAGTGGCGGTAGTGGAGCGAAGAAGAGGCGCCGGTCATCGGAAGACGACAACAGCGAGGAGGGTTCTGGCTCAGAGGTGCGTGCACGCTAGGCCGACGCCGCCGATGCAAACGCCAAGACCGTGCCAATGTGTTATTGGGGTTCGTTTGCTGTTATATATACACACATTGTGTGTAGGTGCCAGGTTTATATCTAAATTGCTGCGCGTTCGCCGCCACCCTATCTAGGATTGGCCATGCAGCAGTATAGATTGATTTTTTGTGTTAAACAATAGAGTACAGGAGAGCCATCAACTAACGTATCAATACATGCTAAGAAAACGAGCATAAGAAATCTAGACTGAGGCTGCGGGGAACTGAGAAATTCTGGAGCGGTTACACTGAATTTAACGTACAGCACACCCTATCCCAGAAAAAAAGTCCAGTCTGGGCCAGCGTTCCTGTTCTTACTGCTGTAGTTCTACCGTTCCTGCGTACTACTAAAAGCATGCCAGCCTCGAAATCATCATGTAGGCATTGCTGTTGATCCTCAACTTGGCAAGTTGCGTGATGCTTCGCTCGCCCTCACTCTACAGGTGTCTTTACCGCGCAGAAGGGACACGTGAGTACGTACCCTACTGTCTTGTATTGTTTTCTTTTTACGTTGGCCCTACCGTAGATTAATTCCGGGGAGTCTTGGTTCGTGGATACTGGGTATTAGGCAAACCTAGTGTCCACAGACAGGCAAACCTGGCTCATAAATAGCCAAATCTGATTCACAAGGAGGTAAACATGATTCGTAGATAGCCAAACCCGATTCAGACCTGAGCAAAACTAATTCGTAGAGAGGCAAACCCGATTGGTAGTAGTCAAGCAAACCTGATTTTTATGGAGGGGGGGGGGGGGGAGGGGGGTACTCATACCATGCATGGCCGTAGTCGTATGACCATAGACTCTTCAATGCCGGGACGGATCACGTCGAGTTTTCACCGACCAGATAGGCATTGCTTGCACCAAGCGCGAAGTGGGGGAGGGAGGAATAGCCTGCTATGTGAAACCGGAGCTGAGTTGCGACTAGAGGGGGAGCAGGAGGAAGAAGTACGAAGATTTCCAGATGGGATGGAAAACTAAATACTGATTAATATCGTATGCATACGAGTATAGATATTCAAATATTCCTTGTTAGCCTTGTTGTCACCATCAATCAAACAAATCGGAATTATAGATACGAAGGCCAACTGATTGATAGATAAGATAATCTGATTCCCCGCCCCCCGCCCCCCCCGATTTCAACGGTGTCCCGCTGTCAATGGTCTCCGCGGCGCTCACTTCCTTTCTTCCTTCCTCTCCGGCCTGAACCACACCCCTCCAGGGCCAGGCGAAGAAATCGAAGACATCTTAAGCTCCCTTCGGGGCTAAAAAGTGTAAATCCCACGGCATACTACATAATATCTGGTACTTTTCTCTTCGTGCCTGGTATTCTATGTGTGTGTCGTGTGTGTGGCGTGTATTCAATGCCTAATGCGTTGGCATACATGCGTTCTATATGACGGGGACCCGAAGCCGAGAAAATGCTGTGGGGGGCGTAATGGGTGTGGTTGTGATGTTAATATGTGCTGGACATTGGGGGTTTCGATGTTTGGAGGGCGTGTTTGAGTGTACTGATACCTTTCTTGAAGGACGTGCGTGCGCCGTGTTACTGTGATGAGCTCGTGACGGCAGAACGATGTTATCGGGGTCGGTGGGTATCGTTTGGAGTGAGTGCATATGTACGCGTACACGTAAGAAGACGAGCCTGGGGTTGGATGTAGCAAGTCCGTCCTGGGCATTACCCGGACGGCGTCGTCGGTGGGAGAGGAGGCGTGAACACGGTGTGGCTGAGGGGTGTTCCCTTGGGGGCTGCAAAGTGGGGAGTGAGCATATCGCGGTGGGTGTATTGGAGGCTTGTCTGCTCACGTATACACTACCTAATGCTCTCGGGTATGTATGTCTGTATATGTGCTGTTATTGTTTGCTGATGCGACTGTTCTGTGTGGTGCTGGCCTTGACGAAAGGAAGACACCACCCACCCGGTGTGTTTCCTGCCACGGAAGTGTGAAGCGATCATGCCATCGCCGTCCCCACCCGCTCGTCATGTGGCGAACCTTGGTGGCGTCACACTTTCTGTGTTGCTGTAATTATCTGCCCCCCCCTTCCCCCCTCCTGGTAAATATCTCCTCCCCCCCCCCCCCCCCCCCCCCCCCTTCAATACTCAGGGCTTTATTGTGCGGCAGTGTGTCTTGTAGATGTGTTGTTCCGGACGTACTACGCCACTTTACCCTTAGCCGTGTCGGAGGACCTTTGCCGCCGCTTTGAAACGCGAATCGAGATTGCATGTGGTGGCTGCATCAAATTGACGCGCTCTGGTGCAATGATTTTTCTTTCGCTAGCTTCTTCTGTTGTTATGAAATGGCGGCGGTGTAATTGAACTGAGCTCTATGGTGTACGAGTGTACAAGGGTCCTTGGATTAATGGTGATTGTTAATAACAGTGTCGATGAGCTCTGTTGACGAGGATGTTGCGAGTGAGTGGGTTCAGCTATTCTTGAATAGCTCGAAGTATGTAGTTAACGCTGGCGTGCCAGAGTCTTTTGTAAGCTGCTGGAGTTGGGGGAGGTATATATGCAGTACAAACATGACTCATAGTGCTATATATTGGGTTTCGCACTGTATTGTAAAGGCGGTTTTCCCAGTCGTAAAGTGGCTTCCAGTCTCGTGGTAGGGAACATCTACAGGGTTATTGTGGTGTCGCTTGATATATGAGTGGAGCTGTTTTCATCAGTTCTGAACTTGAAACTTCTTTCTTGTTATGTATTTTAGTTTGTACACAACCAGTGATACGGAGGACATGTACTATGCGCTTATAAGGTCTTTTTGGGGGAGGAGGGAGTTGGTAATGTGAGGTACTGTAGCTCCCTATCTGTTCTTAAATCGTTTTTTTTTTTTTTTGCATGTTCTCTTTGTCGTTGTACGTTTTGGTCGACGAGCCAACACTATTGAACAGTCAAACGCGTTTAATGTATGTAAACAAGGTTTGTTTTTGTTTTTAGGCGGACGAGTCAGCAGAGGCGCGCTCCGGTGGGGTGCTCTCCGGTCGCGCCAAGACTGCCTGGATAAGAAAAAATAATGTGAATAACGTAATGACCATGAAGCGAACATTAGCTGTAGAAAAACGGTAGTACTGCCGTCACAAGACGCTTCTTCCTGTGCTGCTGTCCACGGCAACAACGCTGTTTGATATTCGTTCTCTTCCTCGCCATACTTTGCAAAACCGACACACACCAGATACCGCAGGCAAGCGAGCAGCAATGGCAAGGAAGTTATCATATTGACGGAAACTCTGTGCCTTGTTGCCGCCGGTAGTGATCCAACCATCAATAGGCCGTATGACGATTCAACCGCCGATCCGATATGATCCAGCCACCGATCGATAGAAGAATACCTGTAGAAAGGGTTGTAGAAACTCCGTGTCGACTCCGGCATGGTCATGGCAGTACAACACACCGCGACGACAACGCCCCAACAAAGCAGGCTATCCGAGAAGGATGGACAGGCCCTTTGCGAACGGGACCCTTTCAGGTGTGTGCCTCCTCCGTAAAAAATCCATCCTCCAGCAAGAGAAAAGGCCAAGAAAAGACATCTGGGGGCTTCGAATATTCTAAGCCCAGACTGTGCTTTGGTTAGACCTTCGCTGTACCCACTGAGCTAGAAGTCAGTCAACGGACTGAAGTGTACTGTTCCTATAAATAAACACCATAACCACTTGGTTATTAGGCAGTCGAAGGGCGATGGAGGGGGTGGCATACTTGTTACTGGTCTAGCAGACCCGCCCCTCTCCTTCTTAACGGTACATCTTTATCTTATCTTCGCGCTTGTCGTCGTGGCCAGCTACATCTACGGCAAGGGCGGCCGGTCCACGACCAGATACCGAAATACGCGACGCGTTCCACCCGCACCCAGGCGAACGCCAGGGGCATATTTTTCTCACGGCAGATCACAAAGCCACGCCGCCGCCGCCGCCGTCAACGCCGGCCGCCGATTCCATTCCTTCCCCCGCTCTCACTCACTCGCATTCCCACTCCCACCCCGACTTGCACTCACTCCCATTCCAACCCGCACTCGCACTCGCACTCCCACTCGCACTCCCATCCCCATTCCCGTTCCTACTCTCTGTCCATCCTTCACTGGCCGCCCCCCCGCCCCCCCGTAAACTGCGATTTCGTGTAGGGGACCTGAACCTGCCAGAAAGAGGCAAGAGGTACCGGGACACCAGTAGTCAGGAGGAGGAGGAAGAAGATGCACAGGTGTGCCCTTGTGGCAAAGCAACAGAGTAGAACTCACAGAGTGGGAGAATGCGAAATGTACAAGGAGGAAACGGGATGTGTTAGAGGAGGAGATGAGGAGAAGAGACGATTGTGACATGGAAAAGTTTGGTATCCTAAATAGTGACGAGAAAATGATCGCTGTCCTAAGCAATAGATGGTGGCCACAGACGGCGATAAAATACACCTATCCCATATCACACATGGACAACACATAATAGCGCCCAATTGTTGGAGGCGTCTCTATTTGGAGTAGGAACGGTGCTCCATTTCGAAAGAGACACGCGGTCAAGCAAGCAACTAATGAGTATACTCCCCCCGCTTCCTGATCGCCTCCAGCCCAATGCATGCCATCGAAGCCGGCCCATGGAAAGGCTGTATTGATACGTTCATTCTCCATCATCATTACGTTCGATGTAAACATAATATTATAGGAGGTGTGTCTGCCATTACTTCCTCGCAGCCGACTTCTTCCGTTGAATATAACTTTCGCTTTTCCCCGGCCGCTTCTCCTGGTACTCTCTCCCTGTCCCCCCCTGCGCTGTTTGCCCGCCCCTTTGATCCCCTTTCCGCCCCGCCAAGACGAGCATGGGCCAATGAATAAAAGTCAGTGACCACGGAAATTTTTGTATCTCACTATATACCATTTATTATTATAGGATGAAGAATCAAGTTATGACGTCACAACAGGGTAACACTTGTTGCTTCTTGCTGTGCTGTCGCTACACCGTATTAAATTGCTGGGCATGTTGGGTATGAGACGTGCTAGAAGAAAACCGAACTAACGAAAGAACGACATTTGTTTCCTGCCGACGTTCCATGGTAGTTGTTGGGAGCCTGTCCTGCGACCGGTGACCTCGCACTGCAGATTTTTGGCGATGAGTCCAACGGCGAGAACAGAGAACAACAACAACAGCAACAACAACAACAACAAAAACAACAACAACAATACTCATACGTATACCAGTACTCGCATTATACGTATCATGCAGACGTATAGGAGTACTTGTACCGGTAGATACCATGTGAGTGTGCGCGACTTCGCGACTTCGCGACTTCCGACTTCCGTTGGAAGCTGGAAGATCCCACATGACAATCGAAGCCCACGAGATAAAGGGCAGATGAAATGACGAAAATGTGACGAATCACTTCGGAATGACAACGAGATAAAATGACTTTCGTACGAGACATCAGATGAGCAAAAGAAAGCAGTCCCGCCGCGTTTTACACATTTTTACTCGACTCGTTCAGCAGCCATACCGCTTGAAGCCCGACTGCGTTCCTGTCTGTATCTGCCGGCAAATAGAGGTGGTGCCTGCGTGCTTTCGTATACCTCATATCTCCTGCTGGGGCTGCTAGGTAGATACTCACGATCGCTAACCAGCACTGGTTGGCGCTCGACCCCCAGAGTGATGAGAGATCAGAGCTCTACGAGCACGATTTTCCCAGAAGGCGAGGAGGAGAAGCGATTGTTGTACAACATCATGCATGTACGATGTACCAGCAGCACCCCGGTTCGTGAAGTCAGATGCCCGAGGGTGTGAAGGAGCCCGTGCCTTGGGGATAGTGGTGGGGGAGGGCTTCCCGGCGGCATCGTGGCCGCAGCAACAAGGCACTTTGTGGCTTCGTGCGACTGGCTCTCCGCTCTTCTCTCGTTCGGCGAAATGACCCCAACTTTTGGCTACTGTGAGAGTGTTCCTCGGAAAGTTCTCGGCAGCTCGGGCCCGCGAGAGCAGCACAGACGTGCCGGGCCGACAAAGGAGTATGCCGAGGCCATCGCCACGATGTCGGGAGCTTTACTGGTGATCGGAGGAGAACGCCAACGCCGGTGAGGGCTATCTTTGGCGCTCGTGACTCGTCATGCTTTTTGTACCCTGCCTGGATTGTAATTGCGCCGCATTTCTCCCTCATCATCCCTCAGTTGATTGCGCCGCGATATGGGCAACGAGCGATGGAGGATGGGCGATGGGGATGTCGCGTAGTCGTGTGCCGTGAATCGTGTGTCGTGTGCGATCCATGCTGATGTTATAGGAAGTCTATAGGTACATACTATAGACTAGACTACAGGACAACAGTCGGCACACCGAGCTAAGAGCACCGCAACATAGGATAGTTCGGGATGTCCTGGACCCACACATAAACAGTAGGTCAAATCGGCATGTGCTGCCGGTACTAAAAACCATGTATTGCCCACTATGTTCTGCAGATGAGAGCAGTTGAGAGGTTGCGAGCGCTTGTGTCGGCTTCTCACGTGGAATCATACTGCGGCACTGCTGCTGCTGCTGCTGCTGCTGCTGCTGTACGTGCATTAATCTGATATGATACCGTAGGTTTCCTCAACGACTCGGTTTGCGAACACAGGCACTGCTGCTGCTGCTGTTGCTGCCGCTGCTGCTGCTCTAGACTACTCGCAATACAACTATTAAATACTGCTGTAGCACGATGTGAACAGTAGCAAGTACTGCTGTAAATAGATGATCACATCGCTCTTTCGAACCGATTCAAAGTACTGCTGCTGTACTCGTACTCCTTTCAGTTGTCATCACTGCTAGGTACCTGGTACCGGTAGGAGTTTCTTACTCCAAAGTACTCGTCATAACACATACTGCTGTTGTATCATACGTAGATATTTCCCGGTTCGCATGGTGCCGTGAGACTCTCGACGGTGCTTTTGCCCTTCGCGTTTTTTCGTCTATACATGAGACACATACTGCTGTACACGCAAAAACAGTATACCCACCCGTGCTTTTGCGCAGATCGCAGTACACCCACACGTATTTCAAGCAAAATTTGCCAGGAGCGCGGCGTCGCCAGTCACACCTTGTAGGAGCCAACTCAAAGTCTAGATCGCCGTCCGTCACAGGCCTAAACTGCCGTCCCCTTTTTACGAAGCATGCTTGTAATTGCATGTGTGATCTCAAGCATCTACATCGAGCATTGATCTGGCTCATGCATACGGCAGTCTTTGAGCTCGCACCTCACATCTCTGACGGCCTGACGATGTAATCAAGCACCTAGGGCCATGTCACATAGCACACGAGTTAAGACAGGGGGGGCGTTGCCGGGATGCGTACCCTATGGTACTCGAATTGTCACTACGGACGTAGCAGGTACCGCACTTGCACTTGGTATTCCAAGAAAACACAACCCAGTCTCCGTTTCCTGTGTTTTGAACTTTTGAACCCGACCCGGAAAAAGGTTTGCTCACCGTGAGGCTTTCTTTGACTTGGTTATAGGTGACCGGAAATCTCAAACGGGTCGCGCGCAGAGCAGTCTCTCAGTTTGTTCTTTGGTCTTTGCCCTCTCTTTTGACACCGGACTCGCGACATCGCAAGGAACCCGCATCTAACTCCGGCTTACCGTGCAACCAGCGGTGGTTGCAGAGGCTATACAATAATCAAGTGCAACAGTCGTCCTCGATCAACCCGATCAATCATAGCAGATCTCACTTTCGCGCCGAGTCCACAGTCAAGGCTAATAAAAAAGGAAGCAACACGAGGTGAGTAGTGGGGCATCTAGAGGTTGCGCTACACGTCCGGTATACGAAAGTCGACATGCCCCCCTCCCCCTCTGACTGCGAAGCCTTTGCCGATTTTTCGGGGTAGCGGGACTTCTCCTCGGTGAAACAAGCGGAGTTGCACCCCGAGAGAGGTCCGTGATGTGAAATTTCGCGCAAGCTTTCCCGCCCTCGACTTGGCGAGGGAAAATCAGACTACGTACGTACAGCAGTTTGCAGCGCTTGTTTTGAGCATGTACAGGTGCAGTACTGGCATGCACAGGTGCAGTCCCCAAAGCAAGTCTATCGGGTCGGGCACTTGTTGAATCACCCAAAGAGCTGAAGTCCTGCCCTCGAATGCTGTTCAAGATTATCTCCTCGAATCCCGTACGAGGGACGAGCGACATGTTAGTTCTCGGAGTCCGACCCGCTCGCCGTTGGGCGTTTGCAGCATCTCGTGTTTTCCCTTGGGCTACAACTATCAATAGGTTAGGTGATACTACTGTAGGGCCTCGTTCGGTCAAGACTCGAGAGCGAGCGGTCGATATTCATACCTGGTAGTCCTCAAGCACTTCGTATCATTTTTCCTTTGTTTTCTGTCCGTCCCACTTACCTGGTATGATCTTGGTCCCTCTTTCTCCTGCTCCCCGCCCTAGTCGTAACTCAGATC
The DNA here is from genome assembly GCA_031763025.1 of Macrocystis pyrifera. Lineage (NCBI taxonomy): Eukaryota > Phaeophyceae > Laminariales > Laminariaceae > Macrocystis > Macrocystis pyrifera. The sequence continues at coordinate 817,505 of JASSKH010000026.1, forward strand.
CGCGGTCACACAACACGCTCCTCTCCCCCCCACACACTACGGCATGCGCCTTGTTTTTTCTCGCGAGAAGGGTTCAGCACTTTCTTCCCTCGTCGACTCGCGTCAAACTGCGGTTACCCACGCTATAAGTAGGCCCTCTCGCGACTGTTCTTGGTGTCGTTCGAGAAATTTAAACTCCTTGCAGAGAATCGAACGCTCGACACCAACACTATTAATCTTACTTACTGTAGTATTCGAGGTTGACCACTAGGACTACCGGGGCGACCGGCATGCTGGTATACCGTACTGTATCTCGAGAGAGGGGATGGGCAAAAACACTTGCGAAACCGCTACGGTACGTGCGTATCAAGTGGGGCACAGACACTGCTGCTGCTGCTGTCGCTGCCGCTGCCGCTGCTTCTGTGTGGTTACAGTACTGTGCTGTACGATAAGGGATCGCAGGGAAGCTCGGGCAGCGTACATACCCCGACCAAACAAGGTAGTTTTGCCTGCTGTCCTTGCCAGTCAAGTCAAAACAGGCGCAGGTGCAGCACGACTACATGCCTGGTATGGAACATGGACGGCGACAATGCTCATGTTGTGGTACAGTACTTCATACAGCACACATGTATCATACCCGGTACCTGGTACCTGGTACCTGGTACTGGTAAGATACGTGTTCAACAAAAATGCCACAGGCAGTCAGCGTGCCTGCCCGCTTTGCCATCCAAGCCTCTCAACACTCAACACCCCCCCCTTCCAATCCGTCAAATCCGTCCAGTCCGCCTTGTGCCCGAGCAGAACTAAGGATCTGACGCTTCCAGCCGCGACGACCGTTTTTTTGGCGCGTGAAGGCCAAGCGAGAGCATGAAGACCTCGCCGGGGAGAAAGCGCGGTCACTCCGAGGCGATGAATACTGCCATTCGCACGGGCTACATCGACGTGAAGAAGCTCAAGCCCCATGAGGTGCAATCGATCTTGTTCGGGGACATGGCCCACTTGATTCTCTCTGCGGCTGAATTTGTCCGCGTGCAACCTGACGTTTGCAGCAAAATCGCCGAGCTAACGCGGGGGGACTACAACCTAAACACCATCCTCGCCAGCTACAACAGTGACATCCACAGCAACTTCCGCAGCGACTACATCCATGCCGTCAGCAGCACCAGCAACATTAGCAGCAACGGTAGCAACAGCAACAGCAGCAGCAACAGCAGCAGCAAAAGCAGCAACGGTAGCAACAGCAACAGCAACAGCAGCGGCGGTATCATCAGCGTCCCCCGAATCGTGAGCTTCTTGTTGTTATTACTTCGGGGGTCCATAGTAAATAGGAGGAAATATTGTTTGTAATAGTAGGGAAATATATAGGTTTTTTTGTGTGTACCGTAGGTCTTATTTACTATGGTCCCCCGTAATAGGCTCTTTTTTATTCCGTGGGCTTATACTAGAGTGGGATGCCGTAGACTACTGCTGTTTTGTTTCGTTTCTTATTTGCTTCGGAGCTACTTGTAGTACTATTAACATGTGTTTTCCGTTTTTTTTTTCTCGTCATCGCTGCTGTTATGTCATTATTGTCCGCCTAATGCAACGGAAAACAACACCAAAATAGTAGCGGGTCTACGAATACACTGAGGCAACCGACAGGGACGGCGGCGTCTGGCGTTCACATCATTTGGGCGTTTTGAGACAACCACCCCCGTCCCCCCACCGGCACTGAGTCGTAAGTGTGGTCTCTCGCCGTCCCCCCCTTCCCTCCCCTCCCCTGCCCTCCCCTCTCCTCCCCTCCCCTGCTCTACCCTCCGACTGCGCGCTCGCCGATATCGTGTTTTTTTTCTTCTTTCTTCATCACAAGGCACCCCCGAAGAATTATCCGAGATTTGACACCCGTTTGCGGGAAATCGCGGTATACGGGGCTGACGGTGATGACTGGGGCAGTGTGAAGAACTCTCTGATAAGTGAGATGCGGCAGGTGCTGGGGGACTTGGAGAGGGACTCGGAGTTTCAGCGGGCCGTCGGGGGCGAGGGCTACGTCCAGCGAAGGTGATTGAGTTGTGTTTCGTTTCATGGTCTTGTTGGTTTTTGTTTCCTGATGATGGTTCTGCGCCCGTGGGTCTCTTAACACCATCTATCTGGTCGAAAAGAGGTAGACTAGTAATATATAGATGATCGTGTTTCTGTACGAGGGCTGTGTATGCAGTGCTGCCGCAGTCAGTAAATATTGTTGATATTATTTCTAACTGCGCTTACGCTTAGGGGTCATGATTTGTGCGCCGTGCGTTCTCGTGTGACTTGCGTTTTCCGTTCCCTTTTATTTTGTCCGACAGAGATGGACTGATGGCCTCCCTTCGGGGTGTCGACAACGCTCCATTCATCCTCCAGCGATTGGCGGAGATCCTCCAGGTATTTCAACCTCTCGGCGACGGCAGGGTTTTGCGCCGCTACAAGGCCATCTCTTATGGAAATATTTCTTGAAACCGAAAAATTGGAAGATTTTTCGGGCGTCAATACCAGTCGCGCACAGAAATGGGTCGACAACCTTAGGATGACCTCCATTTTTCCAACTGTTTGCGGACAACATTTTTTCACGAATATAGTTCATGACGGGAGGAAGACATGCATGCGGTACGCGAAACGGGCTCCGATATTTTTTCCCCTTCCTCCCTGGGCTACTTACTGATAGTCGTTGAGCGTGGCACGGGAGTATCTCAGGCCACGCACATGACATGCATTTTACCTGATAGTCGGGATGAGGGAAAACACAACATGAACGCTTCACGCTCTTACGGGGGACCATAGTAAATAGGACCAAATATTGTTTGTAATAATAGGTAAATATATAGGTTTTTGTGCGTACCGTAGGTCCTATTTACTATAGTCCCCCGTAGTAGGAAGGCTTTCTTCAGAAGTTTCCTTCCTCCTCGCTTTCTGTGCTTGTCTCGTTCGTCGAAGTGGGAGAGCGTTGACACACTTGAGCGACCCGGAGATATAGCTAGAGAGATCAAGAGACAGAAAGGGGGGGGTAGACAGATAGAAGGAAACAGACACACACATAAACGTTTACCTGGTTCTTCGTATAATGAGGAAGATATTTAGACAGACAGACAGACTAACTGACAGACAAACAGGCAGCATGGCAAAATGACAAGCAGACGGATACAGAGAAAAGCGCGAGAGAGAGGGGCAGAGAGAGAAAAGTGTTCTTATTTTTCCCTCATTTTCCTGGTTGTGCCTTTAAGCTCGCTTTTTTACTTAAAAACCACGGGCTCCTTGACGTGAAGTACGTATTATACCCGCTCGAGCAGCTGTACCGCAGAGAGCATCCCTGTCCCTCTGTGATGCGTCTAATTGGTCTTGCCGTGCTGTAGCGCTCATTGGTGTGAAGATCACGCCATCTATATTATGAGTAAACACATGCGTTTTTTTTATCTGCCGTTTATTTTTTCATCTCTTGTTCCGTTTGCCTTCTCTATCGTTTTATTTTTTTAATTCCTTCCCGGACGCCGCACCCTTTTCACCCTCCCGACCCTCCTGACCCTTCTCAATCATTCCTTCTCATCTCTCAATCTTTCCTTCTCATCTCTCAATCATTCCTTCTCATCTCATATGGTATCGTGTCATACATACCTTCTGATTTTCTTTTGCGTCGCATTTTTTTTTATCGAACCAAAAAAGGACCCGGGACAACACGGCTTCAACGCCTCAAAATTCATGACCGATTTGGAGAGGCTACTCGGGGTGTCCAGCACCCTACCGACGGTGCGAAAGGCAGCTGAGACGGTGCGAAAAACGAAAAAGTCAAGAAGAGTGATAGGGGTGAGGGGGGGGGGGTGATCAGGGGGGGGGTAGTGGGGTGTGTAGTTAGTATTGGGAGGGGGTGGTCATGGTCCGGGGGGGGGGGGGAGGGGGGGGAGAGGAGGCGAAGCACGAACCACAAGCCACGCGATAGTAGTGGCAGGCGTGTTTAAGATTGTGGGGGCTAGAATAGGCGGAGGGAGCGCCACCTGCGACGAAATAAGATAGGGGGTCCACCGTCTGGAGAAAGGCTTATTGCATACAGTACCTGGTAGAAGTCTCAACGTAACCCCCAGGGAAGCGACTTGAGGTGGAACGTTAGCAAACGTACCCGTCCGACCTATATCCCCATCGCCTGCTGTGTAAAATTAGTTCTGCGCTGATACCACAAGACCGTTGATACCACAAGACCTGTTACTTATCCCTGACCTGAAGTTTGTCTCCCCAACATGCAGCCAGTACGTTTTCACTGTGCCAGCGGCAACAGTGCCAGCAGCAGCATTGGCAGCAGCAACAGTGCCAGCGGTGCGCACACTGCCTCTTCATGGGGTGTGGAGTTGTAGGGTTAGACGTTAAGGGATGGCATTTTTATGTAAACCACTGATCTGTTCGGCCTTCCAGTCAGTGCTGACTGGGAAGTACTTGGAGAGAACATTCTGCCAGCAGCAGTGGAAGTGCCATCTGTCGTTGTTGCTAGTTTTTGGTGTCGGGGATGGATGGGTACATCGAGCTGAAACGCTTGGATCGTTTTGTCCTCGTGTAGATTCCTACCTATATATCGGTGAAATAACAAACTTGAGATATTTCCCCCTCGTTTACGTTTGGTTATAGTACCCAGCAATATTCAGGACACACACATATCTTTTATTAAATAATTCATACCAATATATATATTCATATATATTCAGTGCTATCGCAGCTGTTCCTCAATATTGAAACGGTACTGGCATGCCCAACCTAAAACGGATTCGTCCTATACTCTACAATAATACAATAAAAAGGAAGGAGGAGCCCTCCGGAAAATAATCCACAGGAACACGACTGCTGCTGCGCTGCTGCTGCTGCTGCTGCTGCTGCTGCTTCTCCAAAACGAAACGGTTGAAGCAAATTCAAACTAAAAACAGAGGTTGAAGGTCATGCGAAAACGAAATAATGGGGATCACTCGAGAGGAAAAAAAACTAAATCTCTACCCCAGTTGTACCCATGTGACCCATCAAGCCGCGTTTTTTTTCAAGTCGAACCCCAACCCGCCAAGGGCTCTGTTGGTCCGCTCTGTTGGTCTCGATCTGACCTGTCGAGTACCCGGATTTCGGTTTGTGAGGTACATCTCTATCATAGCGTGGAAAGGCGGCGCGGTTGCCGAGTGTTTTGTTTATTTAATCCTCCGGCGGATTGGTCAACATATGCGACAGCAGTATAGCTTAACTACAGCTCAAATCCCTTGAGGACTACCGTTCCGTTTTGGGTAGAAAAATACTTGGAATTAGGGTGAGATACATGCCTGTGTATAGTGCAGTACTAAGAGGGATGAGCTCACCTCTTCGCGTTTTTGTTGCTATTGCTATTGCTATTGAGTATTAAGAGGGTCTAGAAGGGGGCGAAGTCATGGGGGTTAATCCTGAGAACCTCTTCTCTTATCTCTAGGAATGTATAGCCCATTATCGCGTGTGGCAGAGAGGGCTGTGCCGGACCTGTGGAACTCTTCCAGCTGGAAGGCACTTGGTATTTTCTACTCCGCAGACGTAAGTAGCAAAAGGTCCCAACACGCTTTTCAACCTTTCCGTACGGTGGCGACCACGATAGAGACTGCAGGACATAGCGACACCATGCTTCGGCTTCGTCCACCGCATGCAAGCACGCGCGTGTGTCTGTCCTGTGCTTTATTTACAGCAGGACACCAGTATACTGTACTGGTGCTGGGCTGCGATGCTGTACTTTTATGATAGGAAGGTAGGAACCCGTAGGGTGTACCCTGGTACGTATTACCTGGTAGGCGGTAAGGCCATGGCGGTGCTAATGTGGTGTTTTGTAAGGCTTATCCTGTTCCACGACACGAAAACACTGAGAAACACGCGGCGATGGCGCTTCGCGCCCTATTTCAGGCGTTTTCGGTGTCGCTGTCTTTTTTGTTGTAACGGCAGCCGGCTACATATGAATATATGTTGGTACTAACTTCATTTGTTTTTTTTTATGCCGGGAATATTTGTTTATTTTTATTTTTATCAATGCTGTTCTTATGTTCTCATCGTCTGCCAAAACAAACCATATTACGCAGTGTTTTTATGGTCTGCCAAAACAATATAATGGAATGGGGAACAAAACCAAAACGCGGCGGAACTATAAGCACACTGCGGCCAAAATGGACACGGCGGCAGCTGCCTGCTGGTGTTCATACCGCTTGGCCGTTTTGAAGTAGGAACGGTGCTCCGTCTCGAAAGAGATGCGTGGTCAATAACCGAATGACTAAGGCAAGCCACCAATGACTACCTCCCCCCCCCCGCATTCGCCCCTAAAGAGGTTCTTAGTAGGATGCGGCTCACCCTTCATGCGACTCGCCGGACACCTCACGGCGCTTCGCGCTTGGTGCAAGCAATGTCTGCCTGGTCGGTGAAAACCCGACGTGCTCCGTCCCGGCATTGTAGGGATGCGAGGGTCTATGGTCATACGACTACGGCCATTCACGACCCCCCCCCCCCCCCCCCCCCCCCCCCCCCCCCCCCCCCCCCCCCCCCCCCCCCCCCCCCCCCCCCCCCCCCCCCCCCCCCCCCGCATTGACAATCGGAATCGAGTTGGAAAACAAATCGTAATTGTGACCTCTTCTCCCCCCCCCCTTTCCCTCCCTACCCTCTGACGGCTTGCTCTTCGATGACCTGTTTTCTGTTTTCTTCACAAGGCTCCCAGGGGGCCGGCGCCCTTTGAGGTTGAGTTTGAGTTTGACACCTTCACGTTTCCGTGCGAGAAAGGGTCAGGCCTAAGGCGAAGTGCAGCGGAGTCTTTTCTGCGTGTGATGGAACAGCTCGAAAAGGAGCCGGAGTTTCTGCGGTCCTGCTCGCAGAAGGCTTTCTCTCAGCGAAGGTGATTGAGTTGTGTGTGCCCGTGCTTTTTTCCCCCTGTGATGGGCGTCAGCCGTGGTTCTTATTAATAGCAAGTACCTGGTGGTAAAAAACTACACTAAATTAGACTTTTTAGTATTATCATAGTGTTGGTGGTGGTATTTCTATGGGCTATGCAACGCTGCAGCAGTCGTTACGTTTATGTTGCTAATATGTTGCCATGCATTGTGTTTCTAACCCTCTTTTGCAACGGAACTGGCGTTTTGGGGTCGAACCTCGCGTGCCTTCCTTGTCGTGTGCCTTGTGTTTTCCATCTCGTTTCATTTGGTCTCACAGAGATAGGGTCGCGGCATCTTTCAGGACTACCGATGCCACTCGGTGGTGCCTGGAGCGCTTGGTGGCTGTCTTTCAGGTATTTCGATTTCGGCGACGGCAGTGTTTCGGCTTGTTTTGAACAGAAAAATATAAATGACGAACGGGAACATGGGGAGTGAAACGCCTCTAGGTTGTGTGGGACTACTACCTCCAGACAGAGAGAGGGAGTTAGACAGAGACAAGGAAACAGACAGGCAGGCAGATGGACGTTTAGCTGATCTTTTGTACGTAAAGAGGAACAGACGTATAGGCGGACAAAAGCCGACAGAAAGATAGGCAGACCAGCAGGGACAGACAGACGGAGACGAAAGAGAGGGAGAGAGATACGTGCCTTTTGGTTTCCTCCTTTTGCTACCTGTACCTTCAAGCTCGTTTTCGTACTTGAAAACCACGGGCTTAGTGACACTCGGTATGCATTTTTTCCGCGCACGCACTTGCGCCAGAGAGAATCTCTCTGTCTTCCTTTCTCTCTGATTTCTCGAATTGGCCTTGCTCTAACGCTGATTGGTGTGAAGACTACGCTATACCGGCAAGCGCATGCGTTCGTGTAGGCCGTTTTTATAGCTTGTCTTACGTCTTGGGATTTTTCTGTTTTTTGTTTGTTATGTTATTTTCTTCCTTCCCATACGCTTCACCTCTTCCGCCCTCCCTATGCCCCTCGCAGTGCTTCTTACTCATCTCTTATCGTACGTGCATTTTGTTTTTGTTTTCGCCCTGATTTTTTGTTCAACAAACCGAAAAAAGGAACCTCTCCCGGAATACTCGACAGCCGACAAACTCGTCAATGAAGTAGAGCGAGCGCTGGTGGAATCCTGCGCAAGGGTGGCTCGGTCTAGCGCCGCGCGAAAGGTGCGAAAAAAACGACGAGCCTACGATAAATTGACGAATGTCAGGGGCGGGGGAGGTGTGGTAAAGTGGTGGGGGTAGTAATTGTTGGCCGAAAGTATTAGTGTGACTGACTGACTGACTGGCTGACTGACTGACTGACTGATTGACTGACTGGCTGACTGACTGACTGGCTGACTGACTGACTGGCTGACTGACTGACTGGCTGACTGACTGACTGGCTGACTGACTGACTGACTGACTGACTGACTGACTGACTAGCTATTAACTGGCTCCTTGACTCCATCTCGTTGAAATAACATTATGACTTTCCGTTATTGTTGGCGCTATACCCGGGCGTCTGTTGCCGGGAAGGTGGAAGAGTCGCCGCTGGAGAAGAAAGGGCCGGCTAACCCGGCGGTGGTGCTCTCCGAGGACAAGGACGAGGTGATTCGGTTTGAGTTCGACGTCGTTCTCTTTGGAGGTGCTGCCCTCGGTCTTGCCTCCTTGCGTTTGTAGGTGGTGTTGTTGGGGTTGTAGATGTTGAGGGTGGTGTTTGGTGTTTTGGTTTCGTTGGTTTTGACTGGTGTTGTTGATTGTGGTAGTGTGTGGTTTCGGTGTTGGTGTGTGGTTTTGGCTTGGGGTTTCGTTGGTATTGCTGGTGTTGGTGCTGTAGGCGTTTTTTGCTACTGTTGGTGTTGTTAGTGTTGGTGCTGTAGGCGTTTTTTGCTAATGTTGGTGTTGTTAGTGTTGGTGCTGTAGGCGTTTTTTGCTAATGTTGGTGTTGTTAGTGTTGGTGCTGTAGGCGTTTTTTGCTAGTGTTGGTGTTGTTTTTGATGTTGTCATTGTTGTCGACGGTGTTGACGGTGCTGGTGTTGGCTTTTGTGCAGGGCGCTCGGGGCTCGAGAAGTGATCCTGTCTCTTGCCGTCCCGCCCCGCCAACAGTCTGGCTGGTGTTGTTCATGAACTGTGTTAGCAATGCTGACGTGATCTAGCTCCACTTCCAAGCGTTTCGTCCCCGCAAGATAGAGATGTAATTGTGAAGGGGGTTGGGACAGGTACGTATCGGCTTAGTTCATGTCCGATGCAATGGAGCATGTGTGCTTGGAAATGACCATGGGTGGGTGGCGTGAAATTATTTTTGTAGGGGGTGGCGGTATCACGTGGTGGACCAACCAGCGATAAATATCGACTACAATAGTATCTCGTTTGCACCTGAGCGTTTTGTAGTCGCTTCCACTCGTCCAACAAGCACGGTGTAGTGCTACACGGGTCTTGGTTTCTCTCCTCGAAGCGATTCGTTGGTGATCTAGTCTACCACCATAGCAGGAGAACGCGTTTACACGGAGTTCGTACCTTCGCGTTTGGTCTGCCGGAACAGAGTTAACCCCCAAACCCCCACCCCCCCCTCGTTTCACCTTCGCCACCGTTCCCGCCTGACGGTCTCGTGGCGTACTCCCTCAGGCCCCCTGCTCTCCGCTTATGGAAGAGGACGAGGCCTGCGCGATCTTAACGTCCATGGAGCTAGACCCAGTAGAATGGGCCGCGGCCGTGGCCGCGGCCAAGGCCGGAGCCGCGGCCGCGGCAGCTGCTAACGCTTCCACTGAATCGGCCATGACGGCCTGCGTTCGTCTGGAGGCGCTTCATACGGCGCCAGCCTGGCAAGTCAACAGGGCCTTCCACGAGATTCTTCAGGAAGAAGTGGAGCACGAAGAGAGAGAGAGTGCCGCCATGACCCTCTCCAGCATGCTAGGGGCGGGGGCGGAGGCAGGGGTGGAAGTGGGGGAGGGGACGGGGGTATCGGCCGGGGGGTAGAGGTGGGGGGGGGGGTATGGGCAGGGGTAGAGGGGGGGGGGGGGGGGGATGGAGGAAGGGAGAGCGTCGCTATGGCCCTCTTGAGCACGTTAGGGGCGGGGGCAGGGCCAGGGGCGGAAGTGGGGACGAGGGCAGGGCTTAAGGTGGGAGTGGAGGTGGGGGCGGGGGGGTGGAGGTCGAGGTGGGGGGAGGCGCGGGGGAAGGGGCGTGTTTAGGGATCGGAAGGGGGGGGGAAGGGAAGTTTGGATGTGCTCTCGAGACCGTTGTGGAGGAGGAGGCGGAGAAGGGCGAAGAGGATGCCAACGAGGTGAGGCTGACTGAGATGAGAGAAAAGGGAGGTTGTCGCGCGCGATACTCGAGCGTCATTTTGCGGGAAGGCGTGTGTAGGGCCGCTGGGCGTGTTGAGTAAATGTTGAGGAAGAGCGGAGACAGGGTGTGAGTTTTCTGAATCTATTATTTAATGGAGAACAGAGGTCTTGGTGTACGTTATTTTTGTAGACGCTGGGTTTGTCCACTTTGTGACGATCGAGTCCTACAGGCTGGCACATAGAGGTACCAAACCACTACGCTCCTGCCGCGTTTTGTAGTTACCATCTTACGCTCTCCGGCCTTGCCCGCAGCTTACACCTCCGGCTTTCCCCCCCTCTCCCCCCCCCTCCCCTTTCCCTCCCTTCCAGCGGGACTGCTGCCACAAGGGAAAACGTCAACAATGGCTGACCGTCGGCAAAACTTGTAGCAGGGGAAGCAGCAGCAGCGGCGGCGGCGGCGGCACCAGCAGCAGCAGCAGCAGCAGCAGGGGGAGCGGCGGTACCGTGGACAGCAGCGTACACGAAGAGAGGGAGAGTGTCGCTACGGCCCTCTGCGGCTTGCTAGGGGCGCCAGCGGGGGCAGGGATGGAGGTGGAGTTGGGGGCAGGGGCAGGGGCAGGGGCAGGGGCAGGGGTGGATATGGAGGTGGAGGCGGGGTTGGGGGCCAGGGTGGAGGTGGAAGTGGAGGGGAGGGCGGGCGTGGAGGGGGAGGGGGGGGGGGGCACGGGGGAAGGGGCGTGTGGAGGAAGCGGAAGCGGGGGGGGGGGGGGGGGGAGGTTTAGATGTGTTCTCGAGACCGTTGCGGAGAAGGAGGGGAAGAAGGACGAAGGGGGTGCCGCCAACAAGGTGAGGTTGACTAAGCCAGGAGAGGAGGGAGGGTTGTCACGCGCGAGATATGTGTGTCATTGCGCGGGCAGGCTTGTGCTAGGTCCGCTGAGCGTGTTGAGTGAATGGTGAAGAAGAGTGAAGACGGGGTGTGAGGATTCTGGCGCTAAGTGATAACAGGAACCTTGATGTACTTAACCGTAGCTGCCGGCTTCCTCCACTTTGTGACGATCGAGTCCTGCAGGCCAGCACGATAGAGGTATGATAGCAAACCACCACGCTCCTGCAGCATTTTGTGATGACCATGTTACACCCTCCTGCCCACCCGCAGCTTACACCTCCGGCTTTTCTCCCCCTCCCGCTTCCCTTTCCCTCCTCTCCAGCGGAACTTTTGCGGCAAGGGAAAACGTCAACAACGACTGACCGCCGGCGAAGGCTGTAACATGGGCAGCAGGGGAAGCAGCGGGGGCGGCGGCGGGAGCAACAGCAGCAGCAGCAGCAGCACCAGGAGGAGGAGCAGCAGGATCACGTGCAGGGGCAGCAGCAGCAGCAGCAGCAACAGCAGCAGCAACAGCACCAGCAACATGAACAGTACCAACAGCAGTGTCGCCAACGCGGTCGCCGCCGCCGCCGCTGCCGGCAGTAGCAGCGACAACATCAGCAGCAGCAGCGGCGGCAGCGGTGGCAAGAGAGGGAGGGAGGTTCTTGGCGAGGGTTTCGGGAAGGAGAGAAAGAAGCCCAAGGCGATCGCGGAGCAGAACGCGGTCACGAAGAAAAAGGAGGTCCCTGCCGCCAAGAAGCCGGCTTCGCGAAAGCCGGTCAAGAAGAGGGTGGTGAAAAAGGCCACTGAACAAAAGAAACCGGCTGCCAAGAAAGTGAAGAAGGAGCTGGCCGTTAAGAAGACGGTGCCGAAGGAGGAGGTGATCGTGGAGGAGGCGGCCGAGGCAGAGGTGAGCTCTTTCGTCAAGAGGGGGCTATTTGCAGATAACGAGTCACCCCACGGTAGGGGTTGCACTTTTTGGGCGAAAGGTTCCTGGCTAATTGGGTTCGTTAAGTGAGGAACTACCAGTTAGGATGAAAAACAATACTCGTGTATTCGTTTTAGGACTAGCGCATACAAGTGCCGGTCAGATGGCCCAAACGAATTTCTTCCAAGTATTGTATCGGGTGAGATATTGAGTTCCTAATGTGAGGGACTCAGGAACGTCAGGTGCATCCCTACTGTGGGATGGCTCTAACGTATACCTGGTACCAGGTATTCTTGATTTGGACCATTCGTACTTCGATCTGGATTTGTTTTCGAGGATTATTTATTATGTCATTTCCTTTCGGGCGCGCCTTGCCTGTGGCGCCCGTCTACCCATTGCTATACCACACGCCCCAAAACGCGATTTTTTGTTTCGTTGCTCCCGGTGCTAAGGAATATCCCGTGTTCCTCTATCCATGCTCTGTCCCCTATCCCCTCCCTTCCCGTGCTATCACCGACCCTGTATACCTCCCGCCCCTGGTTGCGCACGTCGAAACATACAACAGGAGACTGAGGCCGTCAAGGCCCCCGCCACGAGGAGCTCCAAGAGAGCCGCGACTATTACTAAGAAGGGCGCCGCTGCCGCCTCTGCCACCAAGCGGAGGGGGCGCAAGTAAGGCAACTATCAGCGCCCACGTCGATTGTGGAATCTATCGCGGCTCGAGTGATATGCGGGTGCGTTCTCTCGAGTGTGCTCAGTGGCAGCTTGTCATGTGCGGCGATGCTCTTGAGTGTTGGTGATGCAACGCGTGGTTTTACTCGTGGCTTATGCGCTTCCGTGGGTTTGGTCCTGTGGTGGATTGCTGCCGAGAGTCGTGCCATGGTAGTTTGCTGTGAACCGCCGGCATCCTTCTGGTGAGGGCGACGCAACGCGGAGGGTCGTGTAATGGTATCCCGTCGCATTGCCTCGCTCTTAACCCTTGCCTTTCGCGTAGACCCTTGCCTATGTTTATCTCCGGACGCTTTTTTCCGCAGGGGGTGTAGCGGGGGAGGTGCGGCTGCTGTAACAATGGGGTGTATTCCAGAATATGCACTCGTTGACGTGCCCGCTTTTCACCAGTCCCGGAGTTTGTGGCGATGAAGGCGTTTGTGTTTGTTTGTCAGAGTTGTGGCGTTTTTGTGGGGGGGGGGGGGGGGGGGGGGGGGGGGGGGCGTGTTTCGTATTACAGAGTTTTACTGCTGGCTGTGGCTGACCAAGAGTCCTTTTATATACCAAGTTTAGTGCCGAAAAATCATTTTGCCGTTACGACGCCATGAAGGCGACAGACAACACGCACCTGTCTACGCTATTAATAGTAGTGATGCACGCAAGTCAGACAGCAGTAGATCTGTAGAGTTCCCTCTTTGCTGGTCTCTGCGATATGATGATTTTGATGCCTACTCGATATGTGCGGTGTTATTATCCATCTCGTGGAACGTGGTACTGTATTTTCTTTTTTACTATTAGCAGGGGGTATGTCTGCTTTTACAGCTTCCTCTTTTTCTCGTTTGGCGGCTCGGGCGAAGACAACCACAGTACTGGTGGTAGCCACAATACTGATAGTAGTAGTGGTAGTGGTAGTAGTGGTGGGTAACAGTCGGGGTAGAAGGCTAAGGCCGCTATCTGGAACCTCGCGCCGAATCGAAAACGTTCTAGCAACCCACAGGGCTAGGGTACGCCAAGTTACTGGTAATCGTGACGTTTACGTGCGAAAACGCTCGTCTTATTCTACTTTTGAGGGGGGGGGGGGGGAGTGGGGGGTCCTCTCATTGATATGTCTTCCGTATCGACTTCTGCTGTGACTTGATTGTCACCAGTATTGTTCTACTGTAAGTCGTTTTTTCCCCAATGCTTTTGCAGCGATGGGTTGTTGTACGTGGTTGAACAAGAGTCCCGCCTCTTTCGCATACTATTATTAAGTGCTTCGCTGTGTGCGGCATTTATTTCTATTGCCTCAAGTCCGATGATGTCACGTGGCACGAGCAGGGTATCATTCTTCACGCGTAACAGAAAGGCCCGCCGACCTACAGGGATCACTCTTTCTTTTACATACGACGGCGACTGAGATAAAGCGCACAAATAGGTGGGGGTTAGCGAGGCTATGGAGGCGTTTGGATTCTTGCCTATAGAAGACCTCAGTAGGCCTACTGCAGGGAAGTACGGCTTTTCGATGTGAGGGCAGAGATCAGATTAAGGTCGGCCGTACTCGTCTGCGCATTTGCTTGAATAGAGTGTAAGGGGATTATAAGGTACGGACGTCTTCCGCTGTATTGCGTTGATTACGTACGTACCTTTAGTGGAGGAAGCGCCAGCCGGCCTGCGAAAAAAGTATTGGAGGTGTCGAGTGTCGAACGGAACTCCGAAGCGTGTTGACGTTGACTGTTGTCCGTGTTTTATTGTTTGGTTCCCGTGGGCGGTGTCCTGGTTTTCCCTCTCCTTCGTTTGCATATTATAGATATCTAGTGGGTGGGTGGTGGTGGTGGTGGTGGTGGAGGAGGAACTTTGGTGTGAGTGAAAGTAATAGTGCCATGAAGGTTGATGTATCGAAGGGGGTTGTAGGAGTACCATTAGGGTCTCCGTAAACTTGCCTGTGGATCTGTGGATACTATGTGGAACAATAAAATACGAAAATACGAAATGCGACAGTACAAAGTAACATACCTTCAATCTGCATGCCAGCGACCTCTCTCCCAGCTGCGCTACTGAGCTACCGCGATTTTATATATCCAGAGGGATCATAACTCCCTGGTCACTACCACGGGATCCCGGCGTCACAAGCAGTAGCACAGGATGTGTTTGGTATTTGGGATGCCAAGATTTCCGCAGGAACGCACGGTACGGTAACGAGGAGCCACGGGAAGTGCCGAGATTGCACAGGGCCACGGTACACCGGAAAGGTAAATCGATATTTAGATGGTGAAATAATGGACGGGAAGGGAAGATCAACACTTGCGCGGTATCGGTTTGGACGGCAATGGGACATGTGAAATATTGTGGGACCACGGGAACTTCCCATATCCCGTGTACTCCCGCGGGATTTTTACCGCGGTTTACGGATCGAGGAAAGCCATTGGTCCTAACAGTAGTAGTAGTAGTAGTAGTAGTAGTAGTCGTAGTAGTAGTAGTCGTAGTAGTAGTAGTAGTCGTAGTAGTAGTAGTAGTAGTAGTAGTAGTAGTAGTAGTAGTAGTAGTAGTAGTAGTAGTAGTAGTAGTAGTAGTAGTAGTAGTCGTAGTAGTAGTAGTAGTAGTAGTAGTAGTAGTAGTAGTAGTAGTAGTAGTAGTAGTAGTAGTGGTAGTAGTAGTAGTAGTGGTAGTAGTAGTAGAGTGGCTATGAGGTAAAACCGCCTCATACTTGCAATGCTGGAACCCTCGGGGCATCGCCCATCGCCCATCGCCCTCGGCCGACGCAGGGACGGATGCAGCTAAATGTTGGTGTCCTGAGGCTCCTCCTTCCCCACCTGAGGATCTCTTCTAAACTACTACGTATCATACCCTAGGTAAACCTGGGGAATTATTATTATTACGGGGGTCCATAGTTAACAGGACCTATTGCATACATAAAAACCTATATATTTAGGTAATTTTACTAACAATATTTGGTCCTGTTTACCAAGGTCCCCCGTAATACCATTATTACTATTGCTTACTGTAGTACCTCAACCAGCAAACTGTTTTCAGAAACATGATACCTGTTTTTTCACAGGCTTTAATCCGGTATCCCATCCCACAGCCTGGTATGTAGATTTTCTGACGAAGTGCTGTGTTAGCCTTTTTCATTCTGAATGCAGAAAAAAAAAGGTCCTGCACATTGTCGGAAGGCAAACGAACTATTAATAACAATAACAAATGATAATAGTACTGATAATATCATTAATCACGAAAAACGTATAAAGGGGTCCGAAGGATGTTGGGTACTTTTCCGGTTGAGGAGCCCCGTCAGTCAGAAAGAAGTCAGAGTACATCGGCCAAAAACTGCTTTAGTACGTATCATACCCCTACCCCCATATACTACTGTTACACCTGCCACTCGCCAGGCTTCCATGACCACTAACTAATCGGTAGGCGCCGTGAGCCCAAGTACCTGACCTTAGTCGGCAAGTAGGCTGGCGAAGCCAGCTGACGGCCAGCTGTTTTCCCGACTCCAGTCACAGGCGAGCGAAGTGAGCCAAATCAGCTCTCTTCCTAGTCGAGGGGGCCCCGCCCAAAAGATGAAAAAAAAAAATGTACCCCGCACACAATCCTTCCTACAGGTATGGAAACCCAGTCAGCCGGATGGTCGGCACCTCGGGGAAACGACTAGATAATACTGTAGTCCGGGAAACCAATGACTAATGACAGTTGGCTACTGACGTCGTGCCGACTCGCATCTCTACCTATTGTACCCGTAGAGAGCTCACCGGCAACGCTGAGGTTCCGTTCAGCACCGTGGCGAACCACGCGCACAAACAACATCATGACCACCCGACCCGAGGCGTCCTGGGGCCCATCCCGTGATTGACCCGGTTTTCCTGAGGTCCATCCCCCGTTTCCGCCGAGCAAACACGCACCGACCCGGTGTGAGACCCTCAAGGCTACTCTAGACACAGGCAGGACCGTGATGCAACAGAGCACATCACCCAGCGCTGGTAGAGTACCAAAGAGCCCTTATATGACGCCTCCCACATTTGAATTAAAAAAACGAAACACCACTTCAAGGTCCAAGGCCGCTATTTGCCTAATAAACTCAAATCATCGCAAATAATATATTTTTCCGCTCAAAATTGTATCCGAGTACGCACAGTAGTTTATCCCCAAAATGTTGACTATGAAAGCACTACGTAAGTATTGCTGGAAACAATGATCCGGCCGTAATTTGTTTTCCCCAGAATGTCGGGTAAAGTCGTAGAGGGGGCAAAGCAGCAGAGGCGGACCCCCCCCCCCCCTCCCCGCGCACCAATAGTGTTAGCCTTGCGCTCCGCCGTGCTGGCGCGTTTGCATCAACGCGACAACGTCCACAACTATGCACACCTCGCACAGATCATGATTTATCTATCTGATCTGTCTACACCAGATCATCCAGTCCCTCCCGTGCCGTCGTGAGAGGTTGGTTGTGCAGGATCTGCCCATACAGTACAGATCCTACAGACAGGAAACCTGTGCTGCTGTAGCTCATGCAGACTACTACACGGGTCCCACCCGGCCTGCCTACATGAGCTATTATATAGATCACACAAGACCGGAAATATGTCTTCCTTGAAATATCTACATGGTGATCAAGTGGGACTTGTCTGTAGATGACCTGTCAACATTTGCAACCGTACGCATCACACGGCGGTGGCAGCGAAGGCAAGCAGCCGATTTAGGTTCGATGCGCGGGAGCGAAACGCCGCCGCCAGCACGACGCTGCAGGACAGACGACCACTCCAGTAACAAGCAGGAAAGCTGGTCGAGGCTGGGTTTCTTATTCGGGAAAAATGCGCGCGTTCTGCGGTACAACAACTTCAGCACAACGGGCTTTCGAGTTTCGTACATCTTCCTCGAAATTTCAGCTTCGCCTTTCTTATTAAAACGTGTCCTGTACTGCTGTACAACTACAGATTCCGCGAGGGTAGGCGTAGAGGGTGCTCGCGAGGTTTGACTCACTGTTTCCTCTTACCGGGGGGGGGTGGCATGAGGGAACATGCGCCCGCCTGCACCCACCGGCCAAACTGCGCACTAAAATTGCGCCAAAAAAAACAACACAACACAAAAAACGTATATAGCGGCTGGATGGCACGGGTGGGTGGAGCTGTAAAATTATTTCAACCAAGCTTGCGCAAGCGAGCAAGCAAGCGAGCATAGAGCAACGCAAGCAAGCAAACAGACAGGCAAGCAAACAAGCAAGAGTGAAAAGCAAGCAAACGAGTAAAGCAAGCAAGCAAATGAGTTACGTAGTCAACAGACGCGCCAACCGTCACCTCTCAACTTGCGGCGACCTTGTCAAGGAAAGTCCGATATTGGTCAACACACGCTCTCGATACTCCCCCCCCCCCCCCCCTGACCCCCGCCGGAGGCAGCACAGACGACAGCACAGTCAGCGTTCTGAGATTTTTCTCCGCCTTTGATTTCGCGTAAAGAGGGAAGACGGGGAGGAAGGAGGGAGGGCAGGGGCAACGCTCAGCGTGCCCATGCACGCAACGCACCAAATAACCACCCCTACCCCTCGTCCGCCTCACGTCTCGTGTTCGCCCGCGGGGGGTCACTGCTTCAACGATGGAGCCGGCTTCGGCACCAGGAAGATGCCCGAAAGATCAGATGACAGGAAGGAGAAAACCCGCGACAACGTTGAGATAAAGCGGAGGGGAAGAGACGAGAAACGAATGAATCAATTTGAACCAGGTGCGTAGTCGCGATCAGAACCGGTTTAGTCCTAGTGTCATTCTTGCGAGAGCCGTGAGTGCACTGCTTTGCTCGTTTCGCGGTCGCTTCGACGGACCACATGCACAAAGTTCTACGTAATCGCAAGCGCCACTCGTATTTTATAAACTCACCAAGCACGCGTGCTCAGAAGACAGGTTAGGCTCACAGCTCTCGCTACGAAACAACTCGACCTGTTGGGCATTTGTAGTAAGGCATGCTTGACTGTCGCAATAAGGTATGTCATGATGTCGTCAACTCCGTGCGCTGGTGGAAGGCATACAACAAAACTAATTGGAGGTTTTCGGTGAAACGGTGAGGATCTCCTGGCTTCACTAAAAAGTAAGGCATGCCTTACAAGCGTGCCCTATATTTTGGGCAGCCGTGTAAGATAGTAACTCACTTCGCGTTGACCTCATCACCACCTCGTATTATCAAAACTATCATGCACTCGTCGTGTTAAAAGTCATGACGCACTCGCTTGCTTAAACTCGCCACGCAATCAGACCTAGAAGGAACTCACTACGCATGCCTCCGCCGCCGCCGCCGCCGCCGCCGCTGCCGCCGCCGCCTTGTCTCCCTCGTACCCGCCGCCCCTAACTCGCCGCCGCTGGGACTTCCCATCTTTGTGGATCGACTCGTCCAGGTGCGTCACGAATCTCGCCAGCTCGGTAGGCAGCCACCTCCCCTCCTTCAACGCCGTGCCTCTCCCAGCCACCGTCGACTCCTCTTCGCCAACACCGCCAACATCACCCTCGCCCCCCGCTTCGCCCGCTTCACCAGCCACTCCCTCGTCCCCCCCCCCTCCCCTTGCGCCCGCACCCGCATCCCTTCCCCGTCCCCTTCCCCTTCCCCCCGCCTCCTTTTCCTCACTGAAACGACCCGAGGTCCCGTCCCCGTCCCCGCCGCCCCGTCTCGCCTCTAGCAACTCCGAGTTCGGCGGAGCCGCGCCGTCGTTGATGGGGGGAAAAAAGCGGCAGCCGCGAAGGCGGCAGCGGCGGCGGTAGCAGCAGCGGAGGAAGCAACCTCCGCTATTTTGAACATTTCCGTTGCTACCTCGTCGGCAGCATTTGCCGCCTCAATCGCGGACGGCATCCTGCGGCTACTCACGGTGGCGCTACCGTTGCTGCTGCTGCTGCTGCTGCTATCATCGGCATCGTTGCTGGTGGCGCCGTCGCCGGCGCGCCATCCTGCGTTCCACGGGACCCAGCTGGTGTCCCAGCTGCCCGGCCAGGACCCTCCTCCCCACTTCTGCGTGAACCGTTGCGTTTTTGAGCCCTTCCAGGCGCTCGACAGCAAGCCGGACATGAACCTGTTGAGTTGAAGGAAAGTCACAATGGTTGAGGATGCGTTCCGTGGCGGAGTAATACGATGTGGCGAGGTGAACGGCAACAAAAAAGAAAGAAAGCGAAGAATGGTGGTACCCGGCAGTGTTGGGGAGGGGCTCGGGGAATCAAAAACGCTTGGTGAGTGGAGTCTCTGATGACTCAGAAATTAATGTTTTGTCCACCTGTCTGTCTGCCTGTCTTTCTGTGTATCAGTCCGCCTGTCTTTCTGTGTATCTGTCCGCCTGTCTGTCTGTCTGTCTGTCTGTCTGTCTGTGTAGGTGTGTCTGCCTGTGTGCCTGTCTAACGTAAAGAAAAACAGCCTTGAAAAATCATCCGAGGCGGTGCGCTGTCTTGCGCCTTACACGGTACCTGCTTCCTGGCCTACTGCACCTGCCTGTCTTTTGTCTTGGGCCCCCCCTCCATCTCACTCCAACATCAAAACATTTCAACGTAGAGACTCTCTCTCTCTCTCTCTCTCTCTCTCTCTCTCTCTCTCTCTCTCTCTCTCTCTCTCTCTCTCCCTCTCTCACCCGCAGTGCCCTCCGTAAGCGTGGTACACGAGCCGGACGGGAGCATCTCCCGCTCGTTCCTCCTCGGGCAAAGAGTCGCCGGCGATAAAAGGGTCGTCCTTGGCGTTGACCACCATCAGCGGTACCCGCACCCTCGACAGGTAGTTCGCGGCGTTGACCTCGTTGTAGTACTCCTGTCCTCCGACGCGATATGAGGTAGGCCACAATGCGTACGGGAGAACGGAGCAAGGGGGGAGGGGAGGGGGAGGGTTGCGTTGGGGAGACAGGTTGGAGGTCTATTATCATCCAAGTTTGGGCGCGTGTGCCGTGTGTAATACGTCACGTTTCATTGCTCAAAATTTGAAACAGTCCGCTTCGTCCAAATATAGCCGGCGTGCAACTTGGGGGACTTGGGGGGGGGGGGGGGGGGGGTGGCATTCACTTCAGGGTAGGAGGGGGAGTCGAATTTTGTTGTATGTAATAAGTCCACCGGTTTCGGGGCGCGGGACCGTTTTTAGCGCACTACTATTCCGCTCGCGCTGTACACCCCTCGACTTTGACGACGCCGACCTATTCTTTACGCGCTCCGGGAAAAGCGCTCCAAGAACTCCGCGCGGTTCAAAACAACAACAACGAACAGGAAACGACGAAAAAACACTACCCCACGTGCAACAAGGAAACGACCTCAACGCCCCTCCCGTGAAAAAAAACGCCACCTTTTGAACGGAAGTCCAAGGCCGAACACACAACTACCGAAAGTTGAAGGCCGAGTACACGAGAACACGTTCTGAGAGGACAGCCTGAACACGTGCGTCGTGAAGCCAAACAACCGATCCCCCCTCCGCCCTAAGAACACGCTGCGCCTGACAGAAGGCCGAAAACAGAATCAAGGTGAACAGTAGTATAGTGCCGGTATACAATGTATGCGCCTGCCAACACCACCGGCATTATAGCGGCAAACCAACCGGCACTAATTTCTCCGCACACAGCCACACTGGTGAATCCCATCCATGCCAAGAAGTTCCATACCTGGTAGGCACTATACATGGCGGGCACCCGGCACAATACTCAACCGGCACTGTAGAGGGACCACCACTACTGCACCACTCTGTTCTGACACAAAATCACCCTTTTGGCATTAATCTAACCCCCCGAGCGATCCTTACATTTCCGGACAAAGCGAAAAAAAATTAAGCAAGTTTCACCTCCTGAGAGGAGAAGGAAACCCCGCGTGGGTGCTGTGACGAGAAACGACCCTATCCCTCCCCCCCCTTCCCCTCAAAAAACGCCACCTTCGACCAAAAGCCGAACAAAAGAAAAAAAAAAAACCCCGACAAACACATTTTTACACGGACGGACTCACTCACCTCCTTAGAGGAGAAGCCGAAGGCGGGCGCTGTGACGAGAGACGACCCTACCCCCCCCCCTCCCCCCTCCCCCCCAAAACGCCACCTTCGACCGAAAGCCGAACGAAGGGGGAAAAAAAAAGCCCACGACAAACACACCTATAGACGGACTCACTCACCTCCAGAGAGGAGAAGCCGAAGGCGGGCGCTGTGACGCGGCTGTCGAACTGCAGGAACGTCTTGGCGCTCTGAACGTCCTCCAGGCTAACCTTGTCAGGGAAGGCCTTGGCATGCTCCGACGCCTTGATGGTCAGCCAGGCAAGGAACACGGGCATGTATAAATACCTGCATGCACCCAACCAGAAAGAGCGGGCGAGGACCAGACCGGGATAGCGTGAGTGAAACCGCGACAGGGGGGGAGAGGGAAAGGGGCTGGGGGGACACTCATGTCAGGCATGGCCGTAGTCGTATGACCGTTTACCCTCGCAGCCCTACAATGCTGGGACGGGGCACGTTGAGCTTTTGCCTACCAGGCAGACATTACTTGCACCAAGCGTGAAGCCCCTTTTTTGACGTGTTTGGCGAGTCTCACGAACTGTGAGCTGCGTCCTAATAATACTAAGAACCGCTCGTGAGGCGGGCTTTCTTGCAGACGGATGACAAGCGTCGAACGAGGGGGGGGGGGGGGGGGGGGTAGTCAATTTTTGCTTGCCTTAGTCATTTGGCCACTGACCTTGAGAGGGGAGAGGGGGGCTGGTAGGAGGGGACAAGCATGGAGAACAAGAGCGCTACATGCGGCGGGGGGGGGGGGGGGGGGGGGGGGGGGGGGGGGGGGGGGGGGGGGGGGGGGGGGGGGGGGGGCAGCATAGCTCGGGAATATGCCAAAATGCCACCTTGCAAGCTTCACGCAGTTCATTTGTTCGCGATTGGGAACTTATGACGGAGGTTGGGGAGGGGCGCAGGGAAGCGTTCGTCGGGAAGAGCCTATTTATACTTGTTGGGGTTACTTTCAACTCTACTCTGGATGAGGCAGCGCTGATGACCCACGGGGGGTGGCCACTGGATCAACGATGAAGTTGGTGACTACTGGTGTCAACCATCTGCCTAGCAACAGCGTGAGCGGCCAGCAGTATGCACCGGTAGGAAAGATCACGCCGCTGCCCGTGCCGCACGACTTGCACCAACCATTGTAACCCGGACACCAACCATTGTATCGTCCTCCAATCACGCGATGGCCACAATGGTTGATGTAACTCATCGTCACTTGTTTTTTTTTCGTCATTTTTCCCCCCGCCTCGAGTTCCTAGAGGGTTACAACCATAACCATTGTTGCTTTGAGGCCCAGGTACAGCGACCGACACAACGAGGCTGGAGGAGCGCGATCTCACCGACCGTCTTCTGCTGTAGGGCGAACGGTCTGCGATCTGCACTATGTATGAGTGTCATAAACGCGGGGGAATTAATACTTGCTGTAGTTTTGGAGGCACGCTATTTTGGGTGCATTGCCTATATTATATACACACACACTTTGACTGCCCCCGTTTACCACCCGAAAGATTTGTATCACGCCCGGCTTTACACGATAAAAACGACAGACTGTATTGCAGTAGTGGGCCCAAACATTTCGGGACTATTTTACGTGGTCACAAACAAGCAAAACACTTGTGTTAACAAGAGGGCTCCTGGGAGTGACCTTTCGGCACCAAAAATTAAAAATGAATAAAAAACAACAACAGCAACAGCAGCTGTGACATCGAACATTTTCGTCGAAACTCATCTCTGCGAGCTGTGGGTGATACTTCCATCGCGCGTATTACGTGTATCACTCCCCTTAACCGAAGCAGCGCCGGCGGCTGCTACTCGTACTACTGTTTGCACCGTAGAAGCCGATGCCGTGACAACCGTTACGTCTTCCGTCCGTCCCTATTCGCCTCTCGAAAACATTTGACCCTTTTAGTCCCGCAGTAGTTGTTGTTGTTGTTTTCTTCACATTAAACGTTCTTTCTACGCGTCGACATCCAGCACAACCAGTGTCCGTGCCGATTCTTCAAACCTAGAGAGATACAGGTTCTGTGGTCACAAAGCTACGCCACAGAGATACTACGTTGCCACGTATGTAATGCAATGCCATGTCATCATACTGCGTACGACAGGCACGACATACACATTCCATGACTTAGAAAAACAAAAACGAAACAAAGAGAAAAAACAAAAACAAAAACAAAGACAATTCGAAAGAGAAAAGAAACAAAAAAAAAAGAAACTAAAATATACCTGGTATATGTATATACTTCAGTATAGCAACAAACCATCGTACCCCCACGTAGGGGACGTGGCAGACACTTGAAAAGAACGAGCTGGAAAAAGAAAAAGAAAAAGAAGAAAACACCACTAGTCGTCAACAGAGTAAGACTAAGAACCAAGGTAAAATAACAGTCAAACCAAACAAAGCACAAGGCATGCTCCAGGTAGCGGCAGCAGTTTATGGTACGAGTAGCACAGCCAGGGTATCCCTGCTGGCCCGCCTGGTACCTTGCTACCCTGTCTGCCACCATCGTCCAGCGTTCGTCAACTATGCCCGGCCCCTCGGCGTCAGACAGTACGAAACAAGCAGAGCAGGCTCGTCATCCACCCACGCCACACGACTCCTTCAATAAGGCTTATCAATCGAAGAAAGGAAGAAATGAAAATCACATAGGGTCACCGCAAAGAAGACAATAAAATGAAATAAAAATAAACAAAAACAACAGGAAGACAAAGGAAGACCACGTTCGAACCAGCTGCACCAGTTGGTGGTACGAGTAGTATAGGTATATTCTACTTCTTAGTCTGCCCGGTACCTGGCTACCCTATCTGCCATCTCCTTCCTACTTTCGTCCACTGCAGTTTCCCTGCTACTCCTCTTCCCCCCCTCTCCGCATTCCCTTGGTCGGGTTTTCTGTTACTCCTCTTGTTGCCCCCCTCCTCCCCCCATTCCCTTGGACACCACCCACGGCGGATGCGCGGCGCTGCCTGCTCAGCTCAGCCTCAGCCTCGTGCCACCTCACCATGAACCGTTCGGCTGCTTCCAGGATCCCCCGGTACCACTTCCCCGCCTTTTTTTGCAGCAGTGGGCCACAGTGCGGTCTCAACTCCAAACACCAAGGGAGCAAGTTCCGTTGACCCTTCGGTGGCGCGGAACTCCCTAAGGTCTTCGACTACGCATCTATGCCAAGTCTTAACCTGTCCGCCAGGTCTCGGGTTCTCCCCACCAGCAATCGTCCCGAACATCACCCGGCTAGGTAATCGATCCTTGCTTTGCCGTGCCACCCCCCCCGCGAAGAAGAGACGCCGTTTGCGGATGGTCGTTTCGATGCTCTCGCAACGTGTCATCTTGAGGGCCTTCGCGTACGAGAGGGTGGCATGGTCAGTACGAAGTCGGCGTTGGAAGCCAATGACTCGCAACAGAACTTGGTGGTGAGCCGTTCGAAACTTGGCAAGGTGTTCCGCTCTGAGGGTCCACGTCACACACCCGTAGAGCAGGGTCTCAATCACCTCGGCCTTCAGCATTCGGACTTTCAGGCTAAGGGGGGCGGTCGTCCTATCATACAGCTCCGGGCCGAACCGTTTGAGGCATGCTCGCATGAGACGGATCCGTCGGTCGATTTCGAGCGAGAGGTCAGCATTTTCGTGGATAACGCCGCCTAGGTACAAAAACTGGGCCGTCTGCTTATACCTCTGGCCTGCTGCTTCGATAACGAGCGGTGGTGCGAGGGTTTTCTGGTCTGGCGTTTGTAGAAGCATAGTCTCTGTCTTCTTTTCCGACACCGTAAGGCCTGCTGCTTCGAAGACAGTCACGATGACTGTCATCATTTTCGCGAGCCCTTCAGCCGACTTCGAGACGATCCCTGCGTCATCGGCGTACAACATGCCCCATACAGCCCTTCGCACGTACGTCAACGGCTCCTGCTCCTCCGTCCCGGCTACTCCAGCATCACTAAGTTGGACCAAATCCCTTACGATTGCTTCGTCATGGCTAAAGCGTACTAGTACGACGTGCAACGCAGCAGCGAAAAATACGTTGAACAGTAACGGTGACAGCACACAGCCTTGCCGCAGCCCCTGCGTGACATCAAACCATTCCGAGTGCTCGCCGTCATCCGTACGCACGCGAGCCCGCATGCCATCGTGGAAATTACGGATAATTCTCAGCATCTTGGTTGGTACGCCAAAACGTGTGAGTACTTCCCATAACAGCTCTCGGTCGACAGAGTCGTACGCTTTCTGCAGATCGATGAAGCACAAGTACAGGGGGATTTTCCTCTGTCTTCCAAGCTCTTGCAACCGGCGCACGACGAACAACATATCAATCGTTGATCGTGCGGGGCGGAAGCCGCACTGTTCCTCCGGGAGTAATTCCTCGGTCTCGCAGTAGTTGCTGAGGCGCGACGCGACGATTTTCAACAAGACTTTGCCTGCGTGGGCAACCAGCGAATGTACCTAAATTCGACACTAATTTCCAAGTAATATGTCCCCAATAGTCCACACCACGGGAGTGCAATCCTGATTGGAAAAAGGGATACTTACCAATATCATGGAGGGACATAACAGTAATACATGGTAATACATAGTAACACATACCTGGTAGTAATACATATTAATAATATCTGGTACTAATACATACTATTACGGGGGTCCATAGTTAACAGGACCTATGGTGTACATAAAAAACCTATATATTTGCCTATTTTTACTAACAAAATTTGGTCCCGTTAACTATGGACCCCCGTAATACGGGGGACCATAGTTAAATGGGACCTACGATACACACAAAAACCTATATATTTAACTAGTTTTACTAACAAAATTTGGTTCTATTTACTATGGCCCCCCGTAATAGTATCAAATACCTGGTATTGATAGCAATACATACAGTAGTAATACATGTTACATACTACAATATTAATCAGAACCAAATATGGTATAATATAAGAATGGGAGAATGTGTGCATGTTTGTTTCGGGTCTATTACGGGCTCTGATTAGTATGATAGCATGATAGCATAATATTACAGGGGACCATAGTAAATAGGACCTACGGTACACACAAAACCTACATATTTTCCCCATTTTACCAACAATATTTGGTCCTATTTACTGTGGCCCCCGTAATAGTTTGATATGGCATGACACACCGTAACAGCAGCCGAGGGCTACAGGCAGCTCCTTTTCACGGTTCAGCGCTTGGTGCCGCAACAAGGAGGTTTTAAGCAGAAACGACAAACAAAAAGCGGAGAGACGGAGGGGGTGGGCTGTTGCGAGAAACGCCGCCGACGAAAACTGATGAACAAGAACAACAAAAGAACAAGAGAGCAAGAAGAAACACACGGACAGCAAGCACAACTGAGAACTCGTTTTTCGTGTGGGAGCCGCTGCAACCTATATATATATATATATATATATATATATTTATTTATTTTTTCATCACTTCTTTTACTTTCCAGCCCATTCGTAGGAGGTTTTACCCTCGACGATCTTCTGGACAAGCCGTGGTCACAGGTGTCGTCCCTTCTCCCCCCCGGTACGTGCCTTTAGTTTTTATCGCGCATAGGGTTCAGCATTCCCACTGCTCGTCGATTTTCATCGAATGTGCAGCTAACTCACGCTCTCGCGCTTTCCGCTAATCAATTTTATGCAAGAAAAAGTCCCTTCGTATGAGCATGCACTCGGTGAGACTCGAACTCACGAAATTGATCTTGATAGGCTCGCGGACCACCTACCATACATAACTATATATATATGCATATAATATATATATACCTGGTATCATACAATATATATATATATATCATATAGTATATATATAATTTCGTCACTCCTCCCAAAGGCGCACCTCACGAGGCCGTCCATCAACACAATCAACACGACCTCCAAGTTCAGGGAGATTATTATTACGGCCTCCGGTACCACAAAAACCTATACATATAGTTTCTTAATTTTACTCACACTATCAGGTGGTATTTACTATGGTCCCCCGTAATGTTAATATTCGGTCCCTGATTTTCAGCGGCCGAGAACCACTCGGCCGAGTGACTACTAATATTAATACTATTACGGGGGTCCATAGTTAACGGGACCAAATTTTGTTAGTAAAAATAGGCATATATATATAGGTTTTTATGTACACCATAGGTCCTGTTAACTATGGACCCCCGTAATAGTAAGCTTACTATATTATGTTTTTTCGCATTCTTAGAGTAAGCTTTGAACCCTTCAAGGGCAAGTCGCCGTCCCGCCATTGCGGGACAAACCACTCAAATCCTATTACGGGG
Organism: Macrocystis pyrifera; assembly: GCA_031763025.1. NCBI lineage: Eukaryota > Phaeophyceae > Laminariales > Laminariaceae > Macrocystis > Macrocystis pyrifera. Next base: position 845,350 of record JASSKH010000026.1, read on the forward strand.
GTCCGTAGTTAATGGGACCAAATTTTGTTAGTAATAATAGGTAAATATATAGGTTTTTATGTATACCATAGGTCCTATTAACTATGGACCCCCGTAATAAGTAGTTGTATCTCCTAAACGGGACTGCAGCACTAAAAGAGCTAATAATAACCCTTTGGTTTTTCGCGACATGCACCGCCATGGGATTGTTTGTTTTCTCTGCGCCAACAAAAAAAAATGCTGTCAAAGTCCAATTTTTGAGTCAGGTACAGAGCGATTGGCCCGAATGACGTACGTTGTAAACGCGGCAGTGAAAATTGTGGCATCATACCCCTCCCCCCCCCCCCCCCGCGCCCCGCCCTCCGACCGTACCACCATTTACCATGCTCGCAAGAAACCCCCGTCAACTCGTTTGGCAGTCATCCCCCCTCCCTGATTGAAACCGTCAGAATCAACAGTATGAACGCTGCAAAACCGCCGAGATTAATAGTACGAACGCTTGCCTGCCGACAGGGTCCTTGTCGAGCTTCTCCGCGCTCAGAAAAGGCTCAAACGGCACGCATCCCACCGCAGCTCCGTAGATACCGAGGTCTCGCGCTCGATCACCCTTTCGCATTCCGAACGCGGTACACACACCGAACAGCAACCGGAAAAGCAGCAGAGACAGGGCGGTAACTTGTGCTGGTGAGCTATTGTCGCCCGCGTGATATGCATGCCGTCTGACACAACGCCGCGGTGGGGTACGCTGTGGGTTGCATTTTTTACGGTAGAGGCCGAAAACGGGCGCGAGAGAGGCTTCTCAAACGGATTTTTATGAAGAACACAAGTGTGCCATCGATGGGAAGAGCCTACGTATCTATTATCAGCCGCAAAACTTGCACAGACAAACGTTTTCGATTCACGCAGCAGCTTTTGCATATACACAGGCACCAAAATGGGTGCTTTACGGCTCGTTTCGGGCCTATTCTGCTATGGGTCTCCGTGATAGTGATGCATGCTCTTGCGGTAGGTAGGGGGTGGCTACCTTTTTTACGTTATACATCTATTGTATATAATATATATACCGTATACAGGTAACACGCAAGATAACACATTTAGTCGGACGATTTTCAAAGCTGGGTTTCTTTCTATTACGGGGGTCCATAGTTAACAGGACCTATGATGTACATAAAAACCTATATATTTGCCAATTTTTACTAACAAAATTTGGTCCCGTTAACTATGGACTCCCGTAATAGACAACGGGGAGGGCGTACCGAGTACGACGAGCGATGATGCGTCTCGTATGCAACCTTTCCCGACGAAATCTTTCCAAAACCACCATTTTCGTTCTGTGGGCCCCCTACGTTTTGCAGAGAACCGGGTCTGAAATTCGTCGCAGGGGGGTGTGTTATCTTATCACCCAGTGTGATAGTGTGATACGGTGTATACAACATATGTATATATTTAGGACTGTTAGGACGGCAGTCCCGTCTTGGGGACAAACTACTACCATACTATTACGGGGATCCATAGTAAATAGGACCAAATATTGTCAGTAAAAATAGGTAAATATGTAGGTTTTATGTATACCATAGGTCCTGTTAACTATGGACCCCCCCGTAACAGTTGGTCCCAAAAAGGCGACTCTGCAGTTTGCCCCGAAAAGGGCTGTTGACCGTTTCACAGACAGTATTACGGGGGTCCATATTAAATAGGACCTACGGTACTCACAAAAACCTCTGTATTTCGCTATTTCTACGAACAAAATTTGGTCCTATTTACTATGGTCCCCCGTAAAAGTAGTGTAGTGCCTTGTACAGACATGTTTCACCATTTCCAAGCGTTCTGTCCCCTCTCTATTTCCAAGTGCTCTGTCCCCCCGACGACGGGAGTGCGGTCCTTAAGGCCCGAAAGGTGCACAATTTCGTAGCACACGTCAGAAGAAAAACAAGTTGCTTCTAAGTAGCCCTTGTAGGACTGTTATTAATAATTATAGGACCCAGTCCCGTTTTGGGGACAAGCTACTTAGAATTTGATTGGTTTGTCCCCAAAATGGGACTGAGCTTTGCCCTGAAATTGTTCGGGCGGGGATGTGGGGGGCGGGGGGGGGGGGGGGGGGTGTACTCGTTATCGTGCATGGCCGTAGTCATACGACCATAGACCCTCGCATCCCTACAATGCCGGGACGGAGCACGTCGGGGGGGGGGGGGGGAGGGGGGGGTGCAACGGCGGCGGCAGTATTCCTTCCTTCCTGTCCTTCCTTCCTTCTTTCTTTCCCCCCAACCGTGCGCTTACTATCGTTAAACGAACACAACAATGTCAGCCGCCGACAAAAAGTCCTTCACCTGCTCCCCCAAGAACTTTACGATGACGTTGGCTCCAAGGCTGAACCCGCTGAGGTATATTCTGTCCCACGTGTCGGGAAAGCGGCGGTGTATCTCCTCGACCTGAACAGCAACAGCAACAGCAACAGCAGCAGCATACACGTGTTAATCATTTGAGAGATACCGGTAAGAATTTCAGGCTTGAGATTTGTTAAATTCGAGGGAACTGCCACCATACAGGTACCAGTCTGACCCAAAATATAGGGACAGTTACGAAGCACATAAATACTCACTCCAAAAGGTATTTCTATTTCGGGTCAGAACGTCACTGGGACTGACGGAGTTCCTCAACTCAGGAACTACCTGGTACCCAGTATCGTTAACCTCGTACCAGGTATTTGTTCACAATATTTTCGAACAACGCCTATAATAGGCTGAGGTTAAGCGTCCGTTTTTTTCTCAAAATCGTTTTTTGGGAGAGAGATACGCATAGTTCCTCAAGATAGGAGCCTATAAAAAAAAAACAAGTTTACCTTACCTTTGCCGCGGCACATGCCTCCATAATGTACAGCTAAGCATTTTGAGCTCAGCGGGGAACGCCACACTAAACCCAACCACAGAAAAGTCCTCAAGAGTCTACGGTTAACCTCTTTAGTACCGCAGTCCCGATATGGGGACAAACCAGTCAAATTCCAAGTGACTTGTCCCCAAAACGGGACTGCGGTACCAAAAGGGTTAAACGTTGGCATCACAGTAAAAGCCGCCAGCCTGAGCCAAAATACGAGATTTCCTATTGCGCGGGGGACCATAGTAAATAGGATCAAATATTGTTATTAATAGTGAAATTCATAAATATGTGGTTTTTTATGTATACCATAGGTCGTATTAACTATGGTCGCCCGTAATAACTGCTGTTGCCTTCTGTATAGAATATATATGTATATTATATAGGGCAAATGTCAAAATCAGGTATACCTGATCCGTTTGAGCCAAAATCAGGTACATGCTGAAACCAAGTAAAAAACGCGCGTCAGGAGCGGTGTGATGTCCATGACAATCCGAAAAAAAAAAAAAAGAAAGCGCCTAAAGCACTAAGCGTGCCACATGGCCTCCAAAATCTGAATTGTTTTGTTTTCTTTAGGGTGTAGGTACCACGGGCCCCACTTGGACCTGCACAGAGTCACTATTAATATGCTTCGTTTGTTTCGCCACGGCGGGAGCGCCAAGAGTATCTACTCTGACGCCCCCCCCCTGTTGACAGCTTTAAAGCTTCCAGACCGTCCTCGCGGAACTGCCTGCTCGGCACGAAATTATCTTGCCGTACCAAACCTGAGACCACCTCGACGCGGGGGGTGGTCCAGACGACACGCCGAGTGAGTGTCCATGGTGCTGTAAAGACTGCGGTGAACATAGAAAGCAACAGAGTACACACAACAACTAACTGAAGCACATCGCACACCGCAAAGGAGAAAAAGTGAAACAGCGTACGCATGTATGCATGTATATACGTGCTTTTACGTACGACGTACGAGTACAGAGTGTATACGTCAATACAGAAGAATTTCAACCGAGGGAGGGCAGACGCATATGGAGAGAAAACACAGTGTACGTAAGGTCTCTCTGATTGGTTCAAAGTTGGCCAAAATCAGTTGAAAGCTAGACAGAGTAGAAAAAAAAATCAGGTGTACCTTGGCCTTTTCGTGCCAAAATCAGTTTCAATATCAGCTTGGCCAATAGCAGGGCTCCTGGTGTGTGTTTTGTACCTGATTTCAGTATGTAACTGTTTTTGGCACGAAAGTGGCCAGGTATACCTGATTTTGGCAAAAACTTTTTTTTTTTCGCAAATTCATGGGTAAAGCAAGTGAATTGCCAGCGTACCGGATACGAGAACACAACACAAGCAAGACCAGAAAGTAAGAAAAAAAAAAAAAAAAAAAATCTGAAAAGAAACAGGATACGAATGACGCAAGGAGATCAGAAAAGGCTGCTACTACGGGGGTCCATAGTTAATAAGACCTACGTGGTATACATAAAAACCTATATATTTAGCTATTTTTACCAACAATATAGAAGGAAATATTGCGTACTCAAGGACAGAATGCTGCACGGACGAAGCAACACGACCTAGAGGAAGATACCGGCCTGATACATGTACAATGCGGCCTGATATATGTAAAATGTAGCCCCCTGCGCAAGGGACAACAGAGCAAAACAAGTCACACAACAACAGCGGTAGCATTGTCATTAATATTGCCAAAAAAAAAAACAGGGCCGAACCATGCGATAGCTACTGCTGCTGCTGTTTGCAGCCGACCGGGCCCGGCTGACGGCCGTGATTTAAGGTGGCGCCGTCGTTTCGTCTGCTATCAGTCATCAATCGCCGACTCATCAATCGCCCTGTGACGCATCGCCAAACTGTAATACCACCACACTGTCTGTACCACCATGATTAAAAGCCGCTGCGTATGCATACCGTGAACCACGCCCGAATCCAGAGCTGAAAACGAAGCGATCGCACGAGCTTCCGACAGCTCGCCAAGACCCGTTCTTAACAAGACATTCCCCCCCCCCCCCCCCCCCGGAATTTTGGCCAATTTCAGGACAAAGCCAAGAACAAATTATCTCTCTTTGCCTGTGTACGGTTTACACCCCTTCAAAAAAAAAAAAAAAAAGTTTTCTGTAAAAGCACAAATAAATAAATCTTGAAAACCGTAAAAATGATTTGTTTTTTAGGGTGTTTTTATCAACATTTTACTCCGAAGTCTACACTCTCGAAATGCTGAAATTACTTTTCAAATTTTGAAATTTCACGAAATATATATAGAAGAAAATAAATCATATCCACACGAAATTAAGTGGCAAACCAACGTACGTATGTATACATCATAGCTCGCTTGCACCACGTATTCTTAGCCCCGTCGGTGCCCTAGGCAGTGCTCACCACGTGGAGCAGGTCATCCGTGAAGCCTAGATGGTACCCCAGGGGGTACTTGCCCAGCTCTCCGCTACACCCCCTGAAGTTCAAGGCCGCTACGTCAAACCTGGGACATGGCGCGCGGTTGGAGGGGACGAAACATGTCAACATCTGATCTGTTATCGAGAAGCCCTTAATCCTTTGTACCGCTGCAAAAAAAAAAATCATCTCAAACTAATCCCGCGTACTTTATCCCAAAAACATGGTTGTAGAGTTCTAGAAAGGGCAAATGCCAAAATCAGGTATACCTGATCCGTTTGAGCCAAAATCAGGTACATGTTGAAACCAAGTAAAAAACGCGCGTCACGAGCGGTGTGATGTCCATGACAATCCGGAAAAAAAAGAAAGCGCCTAAAGCATTAAGCGTGCCACATGGCCTCCAAAATCTGAATTGTTTTGTTTTCTTTAGGGTGTAGGTACCACGGGCCCCACTTGGACCTGCACAGAGTCACTATTAATATGCTTCGTTTGTTTCGCCACGGCGGGAGCGCCAAGAGTATCTACTCTGACGCCCCCCCCCCTGTTGACAGCTTTAAAGCTTCCAGACCGTCCTCGCGGAACCGCCTGCTCGGCACGAAATTATCTTGCCGTACCAAACCTGAGACCACCTCGACGCGGGGTGGTGCAGACGAAACGCCGAGTGTCCATGGTGCTGTAAAGACTGCGGTGAACTTAGAAAACAACAGAGTACACACAACAACTAACTGAAGCACATCGCACACCCCAAAGGAGAAAAAGTGAAACAGCGTACGCATGTATGCTGTATTGTATATACGTGTTTTTACGTACGACGTACGAGTACAGAGTTTATACGTCAACACAAAAGAATTTCAACCGAGGGAGGGCAGACGCATACGGAGAGAAAACACAGTGTACGTATGGCCTCTCTGATTGGTTCAAAGTTGGCCAAAATCAGTTGAAAGCTAGACAGAGTAGAAAAAAAAAATAGGTGTACCTTGGCCTTTTCGTTCCTAAATCAGTTTCAATGTCAGCTTGGCCAATAGCAGGGCTCCTGGTGTGTGTTTTGTACCTGATTTCAGTATGTAACTGTTTTTAGCACGAAAGTGGCCAGGTATACCTGATTTTGGCAAAAACCCTTCTAGAGATACAAAAATCTGAAGGGGCTGACAACGCTCTGTGGCCCTCAAAATGAGCCCAATTACAACCCAGGGATAGTTGCTGTCCGAAGCAATGCTCTTTTGGTACAGCAGTACACACAGATTTTCAATGTCCCGTTTACCACCCGAACCCACCCTAACCCCCACACACCACCCCCCTCACCCGTTCCGAACGTATACGCTGGAAAACCGTTTCGTCAGCGGTGCGGTGGAGCTCCCCTCCAGTCCGTGCAGCACCAAGACCAGCCGCCGCGTGCCCCCGTGCCCCGGCCCCTTGGCCCCCCTTCCCGTGTCTCCTGTCCTCCATCCAAGACGGGTGCTCGTCGTGCACTACCTCTGGCGCGTAGGGATGGCCGATGCCGAGGCTGGCCCCTTTCACGCGTTCCGCCAAGACCAACGCCTCCCTCAGGGTTTCCATCGCCGCTAGCTGCGGGATGGCGGTGTACGTGTGTGTATATAGCGCAAAGCGAAACAGGAGGGCAATATTGCAGCAGTTATTTTGTTTTTTGTTCAGTGTGTGCTAGCACCTCGCGCGTGCGTGAGGAACTCTGTACCCCACCCAGTAACCGACTAATTTTAGAAATGGCGTACGCTAAGCGCGACGCACAACTACACGGGCGTGCAAACAGTCATACAGAACAGCACATCGGACCAAACGAACTTTGCAAAAAACAGTACCAGGCATGCAATACACATCGGAAGCCAAAATTCGATGGGATAGTTTCTCACTTAAGGAGCCCGTGAGCGCGAAAGGTTAACAATATTTGGGTTTAACCGTTCTAGGACGGCAGTCCCGTTTTGGAGACAAACTAGTCAACCTAGTCAACATTTTTCTGATTTGGCCCTCGGTTAACGGGACTGCGGCCGTAAAAGGGTTAACAGCAGGGTTGAGGTACCCCAATGCCTGCCGTACCGCGAGTCACTTGATTACGGTATGGTCACTTGATTACGGTATGGTCACTTGATTACGGTATGGTCACTTGATTACAGTATAGTCACTTGATTGCAGTATAGTCACTTGATTGCAGTATAGTCACTTGATTGCAGTATAGTCACTTGATTGCAGTATAGTCACTTGATTGCAGTACAGTCACTTGATTGCAGTATAGTCACTTGATTATAGCATGGGAGCCCTATGCCTCACCCGGCTATCCGACCTTGGCAAAACGTAAAGCCAAGCCTAATTAATACAGTAGGCATACCTAATGCATACACAATGTCAAGGGCTATGGTTTTATCTAACGAATAACTTGTGCAAAATGAGCATTGAATCAAGAGATACTTACTGGGTAGTACAATGGTTGCAGTGGTTAACGCAATGCTCGAGGAGCCCGGTCAGTGAGAAACAAGTCTTTGGGCTATGCTATATTCGAGTGGAATCCCAATACCTGGCGTAGCCCGGCTCTAGGCTAAGCGACTAAGTCTGCAGGCTATCCCCCACTTTCGTCCGATTCCTGAAAGCTTTATTATACAATCCAATCCAATCCAACACCATTGTCAGCAATTGTCAGGAGGCAGGGTCACCCGCCCACCAGTCCGCCCAGGAATTTGCCAAAAAACACTGACAGCACCGGCTGACCTCCAAAACCTGGCAAAAACAGAAACACGTCCAGTGAAACACCGCATGCAGGCAGACACGGTAGAAGCACAGCGGAGACGCCGATCCCTCGTCTCTCTCTCACATCGCGCTTAGCCTCTGCCATCGACCAGTCTTCGACCGGTATTTTCTTATCGCCGTCCACGTGCGAGCTGCTTTCCACGTCGACGTTTTAACGCCTTGGCCCCTCCACTTCCACCTTTCCTCCACCCCTCCTCTCTTCGTCTTCCTCCTCCTCCTCCTCCTCCCTCTCGCGCTCCTACTTCCGTTCCTCTCCCTTCTTTTACCCCTCCCCTCTCTCTCTCCCGCTCTTATTTTGTCTTTTCTTCCTTCTCCTCTTGCTGGTCCAGTAGAGGCAGTGGTAGATTCTCCGCCCAGGCCATCCGAAGCCTTCGAACCCACGCATAGCGATATATACACGCAAAGAAGAAGAGGGACGTCAGAGGGATCAAAACGACGCCATAATGAGCTTCAGTAAAACATATCCCCTACACCTGCGACTACGGTAACCACGCCTCGGGTGCGGGAGGGGGGAGGGTACGGAATGCAACCAACAACGCGGGCACCGAACGGGACAGAACCGAACCGAACCGAACTGCACTGAACCGAACGGAACGGAACGGAACCGAACTGAATCGAACCAATCCGAACCGAACCGAACCGAGCCGAGCCGAGCCGAACAACAAACCCACCCGAACCGAACCGAACCGAACCGACTCAAATCGAATCGAACGGGCTATTGTCATCCCTCCCCCGCTTTACTGCACTAACGCTTCACAAAAGTGTCTCCGGCGAAAAGACGGGCACCGCAGCCAAACTCGGCGAGCGGGGGGTGTCGAAAGGTGCCCTACCGGGGACGTGTGTTGCTTGGGCACCGGGATGGGGGGGGATCTCCTGGAATGGGGGGGGGGTCTCATATTTTCTGAGGCGTTTCCCTCCCGGGTTTCGTTTTTCGTGTCCCCTATTGTGGGTTTCGATTTGTATGGAAGGCGTCATTTTCGAAGCAAGGCTCGTGCGTACAAAAAAAGGGCGTGGCATCGGGGAGCACACAACAGCAACCACATGACAATAGCACGCAGTGTGTAGTGCTTACGAATTGGTCCAGTACCAACAAAAAGGTTTCAGCACGGCGCACAAACGTCCCTCCACAGCTTCATTCCGATAACCTTTCCAGGCGGTCGGGGTTAGGGTTAGCGTTAGTGATGGAGTTTGTGTGAACTCTTTTGGAACTGCCGTCCCGTTTTTAGGACAAACTGCTTAGAATTTGAGTTTTTTTTCCCCGAAACGGGACTGCAGTCTCTACAGTCCTAAAAGGGTCAAGGCGCGAGGGTCGGGGCAAGGGGTTAGAGTCAAACACATTTCAACCATTGAACATCTAACACATTTCAACCATTGAACATCCAACACATTTCAACCATTCATCATCTGCAGGTAGTAGTTCATTCAGGACTCAGGTGACATACATTCCTGATCTGTATGATCTGTGTGATCTAGCTCATCATGTTGCCGGGTGGGAGCCGCACGTCCTAGATGATCTACCGAGGGACACGTTCCCCGGGTTGGATCTGTACTATGGACAGATCCTGCACCACCAAAAATATCATACCGGCAGATTAGGGTCTAAAAATATCTGCATATAGATCGTCACCTGTCCGGTTCGTGTGAAACACGTATTACGGGGGACCATAGCAAACAGGACCAAATATTGTTAGTAAGAACAGGTAAATATAAAGGTTTTTAAGTATACCATAGGTCCTATTAACTATGGACCCCCGTAATAGTCGAAGCTGCTGTAGGCCAAGTCGTAACCGAGGGTCGTAATGCGCCCTTAATCCTTCTAGTACCGCAGTCCCGTTTTGGGGACAAAGCAGTCTAATTCCAAGTAGTTTGGCCCCAAAACTGATCTAAAGAGACTGCAGTCTTGCCCCACCCCTCAAGGCCAGTCTCGTTTTGGGCACAAACCACTCGAATTCTAACGGGTTTGTCCCCTTTGGAAACAAGCCACTCAAATTTCAAGTAATTTGTCCCCCATGACGGGACTGCACTCCTGGTTTAGGGGACAAACCAGTCAAAATTTGAGTGGTTTGTCTCCAAAACGGGAGTGCAGCCGTCCCAACAGTCCTAGCTGAAAGGGTTAATCCACCATTGTGTCGAAAAATACTTGAGTTGGCTGAACTTGAAGGCTATTATTAAGGAGACGCTCCTCAAGAATGCGGCGTCAAATCCCCGCGCGTAGGCGTTTCGGCAACATGTACATACATACGACTTGGAATTAGAGTGGGAGATTTGCAACCAAAGTCCGCATTTCGTGGTTGTAGAATGGTTGTTGCAAGTATACGAGAATCCTGAGCTTTTGAGCCCATTTGTGCACTTTTTGGGCCCAACGACTTTACTATTACGGGGGACCATAGTAAATGGGACCAGATATTGTTAGTAAAAATAGGTAAACATATAGTTTTTTGTGTGTACCGTAGGTCCTATTTACTATGGCCCTCCGTAATACCCATCATGGGAACGAGCTTTTCCTCCCGCGGCATCTTGGACGACGACTCCTTAAGAGATATATCATCCGACCGGAGAATCGCAATCTTCTAGGGAAGGCCATTTCTTCATCGGTGATGTAGCCATTGCGCTGTGCTCCCTTTGCGTGAAATACAAAAAAATGGCGTTTTTGCGAGCTTTTCGTGCTACTCGTTCGCTCGCAACTTCGAATGCACGAAAACATCTCGCGAGTCGTTTCTGGGTGTGCCTACGACTGCCGTCTGGTGCGCACCCGACGCCCTCACACGCCGGTAATTATATTAGCTCATTGATGCTGTCATCCATATGCAAGTCCGCCTCGGTTCTTAGTAGGATGCAGTTCACCCTTGATGAGATCGACTCGCCCAACACCTCACGGCGCTTCGCGCTTGGTGCAAGCAATGTCTGCCTCGTCCGTGAAAACCGGACATGCTCCATACGACTACGGCCATGCATGAGATCGAGTACATCTCTCCTATCGAGCACACCGCCCCCCACCCCCCACCTCTCTGCTCGATCCCACAGAGAGTACCCCTACCTACTTGCTTTCTGCCTTCTTTCTTTGGCATGGCTCATCAAGAGAGGAGAAATGAAGCCATGCCTTCCCAGCCGGCGTCCCCGGTGGCTTGGTAGGTGGTCCGCGAGCCTATCAAGATCAACTTCGTGAGTTCGAGTCTCACCGAGTGCATGCTCATAGGGACTTTTTCTTGCATAAAATTGATTAGCGGAAAGCGCGAGAGCGTGAGTTAGCTGTACATTCGATGAAAATCGACGAGCAGTGGGAATGCTGAACCCTCTGCGCGATAAAAACTAAAGGCACGTACCGGGGGGGAGAAGGGACGACACCTGTGACCACGGCTTGTCCAGAAGATCGTCGAGGGTAAAAACCTCCTACGAGTGGGCTGGAAAGTAAAAGTGATGATGAAAAAAAAAAACAAAAAAAAACTGCCGCTCAAAAGCTAAAAGGGGAGAAAATAGTGTATGGTAATCCGGGTACCCAGGTACCCATGTCTGCCTTACCACGCCGCCACTCAAACGCAAAAAGGAGAGCAAATAGTGTGTGGCAACCCGGGTACCCGTGTCCACCTTACCAGCCGCCGCGCCGCCGCTCAAACGCTCAAAGGGGAGCAAATAGTGTATGGCAACCCGGGTACCCGTGTCTGTCGGGACCCGGGTACCTGGTTTCGGTTCCGGTTCCGGCTGGAACGCCCCCCCCCCACCCGGTCGGGTACTCGGTTCCAAAGTTTGAGGCCGGGATGCAACTCTACTATTTACAGTATAACGCCAACCAATGACTAGTCGGCGACCTATATTTAGCCAACTCTCAGTCCTAGCCCACCCACCCTTCAAAGTCAAGGTTTTTGCGCTGGCACGCATCGCTGAAATCCATAGTAAACACCTATTATGTAATGCGCGAGGCAGAAGAACGGGCCGCTCCTGACCTGCGATTCGTCCGTGCTGGTACTAGGTGCCTCCGCCGGCAGCCAGTCGATGTCCACGAAGTCCCCGTCGGGAGTTGCCCAGCGCTCTCTCCAGTACCCCAGCGGCTAACCAGAAGGAGGGCACGGACGAGGAGAGCAGTCGCGAGCGGGAACGGTAGTAAGGAGAGCACGAGGTTCCACGCGGTTAAGATAGGTTAGTGGTGTCTCTCTATTTTGGTTTCTTCTGTGGCCTCGCTCGATAAAAGTACCAAGTCATACAGGTAAGTGCGAGGCATCAGGTGCAAGGTGTCCGGTAACTGCCGATGACGTCATAGGCCAGCCCAGGTGTGTTCGACCAACCATATTAGAAAAATCGCACCGGTCGCATAAAATGCCAAAAGTGTGGATGAGTCGTCCAATGCGCCCAAGATCCCCTAGAAGCTGCCACACCACTTCTTCTGTTTCTTAGGTGCGGCCTGTGCCTCTACTACTGCTCTACCGAGTACGAAGGAAGAGCTACGACAGCTGCCGCAGCGCAGCATCATTCCTGTGTACATGCACAAAGGTCACTCAGAGCGATCGAGATATTTGCGCTCGAGAAAACTGCGCATGACCTCGAAATTTGCTGCGTGTAATACTCCACTAGTAACTACATCGGTTGCCTTTCTTGCGCTTTCAGGGCCCGAACACAAAACACAATTAATTGTGTACGAGGTATGTACACTTGTGCACTGCTGCTGGTACAAAGGTTTCTGAAAAGATTCACTTGCAATTCTGTCGCCAAGGATTTTCTTCTCCATGTCTCCTGAGGCCACGATGGTGTGAAGATGAGCGTTGCGCGCCCAGACTGGAGGCTTGTAGTCCCGAGCCTCAAAGGTCTCCACCACCTCCCTCATTTCCGACAGGTCGGCGTCCCAAGGCGGTACAGCGCGACACCTCTCCTGAGCCAGCAAGACCACCAAAGAAAAGCAGGAACAACACGGGTAAACAAACGTTTATGATACAAAACAAAACAAAACAAAACAAAACAGAGCAAAAAACAAACTACAGCGGTGATTTGGGAGCGGTCGGTATGACAAAAATAACCGCAGGGGGACGATGGATGATCGAGTGCGATCGGTACCAACATCCAACATGACATGCATGCTTCACTCGATGTCAAGAGACAGCAGAAGCTACCTTTCCCTTGGTTCTTAGTCTTACTCTGTTGACGACTATTAATAGTGGTGTTTTCTTCTTTTTCTTTTTTTTCCAGCTCGTTCTTTTCAAGTGTCTGCCACGTCCCCTACGGGGGGGTACGATGGTTTGTTGCTGTACTGAAGTATACACATATACCAGGTATATTTTTGTTTCTTTTCTCTTTCGAATAGTCTTTGTTTTTGTTTTTGTTTTTTCTCTTTGTTTCGTTTTTGTTTCTCTAGGTCATGGAATGGGTATGTCGTGCCTGTCGTACGCAGTATGATGACATGGCATTGCGTATACGTGGCAACGTAGTATCTCTGTGGCGTAGCTTTGTGACCACAGAACTTGTATCTCTCTAGGTTTGAAGAATCGGCACGGACAATGGTTGGGCTGGATGACGACGCGTAGAAAGAACGGTTTAATGTGAAGAAAACAACAACAACGACAACACAACAACCTATAGAGCCGGCGTCCCCGGTGGCTTGGTAGGTGGTCCGCGTGCCTGTCAAGATCAATTTCGTGGGTTCGAGTCTCACCGAGTGCATGCTCGTAGGGGCTGTTTCTTGCATTAAAGAGATTGATTAGCGGAAAGCGCGAGAGCGTGAGTTAGCTACATTCGATGAAAATCGACGAGCAGTGGGAATGCTGAACCCTATGCGCGATAAAAGCTAAAGGCACGTACCGGGGGGGAGAAGGGAAGACACCTGTGACCACGGCTTGTCCAGAAGATCGTCGAGGGTAAAACCTCCCACGAGTGGGCTGGAAAGTAAAAGTGATGGAGAAAATAATAAATAATAAAAAATAAAAAATAGCGTGCCTGCTGACTGGTTGCTACTGCTTACTGCTGTACAAATGACAACACCTTCTTCCCATTTCGTTTCTTGCGCATGCATAGTCAAAGGTGCTCTCATTTTTTCACTATAGCTTAGAGCTCACCTGGTATCCGAGAAAATGGTTGTCACACACTGTGTTCGAGTTAGGAGGGTAACGCGCTATCACTATTAATAGTTCTATTCGTCTCGTACAGTAGTAGTCTGTATAAACCATTTTCTCGAAAAAAAGGTACCAGATAGACTATTATATATTAATAGAAGCTACTACCAGGTACTAAACTATAAACTACCCTTTATTTTCTTACTGCTGTACTGCCAGTCCTGAAAGTCCTTTGCTCCAGGAGAATTAATTTATGGATAACCGGACAGCAGCAGCAGTGGTATGCGCTGATCCTCTGTGATTTTTCATTTTATTTCTTTATCTTCCTTATTGAAGGAGTCGTGTGGCGTGGGTGGATGACGAACCTGCTTTGCGTGTTTCGTACGAAGTGTCTGACGCCGAGGGGCTGGGCATAGTTGACGAACGCAGGACGGAGACGGCAGTAAGGGTAGCAAGATACCAGGCGGACTAGTCGGGAGAACCTGGCTATGCTACTCGTACCACAAACTGCTGCCGCTACCTGGAGGGTGCTTTGTGCTTTGGTTTGCCTGTTATTTTCCCTTGGCATGGTTCTTAGTCTTAACTCTGTTTACAAGTATTAATAGTGGTGTTTTTCTTCTTTTTCTTTTTCTTTTGTCCACTGCCACATCCCCTGCGGGGGGGGCACGGCAGTTTTTCCTTCCATTTTTTTTCTTCTTTCTTTTTCTCTTTCGATTCGTTTGCTTTGTTTCTCTGTTTTTTTCTTTGTTTCCTTTCGTTTCTCCATTTCATGGAATGTGTATGTCGTGCCTGTCATATCCAGTATGGTGACATGGCAGGCATTGCATTGCCCACTGTGCTTACGGCATACGTGGCAACGTAGTGTGGCGTAGCTTTGTGACCACATAACTTGTCAGTTGTATCTCTTCTAGGATTGAAGAATCGGCACGGACACTAGTTGTGTTGAATGTCGACGGGTAGAAAATAACGGTTTGATGTGAAGAACACACACACAAGTATTAATAGTAGAAATTCTAATATTAACAATAGTATAGAACCAATACATACATGAAGGGCCAACAGCTTCGGCGAGAACGGGCTGCAGTGATCCTTCGTGTCCGAATAAAATATTAGGTACCAAGTACATCCGTCAATCCAATGCCTTTACCACAACCAACATAGACTACATTGGTTTAATGTGAAGAAAACAACAACAACAACAACAACAACAACAACAACAACAACAACAACAACAACATACAGATAGTATGTACGAGTAGGCCCCGAATTGTGATGGGAAAGTTACGCAAAATACCGAAAATTCAATTAGTATTGTTGTCTCAGGTGGCACCTCCGTGGAAACCCCCTCATCAACCGGGGGGAAGTGAGGCCTCGCGGCGATGATCTACTCATGCACATATAGAGTGCCCGCTTTTATTTCCCACCTTAATTTCTCACTACATGGAAAAGTGATACAAGTGTTCAGATCCAAACTAGGTTGTTGTCTTAACGGGGAACACTAGATTTCATTATTTGGAAATAAAATTTCAATTCCAATGAATTTTAATTTAATTTCGGAAAAAAAAAACGTGTTCGTATCCTATCGGGAAACAGCGCATTCATTGTCACACAATAAGGAAATCGAAACAACCTGGAATAACGCAGCGCGTCACACAACGCCCAGCCGACAAACAGCGACGAGCGTAGACGAGAGCGAAGGTTTGCGTTGTCGCGTGCGCGCCGCCGCCAGCATTTGTTCTTTTTGGTGGCGCAGGATAGGAAGCTATCACTCTCAGAGTGTCTTGGGTGGACGGAGGGAGCCCTCAAGCGCCACGTGCGGAACAGCAACGGTGGTGCAGCTATCGAGGTCTCGAGCGCATCCTCTGTTTTTTTGCTCGTTTGCTCGGTTTTCGTAATGGTTGGCCGATCGAGCAGGCCGAAAAATTGGGCTTGCGGCCGCCATGATTTATTTTGAGGCGCCACCGCCGGGGTACGATGTGCTATGGTCTATGGCCGTGGGCGCGGCTATTGCTCCGGTCGCCTGTCGTTGAGGTTCGGGTTTTATCGCCTCGATCGTGGTCACCGAAGCGGCCAAGAATCCCCCCAGACTCCAGCGGGGGTGTTGACCCACCATGAACATGCTACATCAAGGCTGATCAACTCCCAAATTCGAAATTGAAATAAAAAAAATCACACGAAGAAAGTCCCAAAAGACTTTTCACTCAAATTGTTTTTTTTTCTAGTTTGCCCCTTCGAATCCTGCCTGGTCATTCGCTCTTCGGCCAATCAGATGCAAATTAAATTAGAAAAAAAAAATCAAATCAAATTGGAAGAACCAAAAGTCCTCGATAAGATGGGCCCCAAGGGCCCGTCTTAATGAGAAACCCTTTTCATGATAATCGAACAGAAAAATAAAATTTGATTTGATTTTAATAGAATTTCGTGAAAAATATGCCTTTGGGTCCCCCATCCACGAGTATTAATAACGTATTTTGCTGAAGGGTCGAATAACGCACAAGGGTCAACGAACACCCGAGGGCAACCAACGAGGCGAGCGACGGCCCGCGTCCTCCCCGGGGTGCCACGGTCATCGGCCGATTGTTTCTGCCGGCACCGCCGAAGAGGCTATCGCTCTTGGGATGTCTTGGGTGGCTGGCGCAGCCCCGAAGCCCCACGCAAGCAGCAGCGACGGGGATACAGCGATCGAACTTCTGAGCGAAGTCGCGACCTGGTCGGTGCTCGTGTGGTTTGCGAGGCAAAGAGGGAGGAAAAACTGGGTTTGCGACGGCCTTGTAATTTTTTGAGGCGCCGCGGATGGTCTACTCTGTGCTAGGGGCTGTCGGACCTTGCGCTGCGGCTGCTCCGGTGGGCCTGTCTCCCGGGAATGGTGGATCTCACCTGTGAAGCAGTCGACGACACGGCTCAAGTTTTCGTGGCGTGCTTCGATTTCGATAACATGCCACGTCGAGTTGGACAAACTCCCCAAATTGAATAACACGAAGAGCAAAAGAAGTCCCAAAAAGACTTCTGGTCCAATTCATTTTTTGTCTTTTGATTCGAATCAAAAGACAAAACGCCTGCTTGGTGATTCACTTGTCGACCAATCAGATGCAAATCAAATCAAACGAAAAAAAAAAATGGTGGAATCATCATGCATGCGTTGAATATCGTGTCATTACGGTGTTCTTTTGGTGCGTTTACACTACATACAATATATCAACAGATAGAGTAGTATTGCAGTAGTAGTTCACGCATCGGACAGATCAAAATCAATAGATCACCCATTACTAGATCATCTATAGATCATCTAGATCATCTATAGATCATCTACAGATCATCTACACATCATCTAGATCATCCACATCATCTATAGATAATCTATTAATAGGCCATCTATAACATATCATCTACAGCAGTATCGTGGTGTGTACTCGTAATGCGTACTATTAATACTGCTGCTGCCGGACTGGTTGATGCACGATGTATTACTACTGTAGCTCTTATTTTTGCCGCCATGATATGCTTGCTGTGCAAGAGCCGCTTCATGCAAGTCATACCCGGCAATTATGTGCTCAAGAGCCGTGTCATACAGATGCTACCCTGCTGTGAAGACAATCTACACCTGGCCCCACGAGTAGATCCACCAGTAGATCGTGCAAATCAGACGTACCTGGAATAAATCAAGGATCTGCCTGCCCCGAAAATCTACATCGTGGAACGGGGATCTGTCAGCTGTAACCTGTCCAATGTGTACGCGACCGGCGTCCCCGGTGGCTTGGTAGGCGGTCCACGTGCCTACGATACCAAGATCAATTTCGTAACAGGAAAGTTGGAGTCTCAACGAGTGCACTCGTGGGGACTTTTTCTTGTGGATAAAAATTGATTAGCGAAAAGCGCGAGAGCGTGAGATAGCAACACACGACGAAAAATAGTCGAGCAGTGGGGAATGCTGAACCCTATGCGCGATAAAGATGAAGGCACGTACCGGGGGGGAGAAGGGACGAAGACACCTGTGACCACGGCTTGTCCAGAAGATAGGTGGGGGTAAAAATCTCCCACAACTCTGGCCCGAAATACGAAATATAAGGACCGTTTTTATTTGATTTTAATATTAAATAGGCCCTCAAATAAATATCGGGTTGAGTGGTACGAATTTTAGGACTGCAGTCCCGTTTTGGGGACAGACCGGTCAAATTCTAAGTAGTTTGTCCCCTAAACGGGACCGCACTACTGAAAAGGGTTAAGTTGGAAAGTAAAAGTGATGATCGAAAGAAAAAAGAAAAAGTACCATTACGGGGGACCATAGTAAATAGGACCAAATATTGTTAGTAAAAATAGATAAATAAATATATATACAATGATTCCCGACGCCTGAGAGCGCAGCATTCGCTTCCGATTTCGTCTTGAATTTAGGCTCGGATTCCACACGCCTTCGCTTTCCTGGCTTCGTGCTTGCTTTTTCGACCGCTTTCCTCGACGGTCGCGCGAGCCGGCCTCCGACCGGTGTTCTCCCGTGCGCGCGTCTCGGAGTCTCGCGCCGCCGACGAGCGCGGCGACCCCGAACTTGAGGGATATTTGCTGCGGAGAGGAGACACGGACGTTCTGTTTTCTTCCCTCCTGGAATTTGAGTTCCCTATCGTTCTAAAAGGTCCAAGGGTGGCACGCATGAACGCGTGAACAGCAGTCGTGTACTCAGGATCTGAACGATTTTTATTGGTTCAAACTGACAGTCCCGTTTTCGACCACGAACTCGAAGAATATGGAGAGGAGACACGGACGTTCTATTTTTCGCGGTCCTGGAGATTTGTTTCGCTGTTGTTGTTGTTGCTCCGCAAAGAGAGACATACTTGATCTTATTGTGGTATTGTAGTTCTTTCCTATCCGAGGTTCGATTCTCGGCCTTGCTGATGCTACCGCTTTATACTCCCGACTCCTTTATTCTCCTGACTCCTTTGGTTTGCGGGCCGCCATCGGCCTGTTCGACCCCCTCGGTCTTGCCTTACTCGGTGGCTGTCTTCCCTTGCCCCTCTCTCTTCGTGAGTCGACTACACGCGCCTTCCCCGGGTATCGCGCCGCTCTTGCTACCAGATCGTTGGATAAAAATCGGCACGTCATTTGTTTTCGCCGGAGGAATGGGATGGAGGTTGTTGGAGAGTATGAATTCGACCGAGTGTGGTCGATAAGAAAAACCGACCAATCACATCGGAGGATATCATACAGGTGGTCGTACATGCCCGGACTGTCTACTGCTGCTGCAAGGTCTGGTCTCTGGAGGCGCATTGAAATATACGAGTACTACTACGGCAGCAACAGTAGTACAGCACTAGTAGTAGTAGTAGTAGTAGTAGTAGTAGTAGTTCAGAGGTATGACCACAGAACTTGTATCTCTCTAGGTTTGAAGAATCGGCACGGACACTGGTTGTGCTGGATGTCGACGCGTAGAAAGAACGGTTTAATGTGAAGAAAACAACAACAACAACAACATTCTATTTGGAAGATGTACAAAGCACAACCAAATATCCATAACAAGCGCATCCGATGAGCGTGTCTGACGTATCACGCAATAACGCAGCTTCCAAACTTGAGTTTCAACCACTTAATCGGCGTATTCACAGCAGACGGTTTTCACTTTTTTCGATCATATCGACCGATCTGCATCTGCCGATCGGTTGAACTCACAGCTGACGTGCTTTCTTAGTTTCTTATAAAATCATATCCAGCTGCCAGGTATCTACTACGTACTGTTAATATAATAAAGAATTTTTAAGATACTATTTCATACAGCAGTCCCGCTACGATCCTTCGTTACCAGGTACCGGTATACTACTACTGCAAGATAAGATGTTCGCCTTACCAATTTCTGGTGAAAACACGTCCAAGTTATTTCGGCGAGCACTACTACTGGAGGTAATCGAGGGTTCGAGACTGTTTGCTTCCACTGCGAGTACTGGCAGTATATCGGGGTTGTGTGGTGCTGTGGATATTGTGCTGCGTGTGCTTCACGTGTATCCGACCTGAATAATTCGGGGTTCACACTGAGAATTCAGCCCATGTTAGCAGTGTATTTTGCGGTTGTCAGGTTGTTCTGTATTGCCGATCGATATCACGTACTAAGTACCAGGTATCAGGTATCAGGTGTTTGATACTGCTCCTACTAGCAGCATCTCGGAATATATGCTGCGATTACTGCCTGTAGTCATGATGGAGTATTTCATACCAGTGTAGATAATGCGCGTATACTGGTTGGTAAAAATACGCGTAACGAGTCCTGTACTCGCAGTAATTTGGGCGGATGCTGCAAGCTGACATGTTGTCTGCTCCTGCTGCTGCTGCTGCTGATGTTGCGCCTGCGTCTGCACACAGCAGCAGCAGCAATTGTGCTGTTGTGCTGCTGCTGCTGCTGCTACTGCTGCTATCGCTTTCATGTGCAAATGAGGGGCCATCTCTCCTGCACAAGCACCGTTGGCAGTAGGTACAACTCGCCGTAGATAGGTTGGTATGATACTTCGGCGTGGGTATGGGGTACTACTTGGCAACTGGGCAGATAAAGGGCAGCAGTACTATGGTCCACAAAATGCAAGTAATCTCAGTTCTGAGAAATGTGATAAACCTCTCAGATCTGAGCTGACTTCTGCCCCCTCCAGGACAAAGATCAATAGTATCGATGGTTTCCTGCCCCATAATAGTAGACGGTTCTGATTTTTCGGCTTCAGACATCGCTGAAAACAAAACGAAACAACGTCGCAAAACAAAATCCTGAAAGTCAAGTAAAAGTTGGTCAATAGTACTGCGAGTGAGACAAAGCTGAGAACTGAAAACTCGGCATTGCCTTTTTCCTGCATCACGTGGCGTTGACCTGATCATGTGATCAGATCATGTTCGTACTATTTATAAGATCGAATGGCGTATTTATACTGCTAAAAAAAACAGTAATCACGAATTGGCACTGAGGTACATTTCCCTATCCGGAGCATGGGTGCCGGCAGGCACCCATGCGAAGCTCTTGTATATATATATATTTCATCACTTTTACTTTCCAGCCCACTCGTAGGAGGTTTTACCCTCGGCGATCTTCTGGACAAACCGTGGTCACAGGTGTCGTCCCTTCTCCCCCCCGGTACGTGCCTTGATTTTTTATCGCGCATAGGGTTCAGCATTCCCACTGCTCGTCGATTATCATCGAATGTACAGCATTCCCACTGCTCGTCGATTATCATCGAATGTACAGCTAACTCACGCTCTCGCGCTTTCCGCTAATCAATTTTATGCAAGAAAAAGTCCCTATCTGCTACGAGCATGCACTCGGTGAGACTCGAACTCACGAAATTGATCTTGATAGGCTCGCGGACCACCTACCAAGCCACCGGGGACGCCGTATATAGGTTTTTATGAATACCATAGGTCCTATTAACTATGGATCCCCGTAATACTACAGCAGTAGTATTGTTGTACCGTATGTTCCTGGGACGGCCCGGCGTTTGAATTTGCAACATGATAAAGAGCAAAATTCAAAATACCTGGCTGGACTGGGCTGGAAAGAAAGTGCAAATACTACAGCAGCAGTAGAGTACTGATGTTTTTCAACCATCAACCCACTTGATGGGACTTGAGAGAGAGAAAATTTGACGATAAAAATTAACGATGATTACAGCTTCGATTGGGGGATGATACAAACAATATCAAGTGTCCGAGTTACTGCTGCTGTGCATTGCATGGGATCGTGCGGCAAGGGGCGTAGCAAGCATGATCCTACCATACCCTCCCGTAACTTGAGAGAGCAGCTGAAAATTTGACGATAAAAATTGAAACGATCTGATTACAGCTTCGATTGTCTTGGTCGAATTGGGATGGGTTTTGGGGGATGATACAAACAATATCAATTGATTTGTGTGCCGCATGCGAGTTACTGCTGCCAAAAGATACCAAAGCCGTGTGCATTGCATGGGATCGTGCGGCAAGGGTCCCTCGCTGGAAGCCCTCTTGCGTAGCAAGCATGATCCTACCATACCCTCGTGCGGCAAGGGCGTAGCAAGCGTAACCCGCCGCTGCGTAAGTGCGTCGTAGACGGTGCGGTTGATAGCAACAAACACCCAAGTTATTATCATCGTTTTGATCGCGCTGTCTCGGGGTCCCAAAGGCTCGGTATGGATGGGTCAACCAACGCTAAAGAGCAGGTAGATGGATGGCAACAACAACAATGACGACCCTTAAAATCTTGGCATAATAATCCTGAAAGGCTTGGAACAAACATCGGTTGATGTCCAGTGTCTGCTCTCTTCTGTGTCCAGTGTCTTGCGATCCATCTCCTCTCCGTACGCAATCCACAGGCCCTAGGGGCAGAAAACAGGAAAAGACCACGCAGCACGACCGCGTGTCCTCCCAACCAAATTCAACTGTAGACGTAAAAATAAGGAACACTTTAATTTTAATATGAAGTAAAAACGATCCTTACGTTTACGTCCACAGCAGTGCTTAATTTTGGCTTACGTATGTACCATGTACGTTGTGACAGAAATGCTGACGATGTATCTATCCACTGCTGCTATTAATATTAATATTAATTTATATCAGGATGTGTGTCCCTCCTCCAAGCTCTGCTGTCGAACAGCACGGCCGATGCAAACCCTCGACAGTCTGACCAAATGACGCAACGCATGTAGGCAAAACTTTTGCTATCGGCTGTCGGCAGGCATGCGTACCTGTTCCGTCCATGTTCCCAGGTAAAGCGGCCCGGAACCAGCTCGAAACAGGTGGGCCACTCTCGCGATGTTCCCTCCAGAGATCACCCATCCAGCGCACGCCGAGATCAGAGCGAACGCGATCGACACCCGGAGTGCTGAAGCCGTTCTCGTCTTCCTCGGAATGAGCGGCGAGGACGAGATCGCACTGAAGCTGGGCACTCGCTGTGGTAAAGGGCGGCCCCTTTGGATCCTGCGGTCAGCACAGCCGCTGCTACTGCTGCTGTGCCGTGCAAGGTCGGGCGCTGACGAGGCTCCTGGTTGAGAATAAAGGCTGTTCGTACCGGCATCATCGGAAGTTTGCGGGCCTGTGTTTGCCGGAGCGCGCCTCAATGATCCTGAACTGCTGCTGCTGCTTCTTTTTGTTACATTGTTGCTGCTGTTGCTGCGACACATGCCACCGACGTGCTCGTCGTACGGCACTGGTGATTGCACCAGCGACCAGCCAGGGCGAGAACAAGCAAGTGTACAAACAAAGCTTCAACCAAAAAAGTTAGAAATGAAATTTAGTTTGAATGAACAGCCTGAAGGTTGTGTACATATTGCGGAGGCTTTTGGGTTCGAATCAAGCCCCCTCGCACCCTCGACCGACCCGGTTGTCAGAGCACCAGATCATTCTGAATCTTCGATCCGCGCCCAACGCCCAGCGCATGGCCCGACACGAGAGCTCGACCTTGCCAGCGTCGACCGCCTTGCATGACGCAGCTGGCACCGGGGATGGTGAAGCAGTAGCCAGTCTATTGTCGCGCCACGGTGCAGAGATAGACGTGGATGTCAGAATCTGTGAACAACGCCACTACGCCCTCTACACCAACGGCGTAACAGCGCTTCACGTCGCCGCCCAGAGAGGATACCTTGAGGTAGTTCTGGCTCTGCTGGAGGGTGGAGCAGGGCCAAATGGGGGTTGGCAAGAATTATACCTGGACGACGTTGAAGGCACTACTGGCGACTGGCATTACTGGCGCGACCGTGTGTGTGACAACGATCCTACCCCCCTACACGAGGCAGTAGTGCACGGGCATGTGGAGATCGTTCGAGCCCTCTTGGCCAACGGGGCCAGAAGGAACGCTCGTGCGTCCATGGCGAAGTGCCGTTCCGTCCAACCAAGCGGCGGCAAAATGGCCTCCAAGCACGTCAAAGGAGGACACGTCCCGCTGCACTTCGCCGCTTGCTCGGGCCAGGTTGAGGTGGTGCACGCCCTCGTGGAAGCCGGTGCGAACGTGAACATACTAGGCGGAAGCCGGGCAGAGACACCCCTTCACATAGCCACTCGGCACGGGCACACGGGTGTCATGCTGGCTCTTCTTCGCAGGAGAGCCGATATTAACGCGGGCGACCGCGACAATAGGACGGCCTTGCACGCGGCGGAATCTGTACCCGCGCTAGAGTTTCTGCTGGCTGCGGGGGCAGATAGGAACGGGTGGGCAACGTATTGTGCGCCGCCTCTTCCCGCGAACACCCCGATCGGACGTCTGTGCAACAAGACCCACGTACTATGGTCGAGCGCAGCCGAAGTCAGGGAAGCGACGGCGCTCGTACAGGCAATTCTTCGTCTCGGGGCGGACACGGTTCCAAAAACGCAAAGTACATCAAGAAGGTCGTTCAACACGGCGGCCTCTGCATGCTCGCCGCTTTCCGCAATTCCCGCCCGTGACCACCCTCAGAGCGCGCCGCCGGAGGGCAGTGATAGCACGTCACCGTTGTGGTCCAAGTGCGCCGCGCCCGACTCCTCCGTCGACTGCAAACCTCCGCGCAGCTCCCCCGGTCCCGCGTCGGGTTTAATCCTTGAAGGCAAGGCAATCCCCCCTGGCTGTACGCGGAGCACTGATCCGACCGACGCTTTATCTTCTTCCTCCAGATCCTCCAAATCGACGGACGACGACCCCCCCTTCGCAACAAAGCCCGTCGCGGAAGGACCCTCGACGACGCAAACAAGTGTGCTGTTTTGCGCGGCGAAAAAAAAAACGGCGTCCCCGGCATCGTCGCCGCTCTTCTCGACGCCGGGATAAATCCGAAAGAGCGCGACCAAGAGGGTGTAACCGCCGCGCATTACGCCGCCCAAGAAGGTCACTTGGAAACCCTCCGTCTTCTCCTGCTCGCCGGGGCGGACGTGGACGCTACCATCCGCCGCGAAAAGTGGACACCGCTCCACGTCGCCTGCTACTGCGACCGCTTGGATTGTGTCGTGGAGCTTCTGCGGCATGGAGCGAATCCGAAGGCGCAGTGTTTTCTGCCCGGGCCCAGCCTTAAATGCAGCGCCTCCGCCCCGAGAAATCGGTACCGAACGCCGCTCGAAATGGTCGGTTTGCGGTGGTACTCCTCCAACCCGAGAGGACGCAGCGCTTCTATTCCGACACACGAAGAAGATGAGGTCGAACACGAGGGCTGTGGGGAGGGGAAGCCTATCGGTACGAGGCTTCTTTCTCGTCCACGACGCGCAAGCGTGTGTGTTGTGGAAGTATTGCTTGGTGTTCTCACATATATGCAGTTTTGTTCCTACTCGTGTCGGCGTCGTGTTTCATTTCGAGTTGCTTCGTCATTGTGTCGGGGAGTTCGGATTTGATCTGTATCGTGGTCCTCCCTGAAACTGCGTTTCTTAGCTACTGTAGTGATGGGCTTCTCTCCCCTGGATGAGCGGCGTGCCGATTGTTACTACAACCAGCGGTACATCTATCTGAAATTCTAGCGCTGTCCGTGCATTGTCCCACCGTGAGGCGTTCTTATTTCCTCACTCTTGGCCTTCCCTCTCTCGTAGCTCGCGCCTCCTGTAGACGCCTTAACCTCGTCCTCTAAAGTTTCCATTTTTTTTCCGGAAAAGTATTGGTCCGTACCCACTATTCTCCCTTCACCGGCTTCGTCTTACACCTAACAGCAGGAGAACCGGCAACAGCAACAGCGGCAGCAGGCCCTGGGGGATATCGAGGCACAAGCGTGACCATCCGCAACGCCATCCGCCGTGTCTTGCGGCGCGAGGATCGCTGGCGTAGAAGAGGAGGCATCGTCGTTTTCCAGGCGCTCCTCACCAAACACATGATGAGGACAAAAATGCGGACTGCGAACGCCACCACCACGACCACCACCATCACCACCATCACCACCACCACTACCACCACCCTGCCATCATCCGCGATGACCCTCATGAAAATCGAACTTGCGACTGGCCTCAGAGCGTCAACTACTACTGCCGACAGATTTCAGGGTCGAACTGACGTTTTTCCTGACGAATCTTATCGCGGAGCAGAACTCTTGGGAGGTAGCCCGACGTCGCCAGTGTGTGTAAGATGATCAAACATGCGAAAGAGGGCGGCGGTGGCAAGCAAGAGCCAAGCACGGTGGAATCAAACGATCGGGACAGTCTGTTGGGTGCTCTTGCGTGGCTGATGGATGTATCGTGGGGGAAGAAGATGCTGTTTCGGCAGATTGTCATGTGTTTGTAGTCAAAAGCCCGATACGAAGGTGTTACCTACCGGCACTGAGCTACCAGAGGTAACGGGGCGATCGAGTACCCAGCCTGTGGTAAGCCTTATGATCCACTTGAAGTTGTCATCTATGTGCAACTCCGCTTCACAAGCGGTTCTTAGTAGGGTGCAGCTCACCCTTCATGCGACTCGCCGAACACCTCACGGCGCTTCTTCACCCTTGGTGCAAGCAATGCCTGCCTGGTCGGTGAAAGCCAGATGTCCTCCGTCCCGGCATTTGTAGGGATGCGAGGGTCTATGGTCATACGACTACGGCCATGCATGATGTCGAGTACCCCCCCCCCCCCTCCTCTGAACGGCGAGGTCTTTGGGACGTATCCGTTGACGGGTCTCGTGCCGACGCCGAATGTGAAAGTGTTACCTACCGAGCTGCAGGGGTAAAATTACATACCAGGGTATTAAGCTACAGGGGTGAATATCGGCCAATTACTCAGCCCAGGGTAAGCCTCACAACACCGACGAGCCACACACGGCCTCCTCGTCTGATCCCAGATCCGACCAAGGCAAGGTGACGGCGCGATGGTAGGATTTTTGGCTTCGGCGTGCAGGAGGGAAAACGTTCGAGGGAATATACAGTTAGTGTCTGCTGCTCAGATAGTTCGCGGGTCCGAAATTAGTTGGAAGTGCGGCAGGTTGTCTTGCGGCTGGCAATGCACTCCTAGGGGTGGTAGGTAGTGTATCAAAGTCGTAATACTGCAGTTGGGGATACAGTCGTAGTGGTCGTGGATGTAGTCGTGGATAGTAGACCCACCCATATATAGATCACAGAGCACCAGCACACCGGTGAGGTTGGTTTGAGGTCGGTCAGCGAAGAGCGTCGTCGACCGCGGACATGCCATACCTGGCACGTGCTTGCATGCCCGTCGCTTCGGGTCCGACGATCCTAGCCAGATTGAATCGGCCTGAATGTTGGTCGGCCTTCCGACATGACCGCGTATATGTGCACTCTTTTTGTAGCAAGCAGCAGTGCTCACTGCACTCTCGTCCGGTACTACGCAAGGGTTAGGATTGAGGGTAAGGTTTATCGTTCGGGTTAGGAAAACCTATCATACGCGTTGCGATAAATGTTGGATGTCGAAACCGAGCCATGCCTCTACAGTGTGTTGGAGGAGGGAACTAGTGGGCCCTACACTTTTTGACTGGCGGGACTCCCTATCTGAGGAGCTATCCGAGGAACTATCTGAGGAACGGCCTTATATGTTTGCCCCCCCCCTTTGTATGGTGGTGGTATGCCTACTGTAGCTATGAAGATTGTACTATTCGTGAAAATTCTGGACTTTGAAGCCCATACAAGTATAATGCCAGTTGACGCGCAGTTACGTGGACTCTTGGAATGATGCGTGTCGGGGTATACAGCAAAGTTCGAGGCTCATAACTTGTTGAAAAGATGTGTGTCGACGCCCTGCATCTCTTTTCACAGAGACCAAGAGTCTCGACACGCATCACATTCCACCAACAATGTGTATCAAAACTGGGTTTTGGATCTGGTACGCGTATCGGGCTCCCTCCTCATGTGAGTATCTGATAAAATGAAGACCCCCCCCCCCCCCCTACAGCACCATGCCTCTCGCAAGGTATCAACCGTACGTGCTTAGGCCGAACGACCACAGCCATCATCGGGCCGGCCTGGTGAGTACTGTTTGACATAGTATCGTAAGTTTCAATATCTCGGACTTTCTATAATACTTCGTGCCACAGGGTATATACAAACAGAAGTATCGAACGCTTTTTTTTACCTCCGCCCCCTGGCTGTACTGAACGAAAACTTTCAAGTTTGTGCTATTAATAGGTAAGGCGTACCTGCACCGGGGTAGGTTTTGGGCGGCGTTCCTAACGTACCTAAAGCTTAAGTAAGATACTCGTATTGAGGCCGTATCGTATTCAATTCTCGTTCAATATGCGCTCATCAAATATCACTACTGGTGTATGCATGTGTTGTGTACATCATCAGCCCTCGCAGGTCTTTCGTCCCGTGCACTACAGTATGTAGGGCGAAGGCGAGCTCGTATTTCGTCAATAGCCATTTTTATACCGTCAACTAACTTGCGTGAAACATCCCCGATACAACCCTTTTCTGTCTAAAGTTCCCTGGAACACAATCGACTTTCAACATGCAGAGAACCCCGAGCTAAAGCAAGTGGGGAATACCTGCTAAGTATACATACCTGGTACGCCTTTTGCACGCGAGTTTTTAAGCCAAGACAAACATGAAACGTGAAAAAAGAATATCACGAACGAGTTCCTTAACCCTTTTTGCATCTGCAAAAAAAAAAAAACCCCGACTCGAACTTCACCGTCCAGAAATGTACATGGTTCGTCCCCAAAACGAGGGTCAATTTTCACGCATCGAACAGATCATCTACAGTAGATGATTTAGAGCGTAGATCTCAACCTGCCGTTCTGAGGTGCTGTACGGGATTTATATAGTGCAAGTCCAACCCCTGCAGGAATGTGTTATAGATTATGCAGATCATTACGGCTCCCATCCGTCAACGTAAGCTAGATCATAGTGCAGGTCAGGGATCTATCTTCCCTGAAAGATGTACGATATTAAATGAAGTAGGAATCGACTATGTGCCCGAGGTGCGGCAAATTTCGAAAAAAGAGATCAACACATTAGAATGATTGTAGCGGTGGCTGTTTCTTGTTTCCCGTTTACGGAGCTCCCCGCGGACATTGTGAAAGGGAGAAAATGGCATTGTGAAGATGCTTGCGTACAAGGAGAGGTTTTTACAACTTGGCCCACAGCTTCGACGAAGTGATAAAGAGACATGGCACCAGGTGCTCGACTTTAAATGAACCCTACCTACCGCTAACCCCGATTGCCTGAGACAAGAATCAGAAAAGGAAGATGCAACGAGGAGGTACGTGGGCTATCATGAACGAAACAATTCCGTCGCGCACATCGAACTTAACTTCGGGCACATACACGCTGCTTTGAGGACCACGCACAGCGTCTAAACGGAGGGAAATTCTTAAGCAGTCGTGTGTAAAGAGGCTCATCCCATTGTTTGTTGATTTGAAGTCGCGCCAGGAGGCGTATAGCTTATATTGATGCGCCTCTTCGGAACCACGGGCTAGGTTGTGGCAATGAGCAAATGTGACATCAACAATAACAACAACAGACAACAGCTACAATCAATCGCGTGAAAAAAAAAAGACAAGTTTCCGCGTTTCTTGGAGGCGCACTCGCTCCATCGCGAAATCACCGCAGCTTCTCCGCCCATTCTTCGGGGTCAAATCAGACAGAACAAGGCCTCGAGGCTACTGCTACAGCGCGCACCGGAAGGCGACGCACAATCCAACCTCTTCTTAAAAATTGTAGCTGACTGTACCATCTACGCTTACCGAAGTGCGCTTGGGCTACGGATTGACCACGTCACATCGAGCTTGGTTTCAATATCGATAGCGACCATAGCGTAGCCCCACCCCCCCTCCCCGTTTTCCTCCCCTCGAACAAAGGCTTTCAGTCCTTCACTCGAACAAAAGTTGTCGAGTCCTGCGCGCAACCATGGACCACTTTCTTAGTTCTCTCGCTCAAACAAACGTTATCACAATTCAGTTCTACCCTGAAACACAAGCTCTTAAAGCAAAAAAAAAAATATGTGCTACAAAATGCCTGTCCCCGAGTACTTAAAACTCACGAAGAAGCCGACATCACAGAGCAGAGGCTTCCAAAAAGTTGGGCCATTATTTTTCGACGGGAAGACTCCCCGTTTGAAAGCCAAGCCCGCACTCCTAGCTACAGGTCTAGCAGCAGACGCGTCGGGTCTTGGACCTTCAGGGCGACGGATTTGAGGAAGGTGACCGCCTCCCGACCGTCGATGAGTCGGTGGTCGTAGGTCAGCGCCAGGTACATCATGGGCCTCGCTACCACCTGGCCCTGTAGACCCAAGCAGGGTAAGGTACCGTCACAAGCAAACGAGGTTTTGTTGACGGTCAGAAGGCATGTGTGTGTGTGGGTGGGGTGACAACACGACGCGAGCACCGGCATCGTTCGTTACAAGCAACGGGATTTTTGAAACGGTCAAAAAACGGTTGCGTGTGTGCGTACTAGATGAAAGCACGGCATGAGTACCGCTTCGGTTACAAGCGACGGGATTTTGTCGACGGCCAGAAGGCATTAATGCGTGGTGGTGGTGGTGGTGGTGGTGGTGGTGTGAAGACGCAAGTCGGTGAGCCAAGC
This sequence comes from Macrocystis pyrifera, assembly GCA_031763025.1. NCBI lineage: Eukaryota > Phaeophyceae > Laminariales > Laminariaceae > Macrocystis > Macrocystis pyrifera. The sequence goes on from JASSKH010000026.1 coordinate 875,762, forward strand.
ACGCTCACATGCTATCCACGACAAGTAGAAGTATTTGCCTGATTCCGACGGAACCAGGACCAGCGTAGCAATCATCGTATGCACCCCCAACCATCGGACCATCGAGTTTTTCAACCTTTTTAAAAGCTGCAATTTTCGTCCCAATTCCATTTCCGAGTGCTTTTTCGTCTCCCCGAAAAGTCGTTCCGAAAAATCGTGCAGTTCTGAAACAGTAGCAACGGTTAAAACGGTTGCAAATTCCTTTTCGTGAAGTGCTACGAGTACTAGGCAAAAGGATCTCTGAGAATTTTTGTATTTTATTATCCCCACTAAAAAATTGCAGGCAGTTTTCTCCCCGGAAAGCGGCGTGCAGCTCTCAAAACAAATAGAGTAAATATTGAATATCAAAAAAAAAAACGGTTTCAAAACTCACATCAGGGGAAACGACCGCCCTCATCTTGGTGGCGTGCATGCCGAGAATGGCCGACTGAGGGGGGTTGATGATGGGCGTGCCCATGAGAGACCCGAACACGCCTCCGTTTGAGATGGTGAAAGATCCTCCCGCCATGTCCTCAAGGGCCAGCGACCCCTTCGCGCGAAGCACGAATGGTGGGTTTTGGAGAAAAGGAGGAAGGGGGAGGGAGGTGGGGGGGGGTGTTAAGAAACGATCCCTTCTGGTATGAACTTGAGTCACTGTGCAGCCCAATTACTACGGGACAAGATACGAAAAAATGTTCATCACTGTTTAATAGTAGCATAGACTATTAATACTATTGCTATTGATAGCTTCAACACGAAAACAAGCAAAACTGGCAAAGCGCGACAACAAATAGCTTGTACGCAGAATATACGTATCGAAATGGTCACGCGCAGGTAAATAGTACAAAAAAGAAGAAAAATAGAGCATGTAGCAGAAGGCGCATACAAGCGGTCCGCCTAGCTTCGTTTGGCTTCGCTTGGGGTTTCGCACGCTTTTCTTCGCATGTGAGAGAACACCCCCTACACTGCTTGGGCCAACTACCAACGGGCCAACTGCCAACGTACTACCCGATCATAGCCCTGCCCTCCAGTTCCGGCGATGATGCGCGAATAACAAGTAGCCAACACGTCACAACATTTCACGCCTCAGACAGATTATCGACACATCTATTAGTAACACGCCTTTCAGGGCAGACATATCCCTGATCCGTACGATCTGTAAAGATCTATAGCTCGTGCTGCAAGGTGGGAGTCGTATAATCTGCATGATCTAGGACGTGTTTCCTGGGCTGACTCTGTGCTATACAGATCCTGCACAGCACCTCATGACGGCAGGTTAGGATCTGGATGATCTATCTGATCTATAGATGATCTGCAATACACAGATAGATAGATCGTGATCTGTCCGACGTGTGCAACATTCCGTTTATCCCACAACAGGACAGCAACAACCCATCGACGTCACGCCGAGCCGAACCGAACGGAACCGAGCCGAAATTTACCTCCTTGGCCTTCTGCCCGTACTTGGCGATGGCCTTCTCCACGTCGGCGAAACCTGCTCGATTTTTGGTTGACGGCGTTGCGAACCCGCGGTTTGAACAAAACGTCACCGGTGGCAGAAAACCAAAACACAAAAACGACACACGGACGGCATGAAGACACAATGACTCACCCCGCAAACCCTTTGACGACTATAGCGTACACGCGCAAACCGCTATTACGCGACACGATTTAAACCCCTTTGGAATTGCCCCCACGCCTTTTGGGTTTATCGCACTACTTCAAGTGCGGGATCATTTTTTGCATTATAGTACGAGGGGACCACACCATGGCCATCAGAACCAAGTACCTGGTAAATTTTCTTTTCGCTAAATTCGGGGGCTATTAACGGGTCGGGTCATACCTCGCGGATGAGGTGATTCGACCCGTACTGCCGCGCGCGCCCGCTGCTCGTAGATGGTTAATGGCACTAATTACCAACCATTGTTTCATTGTTTATATTCGCTTTCCCTCAAAAGGGGCTCCCAGAGGGGCTGGTTGCTGTCGCGCAATCGGTACGTTTGTCGCCAAAAAAGGTAGGCGCAGCTACTGTAGTTCCAAAGGGCTTCATCAAAATTTGAAGGCGCCGCTGTTTTGCTTCGACGCACCCATGTCTTCGACGTTGCGAAGCACGGGAACGACCAGTCCGTTCGGCGATGAAACCGCCACGGAGATGTCCACGTAGTTGCGGTACACGATCTCCTTGGCGGCGTCGTCGATGTCTGCGCCAGCCGCGCAAAACGCAAACCACAAAAAAACACACACAGACACGCACACACGATCAACGAACAAACGAACACACGAAAACCAACAAGACACGAGAAACAAGAAACAGCAAAGCACACCGCGGGTCGATAAAACGGCGGAAAATTGAGGTCAGAACAAGGCCAGGGAGACAGCAAGGACAGGCCAGGACACTCAGAGGCGGGAAGCTGGAGCAAAGTGTAGCGGGGATTTCGAGGATATGTACGCGATTCTTCGAACCAGCCGTTGCGAGGCCGTAGGCTTGCCGTTTTCCCGACCGATCCTCCTGCAGAGTGGCGCGCAGGTCGAAGACATGGATGGCACAAAAACGCCCTCAAGGTTTTCCGCGCCGTGTACAAAAACCATGAACACCGAGAACCCCATTTGCATGCCGGGTATCATGGTTTTCCGCGCCGTCCACCAACACCATGTACGGCGCCCCCTGTACTTGCACGCCGAGTATGCATATATATATGTACAACTCCGAATGCCTTCTAAGGTGTACGAGTAATCAGCATGTCTTGGTTTTGTGTCGGCCATTGAGTTCGGGGGTTTCAGGATTAGGATCGTAGGGGTAGGGCTAGCGATATGTCACCCCCCCCCCCTCCCCCACAAGCCACGCCCGCCTCAAAGGCGGTTCTTATTACGAGGGCCCATAGTTAATAGGACCTATGGTATACATAAAAACCCATATATTTACCTATTTTTACCAGCAATATTTGGTCCTATTTACTATGGTCCCCCCCTAATAGCAGGATGCTGGTCACTCTTTATGCGACTCGCCCAACACCTGACGGCGATTCGCGCTTGGTGCGAGCAATGTCTACCTGCTCGTTGAAATCCCGACGTGCTCCGTCTCGGCATGGCAAGGAATACCAGGGTCTATGGTCAAACACGAAACTACGTCCTCGCATGGTACGAGTACACCCCGCCCCCCAATCTAAGGGGTTGACACTAAAACCAGTACATATTGGTGTACACTGGTATTTCGTGTACTAAGGCCGTTTCCTACGCGGTTCGATTTTTGAGCTTCAGATTTTGACCCGATGGCATTTTCAGATATGAGCTTGACAAATCGAAAGGGCCTTCCTATGCGGAAAAATCAGATTTATTGTGCTTGTAGAGATTCGAGCAAACGCCGAGACCAACTGCTGGTTTTGTGATTTGGCGCCGCGAAGAGACGCGCTGGGTGCGCTGCCCTGCGCGTAGGACCCAAGCGTCCGAGCCCACGCTGACTGCCTCTAGTTTGGTGGCGAAGAGATGTGGCGAGTGCGCTAGAGTCAACCTGTCTTGGTATTTTGTGTTTGATTTTGTGACTTGACTGCTTCTGCTGCTGCTGTACAGCTGCGGTGTAGTCAACGAGTACGTATCCACGGAGAGGCGCGTGCCAAGTGCTCTTCTCTTGGGCTCTAGGCCCGAGCCCGCGCCAGCCGGCTCTAGTCTGGCCACGGAGGGACGCGCCGTCCGCGCGTTGAGCGCGAAGCAACGTCGCCATACAGCTGTATCACCATCCAACTCATCGATCGTTCCGCTGCTGTTTGCTGTCGTGGATAATATCTTGAATTTAGAGAGCATGCCATTTTTCGATTTGAAAATCTGACGACCCAGGCCGTCGGATTTTGGGCCAAAATCCGACGACTTGGGTCATCGGATTCTCAAATCGAAAAATTTCCGGTCGGATTCTGCATAATCGGACTGCATAAGTAGGGTGGGTCATTCGATTTTGAGATCGAAAAATACAATTCTGAAGCTCGAAATCGAACCGCATAGGAAACGGCCTAAGAGTGTGCAGAGACAACTTTCCAGAGCAAATGTCCAACACTACTCTGAGCGGAAACGTGAGGTCCGTTCAGACATTAATGTGGCGACCAACCGGTCATTATATTTACGCCCATAGCGGTTTCCATCTGCTGTGCTTCGTAAAATATGCCATTCACTCCCCGAACTCAATGACCGATACTGAGGAGGTAGACAGGAGGTTCACACTGGCAGCGCATTCAGGGCGTGCAGAGTTACCCGATGCGCAAATAGGTTTGCCCAACACGTCCCAGAGCACCAAGTGGAGGAGGAGGGGGAGGCGTGGGTACCAGGGGGGGGGGGGGGGGGGGGTGTACTTATTTTCATGCATGGCCGTAGTCGTATGACCATAGACCCTCGCATCCCTACAATGCCGGGACGGAGCGCATCGGGCTTTCACCGACCAGGTAGACATTACTTGCACCAAGGGCGAAGCGCCGTGAGGTGTTGGGCGAGTCGCACGAAGGGTGAGCTGCATCCTACTAAGAACCGCTTTAGAGGCGGGTTTTCTTGCATATGGATGACAGCATCAATTCATTGATTTAATTTCTGGCGTGGCCACTTCAGCGAGAGCAATGGGTTTACTATGTAACTGCCCGTGGGTGCCTCACCATATACACACTACGTGATACGATCATCCCCCTTGTGCGGAGTAAAGGTTCTGCCCGCACAAAAATGATCTAACTTGACCGCCAGTCGGGGTAACCGCCAAAAAAAAAAAAACGGTACCCTGGCTGTCTAGCTCACGCAGTGAGAGGCGTGTTTTACAGCATCGTCGCCAATCGACACCAACCCAACCTATATATACCAGGTATATAACATAGGGGGGGGGGGGGGGTACTCGATATCATGCTTGGCCGTGGTCGTATGCCCATAGACCCTCGCATCCCTACCATGCCGGGGGGGGGGGGTGAACTCGATATCATGCATGGCCATAGTCGTATAACCATAGACCCTCGCATCCCTACAATGCCGGGACGGAGAACGTCGTGTTTTCACTGACCAGGCAGACATTGCCTGCACCAAGGCAAGGGGGGAAGGCGGGGCGGTCACAGGCACCCATGCTCAGAAAACAACAAAACTTACATCCATTGACCGCCGGCATCTCCCTGAGGGCGTCCGCCGAGGCTTTGACGAAGCAAGACATGAAGCCGAGCTTGATGCCGTGTTTTTTTCCCAAAGTCTTCCTTGTATTCCTTCCGCATATTCATCAGGTTGGTCATGTCACACTGCGTTGGGCGTAACAAGGGGCGGGGCGTGGTGGGGGCGTGCAACAAGCAGAAGGGGGCGCGAGGGCCAAGGCGCGGGGTTCAAGCGGGCACCTAGCGAGGTCAACCAAACTTGCTTCCGCAGCGACAACAGTACAAAAAACCCAAGCCCCAACCCCTTTGGCAACCAGGTCATATACTGCGGTAAAGCAACCAAAACAACGTCAGGTGCGGTCTTATCCACTTGTCTATTGCGCGGGGCAATATTAATCAAAACCCACGATGAGACCCAAAAAAAACAGTTATCCCTCTACGTTTAAAACACAATATTTGGTTCTGATTTACCATTACGGGGGACCGTACAGTAGTAAATAGGACCAAAATTTGTTATTCAAAATAGGTAAGTATATAGGTCTTTAAGTATACCATAGGTCTTACTAACTATGGACCCCCGTATGATGGTCCGCCGCATTAGTGGGAGCGCGCGGCAGCACGATTTCACCAGTACAGTAGTGCCGGTCCCTCTGTAGTGCCGGTATGATATGCGCCAGCCAATAAAAATACCGGCACTATTGTAGCGGCAACCAACCGGCACTAATTACTCCGCACACTACCACACTGGTCAATCCCATCTGTTCCAAGTGATTTCACAGGCCGTTACAGTGGGCAGCCGGCACTATAGAGGGGATAACTACGTACTGTGCTCGTATGCTTGTATTGTTTGTGATACATTCTTGGTATTCCCTCGATAGTGCCGGCATGGTATGCGCCAGGCAACAATACCGGCACTACTACAGCGGCAACCAACCGGCACTAATTACTCCGCACACTACTGTACCACAGCCGGTGAATACCATATGTGTCTAGCGATTCCTCAGGCACTAACTTTAGAGGGTAACCGGCACTATACTCAACCGGCACGAAAGAGGAACCACTACAGCAACGCCATGCTGCGTGCATGTCGGAGATCTTCTTGCCGTGTAGTTCGGGCACACACCCCACTCGCTATCCTACAGATCAGGGATATATCTACCCGCCCTGAAAGATCTAGATCATCAACTGGGAATCGATTATCTGTAGATGATCTGTAGATGATCTCTCTGTCCGAGGTGGGAAACCTCATCCTAGTTTGAATACGTTACTCTGGGCGGAAATATAAGGACCGTTTATACACTAATATGAAGACCAAGCGGTCCTTACATTCACGCTCAGAGCGGAACGGTAAGTGTGTGGGTCCCTATACCTCGGGTGCAGTAGGACTGCACTCCCATTAGGGGGACAAATTACTTGGATTTAGAGTAATATACCTGTTTCTGTGCAGTGCAGTACTGTGCCTGGTAAGGATTATATACCCCTTCAGAATTACATCTATGCTTTCGGGAACAAACTAGTTGGGATTAGCATGGGGTCATTTCGGCAGCAGCTGAAGGGATACGTAGCCTCACCTCCTGGAACGTGGTCAGCATGGCAGCCGTGTTCTGCGCCGACTTCAGGCGTTCCGCAATGCGCAACCGCATGCGTGACATCTTCACGCGCGACTCCATGCGGTCTCCGTTGGCGGAGGGCATGATGGCCGGGAGGGCCACCTGCACACGCCCAAGCAAGCGTCCCACCGCAAGAAAAAGAGGAGGCACTCAGAACGCCACAATGTAGCGAGCGAGTCGGAATCATCAGAACGCTAGCGTGAAAACCGTAGCACCAGCGGGGCAATGACAATGCTATGGGGGCAATCATGACGCAGTGGGTTAATCAGACCACTGCTAGCAGCTACCCAATCGAAACGCTGGCAGATCATCAAAACGGGGCCGGATCAATGGGGAATAGTCGGGGGCCAATCAGAAGACGAGGGGGTCAATCAGCGCTAGCGGGCGAGTCATACCGTTAGGCGGCCAATCAGAACGCTAGAGGGTCAATCAACACGCTACGTGGCGGGCCGATCAAAACGCTACGATGAGCGCCGATCAGAACGCTACCGTTGCGCACGCCTGTTTTTTCGCTACACATGGGGTGCGAAAAGGGTTAAGCTAAACAACCGAAAAACAAAAACCAAACACAAAACTCAAAAAGGATTAATAGTGTGCAACTTCCGTCCCTGTGCCTTCCGCAAGCGCACCCCTGGCGAGTGTTACATGTTGTAACACACCGAACAGTTCGGATTGCCTACACTGAACAGCCCAGACTGACCTAACGCCATACGACTGTGGCCAAGCATGACAAATGACTACCCCCCGCCTGTCTCCAAAGAGATGCGCGGCCAATTGTCAAAAGACAAACGACCTATGCAGTACCCCCCGCACAAGGGGAATGGTCGTATCACGTAGTGCTCGTGGTAAGGCACCCAAGAAGCAGTTACACCGGAAATTAAATTAGCTCATTGAAGCTGTCATCCATACGCAAGTCCGCTTCACAAGCGGTTCTTGGTAGGGTGCAGCTCACCCTTCATGCGACTCGCCGGACACCTCACGGCGCTTCTTTCGCTTGGTGCAAGCAACGTCTGCCTGGTCGGTGAAAACCCGACATGCCCCGTCCCGGCATTGTAGGGATGCGAGGGTCTATGGTCATACGACTACGGCCATGCATGAAATCGAGTACATCTCTCCTATCGAGTACCCCCCCCCCCCCGCCCCCCCCTCCGGTGCTCCGTCTTAAAAGGGATGCGTAGTCAATGGTCCAATGATGAAAGAATACAACAAACGAGTACACCCCTCCCTCTAGCCCTGCCCTCCCGCCCCCGCCCTCGTGGTCGGAATTCAGCAAAAAATGCCTTGTACAGCAGCAGGGAGCAACAAGAAAAACAACGAAGCACCACACCACCCACCTTCTGCCCGGCTGCGGGCGCAGTCGGAGCCGGGGCTGGCGTTGGGGCCCGCGCAGGTTGGGGGGCCGGGGCCGGGGCCGGGGCCGGGGCCGCGGCAGCAACCGGGGCTGCTGCAGGGGCCTCCTCCTTGGGTGACTCAGCCGGTTTCGGTGCTGGCGTTACAGAGAGTTTTGCAGGCGGGCAGGGTGCGGGGATGCACGCGTTCACGAGTTCGCATAGCGATGTAAAACTACACACACATGAAGTGTTTCCGCACATGTTTCGGTTTCGGTTTCGGTGTCGGGGGTTCTGTAGAGAGTTTGTGGGCAGGAGGGGCGCGAGGGGGTTTCTCACTCACTCACTCACTCACTCACGATTCGACATTGGAGGCGTGCTGCGACAGGAGTAGCCCTTTTTGGGCAAACTGTCACTGGGACTGGCGTGGCTCCTTAAGGGCACTGAGGAATCGTTAGGATGCCATTTATTAGTACCGGGGGGCATAGTAAATAGGACCATATATTGTCAGTAAAAATAGGTAAATATAAAAGTTTTAGTGTGTACCGTAGGTCCCATTTACTGAGGTCCCCCGAAATAGTGTTTTGACCATTTTTAGTACCGCAGTCCCGTTTTGGGGACAAACTACTTAGATTCAGAGTGCTTTGTCCCCGAAACGGGACTGCTGCTCAAAAAAGGGTTAGCGCTATTTTTTGTTCGTGTATATGTACCTACAGTAAGGTCGTGGCATTTTTCATCGCGTTGCACTTTCAGGACTCTCAAGGGCAGGTTACGGGCGACATACTGATAGTACTACTGCGATGACCCACGACTACGTAGCGCGGAAGTTTTCAAGCGAGGAGCCTCAGAAGGCAAAAGTTGGTCCGCCTCTGTCGTAGCATGCGTCTTTGTTCGCGTGTTTGTGTGTTTGTGTGTTAGTTTGTGTGTTTGTGTGTGTGTCTGTTTGTTTGTTTGTTCGTAATCTTCACGTCTGCTCTTCAGCCTCCGGCTTAACTCGCTAGGACTCCTTCTTGCGCCCAGCGATCTTCACGCGATCTCCATGATACCCAAAGCGCAAATATCGCAGGATTTTCGGTGTCGGTGCCGGCGGTACAGATGACCCGGGATGCGCTTGCGATTCCACAAAAAACAATGAAAAAAGCAACAAGATAAACAGGATGTTAAGCGTTCGTGCTGGTGTTACAGATGATTTGGAGGCGGGAAGGGGTGCGGGGATGCGCTCACGAGTACGCATGAAAGTGAAAATAAACAGCCTTCACGTTTTTCGAGATAAACTACCGTACATTGGTTTAATCTAGTAGTGCGGAGAATAATCGTTACAGCAGTAAAAGGGCGAAGGGCGAGAACGAACGGAAGACGGAAGAAGACCTCTCCTAGCAAACCCCCGACACTTACCGGGCGCAGCCCCAGCCCCCGAAGGGTCCACCTTCATCAAGGCAGCGCCAACCTCGACAGTGTCGCCCTCGCCCGCCATCTGCTCCACCAGCGTTCCCGCGCTTGGCGAGCGGACATCGAAACTAACCTGAAATCGTGTTACGGCACGCGTCCAAAACCAGAGTAGTGTTGAGGGTAGCTTACCCCTATATTCGCGAAAATGGGTGACAGAGATACAGGGTGCGATACGAATAGAACCAACCCCAACCCCAACCCCAACCCTCACCCAATCAACCAGTGCTCAAGGGTATAGTCATCTTCGTCTCGTACACAGCAGCTTCCGCCAACCATTTTCTCGAACAGGTCTGTAAGTTTTACTGGTAGTGTTCTACGACTTGGGCCCAGCTTCGAGAAAATGGTTGATAGTCCACATCAACGTAACGCCTCATGGCATCTTCGAACATTCCGAGAAAATTCCCAGGAGGCCGGGATTAGAGTTTTATCTCGTAAAGGTTTTGGTGTATAAAGTCAAGTACAACACTGTCCCGTCATGCAAGGACCGTCTGTATCATAATATTATGCCCAAATGTTCTTTACACTGCGGGACAGATTGGTTTATTTCAACACTGTTGTCCATGACGCGCCAAGGTCTAAGGTCTACCCCGGTATACAACAGCCCTCTAAAAAAACAGGGACACGACAGCGTCACGCAAAAATAAAAACATCACGCAAATGTTCGGGCCGCTGGACTGTGGCCCCTTGTGGGCAAGGATGCCGCGAGACGCGTCTACATCTAGATCGCTAGACGGACGGACCGGACCGCACATGTAGTTTTGGTCGCCGTTTAGGCGGCGTGTCCCATATCCCCTATAAAAACGCCAACAACATCTCTCGGGAAGCCCCATTCATACTGAAACGCAAACGGCAGCAATAGGCGGACACGTGGGCACCATTTCGTGGACAAAGGGACGCCTACATATCTCCCTGGAAACCCCTTTCCATACAAAAACGCAACCGGCAGCAGATGCGTGGCCACGTGGACACCAATTCATGGACGAAGGGATAGATACGCAACCCACGGCTGACCTTGTCCGTCTCAAGCACCACCACAACTTCGTCCTCCTCTACCGGATCACCCGGGTTTTTCATCCAGTTGACTATGGTCCCTTCGCTGATAGAGTCGCCCATGCTCGGCACGGGGACGATCGTCACACCGCCTAAAAAGGGACGAAAGCAGCGGCGGCGGCGGCAGTAGTAGTGGCATAGGTGTCGCTCGAAGCATGTGCGCCATGGTACGTACGTACGTACGTAGGTACGTACCCCAGCGACAGTAACGTTTTTAAGTTGACGCTGGCGCTAAAGCTGACGCTGACGCTAACGATTGTGATAACAGGCATGCTAGCGCTAGCGGGTATGCTAACGGTTGAGCTGGCGCTACCACTGACACTAATACAAACGCCACCGCTACCGCTAACCGCTATGCTAACACTAAAGCCCCGCGACACCACAACGCGGTCTCCACCCCCACCTCAGCATACGCCCACCGACTCAACAACTCTCGCATTTTTCTACATTTTGTTACACGCCACCCTCGAAACCAACAACAGCAGCGCCGTAGCTTTTGCGTAATTCTAGTGTACGCGTTGAAAAAGCAAAACCATTCCGTGCCTGCCCCGCGTCAACGTAACCCCCCCCGTCCCGGCCTCCGCCTCCGCCCCCGGTCGCGCCCCCGGTCGTGCCCCTGCCGCCGTCTTACCCGAAGAGAAATTCCGTGCCGCGTGGGAGCGAGTCCCGCCGATTGCGCCTGGTATTGCCCACGCCCCCGCCGAGGACGTATCCGCAGCAGCCACCGCACCCGCCCTGCTCAACAGAGGCGTCGAATGACAAAACAGAGCAAAAAAGCAAAGCATCGCACAATGGGGGGGGGGGGCGGTCTTGTGATGCATGGCCGTAGTCGCATCACCGAAGGGGGGGGGGGGGGGGGGTGGGGTGTACTCATTATCATGCATGGCCGTAGTCTTCTGACAATAGGAGAGGGAGGGGGGGGAGTTCCACGCGAGCCGCACATTCAGTCGTGCCCGTCATGCAGTCCTGAGAGTCGGGGTCCAAGCCGTCCGCACGGGAGCAGCAGCGCAACCCGCAGTGCTCGACCGGCGGGCGGGATGGTGTGCGCGATCTTATCGTATATTTGGGAGAAAAAGGAATACGACAACGTGGGCATGTCTCACTCTGCAGGAGATAGGCAAAGACTGCGCAGTAGCATGTACCAGGTAGCGAGAGGGAGAGAGCTCCAGCTTGGAATCGACAGGAGATGGTGCGCCACCGTAATCAATGCATGTGCTCGGGAAGAGCATGCACCACAGCGCAGTCAGAGGGCAGAACATCCCGTCGCGACAGCAACACAGACGTGGAACAACTCAAGGCTTCACACCAAAACCTTTCCCTTCCCCCCGTGCTTCTGCTACTACCAACAAACGAAGGGGTACCCGTAACCCCTGTCGCCTAATACCCACACAAAAAGTAAACCCATTCAAAACAGTTCACAGCACCAAGCGCCCACTGACACCCTAACCCTATCAAAGTATGCAACGTGTGTAAATAAGCCTTATTATACTGGTTTTAGAGTAACGGGGCGGTCAGTCAAGGGGACAAACCGGGGTCTCCTAGCATCTTTGTGAAAATACTAAGTTTAGTGTAGGGGTCGGTCAGTCAACGGGTCAAACTGCGGTCTCCTAGCGTGTTAACATATTAGGTTTGGTGCAGGTGGCGTCAGTCAAGAGGTCAAACCGCGGTCTCCTCGCAAAAGTGCCCATACCTGGTGAGGATGCTCAATCGCGCCGTAGCCGCAACCACCGTCGGGGCGGCGTGTCGGCTTGAAGTGCGCACGCCATGGCGGATCTGTCGAGGTCGTTTGGGCGAGAAAAAATATCGAGGCGATATCGAGACGGGAGCGCGGGAGAGGGAACGCGGGAATAATGACCATGGCGTCAGTTATCAACAAGACGTGAGGTACAGGGATGTCAAGGTTAATGACGTTTCTTTCCTTGTTCGTTGGACGCGACCTCCGAGATGTGCGTACGTACAGCAGTACTGCACATACGTGTATGATGTACTGCAGCACGCCAATAAATATGATACTATTACCAGTATATACGGGGGAACACAGCAGTAATCAGAACCAAATATAGTGCGTCAACCCAGGGAGATGCCTGGTTTTTGGGCACATCCATGGGTTCTGAAAACTATGTGTTATTTGACTATTAATAGTAGTACCCCCCCCCCGTACGTAAAACAATAAAATGGGGAATTATGGCCGACGAAGGCTAGACACCTTCATAGGGACAGGGCGTATTCTGAACCGAAATCAGTACAGCACTACGTAGGCGAAAGCACTCACACACAACAATTGAAAGCTAAGAATTTTCGGCGAGACTTCCGCACGAAACAAAATAGAACCGTACCCGAGGGCAATTAATTTTGCAGGACAACACGGGTGCACACAATAGTTCAAGTTGGGCTCAAAATGAAAAAAATACAAATTGCGAGCGTCGTAAAGTGGTGCTGCCTGTGCGTACTTCTCAGGCTGGCTTTCCACGTGCGCGTTTTCTTAGAGTGAGAGGCGTTCTGGTACAGAGCACTGGTTGTACTGTTGCTGCTGCAGGGTAATTTGGAACTTTGGAAATTTCGTTGTTTCCTGATGGTGACGAATAATGGCAATGGTGACGAAAAACCTCGGTCGTTATCACTGGCGGCTCCCGCTGGCGTACATCTGCCCGTTCAGGCGAACTTCCCGAGACACGTGCCCGAATAAAATTATGCTGTTCTAATGAAGTACGAGTATTTTATATCAGTTATAGGGCTTGGTCCATTGGGTCATGAAATTGGAAGGGATTTTTTTCCCCACGGTGGGATAATTTTCGCAAGTTTTTTTTTTCATCCTGTCTATCCTGTCTATTTTTTCCCGGGTAGTCGTATGCGGTCTTCTCGGTTTCTGTGGCGACTTGTACAGCGAGCGTACCGCATGTACCTGATACGCACGAGCGCGGACCTCACTTTTTATTTTTTGTCTTAGGTGTACATGTGCTTCAGTTATCATGTGTATTATTCTCTGCTCGTTTTTTATTTCTACCGAGGTATTCTTCTACTGCAGAGTTATTGGAGCCTGTCCTGCGACCACAGAATGCATTGCATTGTGGCGATGAGTTAATGTGAGAACAGCAACAACAATTTTCGGCTTCGACTGACGGCCACCACCCCGACCCGGAACTCTACTCCTAATCCTAAGCCTACTCAAACACCTGCTTGGTTGGTGTGCCAGCTGGTAGTTGTGCTCGGAAAGGCTGTACTTTCTGTTCGGGCACATCTACGGAATCTTGCCTGAACGGGTACTTCGGGGGACCATAGTTAATACGACCAAATAGTATCAGTAAAAATAGGTATATATATATACCAGGTAGGTTTTTGTGTGTACCGTAGGTCCTATATATGCCGGCGTCCCCGGTGGCTTGGTAGGTGGTCCGCGTGCCTATCAAGATCAATTTCGTAGGTTCAAATCTCACCGAGTGCATGCTCGTAGGGACTTTTGGACTTTTTCTTGCATAAAAATTGATAAGCGGAAAGCGCGAGAGCGTGAGTTGGCTACATTCGATGAAAATCGACGAGCAGTGGGAATGCTGAACCCTATGCGCGACCAAAAATAAAGGCACGTACCGGGGGGGAGAAGGGACGACACCTGTGACCACGGCTTGTCCAGGAGATCGTGGATGGTAAAACCTCCTAATACATGAATACTGATTAATACGAGTGGGCTGGAAAGTAAAAGTGATGATGAAACAAAAAAAAAAAAAAAACTATACGGTCCCTCGCACATAGATCTACGCGAGATCTGGCCGTTCTCGAATATAATACCGTACCAGTATCATGTACCTGGTACCAGGTATCTCTGAACGAAGTACGACGCCTTCCCTCCATGGCCTATATATAGTATACCAGGTATTATACCATGTATGTAGACAACTTTGTTTGCCGCGGCAACGAGCAACGCAAAGCGATGTACTGCTGTTGTGGCTCGTAAAACCTTGTCCTCGGGTGTTACACGTTCCGTTTTCTATTGCTGTACTTCGTAATACAGCAGCAGCAGCACAGCTCTCTTACGATAAGAAACCCGGACACAGCCCCGGGCTGAAATTCATATTTGAGAAAGGGTGTGTTCCACACTAATTTCAATATAACCGTTCCCGGATTTCTTATTTCCCCGTACATCTCAGCATGACTCTCTCGTGGGGCTCCTTCTTACGACAGGGCCTCAGCAGCGTACCGCTGTAAACAGTAAATACGTACCTGGTACCAGTAACCTTTACCACCTCCTATCCGAGCTCACAGATTGTCATAGGACGCCGCCTCGTAGGCACGAAGTAACAGGGGATGGCGATGCGTGATGTACGAGCGGCTCGTTGTGGCCTGTCAGCTACAGTTCTAAACTCACTTAGAACGACGCGGATTTGCGAAACTCGACCCACCTTGGATCATACGTATCATCCGCAGAGCATTGGACGTGAACGCCGTATTATATGATAACAGCGGAAGAGGGCTTGATCGGGAGAATACCGCCGTACACCTTTTTTTCCCTGGTTATACTTGAGACAACACACCACACACCCCCTTGGACGAATTTCAGACCCGGTTTCCTCCAAAACATGCCTTAAGTGGGGCACACACAACGAAAATGGTGGCTTTGGAAAGATTTCGTCGGGAAAGGTTGCATACGAGACGCATCATCGCTCGTCGGACTCAGTACGCCCTCCCCGTTGTCGACAAAGAAACCCAGCTTTGAAAATCGTCCGACCAAATGTGTTATCTTGCGTGTTACTCGGTAGGGAGATGTATTTCTGGCCGGTATGTCGGTACACTTTTGATTGAGCGCTCAGACCAAAAAGTCGACGACAAACAAAAGTTACGATTACATACAGCAAACGGCGACTGCGAGGTTGGGGGGTGACACGAATTGGTGCCCCGAGTTTTGACAATGCAAGGAATCGCACTGCACGGGCACAAGCAACATGATCCCACCCGGGCATACTGCTGGGCGCTCACACTGCTACGCTGCTCTATGGCTCCTACTAGTAGACGGTCGATCACACCAAAGCAGTCGATGTTTGGGTCGCTGTGTACCTCGGGGTCCCAAAGGAGTTACTCCTTCACCTTCAGCAAGTGTACTCGTAGAAAGAAGAGGACAAATGTTTGTAGCTTGTGTTGAATGTACCAGGTATTAATACTAGACGTACAGGATTTGCGTTTCATGTGTATACCTCGTTGTTCGTCGATTCAAACGACTCAAGGCAGCGAATTTTGGGGCGCAGCAAGGGGGAACGACATATTATGACTACGGTAAGATAGAGCGAGAGGCTGGAAAGGTTTGCAAGGCTGTGACTCAAGCGCATTCGGCGGTGTATATGACACCAAAACAATACCACGTCACACCGAGGGGCATCATCCGAACACCATCAACCAGCCACAGCAGCAGCAGCAGCAGCAGCAGCAGAAGCAGTGGATATCAACGATGAGATAAATGAGACAGCATGTATTGCCTTCGTGCCCACTTGAAAATATTGATAATAATGCTATCCCAGATCTGGCGTGCTTGGCTGATGTTGCCTATGAGTGCCTTCCTGCAAATATCCATCTCTATCAACCCAGACAGCGCAGACATTGCAAACAGCAACCATCACACGCTGCACGATGTTTCGGTCTAGTGACGGTTTCGGCGCAAGGTGCTCCTGACTTCACCGCAACGACCGCACGCCAAGGCTTGCTGAGGAACTTCCCATTCCTCACGTAAATGTGGGCAGGTCTACAGCGCTACAGACTCAGCCTCAGCACGCAAACCGACCAAATTGCATGGCAAAGCAGCGCCCACGACACTCACCAAAGATGTGCCTAGTCTCAGCATCCTCCCTTCCGGATTCTTCGAACTTGGTCTCGGGTGCGGTCAAACGCCAAAAAGCTTGCAAAAACAAAACGTGCCTCTTGCCACACTGCGCTCGAACACTTCAAGAGCAGCTTGCGATCAAGCAACCGCACGCACCACAACCTCGGGGCAACAGCTGCAACGTGCACAAATTCAAGGTGGGCTCGCTAGTTGTGCGATGCTGCGCTCGAGTCTTCACCGATCGATCGACCTTCCTCAAGCTGCAGGCTGTGAGTTCTCACACAGCAGGAGTTGTGCGGACTTGTTGTTACACTTATGGAGGCGGTGATTGGTAGGGGGTGTCCCGTACAATTTACGGGGACGTTTAGATTTCAACCCCTTATAGGCTATATAAGATCAATATCACATAAAAACCACGGCAACTGCAAGACGAACCAGAAACCACAACAGAAAACATAGAGCTCACGTGCAGACCACGCGGGCGTATTGGGGCACAAGAGGCAGAACAGCAGTGCGATAGAGTGATGAGAAAACGATTCTGCTTGCTCACCGCACTCTTGCTCTCGCTTGGTGCCGACGCAGCCTTCAGCTTGTCTGCTCGTTGCGACTTTGCTGCCTCGGATAGCACGGCACCAGCTAAACCCCAGCTTCACAGGTCACCACTTGAGGCCATCAAAGGAACGCGAGGAGGAGAAGACGCCGCACAAGGTGCTGCCCAGAAATTTGGGAGAAGGGGTGGGGCGAAGATGGAAGGACCTAGAACCGGATTGGGTCGACTTCGTGATGCCGTGTTCCCTATTTACGGTGGCGAGGAAGCAGGGAAGTTCTTCGCCTTGGGTGGCATCCAATTCTTCATCATCTTCGTGCTGACGCTCACACGAGACCTGAAGGACACTCTGATCATTACGTCTTGCGGCGCGGAGGCCATCTCCTTCTTGAAGGTACACTGCTGTTGTACTGCTGCTGTATCTTGACTATGTGATGATGCAGCATCTTGTTCCAAGGCAAGCGCTGCAGATGATACCGGAGGTAGTGTGGAAATATTAGTATTTCCTCTATAACAATACCATGTTCGCGTATCAATCCGGACAGGAGTGCGTACACCGCAAGGGTAGATGGTCTCAGATCGACCCTGGATCCATATTTGGACGTGCAACGGCGTATCGTGCCTGCTAACCCTGGTCCAGGGACGGAAAACATATGCGTCAAAACGCAGAGGAACATTGAATTTCGTCCTTGCAAATTGCCTTTGGTCCGTGGGTCCTACGAGGACTCTAAAAATGGCTGGGTTGGTCGCCTAGGTGATTGTAATAGTTGCCACTGACGTTGAATATGGGCTAACGTGCCGGATTTGGTGTGGCGCTGGCTGCTGCTGAAGATGCGTTTAGCGATTGAAAACGTCTAGACGCCGTGGCGTTTTCCGTGTATTGCAATATGTTTTCTTGGCGAAGGCCGAGGGCGACGTAGACTCTGCGTTGGGTGTGTTGTTAAAATGCAGTGAACTTCGTCATTACACTCATTACACCACCAGACAACTCTCATGCATTCATGTTCAACATAGTAGTATATCATACGAGATACCACTTCCATCGGTCACGTTGCGGTGAGTACCTCATGTGTGATCGTTCTGTGTCGTCAGATATAAAATTCTAGAGCAGCAGCTAGCTGCAGTAGTAATACAGAATATCTTTTCTAGTTTTTTGTTGCCTATCTTTGTGACGACACCCCCACAACCTTCACCTGCAGCCAATATACCGGCACTGCCAGACTACCCGGAAAGTACCAGGTAATCCAACGTGAAAAACCGTTTGGCAATCGGATGTTATCTCGAACAGATATGCACTATTACTTGAAGTCGACTTTTAAAGTTGAAAACAAAATCTTGCCCTCTACCAGAACACAGGTAAAGGAGCCCACTGTAAGAGTAAATGACAGGAAAATACGAAATAAGATAGCGGTTACGCTGAAGTCAGTATAAAACGTACCTTTCACGAAAGAGAAGAAAAAAGAAATTCGGACTGGACCAGCATTCCTGTTTATTATTTTTCCCCACTATTGTTGAGTGTTTTGAATTGTAGCTCGCTCGAGAAAAACGCCTTTATATTTTGTCTATATATAATTCTTGACCCCTACCTATGGTCCCTGAGCCTTTTCGTACGTGTTCATACGAATAGCCAAGCGTAGCTTATATTTCTGAAGAAATACCTCACGAAATAGAAAAATACCAAAAAAGGACGAAACCGAGGAAAAACGGTAAGAATTGGCAAAAAAAAACGAAAACGAAAAAAATGCAGCTTATTTAAACAAGTAAAATTCTACCTCGCAAATATCTATGTCGCGAGTCGCGAGCCGCGAGAGAATTTCCACACCTCCGTCCAACCTTTTATCAAATGATAACACCTAGGGAACAGCAGGGCAACCCTTGCCCTGCTCTACAAGAACAATACCATGTTCGCCTATCATAATTCGAGCCACGATCTGCGGAGCAATGATATGATGCTGGTCGTGGATTGGAGCGTACCAAGTACGACATGTGTCCTGTGGTTGGAGCGTACCTGGTACGACATGTGTCCTGCGGTTATCGTTCAGTATGATACCATCGTACTGGTCAGCACCACCACTGGCTACCACGTACAGCAGTAACAGGTCACTGCTTGCGTACACCATGCACCGCCATACTCGTAGTATGCGTGTGTTACTTGTATTACGCACACACAACATAAATACTTTGCAGCTCTGTGTTTGTATCCACACTGGCGACAGAAAGCCTTCTGGTATCATACACCACTGTACATATATAACTGGTAGCACGTACGGACAGCAGTGGTCTATTACGGTTAGGGCTGGTTAGGGTTACAGTTAGACGCAGGGTGGCAGTGTGGAGTGCGGTCGCAGGTGACATGTCCTTGTCTTTTTTTCCACCACGTGCAGATCAGCAGACGGCGCTGGTGTTCTTGCGGCATGAGTTTCCCATGTGTTGACTTCGCTACGTAAGCGCAGGTACTGTAATACCGTGTACCTGGTACATATTTAGCGCATCAATAGATTTCATGCCAAACTGTCAAAAAGGGGTAATGCTATTTGCGACACCGGTGTCGTAATTTCTTATTTGCGACACGGTGTCACAAATATGCAGCTTATTGGCGACATCGCGCCACGTTCGCGGCACATACCTCAGATTGGCTCCGCACCGCCAGGGATGTATTGGTATGGTGCAGGGCCATCATTGAAGCTATCGTATGGCCGAAACGGGTCAGGACTTGAGATATTTGGCATCCTGGTGCACCCGCAAAACGTTCAGATCGGTGTCGCAAATAAGCCATATTTACGACAAGCGTGTCGCAAATAGGCCTTATTTGGGAAACCGCGACGTGGTTGCTGCACACGCTTCGGATCGACAAAGCACTACCAGTAAAGTCTCAGCATGGTGTAGGGCTACCATTGAAGCTATCGTGTAGCCAAAACGGGCCAGTACTCGAGGAGATATGATGGATCCTGGTACAACCCGCAGAATCTTCTGGCTCCTGTCGCAAATAAGCCTTATTTGCGAAACCGCGCCGTGGTTGCTGCACACGCTCCGGGTCGGCAAAGCGGTACCAGTAGAGTCTCAGCATGGTGTAGGGCTACCATTGAAGCCATCGTGTAGCCACAACGGGCCAGTACGCGAGGAGATATGGGATATCCTGGTACATCCCACAGAACCTTCTGGCTGCTGCCGCAGATAAAAGCCTTATATGCGACACTCGTGTCGCAAATATACCGTATTTGCGACTCCGCGCCGTGGTTTGTGCACACGCTCCGGATCGGCAAAGCGGTACCATTGGAGTCTCATCATGGTGTAGGGCTACCATTGAAGCCATCGTGTAGCCCAAATGGGCCAGTGCTCCAGGAGATATGGGGTATCCTGGTACATCCCACAGAATCTTCTGGCTGCTGCCGCAAATAAGCCTTATTTGCGACACCGCGCGCCGTGGTTTGTGCACACGCTCCGGATTGGCAAAGCGGTACCATTAGAGTCTCAGCATGGTGTAGGGCTACCATTGAAGCCATCGTGTAGCCAAACGCGCCAGTACTCGAGGAGATATGGGGTATCCTGGTACAACCCACAGAACCTTCTGGCTGCTGCCGCAAATAAGCCTTATTTGCGACACCGCGCCGTGGTTTGTGCACACGCTCCGGATTGGCAAAGCGGTACCATTAGAGTCTCAGCATGGTGTGGGGCTACCATTGAAGCCATCGTGTAGCCCAAACGGGCCAGTGCTCGAGGAGATACGGGGTATCCTGATACACGGTCAGAGTATTCAACGTGGCTCTTCTACTGCTGCTGTGGTACAACAGAGTAGACACACAAATACGATAGGCTAGGAGTGCGAAAACTATACATAACCCATCAGACTGCCTCGCCGACCAGGGCATCCAACATAATCGGGAATTGACTGCGTAGCTGGGCGAGGAGACTACTCATGATTTGAGTGGGCCAAGTCAGTGCGCACAATCTGCTGGAGTTGCGGGATGTTGGTGAGTCTTCCATAATGCTTGGGGTTCCCTCCGCAAACATTCCGCCTAAACTTATGGAAACCCCCAACCCGCGTACCAGTGTGTACAGCATACAGCAGCACGGTGGGAGCTCTACACAATACTGCAGGCGATCGAAGGACACCTTCCAAGCAGCCTACGAACCCCACGACCTTCTACACGCGTTACACATACCGATTTCTTCGTCACCATGAACAAGGCGGCTAACTCCTCTGCCGCTTACATTGAACTCATGCAGTCCGCTGTGGGTTTCTGTTGTATGTTTCACCACCGTTAAAGAATGAACATCGGGAATCTGTGTACAAACTACGTGCTACGCATGTGCGGATACTGTGGACCGCTGTTGGGTTGGTGCAACAGCAAGCAGGATAGTGTGTCGGAAAGAATGCGTACAACGAACATGACGCACAATTAGGCAAGCTGTAGCATGGCAGCCCTCCGTGCATGTAAGAGGTGTGTGTTCGTTGCCTTAACTATTCCGACAAACACTGTGCACAGCGTTTCGAAAGTTTGTTCAGTCCCGTGCGGCAGAACGATGGGCGTTAGTGAAAGCCTGAGCGATAGGCGCTTTTACGCGGCTGTTCAAGGGCAATTAAGCAACCACATTGGTGGGTGATGATGGTTGCACGGAACGAACGCCGATTTTACTGCGGTGCTATGATACTGTTGTAGATGACATGCACCCACCTATTTCGCTAGCATCCACAGACTACAGTATACTGTGGTACAAAAAACGTATACATTTGTACAGAGCGAAGCGTGCACAAACTTCTGTGCCCGTCATTTGTGCCCATGTTAATAGACGCGTAAACAGAGCACCCGACGCTTCGAACGATGCCAGTGCTCTCAATTATAGTACGTACGACTTATTAGAACACGGCGCGGCAATGACCAAGTTAATTTCAAATCCATCGATTCACGATGACGTGGCTAAGATCGATGTTCTCATGGAAACATGCTGTACAGAGTGGTGTAGTCCGAGCTAGTGCTATTTATAAGCCACCGTTGTAGTCCTGGTCTAAACGGGGCGCGCGCGACGAACGTCGTGCGATGTCGTCAAATGCGGCTTGACGACACCAGTCTGAATATTATGACAGCAGTGCACCAGGATCATCAGGATACCACAGACAGTATGTCCTTGATTAATGGCCCGTTCTGGATACACGCGTGTCGCAAAACAAGGCTTTTATTTTGCGGCATAAGCCAGAAGATTCTGCGGGTGTACTAGGATACCCTATGTCTCCTCGAGTACTGGCCCGTTTTGGCTACACGATAGCTTCAATGGTAGCTTTATACACCCTGCTCAGACTCTACTGGTGGTACGTCGCCGATCCGGAGCGTGTGCGGCAACCACGTCGCGGTGTCGCAAATACGGTATTTGCGACGCGCGTGTCGCAAGTACGGCTTATTATTTAACACCGATCTGAACGTTTTTACGGGTGTACCAAGATGCCAGATATCTCCACGAGTCCTGGCCCGTTTCGGCCATGCGATAGCTTCAATGATGGCCCTGCACCATGCCAACACACCCCTGGAGGTGCGGAGCCCATCTGAGGTATATGCCGCGAACGTGGCGCGGTGTCGCAAATAAGAAATTACGACACCGGTGTCGCAAATAACACTACCCGTCAAAAAGACGTTGTTGCTTTACGAGGTACCAGGTATATAAGGTGCTTACCTGGTGCCTGGTACCTGTACCGTGTGGTTTAGGTAGTACAAGGAGCTACATATGGACCCTGGTATGCGGTACACATAGCACCTGAAGACCAGGTGTTAGATATTACACGACTGCACAGAGTGGATGGACAGGAAGGACCCTTGGGATTTGTGTACGGATGGCTGTGGCTGGGGAGCGGGCGGGTCTATTCTATTGGCCAGCTATACCTGTAGCTCAAAAGCTTAGCGGCCAGTTTCGCCAGCTGCAGCAGCAGTGTGATATACTTGTACGTATTGTCTGGTAGTCGGAAGGAGCGACGGACCGACCGCTGTTGCTGTGACTTACCGGTGATCACTTGATGCAACAATGTAACTCCGCAGTCACGCGATCGCGCAAACAGCAGTTCACCTGTCTCCAGTTCACAGCCCAACAATAGCCAGTACAGTATTATATATACGGGTATATATCATTGCACCCGCGTTTCGGCGCCAAACTGCTTCGAAATAGTATAGGGAAGGCGTGGGACGCAATTCAAACTGCGCAACGCGTTTCGGGCAAGGCGAAGAATAATTGCGGAGCCTTTTGCGCTGCAGGCGTTTTTTTTTTTTTTTGGAGGGCATCTTTCTTCGCCGCGGGCTCGAAACCATTCAGGATATAGAGCACTCCAAGCTCCCAACAGCTCACTCACATTCGGCGGACGGCACAGACAGATGGTTTCCTTTGTTTTCTATCTCTTCAATGAAAAAGTTGAAGATAAAAACTTCAAGAGTTACTCCTTTTAGAGAAAACTGCAGTCCCGTTCTGGGGGAAAGCTACCGAGAATTCTAGTGGTTTATCCCCAAAAGCGGGACTGCAGTTCTCGAAGGGTAAAACGGAAGTGAAAATTCGAATGTTCAGCAAAAAATAGAGCTCTGGTCGGGCAATCGAACGAGGCAGATGGCTGTTCCTCGCGCCTCCGATTGTCCGATGTCATTCTCCGAAACGAGGGAAAGGGCCCTCGGGTGCTCAAATCACACTGATCCTACAGTACGCACCAGCATGCCAGGTACCAGGGTACCTGGTGTTACAACAGCGAACAGATACGTATCAGACAGCAAGTAGTCGGCGGTGGATGGTGTTTTACCACTTGGCTCAATTTCGACAAAATGGTTGATAGCGCGCGTACACACACGCTTTTTCGTCACAACTGAATCCCGTTGTTTTCCCCCAAGCTCGGGCCTCCTCGTCCTCGGTTTCACGTAGGCACGGCGACACAAAACCAGACGCCAAGAACGCATGTTTTGCCCCGAGTTCGGCGCCATTGTTGACCCGACTTCGGTGATCCAGTAAATGGTAACTTTCATGCTCCAAGTAGCTGTTTTTTTTTTTAGTCGTCACTTTTTCTCTCCAGCCTAACTCGTAGGAGGTTTTGCCCTCAGCGGTCTTCTTCTGGACAACTCGTGGTCATAGGTGTCGTGCCTTCTCCCCCCCGGTACGTGCCTTTTATTTTTGGTCGCGCATAGGTTTCAGCATTCCCGCTGCTCGTCGATTTTCATCGAGTGTAGCTAGCTCACACTCTTGTGAGACGCTGAGGTCGAGTTGTTGTGGTCGTTCCCTTTTCTTTTTCTGCTTTTGGCTTTCTTTTTTTTTTGGGGACCGCACGGCCTCACGGCACACGACCGGACCGAACGGGAACAGAGGAGGCGAATAGGGTAACGGCGGCGTAACACCCCTAGACACTACCAGATAGACACTACTGTACGTACCCCCCACCGCCCTTCTCTATATATGCCAACTAGTGGAAGACAACTCGGATTTACAAACTCTTATTTATGTAACAGGTATACGGCGTCCAGCCAGCGGAAACGGTGTTCATGCTTACGTACTCAACACTACCCCCCCCCCCCCCCCCCCCCCCCTCACCCTCGTGTCTCTCTACCGATGCGCTTACTTATTTTAACAAGTATACGGCGTCCTGCCTGCGGCAACGGTGTTCGCACTGATGTGCCAAATATCCCCCTCCCCCCCCTCCTCTTGCCTCTCTCTACCAACGCCCTTACTTTAACAGGTGTACGGCATCCTGCCTGCGGCAACGGTGCTCATACCGACGTACTTACATCCATCCCTCTATTAGGTGTAGAAACGGTGCTCGGTCTCGAAAGGAGTGCGTGGTTAATGGTCAAATGTCTGAGGCAAGCAAAAAATGAGTACCTTCCCCCCCTCCCCCACTGCCCCCCCCCCCATTGTCTCTATACCAACGCTCTTCATTCACAGGTGTACGGCGTCCTGCCAGCAGCAACGGTATTCATGCTGGTGTATTCGAAAGTATCTACGTTGCTGTCGAAGCGAGCTCTCTTCTACGCGACGGCACTACCCTTCTTCGCGTTCTACTTGTTCTTCAAGCTTGTCATGTATCCCATGCGGGACTCGCTGCACCCTTCCCCCGCGACGGCGGCAGCGAGTGTGCCGGAGGGGCTGTCCTACATGGTCAACCTGTACCGTCACTGGACCTTCGCGCTGTTTTATGTGGTGTCCGAGCTCTACTCTTCTGTGAGATTTGTAGTTTGATTTGTGAGATTGATTTGTGAGGTTCGTGAGGTTTTCGGTTGCTCTGCTGTGAGAGTTTTGACGCTTTTCTGTGAGGTTGCTTTGCTCTAGTCTGTTTTGGTCTGATTATGTCGTGCTTTGCTGTGACTTGCTTTGGCTTTCCTTGACCTGCTCCGACTTGCTTTGCCTTTGCTTGTTTGGATTAGTTCAAATACCGGCTAACGTCTTGACCACGGTCAGTCGATGTCAGCACTTTTCCCCTTCCTGTCCAAGCGTTATTCTCAGGCGACAACAGGCGCGGCCGATCACACGGCGTTGTCGTCGAACGTCCTATTCGTCCGTACAAGCGTTGTGGTGCCGCGACTCGTCATGCACGTATTGTAGTGGCTTGGTTTGGTCAACGGCTGCGGGCACCGTTTTGTCTGACGAATCAATGACGCCCACCCATTCGCCGCCGCCCCTTTCTCACCCAACACACCACGACCACGACGACGATATTGACAACAAAAACAACAACAACAACGACAACGATTAACAACGACATCGCCAATGACAACAACAACCGCCACCGTCGCCGTCATCACCTCAACGAAAAATCGCCACCACCACCCCCCCTCCCCAACCATCACCACCACAAGTAAAACCACCACCACCACCACCGCCACCACCACCCTACCTCCCTCACCACCCAACCCCCCACCTCCACCATCGCCACTACAACAACAACAATCAGGTGTCGATAGGTGTGCTGTTCTGGCAGTTCGCGAACGACATCGTCCCCGTGCCGCAGGCGAAGCGGTTCTACCCCCTGTTCGGACAAATGTCCAGCCTGGCGCCAGTCATGGCGGGCCTCTGCGTCGTGCGATTCACGAGCGACGCTGCTGCTGGGGTGGGGGGCAAGAACAAGGCGGTAGCAGAGGGCTTGCTCGACTTCGTCCTGGTGAGACCTGGGGGGTGAGAAGGGAGGGGAAGGGAGGGGGGGCGGGAGGTGGGTTCGGGTAGGCGAGGGGGCGCTGGGGGGTTACTCATAATCATGCATGGCCGTAATCCTATGATCATAGTCCCTCGCATCCCTACAATGCCCGGTGGGAGCACGTTGGGTTTTCACGGACCAAGCAGATATTGCTTGCACTAAGCGCGAAGCGCTGTGAGCTATTCGGCGAGTTGCATGAAGGGTGAGCTGCATCCTAGTAAGAACCGCTTACGAAGCAGACGTGCACATGGATGGCAGCTTCGGGGATGAGGTGGAAGGGGGGGATGAGGTGCTTTGCCTATATCGATACCTGCGTATCGGCGACCGCCCTACCTTACCCCCTATTTATAGAGTATACACCTCAATAGGCACAACCGGAGTGTCTCCTCGTCTTCCTAACCCCAGCCTTTTGGCATTTTTTTTTTTTGCTGATGACGCTGTGTTACCTTTTTTGGAATTTGAGGAGCAAAAAGACGCACAAAATCGATGGCGACATCACGTAGCAACCCCGACGACGCCGAGTTACGGGAATGATACGTTTAGTACCGATACTATGTGTCTGGTATTACGCAAGGAACTGTACGACGCACGCTCTCGCAGCATGATACTGTATACGTACTGCTGTGTTAGCATCGTACTGTAAATCGCTCTCCCTGTTTGACCCTGCTTCGACAAAATTGGTCGAAGTAAAATTGACAATAAACATAACCTTAACCCTATATAGACGCATGCTACACTGTATAATGGTTGAGGTAGCATTTTTATTTTTTCTGATGAAAAGGATCTCCTAACCTTACCCAAAACCTGACTCCGAGAAAACAAATCAATAAGCTTACCCGATGGATAATCCCATGGCACACCTGTTAGGTATCAGGCATGCTACGATAGGGATATTATATATATACAAGGCACTTCGCTCCGCGGGCGGCCTACGCCGCCCGCTACGCTCGCTCAGGAAGGAAAAGTACATCAAAATTATGCGAAGCGGACTGAGATCCATGATTGAATATTGTTTTTTTCATGACTGTAGTTGCAAACTGGCGACTTGATAATGCCAAGAGTCCCGCCGCCATGCTTCATTCATTCAGGAGAAAACAGCTCGGACGCCACATACGCTTCGCGTCTCGGGCGGTTTTCCGCTTCGCTCGCTCACATGTCGTACGCACGTACATACCCCAGGTCGGGTACTTATTTTCTTCTTTCGATATGATTTATGTCTGTACTCGTATATTCGAAAGATGAAGCACAGCACGGCACAGCAGCACCGCAAAAACAATGAAAATGAAACCGCAAATTTCGGAAAAAAAAAACCCCGTCCCCTCTCGTAAAATAATTCCTGCCTGATTGGAACACCTTACACCGGTCAAAAAGAAAAAAGGAAAAAAGTCAAACAGCAGAGCTTCTCTCTCAGCCTCGTACGCCGCCCGCCCTCTCGCGACGACCTCGCCACCGATTCGGTCTGGGTAAAGCTTCCCTCACTCTCTGCGACAGTGAGCCCCGTCGCCCGCCTCGCGTGAAGCCTCACCATGGCCGTCGTTCGCCAGCTCGACAATGTTGGTTCTCAGACTGCGTACCTCTCTCTTTGAGCTTCAAGCCCGGTCGCAAAAATAAGCACCGCTTGAATATTATCTTTCAATCCCGAACGACCCTTATAAACTTGTAGATACTCTATCAGAAACCACAAATGGAGACCAGACAGATCCCATTCATGCTTCCCTCGTGTCTCGAGGCACACGCGACGCCTAGCCACGAAAACGGCGACCGCGCTCCTTGCAACCCCCTCTCTACCCACCACCATCCGCCGACACCCGCGAGGGTGCCGGGCTCGCCCGCGATGCCGTGCTCCGAGTACACGCACGCACACGAAACGAAAGAAGAAAAAAGGAAAGAAGGACTGAAAGTGCGAAGAGAAATGGAGAAAACAAAGAACCGCTGGAAAGGTCCGGCAAGTAATCAAAGGAGGCGATTCCCAAGTGAGAGCTCTGAGAGGCCAGGGATGTATCAACCGAGCACGCTCAGAGATCGAGATATCTATAAGTAGTTCTATATCGCACGTTCCGGCGAAAAAAAACATGACTAAGTACTATCCAAATATCATATCGTATAGGTGGTACAAGGCGCTTCGCTCCGCGGGCGGCATACGCCGCCCGCTACGCTCGCTCAGGAAGGAAAAGTACATCAAATTATGCAAAGCGGACTGAGGTCCATAATTGAATATAGTTTTTTTTCATGATTGATTGTAGTTGCAAACTGCCGACTTGATAATGCCAAGAGTCCCGCCGCCATGCTTCATTCATTGAGGAGAAAACAGCTCGGACGCCACATACGCTTCGCGCCGCGGGCGGTTTTCCGCTACGCTCGCTAACATGTCGTACGTACGTACATACCCCAGGTAGGGTACTTATTTTCTTATTTTGTGTCTGTACTCGTATGTACGAAAGATGAAGCACAGAACGGCACAGCAACACAGCAAAAACAATGAAAATGAAACCGAAAAAATCTGAAAGAAAAAAAATCCCCGTCCCCTTTCGTATAGTAATTTACTACCTGAGTGGAACACCTTACACCAGTAAAAAAGAAAAAATGAAAAAATGAAAAAAAGAAAAAATCTTACAGCAGAGCTCTCTCAGCCTCGTACGCCACCCGCCCCTCTCGCGACCATCTCGCCACCGATTCGGTCCGGGTAAACGCTTTCCTCCCTCTCTTCCTCAGTGAGCCCCGTCCCCCGCCTCGCGTGAAGCCCGGTGCACACCGTGGCCGTCGTTCGCCAGCTCGACAATGTTGGTGCTCAGACGGGGGTACCTCCCTCTTGTGATTTCAGCCCGGTCGCAAAAATAAGCACCGCTTGAATATTATCTTACAATCCCGAACGACCCTTAAATAGTCGTACGTACTCTACCAAAAATCACAAATGGAGGCCAGACAGAGCCTATTGATGCATCCCTCGTGTCTCGAGGCACACATGGCGCCTCGCCACGAAAGCGGCGACCGCGCTTCTTGCAATTCCCCCTCTACCCACCAGCACCCGCTGACACCCGCGACGGTGCCGGGTTCGTCCGCGGAACCGTGCTCGGAGTACACGCACGCACACGAAACGAAAGAAGACAAACGGAAAGAAGGACTGAAAGTACGAAGAGAAATGGAGAAAACAAAGACCCGCTGGAAAGGTCTGGCAAGTAATAAAAGGAGGCGATTTCCAAGTGGGAGCTCTGATAGGCCAGGGATGTACCAACCGAGCACGCTCAGAGAGTGAGATCTACGTAAGTAGTTCTATAACCGGAACCACACCATGAGCCCAGACAGAGCCCATTCATGTTTCCCTCGTGTCTCGTCGAGACACACGCGACGCCCAGCCACGAAAACGGCGACCGCGCTCCTTGCGACCCCCCCTCTACCCGCTGACACCCGCGACGGTGCCGCGCTCGCCCGCGGAGCGGTGCTCGGAGTACACGCACGCACACGAAACGAAAGAAGAAAAAAGGAAAGAAGGACTGAAAGTGCAAAGAGAAATTAGAGAAAACAAAGACCCGCTGGAAAGGTCCGGCAAGTAATAAAAAAGGAGGCGATTTCCAAGTGGGAGCTCCGAGAGGCCATGGATGTACCAACCGAGCACGCTCAAGAGTGAGATATCTGTAAGTAGTTCTATATATCGCTTTTTGCCTCGCGAGGCAAATACTTTCTGACTAACGGAGGTTCTCAACTTCGAAACTGCCCGCTATGTACGTTCGCACTCATTTTTATGCTGCATCGATATTTTTCGTCTAAATGTGTAGGCCATGAGATCACTCGTTGGGGGTTAAGCCTACACTTTTCCTCAAGGTCAGTTTTGGGTGACTTACTAGTAGTATGGAGCTCCTCAAGGGGAGGCTCAAAATTAGGTGGTGCCCCTACAAGGCAAGCACGCGTCGTGTACAAACGAAAGGGGACTCGAACCATGTTGCGTACGTAGCCCCTCAGCTAGGAATCCCTGTCAGTCCCGTAAGCCGTGGACGTTTTGGCCCAAAAGGGCTACCTACCCTAGCGCGCGTCCCCTATATAACCCTATGCATCACGGAGCGCCTTGGGGGATTTTCTCGGAATGAACATGCGTCGGAGAGTTAGTGAGGGCTATCAACCGTTTCCTCGGAGCTGGGTCACGTCGTAGTAAGCAGTATTCAAGACAGCAGTAGTTGGTGAGACCCGCGCTTTTCCTTTTTTTAAGTCGTTGCATCTGGTCTCAAAAAAGGGTTATTGGGTTAAACCTTGTTATTTTCCTGAAAGTTTGCGCAACATGTATGTACGTACCGGGTATGCACTTCTGTGGGTGGTAGAGTGACGCCCGCGTTCACCCTGCCATATAGCTAACTTTCTCGCGCTTCTTTCGGGCCCCGCAGAACATGGTGATGGTGGCTGGGGTGGCTATTTTTGCTTTGTACGAGGTTTCCACAGCCTTGTCGGGACGGGAACAGGGGAGAATTGAGGCGTCGGGTTGGGGTCCCGCCGCGAAGGTAAACGCCAAGGTGAGAGAAAGAGAAAGACAGACATACAGAGAGGGCATGGATGGCGCTGTTCTCCTGCTACTGTACCGTATCGGTGTTTGAATTTTTCTGTTAATTTACCTGCTGCTTTAGTTTACTGTTGTTAGCAACAGGCCACTGGTATACCTGGTGTAGTATTCTAACGCAGTAGTATGACATCGGCTCATAATCCCATCTGCCTTAGGATGTCGAGCCATGTCCTGATGCAATGGCTGGTGAGAGAGGTATGTACGCATGATGGTGGCTCGTGATCCCCTTAAGTGTTCCACATCACTGAGTTAGCTTATCTCCAGCCGGATTTCTGTGTCGGTTGTGCCGCTCCCGCAGAGTAAGAAGCCTAAGCTCGGCCTGGCGGAGAGCTTCCGGGTCCTGGGCAAGTCCAGATATCTCGGTTTCCTGGCTTCGCTGGTGCTCGGGTACGGCCTCTGCATCAACATGACGGAAGGTCAGAGCGGACTCTCAGCGATGTCGTGCTTTTTTGTATTTGTTGTGTCCATCTCTTTGAACCTCTTGACGAATGCACCTATGTTTTTCGGGGGGGGGGGTTCTCATGGAATTAGTCTGGGATCATTTTTATGGAGTAGCTTAAGGGGTTAGTTTACTCCAAAAACCACCACTCTACCCGGTGACTTGTACCCGGGTACTAGGGTACCAAATGGTACCCGGGTAAAGCCTCATAAACCGTACCGGGGTACGTACAGCATATTATACACTGCAATATGCTAGAAACACCTATTCGTACCCGGGTAACACCTCCCAACGGGTAACTTTTCAGGCATAGTACTGTCTCTGATAATATACCCGTCCGCCGGGTATTAATTGTACATACTTCGTACATACGTACAGCAGTATACAAGCATAGCTTGAAATCAAAACAGGGTATTTCGCAAACGAACGGGTATGTGGGTAGCACAAATATTTATATTCACAGTAGAGATCAACGATTGGTGGTGGTGGTGGCGGTGGTGGTTGTGGCTGGCAGGACGTTGCACTTTGTCAGCCCTTTTGAAATATGCAGCCAGTTCTCTAAAAAACGCCCGCGAGAACCGTTCTCAGACGCCCGAGAACCGATATCGAGGGTTCAGCTCCGTCTACAGACGCAAACGCCGATCTCTCGACGAACTGAGAACGGCTTTCCACACGAGCAGCACAGGACGGACGGCCTCGAAAGCAGACCTCTATGGATCCCGGCCGTTGTCTAAATCGGTCCCGTGTACCTGTCTCACGGCGGCGAATGCCAAGTCGAACAGACGGAAAGACAAGTCAGAAAGTCCGACCGATAGTTGACCCCACTCTGCGGCGCTTTTGGGGACCCGTTCTTCAGTCGCTTCTGTCCGTTCGTGTACCTTCACCCCCACACGCACTCCCACCCCTACCCCAGACGATTACAGAAGAGAAGTGCGAAACCCTCGGTCGCTTCGTCCCTCAAAGTATATTAACGACGAACGGGGCCCTAACGTGTCCCTGAAAGGACGGGTCGTCGGGCTGTCGTCATCGCCGCCGCCGCGACGCCGCCGCCCCTGCCGCCCTTCCTTCTCTCGCGTTCGGTTTCCTGTTTTGTTTTTCCTCAGCCGGGTACCAGGATGTGTACTACTGTAGTAGAGCGTTGATTGTTTTGTTTTGGTGTTAGGTGTTAGCTTCCTGTTGGTCGTCGCAGCTCTCTTATCCTGTCCATCCCTGGTGCTCTCCTCGTGTGTCTGGGCTACCGTCGTCGCCGTTGCTTTGACCGCCTCTGCCCGGCTTCTTTCTCTGACGTTATTCTCCTGTGTTGTCGTTTCTGTTTTGTTTTTCCCCGGTATGCTACCTTGATGTGGTGTGACGTGGGGGGGTTGTGATCGCCGTTGCTCGGCAGTGATGTGGAAGTCGATGGTGAAGAAGCAGTACCCGAGCGCAGTGGACTACGCTAACTTCATGGGCAAGTACTCCAGGTGTGTGTTGGTGGTGTGTATGTGTGTGTCTGTCTGTCTTCATGTAGGTATGCATGTATTTATGTTCGTCTGTCTGTCTTTTGAAGTCATGGGCAAGTACTCCAGTTGTGCGCATGTGTCTGTCCATGTGTCTGCCTGTATGTCTGCCGTTTTTTGTTTGTGCGTCTGTCTATCGGTATGTGAGTGTGGGTGTGCGTCTCAGCGTGTGTATTGTGTGCATGCATTACCGACGGAGAAATACGTGCGCCAGATTCCTGCCGGGGATTCCTGTTCACTCTGTGTCTGCATAAAATGACCACAACTTCTCCCAATATAATACCCCCTCCATTCCCAATTCCTATATCATTCCTAGCCCAGCTCCCATTCCGATTCCCAATTCCACTCTCGTTCTCATTCCCACTCCCATTCCCATTACCATTCCAAATCCCGTTGTCGTTCTCTTCCCGTTCTGGTTCCCATTCCCATTCCCATTCCCTTTCCACCTTTTGTTCGCATGCCCACCCCCGCTCGTTCTGTATGATTTTTACAGCGTGTTGGGAATGTCAACCTTCGTCGTGATATTTTTCGGTAGCAATCTTATCAAGCACCTGGGCTGGCGTGCGGGGGCGCTGACGACGCCCCTGAGTATGGCCGCCCTCGCGGCGCCTCTGTTCGGGGTGGTCGTGGCGTCCAAGGTGAATGCCGATGATGATAATGATGATACTGATGACAATGATGATGGAGAGTGTTGGGCATCGTGTCGGAAGTGCCGATAACTCGGGAATCGCATCGGTTGTCAAATCGGAAAAACAGTGTCCCGGTATCCGATATCCGGTATCCGATGATAACCCCTTTCTTCTAGCGGGGAAGAGATATCGCTTTACTGTCCCCCCCTCCCCCCTTGTCGAAAATGCCCAAGGTGAGTACTTCGATGCGAGGTGTCAGATAAAAGAAACATATGCGCTTGTCGGCATTACGTACGTATTACAAGGCGCTTCGCTCCGCGGGCGGCATACGCCGCCCGCTACGCTCGCTCAGGAAGGAAACATCAAATTATGCGAAGCGGACAGAGGTCCATGATTGAATATTGTTTTTTTTATGGCCCCTGTAGTTAGCTGCAAACTGGCGACTTGATAATGCCAAGAGTCCCGCCGCCATGCTTCATTCAGGAGAAAACAGCTCGGACGCCACATATGCTTCGCGTCGCGGGCGGTTTTCCGCTACGCTCGCTCACACGTCGTACATACGTACATACCCCAGGTAGGGTACTTATTTTCTTCTTTCGATATGCTCTGTGTCTGTGTACTCGTCGTATGTACGAAAGATAAAGCACAGAACGGCACAGCAACACAGCAAAAACAATGAAAATGAAACCGAAAATTTCAAAAAGAAAAAAAAATCCCCGTCCCCTTTCGTGTAATAATTTACTACTTGAGTGGAACACCTTACACTAGTCAACAAAAAAGAAAAAATGAAGAAAAAAAAAAATCTTACAGCAGAGCTTCTCTCTCAGCCTCGTACGCCGCCCGCCCCTCTCGCGACCATCTCGCCACCGATTCAGTCCGGGTAAAGCTTCCCTCCCTCTCTTCCACAGTGAGCCCCGTCGCCAACCTCGCGTGAAGCCCGGTGCTCACCGTGGACCTCGACGCAAGCTCGACAATGTTGGTGCTCAGCCTCCGTACCTCCCTCTTGTGACTCTCAGCCCGGTCGCAAAAATAAGCACCGCTGGAATATTATCTTACAATCCCGAACCAACCTTAAATACTCGTACGTACTCTACCAAAAATCACAAATGGAGGCCAGACAGAGCCTATTGATGCATCCCTGGTGTCTCGAGGCACACGCGACGCCTAGGCACGAAATCGGCGACCGCGCTCCTTGCAACTCCCCCTCTACTCGCCAGCATCCGCTGACACCCGCGACGGTGCCGGGTTCGCCCGCGCAACCGTGCTCGGAGTACACGCACGCACACGAAACGAAAGAAGAAAAAGGAAAGAAGGACTGGAAATACGACGAGAAATAAATGGAGAAAACAAAGACTCGCTGGAACGGTCCGCCAAGTAATAAACGGAGGCGATTCCCAAGTGGGAGCTCTGAGAGCCAGGGATGTACCAACCGAGCATGCTCAGAGGTTGAGATCTAAGTAAGTATATCTATGTATATACAATGATAACTTTTTCCGCCTCACGTATCGTTTATCGTATCGACATGGGAAGGAGTGTTTGGCGATCCGACCCGGTCCGATAACTATCGAGTTGTATATCTGATATCGGATTTTCAGGCCCTTATCGGATGGGCATCAAGTTTTGCTCCGATATCCCAAACTGCTGATGGTGTTCCGTAGCTCATTTCTTTGAAAGCTGAGCAAAAAACGGCCCAGGGTGTCCCGATGGTACGGAACAAACACATATTTATACGTGCACCGCAGTACCGGTGCAGTACGTACGCAAGGGAACGGTACTGCGGGCTGTGGTACACATCTAAACCGTCCCACATCTGTATAAGAGTACTCGTACGTAGCGGTTGTTGGATATCGAACGAAATAATCGGGCTCGCTACGGTACCGATGAGAAAACCGAATGCCAGGAATCCGATACGAGTTCGATTTTTTCACGTCGAAGCTGATTTTTCGTTCAGCATGAGCAAAAAAAACATCGTTTAAGCATCAGAGCTTAAAAAAACACGGATGAGCAAAAAAAACATGGTTTAAGCATCAGAGCTTAAAAAAAAAACGGAAATGCCAGGGCATGCCTCCGTTCGAGGTACGGTGGCGTCTAGGGTATGCCGACGGCTGCATTCACCTTGGCCCGGCTTTGACAATATGGTTGTATATCCTAAAGCCTATAGCCCCGACCGCCTGGTGAGTTTCTCAGTGAACTACTTGGAATTAAGGTGTAACGTCTCTTTCACACGGGTGCGTCAACCATTTTCCCGAGAAAAGTGATGGGTAAGCTCCGCAGCTTCGTCTTATACACGGCTTGCATCAGCCAAATTTATCGAGTAAGAAGTGAGCTCTGTTGCCCCTCCCTCCCTGCCTGCCTGCCTGCCTGCCTACCTCCCTCCCTCCGATGGTCTATTTATTGTTGACGCTTCGAAACAGGGGAACCTGGTAGGGAATGGACTTGCGTTCGCGGTGATGGTCGGCACCGTGCAGAGCATCCTCAGCAAGGCCACCAAGGTGAGATACATACGTGCTGCATCGGAAAAAAAAAGGGAAACCGGTCCGGTTCGATTCGGTTCGGTGTTCGGTTTAGTTCGGGTCGATTCGGTTCGGTTAGGGCGCGATGGATCCGAACCGAATGAGAGGCGAGGAAAAACGTCATAATTTTTCTCTATATTGGAGTCTGACTTGATTGGCTGTGGATCCGAATGAGAGCGGGGAGATACATCGCGAAAAAATTGCAGTGTCATTCAATCGCTTTGGATGCGAGTGAAATCGGGTAGTGCTTCGGAATATCGGAATCTGATTCGGGCGGTGTACGTCGTAATGTTTCGGAATATTGGAATCTGGTTTAGTCCCTGTGGATCCGAGCGAGAGCGGGGAGACTTCCAGAGGATTGCAACATGGTTCGGTCGCCCGAACGAGACCGGGAGATGCGTCGGACAGTTAGAATCCTATTCAGACGTTGTGGGTCCTGATGAGAGCAGGGGAAAACGTCACCATTTTTCGGAATATTGGAATGTGGTTCGGTCGGTGTTGATCCGAATGACAGCGGTGTGACTGTCAGAACGATGCAATATGCTTCGGTCACCGTCAATTCGAATTAGAGGGAGGCGCGTCGAACAGGTGGGACCAAATTCGGTCGCTGTCGATCCGAATGAGAGCGCGGAAATATGACAGTACTATTTTTGGTTTTCGGGCGAAGCTAAACGCATTTTCCGGACACGGTGGCCGGAGTGGAAGAAGCGCGACCTTAAGAGCCAAAACGCCAAAATGTATGTATGATTCGTATGTTATGTTGCGCTCTTTTGTTGGTGTTGCCATTTTGTGTCAGAGATGTCGAGACGATTTCCGCAATCAGCGGAGGCTTCTTTTTTGTACACTTTGCGGGAAACGGGCAGGCAGTGCAAGTAGCGGCGAGCGTTTTTTTTTGTGTATTTGCTTGGAGACAACTACTGTTTGTATGTATGTCGTGAGGTGGACACGTGAACACCCTGTCTTTTTGTACGACCGTTTCGTGAAACCCCTCCCACATCTCGGACACATAGATCGTGTACTGATCGTATACAGATGATACAGATCATTCCCACTTCATGAACTAGATATCCCAAGGCAGATAGATCATCTATTCCCGGCCTTATATGTATGATCTACAGCAGCTCATGTTGCCGGGTGGGACCCGTGTAATCTGCATGGTTTTCAGTATATAGCACATGTTTCCTGGGTTGAATTTGCCCTGTAAGGCAGATCCTGCACAACCTATCACAACGGCAGATGAGGAACTAGATCATCTGCAGTAGATAGATAGATAGATCATGATCTGACCTAGGTGTGAATGAACCCTTCTGACTGCAACGTTTCTGCGCTCCTTGTCTTTTTCCCTTGTAGCCATTGTGTTTGTTTTTGTTCGTGTTTTCTGTGCGTTGCTCTCGTTGTTTGTATGCTCTCTCGTTCTGCTGCTGTTGCGGCTATTTTCATGTCGTTCTTGTTTTTGTGTTGCTGTCCTTATGTTCTTGTCGTTTTATGTTGTGGTCGTTCTCATGTATACCTATGTTAATATAGTCGTCCTTATGTTCTTGTTGCTTAGTACCTGGTATTTTTGTTTCTTGTTTTTTTGCTCTTGCTTGCTCGTGTTGTCTGCCGTCGGACTCGTTCCCTGCAGTACGCCTTGTTTGACCCCACCACTCAAATGGCCTACATCCCGCTGGACGAGGAGTCGAAGGTGAGCGCCGAGTCCCAGAGAAGGGTTTCTAAAGAGTTGTGTTATTGTTGTTGCTGTTGTCGCTGTTTTAGTTATTGGTGTTGGTGGGTTTGTTGTAGATGTTGTAGCTATTTTTGTCGGTGATGTGTCGCTGTTGTTGTCGCTGTTATTGTTGTTGTTGGTGGTGTTGTTATTGTTGTTGTTGTTGGTGGTGGTGGTGGTGGTGGTGGTGGTGGTGGTGGGTGTTGGTATTTTTGGTGGTGGTGGCGTTAGTGTTGTAGGCGCTGTTGCTGCTGTTGCTGCTGCTGTTGCTGTTACTGCCGTTGTTGTTCGATCGTATACCATCCTATCCCATATCGTCCAGCCCATCACCCGGATGACCATCTTATCCAGCCCATCACCCTCATGGGATACACTACCGTGTCTGTAACGTTTTTTTGTTTGGCGTGCACTAAAATGGTTGATGCGCTGCCCCGCTGATGGCGTAACCTCCGGTTCGCAGGTTAAGGGTAAGGCTGCCATCGACGGACTGGGGTCTCGTCTGGGCAAGTCTGGGGCCTCGTTCTTGCAGCAAGGGCTGGTGCTCGTCTTCGGAAACATCCTCAACGCAGCCCCCTTTGTCGCAGGTATTAACTAGCCACTACGAGCTATTGTAAAGTCACCAGACAGATAGATCACGATCTAGGTAATCTATCAATAGCTCCTGTATATGCGTTACCTAGTATGCGGTTGACGCGTGCTTACATACGGTAAGGGTATATAGCAGCTGAATTTTCTGATAATGTTCTGAGGCCCCTCACTTGAGAAGCCAACAACCGACTTTGACGAATGTTGAAGCCTACTAACCCCGATACAAGACAATCGCAAGGGCTGCGTAGGCGTTTATCGAACCTTCAAATTTTTCCCATCGGGTCCAATGATACTGGGTAGCCGGCCAGATTAGGAGCTCGGTCTCAGTGACAAACTGTTTGGGCGCAAAAAAAAACTGTTTGGGCGCAAAAGTGCAGAACCCCAACCTGCCGTGGCACGGGTCGACTATGAGATGTTGTGCAATAAGGGTAACATCATCTACTCGTACGGTAGACCCTGTAATTGCTAGGGCTGGGCACTGGCTGACTCGGTCAGTAGCGATTATACTGTCGTCAAAATCAATCAGTATACTGGATTGCAGCAGTATACTGTCTCTCCTCCCTCCTCCCGGAACGCATGTTTGGTGGGTTTCCGTGCAATCATATGGCGTGTTCTTGAGCATACGCCAGGTCAATCATTAGATTACCCACTGCCAGTAGAATACTACTGTCAGTACGTACTGTGCCACTGCCCAGCCCCAATAATTACCGTTTTGGCTATGTTTTATACGCATCCCACCCGGAAAAATATTTTGTTGCAAGGGCCGTGTCATATAGAGCCCACCTGCCAAACATTACCTGGATCGTGTCGGATTATTTTGTAGCAGGGGTCTTATCTGCCCGAAAAGATGTACAGACACACACGTATATATCATAGCATGTGGATCTGTCCGAGGTGTGTGATCTGTCTGTGATCTGTCTGATCTGTCTGATATGTTCGATGTGTGAACAGTGCCCACCAGACGTGCGCGAAGTAGAGCTTTAGTTGCCGCGAAGGGAACCCGAAACTGTCAAGCAGATGGGTTGGTGGGGTGGTTGATTGCTTGTGCCGATGTCGTTTTCTTTTTTTGCTTTAGTTTCGGACCAGCTTTGTATTACCTGGTGTTTTTTTATTTTTTTTTTATTTTGCCATCCGACAATGTGCTGCAGCGTGATTGTCGATCAGAGAACTACACCACCAATACATGTTGGACGACGGCAAAAATTTCCAAGTTTTGGTCGTTTTATTATGTCTGCATGCCTCTCTTGGCTGTCTGTCTGTCTGTCTGTTTGTCTTGTATTTCTTTCTTTCTGTCTATATGCCTGCCTGTCTGTGCATCCGTCTACCTACCTGCCCGTCTGTCTGTATACCTGACTGTCTTGTCTGTCTGTTGAACTGTCTTCCTGTCTGTCTGTTCGTCTTCCTCTCCGTCGGCCTGCCTCTTCGTTTCTCCCTCTCTGCCCCCCCTCCCCCTCCGTACGACTTCTTCCTTCTTTTCAGCGATCTTCTACGCTTCTCTGGCGGCGTGGACGTACGGTGCGGTGCAACTGGCCGAGATGTTCGAGGCCAAGACGAGACAACAGGACCCAACATCATCGTCGAAAATTTCTCGCTCGGCTACTCATAGCCGCGGCGGGGGCGGGGGCGGGGGCGGGGGCGGGGGTGCTGACGATGACGGCGAGGGCAATGATTTTCTTTTGCCGATAGCGGATGCTTCAGCGGGGCCCGAAGTGGGCCATGTCTCTTTGAGGAGAAGGGCCAGCAATGATCGATGCTGACTGCTGACTACGTAGGAGAGAGCTCTTTCGATGGCTTTGAGGATTGCGTTACTTTATGTCTGGAGGGCGTTTGATAACGCCTGGAAGGCTTTTTTTTATTTGTGGAAGAGTTTTTTCATGCCTGGATGGCGGTTTTGGTGTTTATTAACGGGAGGCGTTTTATTATCCTTGGAGGACGGCGTTTTTACGTCTGGAAGGCATATTCGATGCGTGGAATGCATTTTTGAGCCTGGAGAGGTGC
Organism: Macrocystis pyrifera; assembly: GCA_031763025.1. NCBI lineage: Eukaryota > Phaeophyceae > Laminariales > Laminariaceae > Macrocystis > Macrocystis pyrifera. Next base: position 915,728 of record JASSKH010000026.1, read on the forward strand.
TTGATAATTGTAGGATGTTGCGTTTACTCGGGCGTCGGGTGGAGGCACCCTGGACGCTGGACGATGTATGCTCGAAGAAACAGGCCCGCTTTGCCGAAGGTGGTTGGCTCATAATTGTACGCCCGGGCGTGTTATTGGTTAATATAATGTCGCCTCAGCAGGTGGCCACCAATCAGGACTCTTGAGCCCCGAGCAGTCCAAAATTGGAGAATTGATTTGCCTTCGTGCCCCTCACGTTGTGGGGACACGTTATTAGTACATTAGAGTTGGAGTCTTTTTTTGAAGTGGTAAACGTCGAAATCCACGTGGGGATTACTTGTTTTTTATTTTATTTTCCACTTGGCGTTGACATCACGCAATACTCCCCTGACAGTATCAACACTAGAAATACCTACGGTACAAGGTACAGGTACCAGCCCTCCACGCCACACGAACGAAGAAATTCACCGGGGGGGATAGTGGAAAGACACCGGTGACCACGTGACCACGGGTTGTTCAGCAGGTCGACGACCCCGGCGGCTTACGAACCACATCTGACAGATCACGATTTACCTGTTGATGATCTACTGTAGATCCTATATTTTCCGTTATGAGATTTTATGCACGAGCGGTATCTTAAAAGATCCTCCCTGTGGGGCTAACATGTGCGCGGGACCCAATTCACGCAGATCCCATCCGTCAAAACACCCCGTCTTCTAGATCACATCTGATGGGTGCCACGACAGAGGTAGTTTTTTTCAGTGATGTGCTTAACCCGGCACCGGTTATTACCGGTTACAACTTCCCGCGGTAGGTTACATGGAAATTCCCGGTTATTTTTTCAGTTCCAGGGGGCCCCTCACTGGGGGACCACCCCCCCCTCGAGCCCCCTTCACACACACAGCAGCAGCACACACAACATCACACACACATCGAGGACTCCACACACACAACATCACACACACATCGAGGACTCCTCTTCAGCATCTTCCTCTTCCTCTTGGGGGTATCTGGGGCCAGCACTCTCTGTTGAAACAACAATATTTCCAACATCATACGTTGTTTACCACTCCGGGGATGGGACGTTTTCGTCCCTGGCCAGCGCGGTTATAACCGGTAGGTTACATCAAATCCTGGTTTGCGGAAATAACCGGTGGGTTACATCAAATCCTGGTTCGCGGAAATAACCGGTAGGTTACATGGTTCACGCCGGGTTATGCAGATCAATGTTTTTTTTGGTAGCCATTTTTATTTCTGAGTGACGGGGCGGGGTTCCTCAACTCAGGAACTACCCAACGATTGTATCGTAATATTGCCAGTTTAGTTCGCAACATTCTTCGAGCAATACCTACGGTAGGTCGAGCTTAACGCGTCCGATTTTTTTCTTGTAAAAAAACAGGTTTTGGGAGAGATAAGAGTTCCCATACTACAATCAAGTTAGGAGACAGAAAAAATAGGTGCTACAACCACTACCATCGCACACGTCATCTTCCTATCACGAGGGACCACAGTAATTAGGACCCATCGTATCCACGAGAACCTATATATTCCAGTATTTTTACTATTACGGGGGACCATAGTTAACGGGACCAAATATTGTTAGTAAAAATAGGTAAATATATAGGTTTTTATGCATATCATAGGTCCTATTAACTATGGACCCCCGTAATATTACGGGGGACCAAAGTAAATGGGACCAAATTTTGTTTGTAAAAATGGGAAAATATGTAGGTTTTTGTGTGTACCGTAGGTGCTATTTAGTGTGGTCCTCCGAAATAAGCGAACTTGGTTCTGATAACTATCTTCCCCCACAATATCACGGTGGCCATACCAGTCTGTACCGAAATATAACCACCATTCGGTTTAACAGTAAATGTGAACCCGGTGGCTAAATTACGGGACGGAGTAGTTTATAGTAATCAGAACCCACGATGGATCCAAAAATCAGGTATCCGCCTTGCTTACATCCATATTTGGTGTTTACTATTACGGGGGTCCATAGTTAATAAGACCTATGGTATACATAAAAACCTACTGGTATATTTTTACCTTTTTTAATGACAAAATTTGGTCCAATTTACAATGGTCCCCCGTAATATGCATGTTCCCCTGTAATGATCAGGAATATATCTGCCCCGAATGACTCATCAGATCGTTCGGTGTTAATTACTACCATTAATAGTATGTTCCCCGGTAATAGTCAGGAATTTTATCTGCCCCGAATGACCTGGGTCGTTCGGTTTTAGTCACCGTGTTCCCTCGTGACAACCAAGATTCTACTCTACCTGCCTCGGAACGACTGATCAGATCGTCTGGTCTAGATGACCATGTCCCTCGGCAATCACCAGGAATCTATCTGCCCCGAATGACTTATAGTATGTCGACCATTGGAACGAACTACTACGGGGGTCTATAGTTAACAGGACCTACGGCATACATAAAAACCAATATATTTAGGTATTTCTACTAACAACATTTGGTCCTGTTTACTATGGTCCCGTAATAATACAAGTTCGACAATATATCATAAGGGATGCGGACAGACAGACAGGCAGACAGACAGATCTGCAATTTCCAAAAGACTCAGTTCTACAAACTGAGAACTTTTAATAGATCGTTTTGTTTCGATTATTACAGCAGTGCGTTCTCCCGTCGCATTCAGCAAACCTACAAAAATCTGCCCCGAATGACTTTCAGTAAGCCATTCGGTTTTGGTGATCATGTTCCCGCGTCAGAATCCGGAATTGTACCTGCCCCGAATGACTTTTTAAGCAGTAGATCGTTTGGTTTCAATGACTATACGGAGGACCATAGTAAATAGGACCAAATATTGTTCGTAAAAGTAGGCAAATATATAGGTTTTTATGTATACCATAGGTCCTATTAACTATGGACCCCCGTAATAGTACAGCAGTATGTCCCCCAGTGAAAGTGAGGAATCTTTCCGCCCCGAATGACCTAGATCATCACCAAGGCGGGACATGATTGGTCAGATGAGGGGGCGCGAAACCAAATACTTCGGGAGGTGTAGCATTTACAGCTTGGTACGCTTCGACTACGCCAGCCCCCGTCGCCGAGAGCACCCCTTCGCTCGACCCCGCCCCTCTTTACTTTCGCCCGCTCCGCCGCTAAACAGACGAGGTCTGGGGAAGAAAATGTTCTGCAATATCAACTTTGTCGCGTCCCTGCTGCCTGCAGCAAGATCTCATGTAGCTGTGCGATATCTTTACATCTGGATCTAAGCCGTTGTTATATTTTTAGACCTACAGATAGAGGTAGGTCTAACCCGGTGCTTTTAGATCCAAGCCGTCGTTTTAGATCTACAGTGGACCTGACCCGGCGCTGTTAGACCTACTGCCGTGTATACTTGTACGAAGCCTTTCGTGACCCAGTTGCTTAGCTACCAAAAAACATGTCGGGGTGCGGTCTGATCAACCGTCTATTGGGCGTGCGGCAGCGGAGCGACTAGTATCGTGCTGCCTGCCTGCGCGCCTGTCGGACATCCTCTTGCATTGCAGCAGAATAAACCCCCTACCCCACTAGCACTAGCCCGGGCTGTACGGTGTGGCAGACGGCAGGTAATGCTGTAATCGTCACTAGCCCGGGCTGCTTGGTGTGGTCGGCAATGCTGTAACCTAACCGTCACTATTTTTCGACATGTTGCCTCCTTCAAGTCTCACTAGGATACAACCCGCCATCCGTACGAGATCTAATATGTAACCAACCCAACCCGTTTTCCGTCGGGTCAAGAAAACATTCCGAGAATCCCAGCACACTGAAACCCCTTGACGGCGGAGGCGGTGCAGGGGGGGGGGGGCGCCCGCCAGCAGGGAACGAGCCAACGAAACCCTGCTATCTCAAGCAAACACCCTAAAAACCAACCCGGTGACTAAACACGTTCATTCAAGGCTCCATCCATGTCCCTATCCTACCCCCGCCCCCCCCACATATCTCCCGCCCCCTGCGAAATATCTGTCGCTTGCCCCCTCGTAGCCTCCCCTCCAACCCCCTCTCCCGCCTGCCTCCTCCAAGGTATATGTCTCCTTGCCCCCGATTGCGCGACCCAATCGCCCGCCGACCTAAGCACGCCTCCCTCCGTCCCCGACCCAACCGTTACACATTGCTCCGCTTTTCCCTCCCTTCCCTTTTCCCTCCCTTCCCTATTACCCAGATCGTGGCGGTTGCATGCCCGGCCGGGGGACGTAACCCCCCTGCCCCGGGGGAGGCATTCCTCTGCCCATTCCCTGTGGAGGCATGCCCTGCTGGTAACCCCCGCCCATCGGCGGCATGCCCATTCCTCCAGGAGGAGGTCCCCCGTATCCAGCCGGGGGCATTCCTCTCCCGCCAGGAGGCATTTGTCCAGGGGGACCGCGGCCCATGGGTCCCCCACCGCGGCCGTACGCGTGCGCTTGCGCGGATGCCGCCACTGATGAGCCACGTGTTCAAGGTGCAAAGGGGGAGGGGAGGGTAGTGTAAGGGTGGTTCAAGAGCGGGGCAAGGGGTGGCTGGCGGGTGAGGGGGGGGGGGTTCGGGGTTTGAGCTTGTAGTCACTGCGATGAGTATATATGATATTCTACCAGTATACATTTCGAGGGAGGTCCAACGTGCGAGGGCGGTGGTGGGCCGGCCCAAGGTACGGGTCCTGCATCCATCCTCACTTCACCCGAAGCAAGGAGATTACGGCTGGTCGACGGAAAAATAAAACTGCGGTTAAATATAGAAAACAAAGTGACAGCTGTCAAGCCAGGATGTTATACGCAGCGATAACAGCCGCGGGAATGGTTGATGGTTATAGTGTTGGGTGAACGCCAACCACCGAGGGCATCACATTTTTTTCTGTGAAGGTGCTGTGCACAACCGCGCGGAGCGACCGCCCCACGCTGCGCAATACCTCGTGCACCGACGCTGCGACATGCCCCCCCGAACAAAAACGATACAAAACACACAATTAACATATAACGTTTCAACGACTAACCTTCCAACACTCAACGTTCAAACTTTCAATGCTCAATACTGAAGATTCGTGACTCGACAACCAACGCACCCAACAGTCAAAAAACAATCAAGCAAACATCCCATCGACATTCAGCATCACACAATACATGGTATTCAACATTCAGCATTCAACACTAGACAAAAACCGCCCTCAACATTCAACGTTCAGCACTCAACACTAACAACACTCAACACCTAATATACCCCCGACCGCCCCACCCCCCCCCCCCCACCTCCCTCGCCCCCGCCCTCCACCCCTCCCGCTACAGCACTCGCTCATCGCCAGCAAAAAATGCCACCACAGCTATGATAGCCACCACAGCTCCTACCATAAGGCAATATAAAACCCGTACTACGCGCTATCGACGTATCACTAATATCACAACACGGCTCGCGAAGATGATTTTCGACGAAATTCTCCATCTCACAGCTCACTTTTTTTTCCACTGTACGTTTATAAATATGATAGCTACCCACAAACTCGCCTGCCTGCGGCTGCATCATCGAGGAAGCAGGCCCACCGATCCCCCTCACGGGTCCCGCCAGGCCGCGGGGTGCTCCCGTTACCGGCATGGTGGGGACACCCCGACCCGCCGCCCGCCCAACGCCTGGCCCCCCCGGGGTCGCTTTGCCGTGTGTCCTCCGCTGGAGGCGGGCCTTCCACGGTGAGGGATTGGACGTTTTCTCCGCGCAGCAGGACGAGGCCTAGGACTCGCTTCTCCTCGCGTTCTTCATGGATTCCGGCCGGCTCGGAGCCCTTCTTGGGCTTGAACCTGCGGTACTCTTCGCAGTCGCCGAGCACCTGCGTGTAGGCGGGGGTAGGGTTAGGGTTCGGGAGAAGGTTTCGGTAAGGGTGAGGGTGAGGGTTAGGGTTAGGGTCAGGGTGAAGGTCAGGGTGACGGTCAGAGAGAGGGTCAGAGTGAGGGTCAGGGTGAAGGTCAGGGTGACGGTCAGAGCGAGGGTTAGGGTGAGGGTCAGGGATAGGGCTGGAGATAGAGTCAGGGTCCGGGTCACGATGTGGCGGTAACCGTGCGTATGAAATAATGTGACTAAGATTCTTCACAACGGTGCCTCTCGCAGTCGCCGAGCACGTGTGTTGTGTTGATAGACCCTAACCCCAGAGTAGGTTTGGTGTATGTCACGCCATAGACCCGTCAAACCCCGGCACCTAACCTTAAACCCTAATCCCAACCCTAAGCACAAGGCTTGAAACCCGGGGATGGATCCTAATTGTCCCCGTAGTCGTGATCAGAATATCGCCTACGTACTAGTGACGATCCTTCTCCACCACAAGCGGTGACTCACCAAGTTGAGATGGCGATCGAACGCCATGAGCGTTCCCACAAGCACCCGGCCATCCAGAATAGTGATCCGCATGCGGTAGTTCACGTACTGCAGCATCTTGCTGCTCCTAGACATAGACTGGAAGAGAGAGAAAGGAGGAGGGACAAAGGGAGAGGCAGAGAGATAAAGAGGGCAGAGGGGGGGGGGGGGGGGTATAGGGAGGGCGAGAGAGAGCGAGTGACGGAGGGAGCGATAAGTTGAAGAGGCGTTCTACGATAGGGGTGTCACATTTGGGAAAAATACTGTCTGAGCCACCACGGCGTCCTTATCGGGCGGCAGTTAAATGAAGGAGGTACAGTAGTACCACAGTTTGTGGGAATATCTGTATCTAAGTACTGAAGGTGCGCGCCCCACCCAAGCATCAGTCGCATTCATATGTCTGTCCCCGTTGAATTCCGTATTATACCTTGGGGGGGCAAAGGGGCCTAAAAAATGTAGGGCGAACCTTTATCGTGGACAGCCTCAAGCAAACGCGAAAGCTCGTAAGCCCAAGACTGACACCAAGGCTACTGCAAAGACCAAGGCTACTTTAAATACTAATTAATGGAAATACAAAGGATGCGACCAACGCCGAGGCTGATGCAACATGAAGGGCGAGACTAAGGCTACTCGTGCAGCTAACCCTAACCCTAAGACTTAGAGACAAAGGCCAATACCAATGTCTACGTTAACGCTACGGTAAGGCTAAGATACGGCTGAGGCAAAGCCAAGGCATAGACCAAGGCTACGACGCCAAGGCTACAGAGCGAAGACTCCAGGCTAAGGCTACGAAAAGCCAACGCCCATGTTAAGGCAGCAGAGGCTATTAATAGATGTCAATGCAATGAAGGCGAATGCTACCAGACTGATACTAAGGGAAACGCTCAGGAAGACGAAAAAGGTACGCGTACATAGCGCCCAATGCTACGCCTGAGGCTAAGGCTATACTGGTAGCTATTGCCATTGTCAATGCTAAGGTTTAGGCTAATGTCACCACAACGTGGAGGCGAATGCTAGCGCTAAGGCTGGTAAGGCGGAGGGATTGCTCAAGGCTAGAGCTACGTTAGGCCAAGACTTCGGACGCCTATTCGTACGTACTACCGTACATAACGTTCCATATCATACCCTGGGTGGAGATTGAGGAAGGGAGTTCGTACGTAGTGATGAGCGGCGATAATCCATGAGGAAAATTGAAAATTCAAAACTGCCATCGAGAGCTGGTACGAGCACAGATCTTGACACTTCCCCAAGGCTGCGGCGTTATGCTCGTAGTTTCATTTCGACCAATCTTTACAATCTAAATTTTGTTGGGGGATACGTGTGTACAATAGCCTGCACCACCTCCTCATACCCGTACATTCACATGATACCTTGATATGTTCTTACCCAGCGGTACTTTTTGTATGTATTACCAAATCAAGGTAAAAATTGGTCCTACGGTACCGTTTTTTTTCCCCATGATACCTGGTATACGATATCCTCTCAGTGTTGCGATGGAGAGGCGTGATTCCTCGCTGACATTTTATTTTACCTATATATCGCTATCTTTCGATCGTGGGCGGGAAAAAAAAAAAACACCCACACGCACCAATAACTCACACGACGGGCATGGCTTTGCCTCGCGCCAGACAGGGGAATCACTCGACCTTAGCAGATGCTCAACTCCAAACAAGCAGGCGGTGGTGTGTATATAGTGTGACACCGCATATGAGTGGCCGAAGATACGACTTGCAGCGTGCCCAGTGCCTGGGCTTTTTGCGGAGCAGTGTCGTCGCAAAGACCAGAGACAGACAGGCATTTGGTGCGGCAAAGACATCCATTCACACAAGCAACGAAAAAAAGAAAAAACAGCAGGATGCTCGCTTGAGCAGAAGCTTCGCGACTGCGCTCCGTTTCGGTACGCGGCCAACAAGCGAATTAGAGCAATGCAACTCTCCAGGCCGTGTATTTGCGTTGATGGGTACTCACCATGATGTCGGCCTATGTGAAGCCCAAGCTTGGAGCAGGCCTATAGTTTGAAGGTTTTGCACCGTAAGGTCGACCAACACCACAGCTAGATTTCGGTGGCAGTGGGCCCCGTGCAGGCAACAGAAATACGACGGTGGTGGAGTATCACCCTCTTGTAGGCACACTTGCAGACTTCTTTCCTTCGCTTGGAGTTTTGCAGTTTGCCCTGGCCGCGGTGCGCAGCAGGGGATGTTAGTAAAACCTCCCCTTGAAAAATAACGCTTCCAAGGTGGTCCCCTGCCCCTTTGCCGCCCCATGTAGCTTTGTGTAAAAGACGGATTGCCCCGGACCAGAGAGGGAGCCGGGGGACACCCACCTTGGCGGTGAGTAACCTTGCGTACATATCGTTGTTTCGCCGGGGAGGGTGGCGACGGGGGAAAGAGGTGCAAATCTCGGCCCCTTGAGACCTCGTTCTCCCCCTCAATTTTTTTCGAGTCTTATGTGTCTCCTGAAAACTCTCGACGATGCCAAGGCGGCTCTGGCTGTAGGAACGCTGTGCGCTGGATCGGCGAAGCACAGGGCACGGTGGTGGAGATTAATGTGCCGCTTTGGCTGCCCTCCCGTTCCCCTCGCCGTTGGTTTCACGCAGGCGGCAATATTCGCCGCGGTTTGTTGCATATTGATCATGGAGTTTTCTGTTTTGGTAGTCCGATTTGAGGGTTGATTTTGCCACGGGCCTTCTCTATGAGTACCTGGGGTATGGTATGCAGGCAAACACCAAAGGGAGTGAGCGAGCTTGTCGTTCTGTCGAGCGAGAGGCGAGCTCGGTCGGGGGAGACACTTTACTCATGTCGTGGAGCCGAGCCAACTTTGGGCTCAGACACGCGGCTGCCGCTCCCGCTCAGCCCGATCGAGTGTGTCCGTGTGTTCGCGCGCCTAGACCAGAAAAGAGGCATACAATTGCTCCTAAAATGGAGTTTCCATTGATCCGAGTGTGTTTCCCAAACTATATTACCACGATCGCATATATATATATGCCTGGTACGAAAGTAGTGCTGTCTGCGACAGATTGCGTTTGAAGATCAGATAGCTCGTGTTGGTAGTACCAGGTACTGCTGTAGCGGGCTCGCTTGCCGAATGGCCGCATAACATGATGAACGATCGTCATGGTCCGTGAGCCGTGGGTATCCGACGCATCGCGAGGCCCGCACCTCCGTGTAGCCCTCTGGTGTACGCTTTCATGATTTTTGCATGTCAACCTGGACCCTCTTCGTTGTACAAAAATCAAACTACTAATGTAATAATACCTGGTACTATTTATACTGATATTAGTACTATTAATAATACTAATGCTGTAGTACGAGTACTCGTATACTGGTTTATAGTACCTGTTGCTCGTTCTATTACTATTATTACGTACGGTACCAGATACCGGGTACCTTGTTATTAGTTATACGTAAGGTACTCCTGCTGTTTGTAGTCTGGCTTTCGTACCAATACTACAGCAGCAGTAATACTTGTATGTACTCGTACTCTGGCATATGTGTGTGTGTGTGTTCTTCACATTAAACCGTTCTTCTACTCGTCGACATCCAGCAAGCACAGTGTCCGTGCTGATTCTTCACCCTAGAAAGATACGAGCTCTGTGGTCACAGACTACGACACAGAGACAACACACCGTAATGCATTAATAGCCTACGCAATATGTATGCGCTCGTATTAATATTAATATTAATAGCATCTTTCCCCTGTTTTCCCTCTGCTATCATCTGGTCGCTCGTTGGTTGAACGCGCTTGCGATTGTCGTCGCACTAAAAGGCAACACACACCTTTTTTGCACTTGTAGTTTAGGTGTGTTTTATTTTTAACCCCTTTATTACTGCTGCAGTCCCGTTTTGAGGACAAACGAGTCAAACTGTGTATAAGTAGTTCGCCTCCCAAACGAGTCTGCGGTACTGAAAGGGTGCTCGCAGTGTGAATGAAGATGTCCAAGTGTGTGCAGGGCTATTAACCGTTTTAGAACTGCAGCACCGTTTTGGGGACAAACCAGTCAATTTTCAAGTAGTTTGTCCCCAAAACGGGACTGCGGTACTAAAAAAGGGTTAATAGTAGTCCAACTCGAACCTCGCATACCGCAGTAGCATATACCGCAGTAGCATTGTAGCAAGTATACGGAACACAATCGGTAAGGTGCCTGTAAGAACAACACCGATTTGTTCATCGAGGAGCGTCGAACACCTATTAATACTGAAAGTGTATTTTCATCCACGAGTACATGTGTGGGAGTTGAAGCATTGATTACCGCCCTGACTTGAGCAAGCCGGCAGGCACTTACGTATTTGGTCAAGTGTATTGGAATCGTGGTCGAGATTCGAGATAAGTCTTGTTTTAGGTCGATGTACCTCGAAAGTTATCTCGCCATACCTGCAACTACGCTGCTCTGCTGCTGCTTTTGTAGCTCCAAAAGCCCAAAGAGTCCGGGGAAGTTCGAGCAGCATCCACATTTCTGGGGGACAAACTACTTGGAATTAGTGCGGATACCTGTACTTTTTTTCCGGTATAGAGTCTGCACTGCGTAAGGTCGGTTAGTCTTGGAGGTGCGGTATCTTTACCCCCGGGGATTACCCGTACTTAACACCCGCTATACCCTAAACGAACTCGCGCCCTCTGCGCTACCTGGTATTTATCCATGTCATGCGTTGTCATATAATGGGGTTGGCTGGTATATGTCGCCGCGAAAATACTATATTACGGAAGAACATACTATTAATAGTACAGTAGTAATCAGAATCAAATACGCTTGGTAAAAATGCTGGAATATATAGTTTTTTGTGTGTTTGATGGTTCCCGATTGCTATGGTCCCCCGTAATATGCGCTCTTAAAAGTTATATTTGAAACGTAAAAACAACGATATGATATGTTCATATTTTCTTACTCCGGAAGGAAGCGTTTCGCTGCCAAAGCCGCCTTCCCTGTGTGTGTCTTTCGTCGTTTCGCTGTTTCTGTTATTTTTTCTCGTTACCAATGGGGGATGGTACCCAAAAGGCATCACTCGTCCTGTCCTGTGGGTGGGACGCCTGGCGGGGGGGGGAAAGGGGGGTGGTCGTAGTGTTTTCGCTTTGTGGCTCTCTCCGTGCGCTCCGCAGTTGTTACGGGGGAGCTGGTACTACATACCTGGTACGACTTGATAAAAATACTGGAATATATAGGTTTTTGTCTATTCGATGGGTCCTGATTACTGCTGTGGTCCCCCGTATTTCCATCTGATATGATAAGATGAATAGACGAACGCACACGGACATGATACCTCAATATCTCAGTTTGCCGTTGCCGCGAGCCATCGCCGCCCACCGGTTGGGAAGTGGTAAGGGTCCCTCGCTGGACTTTTTTTTAGCAGTTTCGCAGTTCGGCTCCGCTTCCCATTGCATTCCGGGGCAAATACGTATGGTATGGGTATGGGTCGGAGTTGATTCCGGCAAGAGCGATGGATCTACAGAGAAGATTGGCTGAGTTCCATCGCATTTGGTACTATTAATAGCGATACTATTAATAGCGGGTGACAATAACTCCACCATGTTCAACCCCCCCCGTGTCTCCCTCTCTCCTCCCTCTCTTGTTTACTCGTTTCTTCGTTTGTCAAGTTTTCCGTTGTATGGGGTGGCGTTTTAGTGGGAAGTGCTTGTGCTTGATTTAGGATGTACTGCTGTTCAATTTACTGGTGCTCTCAGCCAGGACAAGTACTGGCAGTATGTTTATACTGGCGGTACGTATTATACTGGTAAGTAAATACTGCGCCAGTGTCCAGCCCATTTGTTTATACTGGCGGTACGTATTATACTGGCAGTAAATACTGCGCCAGTACCCAGCCCTACCTTTTCGTCTGTTTGTCAATCATCCCTAAAGTCATGATAGCAAACAAGATAGCAAACAATGTTTGCATGTTGCTTCTTGCTCGGAGCTCTCGGACGATGTGCCACGCACAAGTGGTGGTGGTAGTGATTGCCTAACTTGCCTCTTTCGGAACGGGGGGAAGGGTACATAGATGGCGGCTTATCATACCCCTACATGTTTGTATTGAATCGTAGCTTGCCCGCTTAGTGGCCTGGCCTGTCATGAATTTTTAAAGGAAACAGAACAGGAGCCGTCGACGTAAAGTAGGTGTAATGGTGACGGAACTCTACTGTAACTCCAAGGTTGTTTGTCCCGTCAACTGTGTGTAGTTCTAAAAGTGTTATTTAGGTATTTGTAGTGAGGTTTTAACTAGCGTGTTATGGTCAGCATCTGATGTCGCTTTTAGTTGCGAGCGAGCGATAGAACCCCTGAGATCGTGTTGTGTGGAATGCGCAGGGTGTGCTCAGTAGGGGAGGCGGAGAAATTGCAGGCACGTGAAAGGCTCTTCAGATTTGCACGCGAATTCAATACGGTCGTATGCATGACAGGAGTTGTTGTAGACATGTTTGGCCTACACGGTACCAAATGGGATCAGGGTGCCAGGTGGGCCTCCGGCGGCTCCTGCAGAGGGCTGAGTTTGTTTCTGCACCACTTAAGTTTGAGCAGGGTGCCAAATGGGATGGGCCCACTGCGAGGTCAAAGTTCCGAATGGGAACAGGGTTCCAGGTGGTAAAAAAAAAAACGTGCCAATCTAAGAACCTTGCACGTACGTGCATTTTCTCCGCTGGTGGTTACGCAGGGTAAGTAGTTTCGCGTTATGGTAGGGGTCAATACCAAGAGTACTTGCTATCCCGCGGCTATGTGATCCAAAGTTTCACATTACGTAATATGGAGGCGGGTGTAGTATTGGGGGGATTTACCGGGGTACAGTATACCAGGTTTATATATTTATCGTATCAAACACACCTTTTGAGTATGTCATGTGGTGGCTGTCGTCGTTCACGTAGCGGCACCACGGTGGAGAGTGGTTAAACTGCTCGGAGTTTTTTTTCTTCCTTCCTTTTTTTTCCTTCCCCTTCATTGTCTTGGCCCTCGTTTTCTCTCTCCCTCCTATTGATAGTCGTAGCTTAGGTGCGGAGTCACAAAGCAGGCTCTTTTCCCTCCTCCCCAACACGGTTCGTGCCTTCATTTTTGTCACGAGAAGACTTCAGACCTTTCTTCCTTCCCTCGTCGACTCGTTCGTGTCGACTTGCGCCTGCCCCCGCTACGCGCTCTCAGCAGTTGATTTTTCCTTTTTTTTTTAAGTTTGAAAATGAAGAATTATCTTGACGGTGGGATTTGAACTCACGGAATCAACTCTATTTCGGAGGACCATAGTAAACGGGACCAAATTTTGTCCGTAAAAATAGGAAAAATGTAGAGGTTTGTGTGTGTGCCGTAGGTGTTATTTACTATGGTCCTCCGTAATAGCAGCATTCGAAGGTACCACTGATCCACCGGGGCGAACGGCTGTACCTGTGCCTGGCTATACCTGGTACCTATTAATAGTACTGCTGTACTATTAATATATCATTGCCATCGTATGTCCCCTCTTCCACAACCCCGTTGTGGTTTTTGTTATGATATTGAGAACGAGAGCGTTGCCATTAGCCATTCGCCACAGGAGTTCTACCTGCTCGAGGCATTTTTGAGGGGAATGGACGAAAGCACGAAAACTAAACCTGTGCTGAGGGTTACTGGCACTCTTTATACCAATTCAAAATGGGGTCCATCTACCGACCAATAGCAACCAATACGAGGTATGACCCGGTACTCTGGGTATCTTGGAGTGTTTACGCAAGCACGGGAATGCCTTACCTTTTTTGTCTGCGTGCAATACAGTCCGGTGAGCATCGAATGAGCAACAAAATACGAGACGCTCTCTCCTACCTGGTATATTATATATCGTGAATCTCTTCCTTCACGGGCGATGTGTATGTTTCCTTTGGTTTCGATTTTGCCGTCGCGATGTACCGGTATGATGCCACTCGTCTGAATCGATTTGCTTCTATCCCATTCCGCCCCTTCTGGTATGTTGAGAATATCATTCTGCTGTGCTCGTACAAGGTCGGGACTACCAGCTTCTTTTTTCTCACCCCCCTGGTTAATTCCAGATGGTAAAAATAGTGTAGTTATAGTTGCGTCTGTCGCTCTATCTTTTTCATTCGGACTCCCGGAATTTGAATTCTGAAGTTATTATTACGGGGGTCCATAGTAAATAGGACCAACTATTGTCAGTAAAAATAGTTAAATATATAGGTTTTTATGTATATCATAGGTCCTATTAACTATGGACCCCCGCAATAATTACGGAACTTGTGAAGTTTTGAATTTCTGATCGTGTTTTTGCCCCATCGCCCACCGTGAGGCCTCAAACACGAACAGCGCATGTGGTGGGATGCCGGTGAGCTCCTCGTGGATGCGTTGGCTGCCGCTTTGTGTTGTCGTTTAAACCGTGTGCTCCTGGGTGTTTGCACGGTATCTTTCTTACACGATCCCCCTCTCCCGCTCCATCTCCCTTTCCTTCTCCACCCCTTCCTCCTCCCTCCCCCCCATCTCAATGTCTGCGCCGCTCCTCTCCGCACTACGTTGGTCTCGTCACCTACCCAGTGATAGCTGCTCATGAATGACGCATCGGGGTACGGAGGTGGTGCAGGGGGGTTTGGCGGAGGTTTCAGCATGCACGGCATGGGAGGAGGGGGCGGAAGAGCCGGCATGGGACCAGGAGGTGGAGGGGGGCGGCGGTCAGATGGTGGGTTATCAGAATGTCGCGGCTATAGCTGCTATGGGTATGATTCGTTTTGAGTCACCATGCACTTGTCATGAGCACTAAGATTGTGATGAGGATTACGTATGTGCAATTACTTGTGGCTTGGGTACTATGAACGCTTGAAAGTACAGGTGTGTTATACGTAGCGGCATGGTGTTTATATACACTGGAGTTTCAGATGTCATGGTTTGGATTTAAGAACTATGATGTTCTACGATAGCAAATATCGTGACATATTGGATACCGTGGTATTTGGTATTGGATCCATGATATCCTTCTGCGACCATTGGCTGGCATGGTTTACATAAGTTATCATGGTATTGGTACTGGAGCGCCATGCTATGTCACGCTGGTAAACTTCGTTAGATATTAGATATCAGTGCGTTTGATACCCCACGGCTACAAGAGAATACGGATGCAGCGTTTTCGGTTACCGTTGGTCGAGATCGGCGAGAAATGCCCACTGCCACCACGGGTAATCCCCCCGCGTGAAATCGCACCGCGTGCGGTGCAAACGTTTCGGAGAAACCTCCATGTATCGGGGCTTCCAGCACGGCCAATGCTACGACATTGATGCCGCAGCGTCATGATAACGACACTGTAGAGTTGTAGAATCGTTGTAGGCGTTCAGTACCCCGGGCGCGCAGGAGAGAGAGGAAGCGTGTATATAATCGGGAGAGGGACCTGGCGTGCCTTGCGTGGACCGGCCCACTTCCGGCTATCTTTTTTCAATCTGCCCCCTGACCCGTCGCCACCCCTCCTTTCCTGCCTCCCACTTCCGTTGACACGAGGCGACCACTCCTCCGCCTGCCTCTCTCAACTCTTTCCCACCCTCGTCACCATGCCCTCCCTTCTCCACCTTCCCCGCCCCCCGAATCCCCCTCCCCTTCCCCCTTCCCGTCCAGCTCACACGCCAAAATCCACAACATCCACAACATCCCCCCCCAACCCGCCCAAACCCGACCCAACCCAACCCGACCCAACGCTCGATCGTAAACCTTGCTCGATCGTCTCAATAGCCGACGGCGTTCAGTACACTCGCGAGAGGTGGTGCGCCCGGAGCCCTCGGCATGCCGGGGGCAGGTGGAGGCGGTGGCGGTGGTGCGCACGGACAAGCCCTCGGCGGAATCGGGGGCGGCGGCGGCGGTGCTGGTGCTGGTGCTGTGGTGCTGGCAGCGCAGCAGGAGGAGGCGGTGTCAACGGGGGGGGCGGGGGAGGCGCCCCGCGAGAAGGGGGTGGCGTCGGAGCGGGCGGTGGGGGCGGCGGCATGTACATGCAGCAGCAACAACAGCAACAGCAACAACAACAGCAGCAGCAGCAACAACAACAACAACAACAACAGCAGCAGCAGGCTGGTCAGCGAGCGATGCAGGACGGGATGCCGTACCCAGCGGCAAGTTTGTTATCAGCCGTGGGCAACAAAGGTATGTAGAGGGTTACCTATGATACATACGCCTTGAAAATTTATAAACTCCTGTAGAAGTCGGAACCGCACCCACGTTTTTGAAGGAGATATACTTGGAATTAGTATTCATAATAGACCTGAATCATTAGTTTGCGGCCTACCTACCGCACAACTTGTTAACTTGAGTACTACAGTAGTATCAACTACAGTACTGCATCGTAAGTCGAATAACAATTTCACAAGCACCATGTTATATAATGGAGCATAGAGCAAGCGCGCCCGACTTATCAAGAGGCTACCAAAGTTGAGTATCGACCGCTCAATCGGTTGAACTCACAGCTGACGTTTTAGTAGTACGAGTTATATAGGAAAGGGGTTTTGGTGTGTATCCGCCTTATCAAGTGCACTCATGTTTTTGGGGACAAACTACTCGGAATTACTACCACTCATTGGCCGGGTATATTACCTGCTTGAAAACTTCATCTCAGAGTTCAAAGGTAGCTTATATTCCGGGCCAGAGTGGTAGCTATTCACACGTCGGACAGGTCATCTACAGATCATCTACAGATCATTCCCACAGTCCATGATCTTGACCTTTCAGGGCAAATGTATCCCTGATCTGTATGATCTGCACTATGATCTAGCTCGTGTTGCCGGGCGGGAGCCGTATAATCTGCATGATCTAGAACACGTTCCCTGGGTTGGATCTGCCCTATAAAGCAGATAGATCATGCACAACCTCTAACAACGGCGGGTGAAGAACTAGATCACCTACAGTAGATAGATAGGTAGATCATGATCTGTCTGTCCGAGGTCTGAAGGTATTACATAGGGCTGCGAGTCAGCCGTTCTTAAGTTGGCGAAGTAAGTAAGCCAACTAGCGGGCTTAGTTTTTTTTTATCAGTAAAACACACACGTGTAGCCACGTAAAGCAGCCAGCCAGCCAGCCAGGTGAAATATCCGCGGATTGCCCCACACTGTGTGTGATACCTAGCCAACTAGTAGTAGTCGGCGGCTCATGCGAGTCAGCTAACTAACTCACAGCTAGACTTGTATAACTTTTGCATCAGAACAAGTGTTACTGCAGGTAGATTTAGGTAGAATTAACCACGTTTAAAGTGCTCCAGATTTTTCCTTTTTCCAAGACACATTTGGTGGAATTACTACTGTAGCTATTTATATAGACTCGAATCATTTTTGCAGTCGGAAAGAGGTTACCGCCTCCTTGTATTTGGTTTTTCAGGTTTGCGGTGACAGAAATACGGGAGAGTAGATGGGCGTGACCCCCCTCCCCTGTGCCGTGGTGATGCGCTTGCCCGCGATTGGGGGGGGAGGGTAGGTTTTGGACGGGGGTTGCCTAAATTTCCGGCAGTACAACATCACAGGACGCCTACCAGGAAAATGAGTACCACACGGGGCTTCGTAAGAACACGAGGTGTAGCAAAGAGATAGGCATAGGGCATAGGTCATCCAGGAGCCGCTTTGTGTACGATTGCATGCAGGAATTCTGGAGTTTGTGGAGTGGGTAGACCAGTTTTGATTTTTTAGACGAAATGCACTTTTTTCGTACTATTACGGAGGGCCATAGTAAATAGGACCTACCGTACACACAAAAAACTATGTATTTACCTCTTTTTACTAACAATATTTGGTCCTATTTATTATGGTCCCCCGTAACACGATTACCAGCATTCTCTTTCTACAGTAGGTCCTCTGTACTGTGAGGTACCTCTGTGAGGTACCTGTTTAGATGTTTAGTCTGTGCCACGGTTGCTATCCTCGCGCTTTGCTCGGCCTCCCAGCTTGGATGGTGAGCAAAATCGAACGAACGCTACTGCCGCCCACGACCATAAATGGTTGCGAGACAGTAGTTGTTTTGTAGGGGTTTCCACCGAGGCTTGCGGGCTTCGTCGGTAAGGGTCTGGTTGTCGCTGTAACCTCGACTGCCGTCACGGTCCAGAGCGACGGTGGAGGCATGACCTGTCGCGATCTCGCGGGTGGTTGGGTGGGTGGGTGGGTGTGCGGGTACAGGTGGGGGTAGGTATGTTTGTTGCTGATTCAGGCGCTGGCCACTCGTCGACAGTTCCGCCTCCCACAGCGACTGTACGACAAACAGGCACGGGCCGGCACGAGCCGCTGCACCCTCCACCGCCCGCCCGCTGGCTGCACTGTCGATGT
The DNA here is from genome assembly GCA_031763025.1 of Macrocystis pyrifera. NCBI lineage: Eukaryota > Phaeophyceae > Laminariales > Laminariaceae > Macrocystis > Macrocystis pyrifera. The sequence goes on from JASSKH010000026.1 coordinate 934,256, forward strand.
CGCTGTCCATGGTGTACTATCGCTCTCAGATGGCCTGCCTTGTGCGGCTCCGCCATCACAGCATGCGCGTGAGAAGGAAAATCATGATGTCATCGTACGACAACTTCACCCTACCTTCATCTCCACCCCGCCCCCCACCACGCCACCCCCACCTCCACCCCACCCCACCCCACCCCACTGCACCCATACCCACGCCCATGCTATCCTACAACACACTCACACCCAACCCCACCCCACCCCCATCCAACCCTGTGCAACTCCCAGGCGCATCAAGTATGGCATCCCAGCGTGTGAACGCGGGGCAGCTGGGGATGGACGGAGGGGGGGCAGGACCGTCCCCATTCGGTGGCATCGGCGGCGGGGGTGACCTCGGCGTTCACGGCCTTGGGGGGGGGGGGGTGGTGGTGGAGGAGCCGGTGGCGGTGGTGGGGGGGCAGGGAACGGCGTTGGCGCTGGTGGGCTGGGGGCAGGGCTCGGTGGAAACAGCGGAGCTCCTGGCGGACATTCTTCTCTGTCTTTTGACATGAAGGTATTTATGATCTGAAGGGGGTCCGTAGCTTTTTTTTTAGGGTGGTGGCTTGTTGGCGTCGGGTTAGGCGGGGGGTGGAAGCGCTTGGTTGTTTGTTGGCATGTTTTGGCGGTGATGGCGCCGCTGTTGTTGCTGGTGTTGTTGGTGTTGGTGTTGCTGCTACATAGTCATTTTGTTGGTGCTGCTGCTGGTGTTGTTGTTGTTGTTCATGTTGCTGTTGTCATTTTGGTTGGCGAGTTTTCGCGCGCGCGGTCCTGTGCGACTTCCAAGTGATGACGCGGGTTCGCTGTTGGCGTGGAGACATGAAGGCGTTCTGGGGTTTTGGCGGAACATCCAGAAAGAAACCCCCCCCCCCCCCCCCCCCCCTTCTTCTCACATCTCACCTCCTTCACCCGCCCCTAAATGGTGGCGCCCCCGTGGGTTTCCTATCAGGAATTCCCGGCTCTCGGCAGTGGCATGGCCAACCTCAACTTGGGGGGAAACGACGAAGGGTACTCCCGACAGGTGATTTTCTATACGAGTATGCCCCGGAGCGGGAAAAGTTGGGCAGGCCTTGACCGTGCGGCGGATTTTTTTTTTTTTTTTAATTTCTTCATTGGTTGTTATTTGTTCTGTTTCTTTCTCTCCTTGGTCACCAGTTCGTTCTTCTTGTTCGTGTTCTTCCTACGTATGCGTGTTCCTTCTTTTGCCGCTTAATCTGTCCGGGTAGTACTTGACCTCTCGCTTTTTGTTCACACGCGTACTCTTATCTTTATATCAGGTACCTGGCGTGTCATACGGTATGTCGTAGTAAGCACTCCCCTTTTTTCGTCGTCAAACACTCGGGACTCAAACACTACCACGGCTGTGGTGTAGTAACCACGGTGGACAAAATGGTAGAAGTGCCTATAAAATAGCGCAGTGCACAGATACATTGTTGAGGCACCGAATTTCCGGGCGGGGGGGGGGGAGGGGTTGGGTGGCTTTAGCGATCACGTGGTTCTTCGCCACCTCACGCCGCTGTTACCCGCTTTGAATGCCGCCGCTTCGTCCCCGCCTTGTGTGCCCTGTGTGCACGCACGCACGCCTACGCCGGCATGAAAACCTTTCTTTCCGCCGTCGCCGGGGACTCTGTCGCGACAGGCATACCGAGGCGAGCCACAAGGGTTCAGCATGCAGAGCGACGACTTCCCCGCGCTGCCCGTGGCCGCTCCGTCGGCAGCAGGTGTGTGTAAAATAAAAAGTATATACCATACAACAAGTAGCATATTGGTAGCAACGCCTCTCCTAAGACCACGAAACGCTCAGCTAATATACTAGACTACCTATAGACTTTCGTAGTCAACAATATTGCCTTTCCTGTATTTGATGACGGAACTCTGAGTTTCTAGTAGAGTATTCTGGTACCGGTACATAATTATGCCCGTCCTAAGTTCATGAGACGCTCAATTTTGATTATATATCACTGCCTCTCCTGAACTTCATGAAACCCTCAGTTGATAGGACTACCAGGTGTACAATTGTGTTCATATGCTCATGATATTTATAATTGATAGTAATGCCTCTCCAAATATCGTGAAACCCTATTAGTCTAGATTTTAGGCTGTACGTAGTCGCGGGGATGGAATGTCGGTCTACAGCCTAGGGATGCCTCGATGTGACGCTCTGGACCAAATTCGACGCTGCAAGAAGGAGTCCTGGCGGGGGGGGGGGGGGGGGCGGGGGGCTGGCTGTGTTGCGCCGTTTGCAGTGGATCGAGGGACATATCGACCACTGGTATTCACCCTTGCCCCCCGTGTGTAGAGGTGTACACCCACGCTTTTAGGGGATGACATCCTGGCCATATTTTTTCAAGTGAAGGGGGCTAATTTTCCTGTGCAAAATACTTGGATTCAAGTGGCTTTGCCAAACTACTTGGGAGTTAGGGTCGGACATTCTTGGCAGTAGTGAAGGAGGGTTGTAACTTTCTTCCACAAACGAATAGTTATGGTATTATGACGTTGAAATGACGCTTTGCGCTTTTTTTTTTTTGCTGTATAAAAGAACAGGGCGGAGATATATAGCACTCTTTATTCGACGCTTGTCATCCGTATGTAAGAAAGCCCGCATCGCGAGCGGTTCCTAGTAGGATGCAGCTCACTCTCCATGCGACTGGCCGAACACCTTACGGCGCTTCTTTCGCTTGGTGCAACCAATATCTGCCTGGTCGGTGAAAACCCGACGTGCTTCTTCCCGACACTGTAGGGATGCGGGGGTTTATGGTCATACAACTACGGCCTTGCATTTCATGAGTACACCCCGCCCCCCCCCCCCCGGTCGCCTCGCGTGGTGGGTATGGTTGTGTCTTATCTGCCGTAGCCGTCGCCCCCTCTCATCTCTTCTCGAAGCGCCTGTTTTTTTAACCCCCGCAACAACACTGCCAGCCCTCCCCACTATACCAGTGAGTATCACCGTGCGGAAGACTTTGGTTCATTCGTTCGCCCGCTTGGTGGAAGGACGCATCCCTGCCGGTCCTCTGAACACCCCCCGCCTCGCGGCTTGCGGCTTTTGTTTTGTGCTCAGTAGTGGTGCCTCTATGTACTCGTGGTGCCGGTATGTATGCGCCAGGCAACATTGCCAGCACTATTATAGCGGCAACCAACCGGCACTAACTACTCCGCACACTACCACACACTGGTTAATCCCATCTGTTCCAAGTGATTTCACAGGCCGTTACAGTGGGCAGCCGGCACTAGAGAGGGGATAACTAGGTACTGTGCTCGTATGCTTGCATTGTTTGTGATACATTTCTTGGTATTTTGTGTATGCTTAATGCTTGCTTGCGTTTTTCTGTGGCCTGTTAGGCCAAACGGGTTCTTCCTTGCTTGGGGGCACCGCGTTCCACCCGCCGTCTATGGCGGACGGCATGGGATCTGGGGCGTTGAGAGGAGCACCAGGACAGGTGATTGTTGGCGCCGGTTGTACGCAGGAGTGTTGGATGCACGAACCGCGTTGGCAAGGACTTTCCGTCGCTCTCGTCCGTGTCTTTTCTCTGACGCCCGTAAACGCGAGAGCACTCCTTTGACACGCGTAGATGTGACAAGTCAGTCCTTCAAGCTGGCCGTGAATGGGACGGTCCCGACAGTTGTCCTGCCTGCGACTTGACTGACGCGGGTATATTGGGAGGGGGGGGGAAAAAAAATGGAAAAAAAAAAAATCACGCCAGCTGTGAGCTTGAAAAACTCCTCGAAACTCAACTTTGCAGGCTTTTACGACGCTAAATGTGGGGCGGTGGTCCCGCAGCAGATATATGTTCATTTAGTTTGGATGTGGAGATACACTAAGGTGGGTTTTGTGGCCTTACCACTCTCACGTGGATCAGCAACTTTTCATGTATTGATTGAGGTGTTCTCAGGGTGCCCCCGAGAACCCAAGATGGCCTTCAAGGGTTATGGTGATGAGGAGGCGGTACGATCTAGGGGTTAGGACCTGGTATCCACACTTGGTGCGATACTATTCGCGCGACGGTCCTGCCACGTGACGTTTGTAAATGTGACCATCCCGAACGGCTGGCTGGACCCCCACGAGTAAGACGGTCCCGCGAGTTGATGCGCGTGTAGTGCCGCAGTGACGACTGATTGGTGGATTAACAAGTACGGAGCTTATCGGCGAAACAGTTGTAACACGGACCTGGAATAATGAGCATCGACAAACACTAGTGGGAATGCTGAATCGTCCTTTGTGCTTGGTGAAAATGAGTTCAGCACCGGGGGCGGCGACAAGGGACACGTTGGACCACGAATTTTGTCCAGAAGGCCTTTGAACCCTCTGACGAGTTGAGCTGGAAAAAAAAAAAAAAGGATGAAGAAGCCACCCTGCTGCGGTATTCGAGCCCACGTTTATTATGGTGTGGGGGTGGGGAGGATTTTCTTTCATCTCAACGCGGTGGGTAGCCCATGTATTGAGGCCCCCTCTTGCTTCGCTCGCACGCTCTCGTTCGACCGCGATCCCGGGAAAATATCGGGTTTCCAATTGTGCAGGCAAGGCCAATGGGGCCAGGGGTTGCAGGGGGGCCTACGGCGGCAGCTGTGGTGGCGGCGAGCGAAGGGAAGGCGAAGAAGTACGGGCTGTTGGGATTGCTGGGGGTCATCCGAATGACGGACCCAGATCTCAACACGCTAGCGTTGGGGTCTGATCTGACGACGGTAGGGCTCAACCTTGACAGCGCAGAGGTGAGGAAATATTCTCGGGGGGGGGGGGGGGGAGGTACCGAATGATGAGTGATGTGCTACATACAGAGCCAGATTTTTTCTTTTATACCTTTGTAACCATTTGACTATATACCGCAAACAGTGTCATGTTACCGCTATGTCCCGAAATATTAGGGAACATTTCTATACTAATATTCAGTACAAACGTTCAGCTTATATTTAGAGAGTGGTATACCATATACCGCTCTGGCTGGAAATTTTAGGACGGTCTGCCTATCCTTATTACCGTCAGGAGTAAGGGCGTTCGAGTTCGCACAGGGGTGCACTCGTTTTTCAGCTCTCGTTTTCGCTCATCAACGGCAAGGGTGCTAAATAAAGTCGATTGTTGTGCTTACTTTCGGAAAGCACTCTCGACCAGAAGTTTCCGAAACACCCTTGTTCGGTATTATTGGCGGCCTTAACCTTCCCTCAGTTCTGAAAAAATCGAGCGCCGAAAAACAACCGCCATCCATCCCAGTGCGAGGTCAATGCTCTTTACGAGTACGGTGTATGATTAGTATTGAATCCACACGGTCGTTGTGTTTGGGGACAGAGTGGTGAACGGTAATTCCGAGTTTTTTTTCATAGTTCGTCCCCAAAACGTGGATGCAGTTTTAAAGGAGTTCCACGTGTGGATTTTTTTATGGGGGGTGGGATGGCAAAAAATGTATTTCTGGAACTGGTATTGTGAGTGACAATAGAGTTGAAAAGCAGGATTTTTTGGGGAGAGTTTGGTTTAATGCCCCTAGTGAAGCAAACGCTGGGTGCTGCGCTAGCGCTCTGTGGCCGCCTTGTGGCGCTTTTTGGACTTGATTAGAGTATAGGGGGAAAGTGTTGAACGTACAGTAGATGACTACAACACCGGCTACACGATTCAGAAGCTCGAGCTGCTGGAGTAGACTACATAGGGAATGCGCTCGAAGTGCGACGTTGGAGTTTTATTTTTATCTTCATTTCAATGTATTCGTGATAAAGTTGTTTAGTCTGGGCACCAAATGCCCACTCAAGAGCATCTGGGTTATTTTTTCATTTTTATCGTTGGTTGCAGGTTAATGGTGGTTTGCGGGTGATATGGTGTTTCTTACGCGAGGGGGAGTGACACGTGCGACCCCGACTCTGCCGAAGGGTCCTACCATGCATTGGAACGATACGGCAATACCTGGTGCCTGTATGTTGTATGAGAAGGAACAGTAAAATGCGGCAAAAATTGACCTTACCCGTGTACTGTAGGATAGGATTCGATACGGAACGATTAGATAAGACGGGGTATTGTAAGATATGATATTATGCGTTACGATAACATGCGAGCCGATAAGATGCGATATGGTTAGATTCGATAAGATGTGATAAGAAACGATAATATGCAACGTAAGCAAGATACGATACCAAACCAACTAAACCAATCAAAACCAAACCAAACCTGAACAGGTGTTGTACGCAACGTTCGCGAGTCCGTGGGCAGAAGAGCCGGCGACGCCAGAGCCCCAGTTCAACCTCCCGTCGTGCTACTTCCTCCAACCACCGCCATTGAAGCCAATGCACTTGAAGAACTTCCAGCTCGAGACGTTGTTCTACATCTTCTACTCCATGCCACAGGACGTCTTGCAGGCGAGTATTACCCATCTCTTTCAAACACTAGGCTTCTGCTCTAATTTCAAGTGTATCTCCCCGAAACAAGGCTGCAGTTCCAAAGGCTATTTTTTTTTCCGAAAAGTCGTGCAGTTGAGTTTTCAACAATAAAAAGCGTTTTTTTTTTTTTTTTTTTGCCGCTCCGGCAATCTGAGCCTTGTAGGGGGCTCGGGATTCTCACGGAGGGGCAGAAAGAAGCCGTGTGTGCGCATATTGTGCGCCCTGTCATTCAAACCTATCGCTTGTTTTGTTCCTTGGGCCAGCTTCGATATAATGGTTGAAATACGCGTCACCTTGGGAATGCAGTTCCGTTTTGCGGAGGGACAAACCACTCATATCCTAAGTAGACTCATCTTCTAAGTAGTTTGTCCCCAAAGCGGGACTGCAGTCGCCAAAGAGTGAACCTTGACCACAACCGGCTGGGATATTTCTAAGATTGAAGATGTACTGTGTCAAGTGTGGATTATCGACATTTTTTGTTGAGTCTGAACCAAGTCGTGAGTTTTTTTCTTGCTCGGCCGATTGGATGCTTTCAAAACTCTTTGGGGAGGTCTCAATTGTCGCGATGTCTCTGTTGTGACCCTGCTGTCTTAATCCCCCTGTTGCCAAAAGTCGCGAGCACTACCGGGCCGAATGGATGTTTTCGAAACACTTGTGCACGAAGTCTTTTAGGTACACGGGAGAAGATATTCTGGCCCTTCTGCTCTCTTTTAGACGTATCCTCCCCTTGTATCGTATGTACAAACGCGTTTCCCGCTCGTGGCGTGCTGGGACAGGCGTACGCGGCGCAGGAGTTGTACAGCCGTGAGTGGCGGTTTCACTCTGTGCTGAAGCTGTGGTTCAAGAGGGTCACGCCCGCGGACGGGAACGTCCCGCCTGGGGTCCAGTTCATCTACTTCGACCACAAGGAGTGGGACCGGCAGTTCTTCGCAGGCAACACGCAGATGATTGTGAGTTGGAGTTGATTGCTGCTGCTGCTGCTGCTGCTGGTGGTCGTCGTCGTTCATGAAATGTTCGCGCGCTCGCGTTTTTGAGTTCGCGATTGACCTTACGCGTTGGCGCTTGGGCTTCGGCGCTTGCGCTCGCTCTGCGTTCGTGCTTGGACTAGCGAGGTGTTCTCGGGCAATGGAGGGATGCCGGTATATAACCACGACATGAACAAAAAAGTCGATGATCGTGCCCTACTGCTGCTGCTGCTGCTGCTGCTGCTGCTGCTACCGCATCGTTGCTGATGCTGTTGCTCCTGCTATTGCTACTGCTGTTGCTACTGCGCTGCTACTATTCCTACTTGCTGCTGTTGTTGCTACTGCTATTGCTACTACTGCTACTGTGATAGCAGGTCTCGAAAAAAGCAGTGGGAGGCACGTGGACGTAGAACGACAGGTTGGCGTTCATGTTAACGTCGTCGAGCTATTCAGTAGCAACTTGAAGTGTCACAGTATGGTGTCGCCGTTTCTTTCTCGTATCGATCTTGGCATTTCGTTGTTGCGTGTTTCTTATCTGCATTTTGCATCGTATTTTTTTTGCATTCCGTAATGTTGTAAATCGAATCAAAGGTTTTGTTGGTCCCGGGCTTTGTGTCGTCTGGGTCTGGGTGCCCCCCCCTCCCCGCCGCAACGCTTGTGTCATGCGACGTCATACATACACAATGTGGTTCGTGTTTTAAATTGTTTCATACGTGTTTCGTTCAAACAGTTGTGTTTGTGTTTTTTGCCTGGTGCGAGGTATATATATATCATGTGTGCGTTTTTGAGTATGTCTTCCGTTCGAACGTCCGTTTGCCGGTCTGTCCTGCCTCGATCGTTCCTGGGCCCAACAGCAGGTCGCAAATGGCTTGCTGACGGAAGAAGACATCCGCATCAAGTGATGGGGTGATGTGAATCAAGGATGGCGAGCGCCCGGCGAAGAGATTTCTCCGAGGCGGGGGAGGGGGGGGGGCAGGGGGGCGGGGGGGGCTTCTTTCGTGAAACTTCCTTGTCTCTTTCTCTCTCTCTTGATCCTTCTCCCGGGGTCATGTGTCTATTTGTTGTTGATCGTGTGCGAGGAAGGGCGTAGACAGGCAGCTGCCGTCCTCTCGTTCCCCCTCCCGAGAAGTCGTCCCAGTGAGAGAATTCCCAGAAAATTCTTCTCTTGTTAGAGTGAAAAAAAGAAAGAGGCGAGCATTTTTTCCCGGTTCCAAACAGGTCGGAGGAGAGAAAGAACAACTGTATTTCGAGCTTCTTTCGTCTCTCCGTCCTTGTTTGGACTTGTAGGTACAATCCAGTTGTTGTAAGGTATGCTGACAAGACCACGCGAACGAGCGGGGCACACGTTTGCCTGCCTTCCTAGTGATGATCATCGAGAGCAGCAGCATGCCCTCCCCACCCCTCCCCTTCCCCCTCCCCCCTTGGCCGTAGGGAGGCGAGCCTTCTGGCTCGCCGTCCCTTCGACTGTGTTCCCCCGAGACTAGGCACCCACGATTTTGGGATGGTTAGAGGGGCTAGCACGGCAGACTGACTGCACGAGGCACTCGTGCCTCATGATATTCCCAATAATCGTTTCTGTGGAACCGCGTGGATTCGCGAGGTTGACCATGCGGCGCGTTCGTTTAGATGGACGCGTTCGTGAGGGCTGGGGCGGGGGGAAGCCCGAGTAGGCGTGACTAGTTCGGCGGGGGTTGCGGGGGGCGGGGGGGTGGAACGGGGCGTTCGTCGGCTGGATGGCTGGCTTCCTTAGATCCTGGCGTTGTGTCTGTTTAATGCGATAAACTATCTTGGATGGTTTCCTTGTCTGCTGTTGCCGGTGGTGCTGCGGATCCTTGTTGGTGCGGTGGCGGCGCGTGCGGTTGGCTTTCTTGGTCGATTGCGCGTGTTGACGCTGGAAGAGAAGGGGAGGGCGGGGGCTGGGCTAGCCCAGGCTGGAAGAAACGAAGAGGCTTACACGTCCGGTGCTACTTCTTTGTTGTGAGCGTGCGGTGCGACGGTGGTGAAAGCGGGGGTCGCGTTTGCGTGCGTGAGAGCGTGCGTGAGAGCGACCGCGTTGAAATCGACGGTGCGCCCACTGATGGATTGTTCGTCGGCACCACGTTATTGGTGGCGATGACCAGAACAAGATGAGGAGAATAACTTTACCGAACATTGCAAGAACAACAAGAGACGAGGAAATCACACGGCATGTGCAAACGACCACAAACAACCTAGCCATGTTCGCCTAGTTTATATATATATATATATCCTAGCCATGTCCGCCTTGTTTCGTTGTCATCATCGCGGCTTCGGCGAAGGCAGAAGCTATCATATAAAATCTTACGATGAAATATACCAGAAATCACGCGTTTAGTGTTGCCATTCCCCCCGAATATCAAGGACAGCAGCAGGAAGACTGAGTAAGTGTTTCTTTTAGAACCGCACCCACCCACGTTTTTGGGGAAAAACTACTTGGAATTAGTGTGGGATACGTTACGTGAAGTTGTCATGAAGGGTGACGTAGGACACGACCTCATCACCCTCTCCTCTTCGTCCTCCCCCCTTTCGTGCTCCTCGGGGGGATGAAATGGTGATGGTGTTGACTGTTCGTTGACACCCCCCCCCGGCCAGATGATGTGTACACCGCATTACATGAGAATGATATGCGTGCGTCGTGGGGGCGCAATACGATTATTATTATTTCCGTTTTTTTCTCTCACGAGAACTCCGAACAACATGAACTAGCGCAGGCATCCAAACCTACAGTAGTAGTAGCTGCCCACGCGACAAAGCAACAACAAACTCGAAGTTTGTTCTCACAAGATTTTGTTCGTATCATACGTAAGGTATTGATGACATTCCCCAGTAGCACATCTACGTACCCGTGGCTTCCTTCTCTATGTAGAATGAACCTCATTGTTTTGCCCTCGTATGTTCAGGCGGTTTGGCATGACCTTCTACGCATTGTTTCCCCGCCGACGACCCCAACGATCGACGCCCATACCCATACTGACTCAAAATCCATGCTGCCCGTGTATTCGTATATCATGTGCGCCAGGAACCAGTACCCGGTACGCCGACCTCACATTGCGCGTCGAGCGTGCTAACACAAACGCGCCGAAACGCAAAACATCCACGAGTGAGTTACTGCTGTAGTATGAAAAAAAAAAACGCGTCGATATCAATTACCGACGGTTTCAAAACCCATCACACAGCTGTTCTATTTTATTCCGCCGCATTTTGTCCTGTTCCTCCAGACCTGCGACGCAGAGTCTTTGACGGCAAGCAAGGCCGGCCTTCGTGAGGAAGAGGACACTGCTACATCCGAGCGGTAGCAACGAGAAACCTCCACGATGCAGTTCACCCCGCAGCAGATGGCCGGCGCTCAGCGGTATGGATCGCAGACGCGCATCGGGAATTGGTGAGAGAAAGTTTTGAATCTGGCTGACCGATAACGAGTACCAGGTATTTTCGACCCACATGTACTTTACTGCTGTATGCTGTTCCGTGTGCAGTGCTAAGGCGCTGCGCCAACGCACGGGAAGGAGAGAGGAAACAAAGTTGACGTGAGTAAGGTGCTTGTATCGCTAGAGTGTTCTTACCTGGTCGCGTTTGCACCTCCCAGCACATACCGGCAAGTGTATTTTTTCTGGTGTTTGGGGGTCAAAACGACGAAATGAGTCTTCATCGGTGTGCGACTGCAGCTGTATAACATTGATAAGGTGTAAGGGAAGCCACTGGCCTATATCTTTGACAAGGAGCGCGTTCGGTTTATTATTACGACAGCACTCGTAAAATTCGGTTAAAATGGAACATAGACGAGACGTAATACGCAGCTTGCAAAGTTGAGTATCAACTATTACTTGATCAGTCGAACTCACAGGTGACGTATTTCAATACATTTATGAAATATGCCAAAATAAAACGAAAAAACTGTATGATGAGCAAAGCCGAACTTGGAATACCTGGTACGATGATTGCTGGTCGCCTTGCAGCAGGATAGCAGGATAATACGCCTAAAATCATGGTACATCACGTACCGTACCGGTGCGGATGTGAGTCTCAGGTCGTTGATGCTTTGCCCAACGGTGCAGCAACTTCGGCTGGAAGCCTTTTTTTTTGGTCGTTCTCGTTCAGCTTATTAATTCGACACCCCGCAAACATGCAAGAGAAGAAGAAATCTGCACACCACTGGTAAATAAAGTAGTTGACACGTCGTTAGTGTATGACTGATTCTGCAGTCAAATTCAATCGTATTTACACAAAAACCCGTAGTTTTCACTATATGCGCAGGGAATGACTCGGCTTGAATATGCACCAGTTGAAACATAAACATCAACTACGACCACAGTCAGCACAAAACCTCTTACTATAATAATATAATAATAGTAGCGAGCCTGCCTGTAAACCTGTACTTCGAAGTATACCTTTAAAAATGTTCGAAACCTCTACTGTGTTCTCCAGTAAGAAGCGTTCAAACATTGGGGTGGGATGTGGCTCCCAGGCCGCTGCTCTACTGCTGTCAGTTGGCGATACCTGCCATGCAAGATCGTGCATGAACAAAAGAAGGTCTTCGTCCGCTATTATCGTGGATATTGACTCTTGCACTAAAGTGGCCACAGATATTCGCAGATCTGATGATAATAGTCGAGGCGCGGATTTCCCAGCTTCCGTCACCAAGTTATAGTTGCTGACGACAGCTGTCACATGACCTGTGTCTTGTCTGATGATCACTTCCGCTCGGCTTGCCGTGCCGAGCATCACTGGTACCTGGCGTGTCCTACACGCTACACCTTATAAGAAGAGAAGCTTGCTGCAGGCCAAGGTCGAACCTGAGACTGCACGCATCTCACACATACAGCGGTATCTATCATCCTGTGTAATATATAACTCCTTGAGTACACAGTCGATACGGAATGCCGATACAGAACATCTTGCCGGCTCGTTGGTCAAATCTCGGCGCCCCCTTGTCGACGTGTGCAGCTATTAGTAGATATATAGACAGGACGAACAACTGTCGCGGCTCTTGTTGAACCGCGAACCGCCTCGGGTACGGAGTGCCTACACGTCCTGCGCAACACGTCCAATTCGTCTGGTCCAGTACTACTGGCCCATTGACACTGTTAACGAACGAGACGTACAGCGCATTACCGCAAACATTTCCTGCCATGGATAGCAACACAAGTAAAAAGGGTTTGTTTAGACTACGAACTACTGTTTTACTGTAGTATTAATAGTACGAGTTCCGTAATACACGGGTGACAGGATAGCACACTCCCGTGGGACGATTTTCCGCGCCAGGTTTCTCCACGCCAGCCAAGGGGGTCGACACACAAACGAAAACCGTGGCGTTGGGGAGATCTCGTCGAAATCGTTACCAAAGACGCGCCTCTCGGCTTTTGCACTCACCCCGGGTTACCGAGGAAGCAACCTGCTTGGAAAATCGTTCGAACCAGGGGCTACTACTGTAGTGTACGGCAAGCGTGTTGCGTGTTGTATGCGGCAGTGAACACTTGCGGATACCAACGACCACAGCGCAGAAGAAAAAATCGCACGTATGTACGTACGGAGTATTAATAACATAAAACGCACAGCATATACGCCTATGTAATAACATGAGAGTCGTGGCCGTGCGGCGTGCTTTACGACTGACCCTTCGGTTTTTCTTGCATCGGGCCGACCCGCGATGTGATCTCTGTTTTTTTTTTTTGTCATCCTCCTACGGATTGGTAGAAATAAAGCTTAAGCTCACCACACTTCCACGTTCAAATTTCGTGTCGTGTGTCAATTTAACTAATAGTTCCCGTTTCAACTCTGGTTGGCTGGTAGGTGCCCCAGGGGTAGGCAACGGCCTCAGGGGTAGGCAACGAACAAGGGCATGCCATGTGGTATCCATGGTATCCCCGTTTCCCCTCTATTGTCGAGGAGGCGTGTTTCTGATGAAACTCACCAAACAAAATAATTTATACAACCCCCCTGCTCTCAGAGCCCTCTGAGAGTCAGGAACGTGGGAATCATCAAGATAAGACAGTAAACTCTGTGGTTAACTGTACGCGTCTAAAATAGCTCGACCTGCGTTACAGTAGTCGAGCCAGCCCTATACTGCCCCTTTTGTTTTTGCGGTGACCAGCCTAAACCCTGGCTTAATATCAAACACGGCGTCCTCGTTGGACGCCGAACATGCCACGAGTAAAGTAGCATTAATATTACGGGAGACCATAGTAAATAGGACCTACGATACACACAAAAACCTATATATTTGGCTATTTTTACTAACAATGTTTGGTCCTATTAACTATGGTCCCCCGTAATAGTCGTACGAGCAATCGCGATGCCCAACGTTATTGCTTGTTCGTTCACAACGCGTACTAGTGAGTGGATTTTACGTCCCTCTGCATTCTCAGGTTGACCCTCACCACCATGTACCCCGGGGAAATGTTTCATGCAGAATTCGATACCAGTATCCGGTAGCACTTCTATATTCTGTAGTGGGCCATCCGCTAAAAAATTTCGCTAACAGCTAGCGATAGTCTGGCTTACGTCGGCGGCTGACATCGTCATCCAAGAGGTTTCTTATTGTTTATCAGGCGTTATCTGTCATTGACTTTTATGTCGGCAGCTTATCTCTTTCTAAACTAACTTTTCTTCCTGTTTCTGAAGCGCCACGTTTGCTTACTACGGTAAATACTTTGTATACTCACGTTGACAACAGGTATGAGGACGAGCGGCTTGCGGAAAGCCGTTACGCATCCTTCACCGACAAGAAGGAGCGGAAGTTATTGGCGTCGGACAACCGCCACAAGAAGATGGACACCTGCATGCAGAAGGCAAGAACATGAGGTCACGGAAACCGCCGTCGCCGCCGCCGCGCCCACACAACCGCGGTTTCGCCCGACCTAAATTGCAAACTGATCGTCCCCTCCCCCCCTACAGATACTGTTCTCTGAATGAAGTACAGCACAAGCCTGCGTCATTGTGTAGCCGAATGGAGGGGTTTCCATGTATTTGGGAAGGATACTGATGGAAACTGCCGTCGACCTCACTCCTCTCTGGAGGCCTGAGGTCGAGCCTTGGCACAAGAACGAGTGCATCTCTTCCTCTACTATCTCGCCAAAGAACGGAGACAACACCGGGGTAGTTTTTTTAATGATGTTGCTGTTGCTGTTGTTGCTGTTGTTATGTGTTTTGGTGTTTGGCATCCTCGACCAATGTGTCTGCCTGGTCGGTGAAAACCCGACGTGCTCCGTCCCGGCATTGTAGGGATGCGAGGGTCCATGGCCATACGGCTACGGCCATGCATGATAATGAGTACACCCCCCCGTATCACTGTAGTAACAGCGACTGCCCGACACCCGCACCACGACCAACCATCCGTCCACCCACGCATCCATCGCTTCATCGAGCTCACGAATGGCCCTTTTTCTGAAGCGCGAGCTTTCATCGGTGTGTGTGTTTCTGTTTTTCTTTTTTTCATGCATGCCAGGTGCCCTTGTCTTTCTGCAAGGGACAGGAGGTGCGGTACGGCTCCGTCATTCAGCTCGAGAGCGCCGAGGTGAACACGTACGAAGAGTTATATGTCTACTGGTAACGTTTTTGTTTTTTTTTTTTTTCAAGCGCGGCTAGCAAAGCTAACCCCCGCACAGCGAGCTGTGGCCAGTCCCTCCGGCCGTGCTGCCTCGTACATCAACACCGGTCCGAGCACATCCTACTCAGGCTCTAGAAAACAAGATTTCTCGACGCTCTTCAAACTGCGATGGGCATCGTGTAAGCAGAAGAGCACCACAAAATACGCTACGGTCGGCGCCAAAGACGTACTCGTGGTACGAGTACGGGTGCACCGCGGACCATGAGCGTGTCGATCACTTTCGACGCAAGGTTATCCACCCCGCACAAGAGGCGAAACTCGACCATTGCAAGCGCCGCAGCGGACCTACCGACCCGGGGCAGTTTATCCCTCGTGGGCCTCTTGCCTGCCCTGAAAGGCAGGCGCATTCACTGCATACATTGTAAAGCTTTCGGGCACGCACACCCCTGCGCGCGAACGCCTCGCTGTTCTGTCCTTCCTTACCGTGCGACAAGACTCGGGCGAACCCTGGAGTTTGCTGACAGGCTGGGCGCTGAAGACCCTCACCCGTGATATTTTATGCGGGTTAGAACGGACTACCCTACTATTACGGGGGGCCATAGTAAATAGGACCAAATTTTATGAGTAAAAATATGGTAATATATGGGTATTTGTGTGTATCGTAGGTCCTATTAACTATGGTCCCCCGTAATAGTCTCTGAAGTCGGCGTTGGCTTTATTTACCGGGGTCCATAGTTAACAGGACCTATGGTGTACATAAAAACCTATATATTTTCCTATTTTTACTAACAAAATTTGGTCCCGTTAACTATGGACCCCCGTAATAGTACGTAGCTTGATAGGCAGTTCCCTGAAACTACTACGGTGCCTGGTGCTGTGTAGCAAGCTCTCGGCTCCGGTGCTCGTGCATCGTTACCAGACTGAAAATACACAATCCTCCTTGCGTGAAACGTACGAACGAGTCAACTCGATAAATACCTTGATATTTTCTATCTATATCTCTATGTAGCACGCGTGTGTACCAATAGCCGTGCTCGGGAGGGCCAAATAAGGCGCTCTTGCGTGACGGTAAAATAGATCTGCCTGCTCGTCCTTTCACCCCCGCCTCTACCCTCACCCTCACTCTCACTCCCACCTACCCACCTACACTCCCACCTACACCCCCCCCCCTCGCCGTCGCACCTCCATACCCCAACTCGAACCCCAACCCCAACCCAACTCCCACACCCAACTCCCACACCCACCCTCACACCCACCCCCAACCCCATCCCCACCCCCCACCCCCGCCTCAGCGCCGAAATGTTGTAAATGTCTCTAATGGGAGCAGGATACGATGCTCCGTCTCGAAAGAGATGCGTGGTCAATGATCGAATGACTAAGGCAAGCAACAAATGAGTACCCCCCCCCCCCCCCCCCCCTATTTTATATACCTGGTATATATATAGGTCGGGTTGACGTCGGTTGCTGTAAAACACGCCTCTCACTGCGTGAGCTAGAAAACCAGGGTACCGTTTTTTTTTTTTTTGCGGTCACCACGGCTGGCAGTCGAGTTAGATCATTTTTGTGCGGGGAGAAACTTAACTCCGCACAAGGGGAATGATCGTATCACCTATTAAAAGTGCGTATTTGGTAAGGCACCAACGAGGCAGTTACATTGTAAACCCATTGCTGTCTCTGGAACTGGCCACAACAATAAACAATCATTTCGTTGACGTTGTCATCCGCACGCAAGTCTGCTTCACAAGCGGTTATTAGTAGGATGCAGCTCACCCTTCATGCAACTCGCCCAACACCTCACGACGCTTCGCGCTTGGTGCAAGCAATGTCTGCCTGGTCGGTGAAAACCCGACGTTCTCCGTCCCGGCATCGTAGGGATGCAAGAGTCTACGCTCATACAACTGTGGTCATGCATGATATTGAGTACCCCCCCCCCCCCCCCCCCCCCCCCCCCCCCCCCCCCCCCCCGCCTCCCCCTACCCCCTACCCCTACCCCCCCCCGCCTCCTCGTGTTTGACGCCTATCAAATTGAAGGTGGGCGGGACTCTAGCTTGCGATCCGTTCGAGGAGATATCGCTGGGCTCTCAGACCTTCCTGGCAACCGTCGCCCCGCGCCCTCCGCAGTCTCCTTCCCCCGCTCGCATGGCCTTCAAGGTGGTAGCCGTCACAGACCCGCGCCTTAAGGTAAGGAGGCGTTGCTGTAGACTTCTGCAAAGAAGACTATTCGGTGGCGTCAGTGGCTGATTGTACCGGTCTGGGAAGACATGTTGTGGGCATGATAGGCAAGCGCTTAAATGATGATGATGATGATGATGATGATGATGATGGTGGCGGTAATGTGTTCGTTTGGATCGTTCCAGCAATGACGGTTACATGCCGTAGAGGATTGCGTACACCTTCGCAGGCGTTATCATGCGTCATATATATTTTGTTCGTTTTGTAAAGGATAAAACCGCTGGGCTACTACCCTGTGGGTCAGTGCTGACTCCGTAGCTCAGTGGTTTATCCTTTACAAACAAAAATTGCGGACGGTGATGATGATGACGATACTGATGATGGTGATGATGATGACGATGTCCTCACACTAATATTCGCGGTAGCGCCGGTAAGCACCAAGCGGTTCACAGGGGACCCCTTCAGTTGTTTGTTGTTAAGTCTTGCCCCCGCTGCGTTCGTTGTCCCTCCCTCTCTCTGCGTGCCTGAAATGTGCTCTGAGTGTACGTGTGCGCCATCCCCCGTATTCCTGTATGCATGCGCTATATGCGCGGTATGCGCGGTATGCGCGGTATCGTGCTATTTTTTCTCCGGTTCATTTGTTTTTCCTAGTTTTCTGAGCGTGCCTGAAATGTGCTCTGAACATGCGCCTCATCCTCGTGTTATTTACGTGCTTTGTACGATGTTTACGCTTTCCTGTAGTACGGAGTTTTGTTTTTTCAACGTGGGTCTCGGACGAGAAAAAAAAAGAGGGGGAAATGACTTGACGTTATAGCGGCCATAGTACTGTCCCACATGAAAAACACCAGCAAACGGCCTAGCAGCAGTCTGGTTTCAGAGTACCGATGGGCTGACGGACACAGCGGCTACCACAGCGCTCCACACTCCACTAGGACACGCCGGGCGGCCTCTGCTACACCCAATCACTCTCCGGAGGAGACCATTTGGCTTCCTAGACGGCGGCCTGCGGGGTCAACCACGGCTGGCGGGCCGACCTCCGAGCACAGCTTTGAGGAAACGCGAAGCGGCGCACTCTTTAGTAGTAGTGCCGCTTCCACTAGTGCGCCGCTTCGTGAGGTTTCGGAGCTCTGCTCGAGGGTCGCCCTGCTAGCCGTGGCCAAAGCCGCGCAGGCCGCCGTCTAGGAAAGGAAGGCGGGGGTCTCGTAGGGAGAGTGATTAGGTGTAGCAGAGGCCGGCTGGCGTGTCCGCGCGGAGCGTGGAGCCCTGTCGCGGACGCTGTGTTCCTCATCGCATCGGTGCTTCGATGATGTCAAGACTGCTGCTAGGCAGTGTCCGGGTGATTTTGGTTTTAATCGCTCTCGTGGTTTTGGGGGGTGTCTCGGGGATGACGTAAACAGCGTTGAGATCGCACAGGGAGGGATGCGATCGGTTTTTAGCGCTCGAATTTTTCTACAGTAGAAAGGGAGGGTTAAGGCTGCCAGTGCCGATTTTTACGTAACCCTTCTAGGACCACAGTCCCGTTTTTAGGAACAAACTATTACGAGGGTCCATAGTTAAAAGGACCAAATATTGTTAGTAAAAATACCTAAATATATAGGTTTTTATGTACGCCATAGGTCCTGTTAACTATAGACCCCCGTAATAGTCAGAATTTGAGGGGTTTGTCCCCAAAACGGGACAGCAGTTTGCCCTACTATTACGGGGGACCATAGTAAATAGGACCAAATATTGTTAGTAAAAATAGGTAAATATATAGGTTTTTATGTATACTATAGGTCCTATTAACTATGGACCCCCGCAATAGGATCGAGGTGTTTTTTTTTTTTTCGGGAAGACATCTCTGGTCGAGAGCCTTTCCGAAAATATAAGGCTCGAGTCTATCTGGCACCCTTGCCGTCGTTTAGAGAAAACTATCGAGAGCGCTGAGAAGCGATCGCATCCCTGTGCGATGTCAGCGTTCTTTGCCGTGTTGCGGGTACTACATTACCATTATATCGCTGTGTCGTTACATCGGAGATAGGCCTGAACATCATCCAAGAAATGTCTCCCGTCTCGAAAGGGATGCACGGTCAATGGTAAAATGACTAAGGTAAGCAACAAATGAGTACGCCCCCCCCCCCTCACAGGTCTATGGTCATACGACTACGGCCATGCATGATATCGAGTACACCCCCACCCCCCCCCCCGCTCCGTCTCGAAAGGGATGCGTGGTCAATGGATAAATGACCAAGGCAAGCAACAAATGAGTACGCCCCCCCCCCCGCTCCCTCCCCCCCGGTGAAAGCCCCCCCTCATATTGTATTCCTGGTGTATATAGGTTGGGTTGGCGTCGGTTGGCGACGATGCTGTAAAACACGCCTCTCACTGCGTGAGCTAGACAGCCAGGGTACCTTTTTTTTCTTTCTGTTCTTTTTTTTGGCGGTCACCACAGCTGGCGGTCAAGTTAGATCATTTTTGTTGTGGGGAGAACCTTTACTCCGCACAAGGGGGATGATCGTATCACGTAGAGTGTATATGGTGAGGCACCCACGAGGCAGATACATAGTAAACCCATTGCTGTCTCTGGAAGTGGCCACACCAGAAATAATCAATTCATTGATGCTGTCATCCATATGCAAAAAAATCCGCCTCTCAAGCGGTTCTTAGTAGGATGCAGCTCACCCTTCATGCGATTCGCCGGACACCTCACGGCGCTTCGCGCTTGGTGCAAGCAATGTCTACCCGGTCGGTGAAAACCCGACGTGCTCCGTCCCGGCATCGTAGGGATGCGAGGGTCTATGGGTATACGACTACGGCCATGCATGATAATGAGTACACCCCCTCCCCCCCACCCCCAAAATCCAACTTCAAAACATATGCTTACTGCAGAAAGCCTGTGCCTTTGCTCTATTATGGGTTTAGGTGTGTCAGATGTATGCGTGGTATGCACTCTGCACGTGTTTATGCGCGGTAAGCGCTGTAAGTACGGTTTGCGATGTATGCAATGCATGCACCGTTAAGTTTCTATTGTTGTATGCGCTGTATGCGTTGGTGCACTGCATGAGCTGTAGGCAATGTATGCGCTGTATGAGCTCTGTGCGATGCATGCCTTTTTTGCAATGTGTGCACTGTGTACACTGCTGTGTATGTTTTGAGAGCTGCATGCACTGCGACACACTGTACGTGTTGTTCTGCATTGACTGCTGTATCCGCTGTATGCACTGTGCTTGTGCGGTGTACGCACGGTACTCGTTGCATGCGCTGCATGAGGTGTATGCACTGTATGCGCTGTGCGCACGCGCATTAAAATACGCTGGATGTGTACGCCTTTAAGAGCTACCGTAGTATGCACTGCTGAAGGCGATGTATGCGCTGTATGCGCTGTATGCGCTGTGTGCATTGATAGCGCTTTAATACTGTATGCCCTGTATGCGCTGTATGAACTGCATGAGCGTCGATTGCGCGTTCGTTCCGTTTTGTCGGTGGTTTTACGACGGTCGTGCGCAGGACCTGTCGACACAAGTGCTGCTGCGCAAGGAGGGGAAGGCCAAACTGCCGGATGTCGAGGGGGAGCCGGTGAGGAACAAAAAAAAAAAACCAAGAAAACGACGCATTGTTGTTATATTAGCACTGGGTCGGTCGATCGTCAGGAATTTTGAAATTCTCATGGGACCGGTCGGGTCTTCCCTACCAGAGCCGGCCTGACCCGCGAGGTTTGACCCGACCCGTGAGCAGCCCTGCAAAACATGGCCTCAACAAACAAAACGTGAAGAGGCAACCCGACGAATTAGCTCCCATGGCCTACCGTGGGTATACCACTCTGACCGAGAAAGTAAGATACGTTTGATGTTCGTATTAGATTCAAAGCGTTGTCTTATAATCCCGTTCAGAGTGATATTGGGTAGTGTATCAATGCCCTTAAGGAGCTCCCCGTCAGTCAGAAATATTTGGGCAACAAAGCGTCGCAGGGAAATGCTACCCCTATTGCGGGGGACCGTAGTAAGTAGGACCTACGGTAAACACAAAAACCTATAATATTTCCTTAGTTACATTAACAATGTTTGGTTGGTCCTATTTACTATGGCCCCCCGAAATAGGGGGGATCGATGTGAGCCGGACATGGTCGGAGGGCAAGTATAACTGAAATTGGTTAGACTACAGCAAATGGTGCGGGGGGGGGGGGGGAGGAAAGGGGGGAGGGGTACTCTTTCGTTGCTTGCCTTAAGTCATTTTGACCATTGACCACACATCCCTTTCAAGACGGGGGGGGGGGGGGGTGTACTCGATAGGAGAGATTCACTCGATCTCATGCATGGCCGTAGTCGTATGATCATAGACCCTCGCATCCCTACAATGCCGGGACGGAGCGCGTCGGGTTTTCACCGCGGGGGGCGTATGGAATGACCTATTAGGCGTGGCTGATCGACCGGCCGAGGTTAACTGGACGATGGTGTGTGCGGGTACCAGGTTTTCGCGAATGGTTACCAGTTTGACCTATTGTACCTGGTGCTAGAACGTCAGGTGTTTTAATGCTGGCGTGTTTAAATGCTGCTGTTGTGCGGCCTACAGAGGGCACTACCGGTGGGTTATTGACTCGCGAGCCTCAGTGGACGACGTGGACGAGGTTGGGAATAGCGTACCATGAAAAGTATTTGTCGGAAGAGCTACCCTGTCAACGGTAAGCCTTCCTCAAAAGACACCGAACAGTGAACAGACACCACCTAATTGCGGAGGCGGTCGTATGTCGATGGCGGGGGAGAGGGAGAGGGAGGGTGGGGGGGCGTGCAACGCGCTCTGTCGAATAACTCTTGGCGGGCACCCACCCGTTGACCTCGTTCAATGTTGAATCGGAGTGGTTGGACCGGACGACTGCCGTTTGGTTGTCATCCCTTAGTGATATCCAAGACGCGGCACTGCTTCCCAAGTGACCTAACGCGTACAATTACAGCAGCCCCCCCCCCTCCCCCCCCCCCCCCCCCTCCCCCCCCCCCCGCCCCCCCCCCCCCCCCACCCTACCGGACACATCGTGAAGACCTCATAGCGAAAGAAGAACACACCACTCCCTCCCCCTGCCCTCTCTCTCCCCCCTCCTTCCCCCCCCCCCCCCTTCCCGCTTCACCCCGACGTGGTTGGTGGTATGCGCGCTCCGCTCGTGTTGGCATGCTGTTGGTGTTCGGTGCCCTTCCCGAACGCGAAACCTATTGCCGCCAAACTGAAAAAAAAATCGGAATTCCGATTGTTCTAGGTTCGGTACGGCGACCTCTTCCACCTGGTGGGCGACCCGGGGCTTCGGGTGTGCGAAGCGGTCAACATGCGGAGGCCGCCCCTCTATCTCGCGTCTGGTAAGCGATTAACGCGGGGGGGGGGGGGGGAGAGGCGGGGGGTAAGGGGTTGACATGACGTAACATGACGGCACCTAAGAAAATGGGAGTTGCATAAGAGTGTTTGGCTTTCGAATTTTCGCCCCTCTATCTCGTCTCGGGTGGGTGATTAGAGGGAGGGGGTGTACTCGATATCATGCATGGCCGTATTCGTATGAACATAGACCCTCGTGTGATCCTCGCACCCTCGCAATGTCAGGATGGAGCATGTTGGGTTTTGACCGACCAGGCAGGCATTGCTTGCACCTAGCGCGAAGCGCCGTGAGGTGTTGGGCAAGTCGCACGAAGGGTGTGGGCTGTATCCTACTAGGAACCACTCGTGAGGCAGACTAGCACACGGATGACTGCTTCAAGTAGTTAATTTATTTTCCGGCGAGGCCACTTCCAGACACAGCAGTGGGGGTGCTAACCACAAACACTACGTGATACGATCGTCCCCCTTGTACGGAGTAAAGGTTCTCCACCTCGCGCAAATGTCGATCGCCAGCTGTGACCGACCGCCCCCCCCCCCCAAAAAAAAACGGTACCCTGGTTGTCTAGCTCGCGTAGTGGGCAGCATGTTTTACAGAGCCGTTGCCAACCGACGCAAACCCAACCTATGTATCATATATAGGCAGGGGGTGGAGGATGGACACGACGTAGCGGCGCTTGATAATCTGGGAGTTGCAAAAGAAAGTTTGGCTCGAATTTTCGCCCCCTCTGTCTCGCCTCCGTGGTGTGGTGTGTTAAGAGGGAGGGGGCAAGGGATAGACATGACCTGACAACACGTAGTAAAATGGGAGTTCCATACGAAACTTTGGCTGTCGACTTTTACTGCCCCTCCATCTCGCCTCTGGTGGGTGATGAGGGAGGGCGGGGGGGGGAATAGGGGGATAGACACGGCGTCACGGCACTCAAGGGCTTGAGAATTATGAAAAATTGGCTGTATGGCTGCACGAAGCTTTTTGAATAAAAATACACGTTGTTTTCAACTGAAATTGGGAGTTTAAGAATCTTTTGACCCGAGTTTTGCGCAAAACATACGAAAACCGTTGATGTGTACTGACATAAGTGTGGGACACACCCGCCGGCCCAAAAGATGGGCCTCTAAAGAGGCGTCGCGCACGGTAGACACAGCGTGACGCTGTTTAAGAAAACGTCTGCGTCAAGCGCAGTGTTCATTATTTGTCTTGCCGGCGCCTTTTCTTGTTTTCGCCTCCCATCCGTATGCTGCAAGAACATCCGCCTCAAAAGCGGTGCTTGGTAGAATGCAGCTTACCCTTCATGCGACTCGCCGGACACCTCACGGCACTTCGCGCTTGGTGCAAGCAATGTCTGCCTGGTCGGTGAAAACCCGACATGCTGTGACCCGGCATGGTAGGGATGCGAGGGTCTACGGCTATACGACTACATCCATGCATGATATCGAGTACATCTCTCCTATCGAGTACCCCCCCCCCCCCCCCCCCCGCCCCCCGACCCAATCGTATACTTTACTCGTTGAAAAAAAAAACGCACCGAAATTCTGTTTGTTATATCACCTCGAAAACGTTGACAGTCTCTGCCTATCATTCTAGTCGTTCGCCAAATTTTAGAAGCATTTTCTGTACTGTTTCAATACTAGAAGAATATTATTTTTGCTCGTTGGAAAACAGCTGCGATTCCGTCCCAAATATTCCATTCACTCGCCCGAAAAATATGTTTGTCCCCGTCCCGCCTTTTCTCGTACGCCCACACCAACCAACACCACCGGTCAGCCCTGAAGACACAGAGCCTGAGCTCAAGGGTTTCCAACAGACAGGCGGTGTTTCTAAGGTCCGGCGCGTCGAGCGGGACCGTGTGGCAGTTTCAGAAAACGACGCGCGGGAAGAACGGCAGCGTGGACAGGCTCTCCAGTGTCGGTCTTCCCATTGCCTCCGACAGCGAGGTACGGGCTGCGTGGTTCCTGCACGCCGATCGAGTATACCGCAGCGTAGACCTGCAGCGGGTAGAAACGTTACACACGTCAGACAGTTCATCTGCAGATCATCGATTCCTACGGTTGATGATCTAGATCTTTCAGGGCAGATATGTCCCTGATCTGTATGATCTGTATGATCTGTATGATCTGTATGATCTGTATGATCTGTGTGATCTACAGCTCATGTTCCCGGGTGGTGTTCCCGGGTGGGGGGGCGCATAATCTGCATGGTCTACGAGTACAGTAGGACCTGTTTCTTGGGGCTTGGGCCCGTACGTGGAGGGGCTACTTGCTGCCGCACAGGGCGTGGTGGTTCTTGTGTAATTATTTTTGGTTTGTGTTGACTGTTCGGAGAGAGACCTACAGCAAGGGAAAAATAAATACATATATACATACAAACTTATCATTTTTTCGAAACGGGGAAAAAGCGCGGTCATTGCCGACCGGAACGTGGCCTGTGGTGCAACCCTTTCACCAGATCAGACACCACTATAACGACCGGGTGTATAAGGCCGGTCTAGACATTAATATGAAGACCAACCGGTCCTTGTCGTAGTACTGCTGGAATGAGGCTCAAAGCCCGGCAATTACGTGGGTTCAGGTATTGGGGTCGTATTTGTAGTACTCGGGAGGCGTATCTTGGATGGGAAACCAGCGGTTTTCCCAGCGAGGCACGAGCCTTGCTCTCGGTCCTCTCACCGTGCACGAAATGAATAAAGCTGCTCTTCTTCTATCTGTAAGCGAACATCACACGTGAGTACCAACGAGTACCTGGTCAATAGGCAAACCTGTCAAGGGATACAAAGTGTCCCGCATGCTCGATCCTAGCAACCTTTTGTTTACGCTCAGAGCGGTAGATCAGATTCCCGCAGTTCATGACCTAGATTTTTCAGGGCAGATGTACTCGTGATCTGGATGGTCTGGATGATCTGCATGATGTGCACCATGATCTAGCTCGTGTTACCGGGTGGGAACGCCGTGCGATCTGCATCGTCTATGGGGCAGGTTTTCCTTGATAAGATCTGTGAAGTGTACAAATCTTGCACAGCATCATGTCACAATGGCGGGGTATATGTGATATAGAATATCTACCGATAGACACCGCTCTGTGCCTAGAAATAAGAACTGATCCAATCGAACATTAGTATAAAAAAGGTATTTAAACTAAGGGACATATAGACAGTGATCAGTCCGACATGTGAAGACAGTATGTACGGCGTACGTTCACTCACTCTCTCAAACCAACCCACTCTCACCCGCCATGCCTGGTACCTGCCATCGTTTAGGTCGTTGTCCAACACCGTGACACTCTCAAGGCCCTGAGCTGCGAGAGGAGCAATGTGGAGGCCACCGACTTCGGAGCGGAGTTTGAGGTGATAATACACATGTTTTGTTTGGAGGGGGGGTGGGGTGGGGGCCGGTGGGGGCGAGTGAGGGAGGCGGAGGAGATCCGGGAGGGGAGGGGCGGTAATCAGACAGCGGCAAGAATAAACGAATCGATTCGAAAGTGTTTACTGCGTGCTCCGAGTCCGACAAAGCCAGGCTCGTATGAGTATCAGGTACCATCATTTACGCTTTATCAGGAAAAGAGATGTTGCTTCGTGCGGTGTTGGCATGCACAAGGAAGACTGGTTTCGAGACGTTCGGGAGCATGAAGGAAGCGCTGATCGCATCCGATTCACTCCGGAGCCACAGCAGACGAGACCAAGTACGACGTGTAACCTCACAGACGCGAAGACGAAGTACGACATGTAAACCCTGATTTTTTAAGACGTCCTCTCTCCACGGCTGATGGTCACCGCTCGATTTTGCCGCGACGCAGCTGGTTAGGTGCCATAGTGGTGTGCCAGGCTTCTGTTTGTCCTCGTTTGTGCCCTCTGTTTTGTTGTCGTATGTGTGCTCACTCGTCTTGTTCCCGTTCGACTGTGTTTTTCTTACGACGTCCTTCCAGTTTTTTCTCTCTCCCGGCACATTTTTTCGGTTACTGGCTTTTCCTATTGCCCCCCCCCCCCCCCCCCCCCCCCCCCCTCCCCCCTTCTAGCCCCGCCTTTTCCAAACCCCTGATATGATCTCTTGTGCAACCGGTGCCTTTGACGTTGTGCTTAATTCAGTTGGCCGAACTGCCCGGGCCATAAGGTTGTACGATTCAAGTAGTTTCAGTGAGGCCTAACTGCCCGGGCCATAAGGTTGTACGAGGTAAGTAATTTCAGCTAGGCCTAACCGCCCGGGCCAACTATTGGCATCATGCCTTCTACGCTTGAAAAGACGAACGAAAATGGACAACGAATCGTATGTGTCTGTCTGCCTGCGCCAGGTGTGCTGCGAGAGCTTGACGACGAACGGCCGATCCCTCCAATTGCTGGCCGAACTTGAAGGTACTGGTCTAACGGCAACCCCGCCCCAAGGCACTATCTGCAACCCCAAAACACTCTTGACGATACCAACAGAAGCTGCCGTGAAATGGGCAATGTAACAAGTAAATAATGCTGCTGGAAGGCATGTACGTCCAGTCGGCGTCCCCGGTGGCTTGGTAGGTGGTCCGCGTGCCTACGTAAGATCAATCTCGTGGGTTCAAGCCTCACCGAGTGCATACTCGTAAATACTTTTTCTTGCATTAAAAAAAAATGATTAGCGGAAAGCGCGAAAGCGTGAGTTAGCTGCTTCGATGGAAATCGACGAGCAGTGGGAATGTTGAACCTTATGCGCGACATAAAATGAAGGCACGTACCGGGGGGGGGGGGAAGGGACGACACCTGTGAGTGACCACGAGTTGTCCAGAAGAAGACCGCTGAGGGTAAAACCTCCCACGAGTTAAATAAGCTGGAAAGTGTAAGGCATGCTTAAAAATGATTAAAAAATTGATGTACAAGTAGAATGTAGCAAATAAATGCTGCTGTGAGACGTGTACAATGTAACAGATATTTGCTTCTGTGAGACGTGAAACGTAACAAACAAAATGTCGGTGTAAGATCTGGGTCGGGTGAGCTATGGGTTTGCTTTTGTTTTTGATTATCTCGCTCCATCCTCCGTCGTTAGGTGCGCCCCGGCCCGTCGATTTGTCGTTTTTTCCCTCCCCCGCTTCGTTCGCTGACTCCCATCAAGGCACACACAGATGCGGCCGAGCATGCAGAAACGGGGACAGAGACCCCCCCCCCCCCCCCCCCCCCCTCCTTCTCCCCCCCCCCCCTCGCTCCTCCCTCTCCCTCTCGCCACCCCCCCTCCCTCCCCACCCCACCCCCTCCCCCCCCCCCCCCCCCCCCCCACTCTCTCTCCCCTATCCCCTCCTCCCTCCTGCCCCTCCCCCCCCCCCCCCCCCCCCCTCCTCATCCCCATCCCCCCCCCTCACCTACCCCCCCCCCCCCCCCTATCCCCCCCCCCCCCCCCCCCCCCTCTCGTCCCACCCCTATGTTATAGACCTGGTGTATATATATATATATAGGTTGAGTTGACGTCGGTTGGCGACGACGCTGTAAAACACGCCTCTCACTGCGTGAGCCAGACAACCAGGGTGCTGTTTTTTTTTTGTCTTGGCGGCCACCACGGCTAGCGATCGAGTTAGATCATTTTTGTGCCGGGAGAACATTAACTCTGCACAAGGGGGATGATCGTATCACGTAGTGTGTATATGGTAAGGTACCCACGAGGCAGTTACACCGTAAACCCGTTGCTGTCTCTGGAAGTAGCCATACCAGAAAATATATCAAATCCATTGACGCTGTCATCCATGCTGCAAGAAAATCCGCCTCAAAAGCGGTGTTTAGTAGGATGCAGCTCACCCTTCATGCGACTTGCCGAACACCTCACGGCGCTTCGCACTTGGTGCAAACAATGTCTGGTCGGTGAAAACCCGACGTGCTCCGTCCCGGCATTGTAGGGATGCGAGGGTCCATGGTCATACGACTACGGCCATGCATGAATACGAGTACACCCCCCCCCTTTCCCCTCCCGCCTCCCCCCACCCCCACCCCAACCCCGCCCTTTCTCCTAACGACTGCCCAGGCAGAAAAACTGCCGGATCCGCCGCCAAGTCAGAGCTTCGTGCCAACCATTGGTTGGTTCGACAAGGACAACACGAAACGCAGAATGAAACCGCCGAAACCGTCGACGGCGAGCGTGGCGATGGTCGGGGGGAGTGCGCGAGGCAACTACCCCCAGAGATGACGCCAGAGACTCTCCTCGAGAAGGTGAATTAATGTGTGATGGAACGCCGTAGTAGTAGTAGTAGTAGTAGTAGTAGTAGTAGTGATGGTGTTAGTGTCGTTGCTGCTGTGTTTGTGGTTGATGTTGCTGCTGTTGTGTTTTATGTTCTTGCTGGGTTTGTAGCGGAGGTGGTGGTGGTGAGGTGGAGGGTTGACGCTGGTGTTGGTGCTAGCGTTGGTGTTGGTGGTGATATTGGTGTTGATGGTGATGTTGGCGGGGGGGGGGGGGGGGGGGGGGGGGTGTACTCATTACCATGCATGGCCGTAGTCGTATGACCATAGACCCTCGCATCCCTACAATGCCGGGACGGAGCGCGTCGGGTTTTCACCGACCAGGCAGACATTGCTTGCACCAAGCGAAAGAAGCGCCGTGAGGTCTTTTGGTGAGTCGCATGAAGGGTGAGCTGCATCCTACTAAGAACCGCTTTTTGAGGCGGATTTTCTTGCATGTGGATGACAGCATCATTGACTTGATTTAATTTCTGGTGTGTGGGGGGGGTGTGCTCGATAGGAGAAATGTACTCGATCTCATGCTTGGCCGTAGTCGTATGACCATAGACCCTCGCATCCCTACCATGCCGGGACAGAGCATGTCGGGTTTTCACCGACCAGGCAGACATTGCTTGCACCAAGCGCGAAGCGCCGTGAGGTGTCCGGCGAGTCGCATGAAGGGTGAGCTGCATCCTACTAAGAACCGCTTGTGAGGCTGACTTGCATATGGATGACAGCTTCAATGAGTTAGTTTAATTTCCGGTGTGGCCACTTCCAGAGACAGCAATGGGAGTACTATGTAACTGCCTATTGGGTACCTTACCTTGAACACTACGTGATACGATCGATTCCTTTGTGCAGAGTAAAGGTTCTTTACTTCGCACAAATGATCTAACTAGACGACCAGCTGTGGGCGACCGCCAAAAAAAAAAAAAAAAAAAAAAAAAAAAAAAAAACGGTACCCTGGATGTCTAGCTCACGTAGTGAGCGACATGTTTTACAGTGTCGTTGCCAACCGACGCCAACCCAACCTATATAATATACATATGAGGGGTGGCCACGGGGGGGGGGAGGAAGGGTGGTTGTGGTGGGTAGTGGTGGTGGTAGCGGTATTGGGGGTGCAACGTGATGGCGGTTGCGGTGGTGGTGATATGGTGGTGGTTGTTGTCGTCGTGCGTCTGTCGTAGCTGTTAGTACCGTTGTTGCTGTGGCTGTCGTTGTTTTTGCTGCTTTTTGTATACGTTTTTTCAATGGTTTTGCGCTGCAACCAATTGACACAGAAATGATCATCCACTGGTCTGTGGGCTTGTTTTGCCTACTTTCTACCCTCCCGCCCCCCCCCCCCCCCCCCCCCCCCCCCGTTTCCACGAGCATGTCTCTTACTCCTTTTATTCCGGGGGACCACTGTAAATAGGACCAAATATTGTTAGTAAGAACAGGTAAATATGTAGGTTTTTGTGTGTACCGTAGGTCCTATTTACTATGGCCCCCCGTAATAACACTGCACGCCCGTTTTGGAGGCAAACTACTTACAATTTGAGTGGTTCGTCCCCAAAGTAGAACTGCAGTTTGCCCTATAAGGGCCAATTTGAAGCCTCATTCTCGATCGTGGAAAACTAAAACTGCCCGGACGGTCCCCAAAGCTTTCTCCAGCCATAAGAGAGGCCACACATTGTCTACAGCAGCTATAATAGTCTGCAATACCTGGTATTACGGGGGGTCCATAGCTAACAGGACCTATGGCATACATAAAAACCTATATATTTTCCTAGTTTTACTATTACGGGGGTCCATAGTTAACGGGACCAAATTTTGTTAGTAAAAATATGTAAATATATAGGTTTTAATGTATACCATAGGTCCTATTAACTATGGACCCCCGTAATAGTACATGAGTTGTTGTTTGTTTTCGTCCAACGTTGCTATTTCGTTTTGCCAGCCAGCAAATGTGCAGCGCATAATTAAAATACAATCCCAATCATACCGTATGAACGAGTATCTCCAAGAGAGTGTTGAAAATCGTTGAAAGCCGTACGGAAAATTTGAGCAACCCTTCACTCCGCACCCCGCACCACCCCATGTGCATGCCTTTCTAAACTTGAAACCCCTCCCCATTTTTTATGTAATATTATATGGATAAACCGCGGTGAGCGTCCAAATGTTGGAGGCGTTTCTGTCATGAGTAGGAACGGTGCTCCCTCTCGAAAGGGATACGCGGTCAATGGTCAAATGGTAAGCAGCAAATGAGTACGCCCCCCCCTCCTTCCCCCCCTGCCTCCCTCCCTCGATCGTCTCCGTCCTTTAGGCTAAGTGCGTCGTAAGCAGTCACCTGGCTGGCATCCAGCGGCTTAGAAACGCACTCCGCTCCATCGATCCCGTCGGCGATGGCAAGCTTGACCGGGAGGATTTCAGGTGTGCCTGCGGAGGCGGGGGTTAGCGGAGGCGGGGAGGGTTGGGGGGGGCGTGGGGACTGGGGGGGGGGGCAGGAGGGGGGGGGGGGGGTGAGCCAGGGGGGGTGTACTCATGCTATGCATGGCCGTAGTCGTATGACCATAGACCCTCGCATCCCTGCAATGCTGGGACGGAGCACGTTGGGTTTTCACTGTCTAGGAAAACATTTCTTGCTTGCGCCGAGCGCGAAGCGCCGTGGGGTGTTGGGACGAGGCGCGCGAAGGGTGAGCTGCATGCTGCTGAGGACCGCTTTCCAGGCGGACTAGCATGTAGATGACAGCTTCAATAATTTATTTTATTGATTTTCTGTTGTCCGGGGGCGGGGGGGGTATCTTAGAGCTAGACCGGGATGCTGCGCTGTTGTTGTTGTTGCTGCTGATAATAGTATTGTTGCTGGTGATATTGTCGTAGACATCATTGTCACGTTGTTGCTGATGTTTGCTGTGGTTGCTGCAATAATATTGTTGTCGACGTTGCTGCTGCTGTTGCTCTGCTGCTGCTGCTGCTGCTGCTGCTGCTGCTGCTGCTGCTGTTTTAGTATTGTTGTTGATTGCCTGCTACGTTGTTTTAGTGACATCGTCGTAGATAAAGCTATCATTGCTGTTGCTGTGGCTGACGTTGCTGTGGTTGCTGACAGCGTTATTGTCGTCGACGTCGTCGTTGCTCTGCTGCTGCTCTGCTGCTGCTCTGCTGCTGCTGCTGCTGCTGCTGCTGTTGCTTGCTTGCTTTTGGAGCAGGTGGTGCCTGCAAGACTTCGGGCTCACACTGGACGAAGAGCAGAGCCGGATCCTGTTCGACAAGTACGACAGGGATGCCAACGGTCTTGTCCAGTGAGCGCCAATCGCGAAACCGTGAATCACGAATCACCCACAACTTGTTGCAACCCTTCCTTCCGCACATGGGGACACATCACGACCTACAGTAGACCATCTGACGCGCTCTACGATAGAGATCCACCCTATTACGAGGGGCCATAGTAAATAGGACCAAATATTGTCGGTAAAAATATGGAAATATATGGGTGTTTGTGTGCACAGTAGGTCCTATTAACTAGGGTCCCCCGTAATAGTAGTACTGGGGCTCCTACGTCCCCCGAACGTATAATGCGGAATTCAGCGGCGCGGAAAAGACGCATGATGAATACGACCAATGGCACAGGCATCGCGTACGTGTGCGTACGAAACATGCCCCAACGGTGTAGAGCACAAGTTGCACAACTCACCCCTCAACTGGCGCCCGGTGAGAACGCCGTGGCGGATAAGAAAGTTATACCTCTGTTGTCGTAGAACGCCTCCTCTATTGTCGTAGAATGCCTCCCCTATAGTAGAACGCCTCCTCTATTGTCGTAGAATGCCTCATCTGCTGCAGGTCAAAGGTGTCTAGATTATGCAAGTTTCCGTCACTAGAAGATGCGCAAAGAGCCAATAGTTCACAGATCACGCAGATCCCATCAGGGGAAGCACGTGCGCAAGAGCCGTACCGTACAGATGCCACCGGGAAAACAAAACATGACCTACAGTAGGTCGTGCAGGTGGTACGATCTAGATCATGGACTCCTGGCTAGATCATGGGTTGGGGAATCTGATCACATATCATCTGTCCCGTTGTTTGAAAGATTCCCGTGACCTTTTTTGAGATGGCTACGAAAGGCAACCAGCCTGTCTCACCGCATGCTCGGCGAAAACAGCACTATATGTATATATATATATATATGTGGTTTCGTTGTGCTGTAAGAAATTACACACCCAGACCCCAAGCTCTCGCGGCTGGTGTGGACACACACCACTGACCCCTCTTTTAGCGGCTACTGTTGTGATATTGCGGTGTGCTGTTGACGCTTTGTTTTCGACTGGGGGGGGGAGGGGCGTATTCATTTGTTGCTTGCCTCAGTCACTTGAGCATCGACCACACGCACACCTCTTTTGAGACGGAGCACCGTATCCTGCTTCTAGCAGAGACACCTCCAACACTTGAGTGCTTTGTATTACGTTTTTTACATAAATTACATAAATATTGTCGAGCGGGGAGGGGGGGGCGGAGGGGGCATAATATAGCTTACTATTGCTATAGCAGTTGGTTGCATGCAGCAGCAGGTGCATAATATATGCATGTTGACCGATCGTAACGCCTGTGCATGATCGAGGAGCTCCTGTCGGGACTCGCTCCCGCTACGTGCAGCAGCGGTCTGCACAAAACTTTGTGCGGGACGTATGCCGTCATTTTTTTTACCTTGGACATCGACCCAGACCAACCCAAACATGAACCCGAGCCTGAACCCGAACCCCAAGCCTTTGGGGGGCTCGAGGTCGGTAGGGTTAGTTACGCGGTGCCGCCGCGTTTTTTTTGTGGCGTTCTTCCCAAAAACGCAGGGCAGCCGAAAGACCCACATAGGCCAATAAGACCCGCACCCTGCACAAAGTTTTGTGGCGACCCGTCCTGCACGCATAGAGAGAATCGTCGAGACTGAGAGGGGCCTCTACGCGCATGCACAGTGTACGATGACCGATCGTAACGCCTGCACAGGCTCTAGGTGTTCCTTACGGGGTTGGGAGAGTCTCTTGAGTGTAGATAAAATGACCGATCGTAACGCCTGTGCAGGGTCTAAACGTTGCTTACAACCGGGCTGAGAGAGAGCCTGTAAGCGTAGACAAAAATGACTGGTCGTAACGCCTGTACAGGATCTAGGTGTTCCTTATATAAGGGTATTAAGATAGCCTCTACTATAAGCGTATGAGCTGAATTTAATGATCGATCGTAACGCCTGTGCAGGATCTAGGTGTTCCTCAGGGGGCCTTACACTTCGTACTGAAAAAAGCGTCCCAACACTAATCCCCCAAGTAGTATATAAAAAAAAACTGGTTGCGGTTCTGAAGAGGTCAATTAAGAGAGCCTACACTACAAGTTTATAGTCGTATGCTTTAATGACACATCGTAACGCCGGTACAGGATCGAGGAGTTCCTGTCTGGACTGAGAGAGCCTCTGAGCGAGCGCAAGAAGGCCGTGGTGAAAGACGCCTTCAGTGCTTTGGCGCCGGACGAAAATGGAAAGGTGGGGTGACATCACTCACAAGAAACGGTCGCATCCCAAGACATGCTTTGATGTTCCACGGCAAGCAGCGGTACAATATTATATTCATGGTGGGGTCGCGTGGCGTGGGTAGGCGCGCAATAACAACGCTAGTCGACGAGGGAAGAAATGGCTGAAGTCTTCTCTCTCGCGATAAGAAATGCTCAAGACACGAACCATGGTGGGGAGGGGGGGGGGGGAAAGCCTGCTGTGTGACCCGGACCTGAGTTGCGGCCGTTAACAGGAGGGATGGAGTAAGCAAGGGCGAGTATAATAAAGTGGGAAGGAAAAAGAAGAAACAAATTGTATAGGCTCACGAACGGGAAGTCAGCCTATAGGAGAAAAAGAACAGAAATAATGCTTCACTCTTTGGGGGGGGTGCTAAGAGAATTGGAACATAAAAAAATCGTGCTCGGCGCAATAATAAGGTTAGTATGAGGTTTGCTCAGATTTCGAGGCATTTTTTGTTGGTGGGCCCATGCTGTGATCAAGTAATATGAAGAACGTATGTACGTATAATATGAAAGGGAGGGAGTGAAGCAGGGGGAGAAAAGGGCAAGACAGGAGGGAGGGAGAAAGCGCAGAAGGCGGGGGGGGGGGGGGCAGTAGCGAAGGAAATGTAAAGAAACACGAATAACAGCATAGGTAGGCCCAAGGGCACACTGAAGCCGCAGGAAAAAGTACTAAACGCACAGGGAAAACAAGCATGCACCACAAATCGATAATATTAAACGACTATTTCCTGCGACGTATAGTTTTACGAGTCCCCCCCCCCCCCCCCCCCCCCCCCCCCCCCCCCCCCCCCCCCCCCCCCCCCCCCCCCCCCCCCCCCCCCCCCCCCCCCCCCACCCCCACCCCCCCTGACCTGCCCAATTTTCCTCCCCTTCGTTTTATGGCCCTGCAAGGTTCCCCTAAAAAAACTGCAGGCGTCGTTTTATGCCGAGGCCGCCGGACGGGACGGGCCCTGAGCGGCAATGATGCAACACCAGTGGAAACCCTGGATGCGCTGCGCTCGGGGTTGGGGGTCGGGGGCGTGTCGAAGAACGGAGTGGTGACCCTCGCTGACATGGAGCGGTATCACCAGGTCAGTCACTCCGTCACCCCCCTCTGCCCGGCCGGGCCCGGCCCTCGCTTTGCTGTTTACTGGTTGCTGGTTTCGGTACAGCAAGGAATGGTATAGATACGGATAATGCAGGGGCTAGGATAATAGAAGGGTGAGAGCAATTGGTCAAGACCACAGCAAGTAAAACAATACGGATGGAGTTGATGGTATGCAACTGAGCGGTAACATTGTGGGACGAAGAAGTGAAAGAGGCTATAAGAGCAAGGAGAAAGGCGCACGCGAGATGTATACATCGAGTGAAACTGCGACAGGATGGGAGGAATATGCTATAGCTAGAACTAAAGTAAAATAGATGGTAGAGAAGAAGAACGGGATATGGAAAGACATAGTGAATAAAGCGAATGAAGACTCCGAGAGGGCGGGATGAAGCAGATAGGAGTAGGGACAGAAGGGATACTGGGCAAACAAGCATGAGAGGCAGACACAGGAATAGCTACCTTAAGAGCGCAGAACGGTTAAATGGTTAGTAGTTCAATAGTTCGAAGGAGAAGAAGGAAGTACTGGTATTACGGGGGTCCATAGTTAATGGGACCAAATTTTGTTAGTAAAAAATAGGTTAATATATAGGTTTTTGTGTGTACCATAGGTCCTGTTAACTATGGACTCCCGTAATAGAGCATTACCGTACGTTAGGAACACCCACAGCCAACGAAACGCTCGACGCAGAATTCGAGAAGGAAATCAACGCGTGGGCAGAGGCGGACGTAGATGCATCAGAAAGGGAAAACAGTGGCTCGGGAGGGCTACAGAGAGAGTTCACGAGGGAAGAAGTAGAGAAGTGTGTAGCTGAACTTGAAAAAGAAAGGCGGCAGGGGCAAACCAAATAGTGCTCGAATTTACTAAGTACGGGAGAGAAGGAATGCTCATCATGATTGTTAGGTTGTATGATTGGATAAGTGAAACCGAGTACGCACCTAGGAGGTGGAGAGAAGGAGTAGCGGTAAACTTAATAAAAAAAGGAGATATGGCTGACCCGGGGAACTACAGAGGGATAACGCTACTAAGCACAGTAGGCAAAACATTTTGCAAGAATTTGAACGATAGAATGGGAGCGATGATGCAGAAGGAAGACAAAATAAGCGAAGGGCAAGCAGGGTTTAGGCCAAACCGTAGCTGCGTAGACCGTGTGGACACCTTAGGTAATATAATCCAAGGTGGGAAAGAAGCGGGACTAACCGCCTACTGTTTTTTTTCTAGATGTACAGAAGGCCTACGACACAGTGTGGAGAAATGGGCTGTGGAAAAAAAAAACTGTGAGAAATAGGAATCAGAGGAAAGATGTGGAGAATGATGAAGAAGATGACGGAATGTGCGAGAAGCGCAGTGATGCTGGACGGGGAAATAACGAAGTGTGTTGATATTTTACAAGGAGTTGCACAGGGATGTACGTTGTCACCTGACCTATTCAAGATATATATTCACGACCTGATAGTAGCAGTCGAGGCAGCAAGGCAGGGAGTCACGTTAGTGAGAGATACGGTGTCGGGATTGATGTTTGCGGATGACTTCGTGGGGATATCAGAAACACCAGAAGGATTGCAGAAACAAATAGAGAAGGCGCTAGAATACACTGGGAGATGGAGGGTGACGGCGAACGTCTAGAAATGCGCAGTAGTTGTTTGTAGCGAAGATAAGGTGAACCCGGTAAATTTCAGTTGGAAGCGGGGAGAAGATGAATTGCTGATCGTAGACCAGTATACGTACCTTGGCGTAGAGATCTCAAAAGACTGCTCCTGGGATACACATATAGAAAAAATAATAGGAAAGGGCAAAGCACACGTAGGCAAGATGGATGCGATCCTATCAGACTCGCACCTTGACACTAGGGTCTCCTGATGAACGGGATAGTACCAAAGCTAGAGTAGGCAGGAGAAGTACGGGAAGGGAACGCGAAACTCGTAAAACGATCGGAAACAGTCCAGACGACAGCAGCTAAAAAAGTCCCAAGATGCTCAAGTACGACTAGTGATGCAGTATTGAGAGCAGAACTGGGAAAGTACCCACTCAAGACAAATATGGACGCGAGAAAGTTGAAATGACAATGCAAAGTAAGGAACATGCCTAAAAAGAGGTTGCCAGCCATAGTTGATAGAGCTGTATGAGAGAAAGCAACAAAAGGTCGAGCTGGAATAAGGTGGGATAGGGTAGTTGAGAAAATATGGAAGGATCTAGGGGGAAACCAAGAAGAGGTGATGTCCGCCAGGAAGTTTGGGAGATACAAGGCAGGAGTAGAAGAAAGGATAGAAAGAAGGGGAAGGCTAGCGTTAAGAAACAAGGTGGAACCGGAAAAAACACTTGGATATGTACGGGGGAATGAGCGAAAGAATAGGAATGAAAACGTATTTGCACGGCCCAATGGACTTCGCGAAAACGCTAAAAACTGCGCTTTCGTGGTAGGTGACCTGGACCTGCCAGAAAGAAGAGTTATGCTAGTAGCCGGGAGGAGGAGGAAGTAGATGCAAAGATGTGCTCGTGTGGCAAAGCAATAGGGAGTAGAACGCACATAGTAGGAGAACGTGAAATATACAAGGAGGAACGGGATGTGTTAGAAGAGGAGATTAGGGAAATAGGCGAATGTGACATGGAGGAATTTGATACAGTAGACAGTAGCTAGAAAACGATCGTTATCCTAGGGGATAGATGGTGGCCACAGGCGGCCATAAAGGAAGGGAATAATATTAGCAAAAAGTTTCTATGCATATATATGGAAACAACGTAATGGGTGCCCAACTGCTGGAGGTGTCTCTAGCAGAAGTAGGAACGGTGCTCCGTCTCGAAAGGGATGCGTAGTCTATGGTCAAATGACTAAGGCAAGCAACTATTGAGTACGCCCCCCCCCCCCCCCCCCCCCCCCCCCCCCCCCCCCCCCCCCCCCCCCCCCCTCTCCACGCCACTGCCTCCTCCCCCCCCCCCCCGGCTGTGGCCATGCATGATATCGAGTATATCCCCCTCTCCCCCCCCCCCCCCCCCCCGGTCCGTCTCAAAAGGGGTGCGTGGTCAATGGTCTGGTTACTAAGGCAAGCGACAAAGAGTACGCCCCCGCACCCCCCCCCCCCCCCCCCCCCCCCCCCCCCCCGGCCGACGCCCCGCCCTCCACGCACAGATGCTTACTACATACGGACACACACATATCATGTTTATTTCGTACTGGTACTCACATGTGCAAACACGCACACACAGACACCTTTTGCCGAGGTAGTTACTTACTACAATTTTATTTTGATACACACATACACAACGCGCGCATACACCACACACAAACACCTTACCACTCACCACACACTATTTTTGCTGTGGAGCTAGACTTTGTGCGCAGGGCTCGTTCTGTTTCCGTGGTTTTCTCGTTTCGGAGTTCTTGTGAGTCATCGACGTTGAAGTTTACGTCATGCACACAGTTTCGGATGGTAAGGATAGTAACTTACATGAACATACACGCACGCGCGCATACACCCCCACACAAACACCGCACTGCTCGCACATACACCACGTACGAACACCTTGCTGCTCGCGTACACACCACATACAAACGCCTTGCTGCTCACTACGAGCACACTTATCGTAATCCAGGTGCCCGGTATGATACACACATTACCTATTCCGAGCGATTCCACCCGTTTTTCGACATTGTTCTGTTGTCGGCAGGACTTGTGCGTCGACGCGGCAGACGAAGAGCGGTTCGAAGGCCTGGTCAAGTCGTCTTGGTGCAGCGGCGGCACAGCACCGTAGAAGAGGGTTGCGATGGACGCGCCTGCGAGTGTGTTTATATATATATATATATATATATATACAAAAGTACGCAGAAGTGGAGTGTACTGCGGTCTAGCTTAACCTAGCCTGCTTCCATATCCTGGCAGGACGTGCTAGCCCTGCAGGACACATTTTTCTGTGTGGAGGAGGACCTCACACCGCCTTCACACACACGGCCTTGTTATCGAGCAAAATCAGGTGTAGTATAGCTCACACGTACGTCGAAGTGCTATGATAATTGTCTTGTGTGTAGTACCAGCACCAGGAAGTGTACACCGTGGTATGTAGTGAGTCGTTCGCTTTTTCTCCAAACGAGTCTCCAACAGTCAAAACTGTCGCAGATAACTGCTGCCCACGCCCAAGATAAATCGACGCTGGTTGCGCCTGCGCCGTCGAAATGAGGGAGGGCCACACTTACGGAGGCCTACATAGGGGGGGGAGGGGTGTCCGGTCTAAAGGTACACCAGGTATACGTATATACCACAGCCAAAGACACTACTTACTGCTTGCTGGACGTAACTTGTTGTGTCGAACCAGCCCGCGCTGCTAGCCGAGATAGCTGGAACCCAAATCAGGGCAACTTGTTGTGTTGTGTGAGCTGCTATAATACATCGACACTCGTCGTGGTGGTAGTTTATGGGCATCATTCGTTTGAGGGAGGGAATCGCACGATTGAGTCACTCTGAATTGAGATCGACAGGTCACACACAGAGACGGACAAATAGTCGAAGACAGATAAACAGAGAGACATACTTCGAAGTCGAGACAAAGACGAAACAGAAAAGACAGGCAGACGGACAGGACAGACACACACATAAACCAGACAAAACAGACAGAAAAATATAAACCGTTTTCAGAGACCCCAGCTTGACACTGGGGAATTCTACCGGCCAGCCAGCGCACAGCCTGCAATGGAGTTCCAAAACCAGATGGCATTACGAACGATGATGTCGGCCGAAACAACAAAAACAAAGAAGCGGTATGGCGACGGCGCTGATGATAGTCCATTTATATTTTATAATTTACTCGTGAGTTTTCTAGGCCATCACCACCAGGAGATGATATTAATAGATGCACTCTACCGTTTGTCGTACGCAAGATTATGCGTACGTGCGTATATACTATAATGCACACGTCGTCCTGAAGAGCAGTACCACAGTAAACAGAAACAGAACACAACGACTACTACTACTACAGTTGCCGGCTACTACGCACTAGTTCTACTCTCTACGGCTACTGCGATACGACCACGTTTTTTCCACCAATCAGATTCTTCTTTTCGAAGAGAGTAGACCAATGGGAAAGCCGCGTTTTTTTCGATTAATCAGATGTTGCCTTTCAAACGAAACCAACAAATCGGAAAACTGCAACGTTTTTTTGACCAGTCAGATGTCTCCTTTAGGAGAAAATCAACCAATCGGAAAGCCGAAACGTTTTTCGACCAATCAGATGTTTCCTTTCAAATAAAACCGACCAAAATCGGAAAGCTGCGAGCACCTTCAATTTCCTTCCACGCACTACTGCAGCGACGGACGTACCCCATCGTGGCCGTTGCGAGCATACCGTACCGTACAGCGGCTAAGACTGCTGTAGCAGTAGTACCTTATGGTCCAATGCAGGGACAACGGCGGCTACCCTGAAATACCAATCAGTGCCGTGAACACCACACAGGGAACTTGTAGTACCGCCAAGCGCAACACAATGCGAGCGATAAAAATAAAAGAAGCGCATCCAGTCTACCCGTACGTGATAGCACGCAGACACGTCGAGCATCATATTCGTAAGCGGAACGACACACATGGAAGCGCAGCACATCGACGCGTTGCACATCGAAGCACTACTCATCGAAGCGTTACACATCGAAGCGTTACACAGCAAACAAAAGGCTTACACAGCGAAGCGCTACACATCGAAGCGTTACACATCGAAGCGCTACAGAGTGTGCCCATCGAAGCACTATACAATGAAGCGTTACGCAGTGAAGCGTTACACAGCGAAGCGTTACACAGCGAAGCATTACATACCAACGAAGCGTTACACATCGAAGCGTTACACAACGGAGCAAAGCACATCGACACGCTACAAAACGAGCGCAAAGCTTGCAAGACACAGCACGCAAGACCCAGGAACCTCCACCCCACCCCTACCCCACCACCCCACCCTTGCCAGTCCATCCCCCAACCCCTAGCCCTTACAACGCCTATAACGGTGTTGGAACACCCACACATACTTTTTACATCGAGCACATCGTGACAGCCGAGACTTTTACATCCCCAGCACATGGTTTTGACGAGAAGTAACGCTACGGCCAGCGGTACTCAACAGCGAAAAACAACGGCCATAAAATGCCGCTTTCGGCGGCCACAGCAGCAGCGGCAGCACGTACGTGTACGAGTATGAAAGCGGTGCGGGTCGGCTAAACAGCCCCCCCCGGCTCCTATATGCCCAAGCCCCAAAACAGATAAAACGCCTCCAGATGCATGCCTGGGGGACGTAAAAAAAAAAGCTTAAAAGATCGCGAGGTGCCTTCGAATTCGAAAAGCGTGACTACTTCCCTTGCATAGCACAACTCTTTATTCTCGCGAGGTCGACTGCTAATGGGTTTTCACCACCCCCAAACCACACCTCTCCCCTCCTTTTTCTGTCGTTTTGTCTGCGGATGCCCGTCTCTCGTCTAATATCTCTTCGCCACACAGAAGCAAAAAAATAAAAACACGATACTCGTACACAAAAACACAGAAAAAAAAGCATTAAAAAAACAAAAAAAATAGACAAAACAGACACACAAAAATCGAATACATAGAGCAGGCACACACAATCACAAAAAAAAAATCCACAACCATTCTAACCTTCCCCCCGCAACCCCCCCCCCCCACCGCCACAAGGGAGTCTCCAAGTGGTGCAGTACGGGCGGTGTAATCAGAGAGAAACCCCCCTTCGGATCTGATTGGTTGATTCCTCCGTTGGTTGATTTTGCTGATCGATTGATTGATGATTGATTTGTCGCCGTGAAGACCTTCACCTTGCCAGCAACCTCCATCCTCTCCGCAGGCAGCCAGCGGCCTCTCTCCTGTTTCCTTCGCTGAACGCGCGTACACGGGTTGCCTGCTCACGGGACATTCGCTCACGAGACGCTCGTCCACAGGATACCCGCTCACTGGATGCCTGGTTACGGGAAGCTTGCTCACGGGACGATCTCTTCCACTGGGTGCCTGGTGACGAGACGCTCGCCCGCTGGATGTCTGGTCACTGCATGCCTTGTCACCGGATGCTCGCTGACTGGATGATACCTGCCTCACTCTATGCTCGATCACTGGATGCTCTCTCGCTGTGTGCCCACTCACGAGATGCTAATAGCTCACTGGCATATAAGCCACAGAAGGCCATACAGCTCACTGGATGCTAATAGCTCACTGGCATATAACTCACAGAGGATGCTACACAGCCCACTGGATGCTGATAGCTCACTGATCAGCTCATTGTATGCTCTTGGAGTCTGCTCGTGCCACTGTGAGGCGGCCCGTGCTGATGTGGTCGACGAAGATGCGAGTCTTGACCCCACCATACAAAGACAAAAATACCTGCACATATATATACATCCACACACAATAAAAGGAATAGGAATATTAGAGATAGGGATCATTCCGAGAACTTTCCGAGCAGTCCGAGAAATTTCCGAGAAATTTCCGAGAATAATCCATTGTTTGTTAGCAAAAGAGAGTAAGGGCAGGCGTGTTGTGCTGCTGCATATTCTGTGTGTTTGTTTGAGAATTGATTTTGATAGTAGGCATTGTACGGTTGATAGCGAAGTAGGTCGAACTACAGTATTAATACCAAGTGGGTGAAGCCAAAGCACACAGCAGACTGGTACAGAGAGCACGCGAGCAGACAACGCTTCCCTCTGCTACCACTAACTGTATAAACAGCAGTTTTAAAAAATCTTCGGCGTTAACGTCAGAACACCAGCAGTAGAGTAGTGCAGGACAACCATTATTGTGAACATATACACCTGTGTACAAGGTACGATATGACCAAGAAAAAAGAGCAACAACCAAGCAAGGCTGCTATAGGCCACTCTGAACGGAAATGCACGAGAATATAAGCACTTTTTAGTCAATAATACAACCACACAACGATCCTTACATTTCCGTCCACAGTGGTAGCACTCTGCCCCTTGACACAACGACCGTTTGGGTACTACCGTACAAGGACAAAGAACGGCAGCACATTTACAAAAAACATATATTACGGGGGTCCATAGTTAATAGGACCTACGGTATACGTAAAAACCTATATATTCACCTATTTTTACTAACATATTTGGTCCTATTTACCATGGTCCCCCGTAATACCAGGTAAAATATACTTGAAACAATATCAATACATCGATACATCCAGCAGGGGACACCTTACGACAAGAAAAAAAACCTTTTCATTTTTCTCTTCTTTCTCGTGTTTTTTTCTTTCTTTCTTTTTTATTTTTCCATTCCTTTCTTTCGAGTGTACATGCAATACCACGGGCATGTTCCTGGTGTTTATTTGGTTGCAAGCGATACGGGACGGTATACCACGGCTCGTTGATACCGTGTCCCTTACGGATTGGTATGATACTACTGCCGTGCGTACTATTTCGTGCTTGTTTGTTTTATCCCATCGAGATGCATTTTTGTTCACAGCCAGACAGGATTTCAGGGAAGTGAGCCAATGTGAGAAATCATCATCATCACCGCACCAATCTTGGAAAAGCCATTTAGCCTATATTGTGATATACCTGGCATGTAGGTAGCGAACTCGTTGCATGCAAAAACTGTCAGAATATGCGGAACAATCTAAAATATATATGTATATATATAACCCTACACACCCCGTAGCATGCTTTGATGTTACAATATACTACTGTAGTATACGTATATGAGTATCACTCCAAGCTTGCAAATATGAGTTTTGAGGATTTTTCCGATCTCACAGTTTCGTTTTTTTTTCCAGATAGGTCGATAATAGAGTCCCCATTTAGATGCTAGTATCAAAACGGATACTATATTCACGGCAGGTTTGGTACCCGGTATAAAACTATGCAATAAAAAAGGCTGATACTCGACATTTCTGGCAAGGT
This sequence comes from Macrocystis pyrifera, assembly GCA_031763025.1. Classification (NCBI taxonomy): domain Eukaryota; class Phaeophyceae; order Laminariales; family Laminariaceae; genus Macrocystis; species Macrocystis pyrifera. The sequence continues at coordinate 978,313 of JASSKH010000026.1, forward strand.
AAGAAAACTCTGGGCCGGTTGTTCAACACCGAAATTAAAAGTTAGTGAGCAACAACCCTTCCAAGAGAGAAGACACGCAGCCAACAACAAAGGATAATTTGGAGTGGAAACATGCGCCTTTCTGAGACGAAAGTCAGAGGTTGTTGTACTACTATTAATACTTTCGTATATTCTACAATGAACTTGATGCGCAAAACTCAGTTTTTCAGAGAACAATTCAGTTGGCTACGTGCCCACCACGGTCATCGTAGTATATTCTAATTGAATGTACTGCTGTGTGGAGCGCTAACCCTCCAGGGCCTTCAGAGGGCAAAATTGACGACACGACTTGACGATTGCAGCAACGGCAAGCAGCGTGATTGAGGGATGACACATATCGGTGTGTCCGAGTTACAATGGTTGATACTACAAGTCGCACGGCACGGGCACGAGCAACGCGTGTACGATCCTACCCGAACTGCGCCGGCCGCGCACGCTCCTCGTATTAATAGATGGCTGACAGTAGTTGACAACACCAAAATGTATTGTGATTTCGTTGTGTTTAGGTCGCTATTCCTTAAAAGTGGTCACGGTTAGCCTTCTCAGAAAAAAAAAAAAAAAAAATCCCATTGCACTGAAATTTCGTTTTTTTTTTTTTTTTTTTTTTTTTTAAATCTTCCGGCGGATTGGTAAAATAAAGCTTAAGCTTACCACACTTCCACGTTCAAATTTCAAATTTAGTCTGGAAGTCAAACGCACCCACCCTTCTCAGAGAAGAACTCCCGCGGCTATTATTTGATACTATTGTACCGAAATTCGTGTCGACCGAAAACACCGTACTTAGGAGTCAAGAAGCACAGCCGGTGCCAGCCAGTATCGACAAAAAACTCGAGGTGAAACCCTACTGCTTGTAGCCCTGAGCTACTCTGGGCAGGGGCGTCCGTGAAAAACAGAAAACGACTCGCCACACCTCCAGAGGTCGAAATGGAAAACCGCTGCAACCGTTGTGATCACACGATGAAATAAGATTTGTTATTTTTATTTTTTTCATTTTTTCCGCTTGGGTATTAGTGACCCCCCCCCCCCAGTCTACCGAAAAATAATTCTGTCGGGGTTCACATTTTGTTTTTCCGGGCATGCTCTGGGCGGAAATGCAAGAATCATTCCTACGTAAACATGAATACCCAGCGGGTCTCACATTTCCGTCCAGAGTGGTAGGTCCTAAACCTCGACCGTCTGAGAATTCTCTCGGAATTTCTGCACACGATGGACAGATCACGATCTACCGTAGATCATCTAGATCCTAAGCAGCCGTTATGACATGCTGTGCAGGATGTGCGTATGATAGCACAGGCCCAACCCAGGAAATAAGCGCTATATAGACCTGCCGATTATATAATTCCCACTCGGCAACATGAGCTGATAGATTATACAGATCATACAGATCAGGGATACATCTGCCTTGAGGGATCTAGATCGTCAAGTGGGAACCAATGATCTGCAGATAATTTGACCGAGGTGTGGATACATGTGACGAGGAGCTGATGTGGACTATCAACAGTTTTGTCCGAGCTGGACCAAGCCATAAACGCTACGTCCCTACCGCCGTGGTGGTGGTTGCGGGGGGGGTGTGATGCCATCCATCATTATCATGCATGGCCGTAGTCGTATGGCCACAGACCCTCGCATCCCTACAATGCCAGGACGGAGTAAGTAGCACGTCGGGTTTTCACCGACCAGGCAAGCATCGCTTGCACCGAGTGCCGTCACGAGTGCCGTCACGAGTGCCGTCAGGTGCTTGGTTGGTCGCATGAAAGGGCGATACCTGCAACCTATTAATATTAACACTAGGCCCCCCTCGTGAGGCGGGCTCTCTTGCGTACGGATGACAGCGTCGAGAACCTCGATTTTTGTTTTCAGGTGTAGCCACTTCCAGAGACAGCAACGCGCGGCGGGGGGGGGGGGGGGGGGGGGGGGGAGACTCACCGCCTTCGGCTTGACTACCGTAATTTCCCCGTGGAACTCCTCGCCGGTAACTCTTGACGTCACCACCACAGGATCGCCCTTCGCGAACGTTACGCCCCGCACGCGGAACGAGTCGGAAGATACGTTGACCTTGGTCCAGTGGGAGTTGTCTGCCAACGGCGGTGTTTGAGGATGGTCGCAAGGACGCGCGGGCGCGCAGGCGGGGAGACGGGGTTTACTCATTATCATGCAGAGGCCGTAGTCGTATGACCATAGACCCTCGCATCCTTACAAATGCCGAGAAGGAGTAGCACGTCGGGTTTTCACCGACCAGGCACGCGGGGGGGGGGGGGGGGGGGGGGGTGTACTCGACAGGAGAGATGTACTCGATCTCATGCATGGCCGTAGTCGTGTGACCATAGACCCTCCCATCCCTACAATGCCGGGACGGAGCATGTCGGGTTTTCACCGACCAGGGGTGTTATTGTTGGTGTTGTGGGCGTTGCTGTTTGTGCTTTGTTGTTGTGTTGGTGGCTAATTGTTGTTCTTCTCGCCATTCGTACCTCATTGCCGTAATTTACTCTGGCACGCTGTCATACGGCAGACCGCAGCAATTCTACAGACAGACCGCCCAACACTGACTGCAGAAATTCTTGAACGCTACCGTACAGTATTGATAGTTCTATCTCGAGTGTCTTCAGAATGCGGGCGCAGACTCCACCTCGCAAAATGTAAAAGGGTCTACACGGGCCATCGAGCTTTCGAATGCTCGTATCCCACTATTACGGGGGACCATAGTAAATGGGACCAAACTTTGTTAGTAAAAACAGGGAAATATATAGGTTTTTGTGTGTACCGTAGGTCCTATTTACTATGGTCCTCCGTAATAGTGCTGTAGCTCCCGGCGTGCCGCGCACACTCGAGGTTTACTTACACGCCCTGTTGTTGTTCTATCGCAGCAACTCGCCGCCATAAACCATCCAACAGGTTCATACAACAGTCTGGTCGAACGACAGGCTCAAAAACATTGAGAAAACAAGAAACAACAAATACCAAAAAAAAAAGATGCGCTTTCTTTTTTTCTTCCTTGTATTATCTTCGCCGTTCTTTTCTCTCCCTCTTCCTACAGCCCTAACTCAGATCCGGGGTCACATGGCAGGCTCCTCTCCCCCCCCCCCCCTCCCCACAATGGTTCGTGCCTTGCATCTTCTATCGCACCAAAGTTTCAGGCCTTTGCTTCCCTCGTCGACTCTAACCGCGTCGAAAAGCGCTGCGTTGCATCGATTCGAAATTACAGCGAAGACTACAGCGGTCAATCAGTCACCGTGAACCAGCCTTCCTCTTTTTTCCCCACGAAAATAGTCTCTTTCCCCACGTTGCCACCACTATCCTACTGATGTATGGGGTTAAGTATTGAAACGGGTAGCTGGGAGTTGACCAGCGTGTGGTTCCAACATTAGCGAGAACCCTAACCCCACCCCATGGAAAAATTCTCGGGACGAATTCGGACTGAAACCGACAAAAAAAAAAAACGCTACAAAAACTATCGTGACACGTAAAAAAAAAATATATGCGCTACAAAAACTATCGTGATACGTAAAAAAATAAAAGTATTGGTAAAAATGATGTACAGTAAACACATCTTAACCCCATCTTAAGACCAGTACCAAGCACGGCGGTATCCCCATCTCAAGAGCATCCGACGCACTGCCATAGAGTAGATAATACCAGGTAAACTCGGCTTGACACGAGAAAAAAGAAAAAACTGAAAATAATCACTATGGGATCATTTTTTCATAGTAAAAGAAAACACCACACCAGAGATAAGACCACGTGTTTGGGCTTGTCACGGCGGGCACACCACTATTACGGGGGACCATAGTAAATAGGACCTGCGCTACACACAGAAACCTATATACTTCCCTATTTTACTAACAAATATTTGGTCCTGGTAACTATGGTCCCCCGTAACAGTAAACAGGACCTACGTTACACACAAAAACCTATATATGTTTATATATATATGTTTATTAACAATACTTGGTCCTATTTGCTATGGTCCCCCGCAATAGAGTGAACCGTACAACACAGGTGATGCGATAACCCCCCCCCCATCCGCGCGGAAGAATTTCGCAGCCGGTTTTTCTCGACAACGTGTACAGTGTAACTCAAACGCCGAGCGACGTGTGCGTATGAAAACATCTCGACGACAAAATTGCAAAAAAAAAAAAACACACACACCATCTTCGTTGTGTGTGTGTGTGTGTGCCCTATGACAGGCCATTAACCCTTTTAGAACTGCAGTCCCGTTTCGGGGACAAACGAGTCAAATTCTACCAGTCTGACCCAAAATATAAGGACGATTTGGACTGAATATTAATATTCGAAACTGTCCCTATATTTCGGGTCAGAGCGGTAAGTAATTCCTCCCCAAGACGGGACTGCGGTACTAAAAGGGTTGTCAAGACATGTTTTGGAGAGAAAACCGGTCCTCAAATTCGTCCCAGCGGGGTGTGCTATCCTACCACCCTACTGTGATAACGGTGCGTGCTGCGATAAGGGCGCACCAAATATTTTCTGAGGCTCCTCACTTCAGGGGCTCCGCATCCTACCCAAAAAACGCCTCCACGAAAAGTCTACGCTTATCGCCATCAGCAATACATATAGGTCTGCATCGTCTGTTTTTTTTGTGTGGACAGAACAAACGATGTCGGGTAGTTCCTTCGTTGAGAAGACCCATGAGTCATATATATATATATATATACATATATTTGTGGAGGACAGGGCACCCTCCGTATATTTGCGAAAACGTGCTACTCACACCGTATATAGCACGCCGCATTTACGGTATGGTTGTGGTGGGACACTGGCAAAAGCAACTCGCATGAAACCGCCGCAGCCGTTCGCCACCCTCATAACTTGCGCCAATGTTCGGGGAGGCGAACTCGAGAGTGGGATTAGAGCGGGATCGTCTTTGCAGCGGGAAGCGGGAGAGAATTGGGTTCGAGTGAGTCAAGTCAAGTCGAGTCAAACTCAGTCAAAACTCACTGTAGGTGGAGAGGTACTTGGTCGCTCGCTCGCGCCAATCGGTGATGATGGCGCGAAAGTCTCGCCGCATTTCGATGTCCGACAGAGTCACCGTCCGGACGCGTCGCGCCTCCGCCTTCGCCAGGACTGGTGGGGAAAAAAAGACAAAACAAACACGAAGACACAAACAAACAAATAAACCAAAACAAGAAAGAAAAAAACAGGACAAAAAAAAAAACATTATCAACGCAAACAAACACAAAACCAGCAACGAAATAACGAAAAAACAACGAGAACAACAACAACAAACAACAACAACAACAACAACAGCAAAAATGAAAAGCAACAACAAAACAAAACAAAAAAAAGCAACGAAAACGAACGGAAAAACGAAAAAAAAAAAGGGAACACAAAAACACAAACGTCGCGATAGCGTCGTTAACGTTGCGTTTCGTCAAAAGAGCTCGCGTTGCGCGTTAGCACTTTTACGGGGGACCATAGTAAATAGGACCAAATATTGTCAGAAATAATAGGTAATTATATAGGTTTTTGTGTATACCATAGGTCCTATTTACTATGCCCCCCCGTAAAAACACCGCGTTACCGGTACCGTCTGCGTTTCGTTAGCGCTTCGTTACCGCTACGTGAACGCTGTGTCAGCGCCGGACTCGCTCTAACATCCCCACCCTCACCAGCCTCGGGCGTGACTTTCTCGAAAGATCCGGCCGGCATCAGCCGAGCACGTTTCCTCCCCAGCAGCATTCCCGTACCAGCCTTGTCCCCCGCCGCCCCCGCCTCACCCCCAATGGCCGCCGCACCGATGCCGCCGGCCGCTGTTCCAAACACAAAACATCGGGGGGGGGGCGGGGGGGGGGGGGGGGGGGGGGGGTAAAATTAAGCATCGTCACCAAGAACGCATCGCAGGGGTTTCCACCACTGTCCCCCAATGTAAAAACGGCTTGTATTCTAGTTATAGCCTATAACCCGTCTTTATATTTCCGGACAGAGTGGTGGTACGGGTACCCGGTACTGCTACGTACTACCGGGAACCACAGTAAATAGGACCAAATATGGTCAGTAAAAATAGGTAAATATATAGTTTTTTGTGCGTACCGTAGGTCCTATTAACTATGGACCCCCCCCCGTAAAACTACGGAGGACCACAGTAATCAGGACCCATCATCCACACAAAACCTATATATTCCAGTGTATTTACTGAGCATACTTGGTTCTGATTACCATGTTACCTCGTTATATCAGGAAAGCCTGAAAAATGCACCATGACCTCGCTTGCCTGCACAGACTCTTTGGTCCGCGCAGGCAGAAACAACACTGTACATAAATAATAGTCTGCGACAAGCTTTGAACACAGGGGCCTCGAGGGAGACGGCACACTCTAGCTCGCTCGACGATCGCTGGCTTTCGGGCAACTCCGCACGAGGGTCCAATTTAATATGATTCAGAGACGTTGCAGATACGATACCCGCCCTTTTTTTGGGCCGAAAGTTCACATGACACAAGAGAAAAATGTGCCAGTCTTTTTCTGCAGAAATTTATCAACATGATACAGACAGGGTGTACGTACGTCTGACATGATATAAACCAACTTTGTTTTTGTACACAGATGATTTTTACGTGCGTAAGATACGATCTTTGTTTTCGCCGAAACTTTATCAACACGACCAGAGAGAAAGTTGTGCATACAGACACAACAAGCAGTATTTTGTATTTGCCCAAATCTTTTATCAACACGACACAGAAAAGTTACCTGTGCGTATGACCTTTCTCGAGACTCGAGTCATATATCGCTGTGGAAGACACGGCTCATGATCGGCAGCAAAATCTAACCCCGTCAACCACCGCCTGTCGACTACCATACTATCACGGGGGATCATAGTAAATAGGACCAAATATTGTTAGTGAACATAAGGAAATGTATACCAGGTAGGTTTTTTGTGTGTACCGTAGGTCCTATTTACTATGCCCCCCCGTAATAATGACACCATACCTACATGTGTGCAAACTCCTACAAAACTTAGACACGACGGCAAAAAAAAACACATACCCCGTACGTCCAACGCGTAAAATAATACAACTCCTCGAGCGAAATCTACGTTGATTTTTCCGGCGTCGGGGGGAGAGTGCAAACGCGAAAACAGGCGTGTCTATGGAATCAACATATTTCCAAAAGCCACCATTTTCGTCAAGTGTTCCCCCTCGTTTAGGAAAAAAAAGGCTCGGAACAAGATGCCAGAGAGCGTGTGTTAACTCTGCGTGTTTGGGAGTAATTGGCAGGCTTGAAATAACGCCTCTTGACTTACCCTTGGTCGGCGCTAAGCCCCCATCCACCTTGGCCTTTCTGATGCGCTGGTGTACGTCGTCCAGCAGTTCCTCCTGCGTGCGCTCCAGGGCCACCTGCTCGGTAGTTTCAACGAGCCAATCAAAACGGTTCAAACAAACAGGCCAATCAATTAATCCATCAATCAGGCTAATCAAACAGGTCAATCAAACAGGCCCATTGGAACAGGCCAATCGAAAGGCCAATCAGACAGCCGGTTGAATAGGCTAATCAAACATGTCAATCAGACAGGTCAATCGAACATACCGACCAAACATACCGACCAAAAGCCAAGGAAGGTGGTCAGGCGCGTAAGGATCGACCATACACCGGAATCGCATAAGAACCAAGGCCGAATTGTACTCGTAAAAACGTAAACCTGAAACTAAATACCTGGTACCAGGCACGAGTAGTCGCAAAATTCCATAGCACCCAATCCACCAAAAAAAAATACATCCTCATCTCCGGTAAGTATGACGGAGCGTTGGCCAATCAGATGGCCGGACAGAAACGTCTGTTCCTCCATCTGTAACTGGCTCGAGGCTAATCTCACGGCTTGCGGCTAACCCCAAGGCTAACCTCGAGGCCGACCGACCCCAAATCAAACCTCATTCCAAACCTGACACCTGTATACCTTTTCTTGGCAATCACCTTAGACGTGCTCCCAGACACATACCTGGTACATACATGAGCATGTATTTACTCGGTACAAGCATCCTGAGGCTATCTCGTCCCCCCCCCCCCCCCTCTCCCTCGCACTCTCACCTTTGTCTGCACGTTCGAGTCGCGAAGCTCAGCCTGTCGCAGTCCGTCTATGTTGTTGTTCAAAAGCTCCGAGTTTTCCTTACAAACGTCGAGGCGGCGTCGCTTGAGCGCCCCCTGGGCTACCATATCAGCCACTAGCTTCGGGTGCTTGCCTGGCCGAAACAAAATCAAGCAACGCACCGCCCAGGGACAAGGGTGATGTGGGGTGGGGTAAGGGTGGGGTTGATATGGGGATAGGGGTGGGGGGGGTTAGGGGTTAGGGATGGGGCGGCGTCTGGGTGGGAGGGCGCATGCGGGTGGTATTCTAGTGGAGTGCTTGAGGCTGTTTCGCCGATCTCGTGGGGTGGGGGATGGGGGGGGGGGGGGTGTACTCATTATCATGCATGGCCGTAGTCGTATGACCATAGACCCTCGCATTCCTACAATGCCGGGACATGGGGGGGGGGGCGTACTCATTTGTTGTTTGCCTTAGTCATTTGACCATTGACCACGCATCCCTTTCGAGACGGGGCACCGTTCCTACTCCTAATAGAGGATGGGGGGGGGGGGGGGGGAGGAGGTGCGTTGGGGGGGTGTACTCATGCCAGGCATATAGCCGTAGTCGTACGATCATAGAGCCTCATATCCTTACAATGCCGGGACGGAGCACGTCAGGTTTTCACCGATCAGGCAGACGTTGCTTGCACCAAGCGAAAGAAGCGCCGTGAGATGTTTGGCGAGTCGCATGAAGGGTGACCAGCTGCATCCTACTGACAACCGCTCGCGAGGCGGACTTATGGGTGACGGCTTCTGGTGTGGCCACTTCCAGAGACAACAATGGGCATACTTATGTAACTGCCTCGTGGGTGCCTCATCACATACACACGTGCGGGATAGCTCGTGGGTGGTGCTAGAGAAGCGATTAGCGAGGTGTAGCCGAGGCGACCCCCGTCCGCGGCGAACACACAAAAAAAAATCGATTGCAACACGATAAGAGCGGTGCACAAAATCCCGAGGCATCCCGTGGGAACGCCTTCCCTCCTTTTCACATGAGGTATTAGCACGCGCCCTGCCGCGGCTCCTATTAATAGTCCATACAAGGCAGCGATTGAACTCGGGATCGAGATCGACTTGAAACATCGCGACCTCGACTAAATTTTCGGGATCGAAGAATAGGGAATTTGGCATGTTGATCTCCATATTTTATCGAGATCCAAAGACCGAGGTTGGGATGCGATATCCCGATTTTTTTCCTCCATGTCTGGATGACACCCTAACACCTTTACCATTTCTCGTGCATACATGAAACCTGTCGGTTCTCGCCGCAGCACACAGCACTGGTACGCCGGGAGGCAGTGTTCTTTCTGCCTTCTACCTACCAGGTATTCTTTTTTTGTTTTTTGTTTTAATTTATTTCTTGTCGGGTGTACGGTATCAAATGATATGATTAATAATGGGATATTTTCCTTGTATGATTGGGTTTGCTAGTGATATGGGATGGTACACCACAGCTCGTTAGTACCGTTCCTCTCGCGTACTGGTACTGCCGTGGTGCACGTATCGTAGGTATCCTTTTTGAACCAGGTACGTACTTGATATATATTTTTTTATCGGGGCGCTCGCTTGGTACTAATTTAGCCCGCTTTGTGACCACGGGCTAGATTTCGGAGACATATAACTGCGCAATGTGAGAACATCATATCATCATTATCATGCAGATGTCTTTGCTGCGTTAGTGTTCATGTGTGTACCGTGGTATGAATACGACCGCACGGGTGTGGCACAAGCATGCTCGACGAAAGGGATACAACCGCGACCTGTGCTCGAACAGTACCAGGACACACCCATCAGACTATTAATACAGCAGTATCCAAACACGACAAACCGACTGAACTCATTTTCGTTTGTCGCTTGTTTCAATAATCTCAAGACATTATCTGGGGGATAAAAATGAACGAGAATGGAAGCGCCGAAAAGAAACGGAAACGGACGAACAAGAGAAGACCCGAGCACCCGAACGAGGAGTGAGGTCGTGAGTGAGTCAATACGACAGCCGCAGCTGCGAAGGCCCCTTGCCTACTACGGGGGACCATAGTAAACAGGACCAAATATTGTCGGTAAAAATAGGGAAATATATATGTTTTTATGATGTACCGTAGGTCCTATTTACTATGGTCCCACCTAATAGACTACTGCCGTAGTGAAAGACACCTATTACGGGGGACCATAGTACATAGGACCAAATCCGTCAGTAAAAAATGAGGAAATGTATAGGCTTTTGTGTATGTGCCGTAGGTCCTGTTTACTATGGTCCCCCCGTAATACCTCGTAGAGTAGGTAAGTGTTGAGTATTGATACGTCCTGCTGCAGAACAGTAGTAGCAGCACTGCATAGAAGACAGGCAGCAGGAGACATACGAGCAGTGTGAAGGTGTTACTGTAACTACTGAGATGTGTATAGGGGTAAAAGATCGATCGATTCCCCAGCCCACGGTAATCCTCATGACGCTCTCCCCCCCTCTGGACGGCGTGATGTTTGGGGCGTCGGTACCGTATACGGCCGTACGCTGACCTGCCCGATTCGTTTCAATACCTACCTGGGGATCCAGGGAGGTTTATGTACGTGTTCGGGATTAGGGACGGCACGCGCAAGCGCTTCTATGAAAGAAACGTTCGAAGTGAGATTCGAACCCGGATCCTTCCGACGACGTCAAGTGTGAAGGGATTACCTACTGAGCTAGATAGAGGGGGTAAAAGATCGATCGATTACCCAGCCCAAGGTAAATCCTTTTAACAACATCCGTCATAGAAGGCATTGCTGCTGATGGCGTTCCCGTCACCGCAGAAACAAACACTCGCGGCCTGTGCTGCTGCCGTCCCGAGTCGATCGACTTATACCAGGTACGTATATTGCCGGCAAAGGTTTACAGCACACAATCGTCCCGCCACCACAGCAATATATTGCGGGCGGTGCTGCTGTCGTCCCTAGTCGATCGAGTAGTAACTTCTGCTGTACGCACGCACGGTATACCGGTTAGCAGGACCAAATCGCCTGTTGTGGCACGTGATAATACAGTCCCATAAGCATTCCGAACTTCATTAATCTCGGGGCTATTATTGCGCTCCCGGATCCCGGTGCCCTCGCAAGCGGCAGAATAAGGTCAGCTGGCAGCATATATAGATATATAGCCTGTTCGTTTACCACGGGCTCGATTTTCGAGATTTCAGGGAAATGAGCTACTACACGAACAGTAGTACAGTGAGGACATCCACATGATCACCATGGGCACACACCCTCCTCTCTTTGTTCAGGGCTGGGCGCGGCCCCTACTCTGTGTGAGCAGGTTGATGCGGTGATGGAGCGCTCGGTGCGCGATGACCTCCACAGCACCAGTTGGTAATTCGTTTTATATTTTAGATTCGGTTGTTGGCTATTTGGTCTGTGTTGCGTTTGCGCTTGCACACCTCTCTTTTTTCTGTGATGACTGACGAAAACAGGAGAAGCAATTTCATTCTTTTTTTTTTTGTATCGATTTTAGGTTTTGATGTTCCTCTTGTGTTCATATGGTGCACGCACCGGCCCTCAGTAAATATCACCACACAAGACACAAGACACAACAGCAGCAGTGCAACTGAAAAAAAAACAAAAATACCTGGTACCTGGTATGATATACAGCCAGTACTATAAAATACTACTGCTGTATTGCTGCACGAGGGTCTCTTCGTCATCACCCTGAGTGACTGACGGACTATCGGCCCAGTGCTGTGAACACTTTATGACTTGAGACATTGGTATATAAGGGAAAAATGGCAGGCACTACACTCGTCGGCCACGAGCCTTGGGCTCTGCGCGGCGCTGATATTTCACGATGGGCTGTGCTGTTGCTGCTGCTGCTGCTGCTGCTGCTGCTGATGTTCGGGTGCTGTGGTGCAGCGCAGAACGGAGATCTCCTTCTCTCTCACGAAACGTCGGAACGTAGAACTCTACTGCTGCTGCTATTCCACAGTTCCACTGCTCTGAGCAGCTTTACTCGCGATTTCGAACTCGATTTTTTTTAACTGCTGTACAAAGTTCAGAGACAACATCCTTGAGAAAATGTAATGTGCCGGATCTGCATCACTCTCCTATTTGTACGCTGGGCGTTACGTACAACAATGCAGACTTTTCTTTCCTTCATGTCAACGACCCCGCTCCTCCCAGCACACCCTCGCGAGACACAAACGCGCCGAGAGACCAGTGAATGTAACATCCCTGGAAGGCAAGCAGGTGGGTACTCCCATGGTGTCTGCTACTCCCGTCCCAACTCGTGCGCTCACCGTTCCTGATGTCGTCCGCCTGTGCCTCGAGCTTGGCGTGAGCTTCCCGCTGGGCAGGCGAGATGCCGGCAGCAGCGATGCCGGCAGCAGCGATCACAACAGGAACAGGGATCACCGGCGCCGTGGCGCTGCTGCTCTCCCGCGAGCGCGAAGACGGTGTGTCGTCCTCGTCCATCTCCGAGCCGTCCGCTCTGCTGCCGCAGCCGCCGCCTCCGATCCCATCTTTGGTGCTGGTGCTGTTGGCGGGGGAGGAGGGTCTGGGCGACGAGGTAGTGGAAGAGCCGGCGGCAACGGACAGCGTGGCGGCGGCGGCGGCGATAGCGTCCGCGTTGGCTACCGTCTCTGTAGCTGCCGACAGTACGTCCATGGTGTTCTGTTCGCGGTGGTGGTGGTGTTGATGGCGATGGTGGTGGGTATAGACTCCGTAGACGCCAGAAGGTGAAAAGGTGAGACGAGAGCAAGAAGCAGGGGGGTACGTAGAGTTGGTTGAGAACGATTCTCAGTTCTCAGTAAAACTCCTAAAGGGTTTCAGTATTTGGTTCTGTTGGCGTTTTTTGGCTTCATTTTTGGTCCGCGGTGACCACCAAAACCACCCCGCGCGCTTGGCAACCTCTATACCTTTCGGGCCCGCTTCCTCTGCGTATCCCCAGTTTTACGCTCACGCTTCGGTGCGATGGCTCCTGCTACTGCCGAGTCCATCCTCAAGGTCGCGCGCAACGCCAACATTAAGCTTCCCAAGGTGCGTTTTGCCTGATAGAGCAGCCGCAGCTCCTGCACATTTTTGAATTTCCAGGATCTATAATCGAGGATGACGCGATTTCTGATTTCTGCTGTCGACTACAAGGCAGTGCTCGTACTGCTGTTTGTGCTGCCACATAATATAAAAGCAGAGAGCAGATTCGCTGCGCTGCAGTTTGGCCTGCACTGCAGTTTGGCCTGCCGTAGGATAAAACCTTTGATCGAAGCGCTCCAATGCCTCCTCGTTGGCGGGCAAGCGGGTTCCCGATATCCGGTGCAATTTTTGTAAATTTGTAATTTTCGGCGTCTTTGCGTCCTGGTCTGAGAGCGAATTCGTACCAATATGACCGATAATATAAGATGCATTTGGAATCCATATCAAAACAAAAATGGTGCTTATTTATGGTCTAAATGGTACAGGATACTATTAATAAGATCATGTGGGGTGAGGCAGGGGCCTCTCCCATGTCACCGGCTATGTTTCGCGAAAAGCTTCAAAAGTGGCCCACGTTCAGGCCAGACCCCTTCTATCAATAGTGTAATGTACGTTCACGCACTATTGAGGCCTTTATGTCCGGGCCGGTCTGTGGCTCACGGCGTCGGCCATATCAACACCACGATCGCTATGCACAGGCTTCAGCGTAGTATTGCGCGAAGTTAATATAACCAAAGCAGCACCTGATGACAGGTTTGATCCTGTCCTCATTACTACTCCTATATCTGTTTGACCATATCTACTACTGGTATATAATACCAGTAAAAGGCGAATGTACCAGTAGTATTAATATTACAGCAGTAGAATTTATGGGTAGGTACTGGCATTAGTAGCTGTTAGGTTTCAGCATTCCCTCTCCTCATCGATTTTCATCGAATGTTGCTATTAATATTAATATTATATTAATAATTCACGCTGTCGCGCTTTCCGCTATTAATAATTTTTTATGCAGAAAAAGTCCTCATGATAATGCACTCGGTTAGACTCGAACCCACGAAATTCCTCTTCGTAGGCACGCAAACCACCTACTGCCTACAGCAGTACCAAGCCGCCAGGGACGCCGGCTCGGATCATGAATCGCCTTTTTCTTTTCACCGATCGGAAATGACCTTTTTCGACCCACCAATCCGACTGCATAACAATGACAGCTTAAGCTTGAACATAGGAAATCTGGGGTTTTCGGAGCGGGATTCACATACCTGGCAGTGTACCCGGTGTTTTGGTATGGATGGCATGTTTGGTTAGGGATACCTGGTACATGTTGAATACTGCAGAGAGAGCGAGTTTAGTTGAGGCTGAAATCGCATTCAGGAGAGGGACGAAGACACGACGGGTGTTATAATACTACTCTCTACGACAACCGAAGGACACGGCAGAGTGCAGAAAGCTGGTTGATAACTGACTGCCAACAACTCCTGCGACTGCTGAACGTGCTGCCTGCTTTTAGGATTGACGCTGAAGGGTGTGGCAGGAGGTTTATGAAGAATTTATACGTCCGACAGATCATCTACAGCAGTGCAGAGTGGTAGATCATCTAGATCCTACCCTCCCGTTATGAGGTGTTTCGCGGGATGTGTATATTATTGCCATACAGTATTACGGGGGACCATAGTAAATAGGTCCAAATGCTCTTACTAATAGTAAAAATAGGGAAATATACAGGTTTTTGTGTACACCGTAGGTCCTATTTAATATGGTCCCCCGTAATAGTACATAATCTGACCCTATTAATAGGAACCTGTCCTACCGTAGATCATGCAGACTTTTCTGCTCCCATGCGGCAACATGAGCTAGATCATACAGATCAGAAATAAATATATCTGCCCTGAAAGATCTAGATCACGGGTGATTTGTCCGAGATGTGGCAGAATGCCCCTCCCGCCCACCCTTGGGGTTGAGTGCAAGTGCGTAATGAAGTTGGGTGTAGAGCAAAGGGCCAACATTCGATCACTGTATGATACCAACTGCCAGGTATGATACAAGTTTTTGGTCTATTTTCGTCGAGTATTCAGGTCTGGTCGATACGCGTCTTCTATGTCTGAAGCCATTGGGTTCTGGGTCCTTTTTTGTTTGTGGATACCTGGTGTTAATAGTTGATACCTGTAGTATGATTGAAACAAACACTATATAATATACCAGGTGCATTGTTGTCAAGTGGCAAGTTAAATAATACCAGGTACAAGGTACCAATACCCCTCGTACCTGGTATATCGGTATGTATATCTCAGCTTGCAAACAGCAGCCCTGGGAATAATTTCCCAGCCGTTTTTCTCCCGAGCAAGGGAGACACACACAACGACACACAGTAGAGCAATGGTCCCTCTATAGTGTGTGTGTTCTTCACATTAAACCGTTCTTCTACTCGTCGACATCCAGCAAGCCCAGTGTCCGTCCTGATTCTTCACCCTAGAAAGATACGAGCTCTGTGGTCACAGACTACGAAACAGAGATAGTGCCGGGGTGCGGCAGCCGACAATACGGGCACTATATGTAGCGGCAACCGGCACTATTAATAACTACTCCACACACTATTAACACCACACTGGGGAATCTCTTCTGTGCCAAGCGATTTAACAGGCACTATACATAGCGGGCAGCAGGCACTACTCAACCGGCACTATGTAGAGGGACAATTCCTGCACCTGGTATGTCTTGAGACACATCACTTGGCATATAGACTCTCCCCATTGTCGAGAAAATCAGGCTTGAAATTCGTCCACAGGGGGTGTGTTAAGTTGTATTACCAGGTACAATACCACGCTTTACCTAAACTGAAGGACCGTTTGGGTGGTCACATTAATACCCTACGTGACGGTTTTTTTCCGGTATATTTCCAGACCAGGACTGGTGCTTCGGCATGGAGGGGGTATTATGCCATTGTTTTCACGACCATGTTTGGGGCGCTCGGGCCAGTCGCTCCGAACCTGACTCAAACTTGAACTTGGAAAATAATTTTTTTGCGCAGCGTGTCCAACGGTCCCATGGCGGTGCATATCGCGAATTGAAGAGGCGTGAAAGGTTAAGACTGCGCAGAAATGGGAAGTTGAGTATCAACTCTTCAATCAGTCGAACTCACAGCTGACGTAGTGAAATATTCGATAAAATCACTCGGCCGAGTGGCTCCGGGAAGCTGAAAAACTAAACCCCTGAATGGGACCCTCACTACCGCCGTAGCGCCAGCCACAGAGTGCTTATACGGTACTGGACGTCGTGTGGTCGTTTCTAACTTTTCTCACGTACGCACGCGCCTATCAATAGAGGTACATACTCGCTGATTTTCTACCAATATCGAGATAAGACTGCAGGTAGAGGTGACAGCAGTGGAGTTTTTCCACCGAGACTTTCGCCCTTTTGATAATTTTGGATGTTTTTGATGTTTTGGACGTTTTTGGTGTTTTAGATGTTTTGGTTGATGTTTTTGATGTTTTGATATTTTTGCTCCGTCCATCCTTGCCGTCTCGCCCCGGACGAATGAGGGTGCGACCCCCCCCCATATATATATATATCGACAAGTTCGGCGGCGCATTAAACACTTTTGGGACCCAGGTATAGCCACATAACCACCTACAGAGCGACACGTGGGAGTTTGTCAAGTTTCTACAGTAGAAGAGCGTGCAGCAGTACACCTATGGTCATACAAGGTCCCCCTTCGGAGGCGTTTGGATGTGCGGTGACGCAAGGTGAAATCCGATGACGTTTTGTGCAGCTCCAAAAAACGAAAGGCCCACCACCCGTTCAAAGTTTGAAGTCTATGATGTACGGCCGAAAAAAAACGAAAGGCAATGCTGACCAGTGAAAGGAAATCGGTACGTACAGGTGTGTATTAAGTACATGTAAGTATGTACTGCGTGCGTGTTGTACGCCTCCTTCCGTTCCGAATGCCCGTTGCACTTCGGACACACCTCCGACTCGAGCAGCCTGGGCTGCTCGGTGTGGCCACATGCTGTAATCGTCAATTATTTTGGACACGTTTTCCCTTCTCAAGAGACTGTTCCACTTCGGCTACGCACGTGCATACGTACGTACACACCAGGTGCGGCAGGAGCCGCGCTGTGCTTGAAGTTTCTTCAGTATGAGAGCTCAAAAGCTGTTACGGGGGACCATAGTTAACAGGACCAAATATTGTTAGTGAAAATAGGTAAATATATAGGGTTTTGTGTGTACCGCAGGTCCTATTAACTATGGACCACCATAATAGTTGGGTGAAGAGTAGTACTTTAGGGTCTGCAGTACACGGGTAGTCTTTCACGGATATTCCAGCGCATTCCGTCCATCCCATCCCATCCAAACCCCATTACGTTCCATCCATGTCATCTCAACCCATCCCATCCCGTTGTTCCGACGCCTTTCTTTTTATTTTGGTACCAGAGCAAGAAGGAGTGCCTTCAGGAGATCGAGTCCGCCCGCTCTGTTGCCGGTTCTACCGAGGAAGGCTCCGGTCCCAGCAACCACAAAGGCGTTCTCAAGGTGCGACGTGTAGCGCATACAGCATGCCAGTACACCGCCGTACAGCGTGAAGCATACCAGTATACCAAACCAGAGCATACCGGTAGTATACCAGGTATATGATGGCATAACGGCATACAGCACAAGATACCAGTATACTGGCTTACAGCATACGAGCAGATCGGCAGACAGTATACTGGCTGACCGGTGCACAGCATAGCAGCAACCAATATCCTGGTGTACCGGCATACCGCCTACTACAGCAGCAGACAGTACACACTGGCATACTACCGGCATGCCGTCATACAGCGTAAAGCATACCAGTATACCAAAGCAGAGCATACCGGTGTACCAGGTATATGATAGCATCCCGACATCCAGCACAAAGGATACCAGTATGTCGGCATACCAGCAGACACAGCAGTATGTATACTGGCGTACGGCACACGGCTTACAGCATACCAGGAGATCGGCAGACAGTATACTGGCAGACCGGCGCACAGCATAGCAGCAACCATTATCCTGGTGTACCGGCATACCACCTACTACAGCAGCAGACAGTACACTGCCATACCGGCGCATGGCCTACCAGCAGACCGTACAGTGGCTTACACGCAGCATTCCAGCAGAATGTACACTGGCATACGGTGCACAACTTATCATCATACAGTATACCGATATTTTGGTTAATGTTTCACATCTGTCTTGTTTTTTATTGTATGTACAATACTTATTTTTTCTTGTGCTTATTGTTTGCCCCTTCCTTCTCTGCGCCCACCCACTCTGTGGCAGATCTTGGAGGCCAAATTCGGCTGCAAGAAAGAAACCAAGCCCAATCCCGAGAAACAGACCGGCAAGCGCAAGGCCGACACCCCCGTTTCCGCCGAAGGGAAAGTGGACGTGAAGCCGGCAACGGTTTCTGCTTCCGTCCTTGCCGAGGCGAGCAAGCAGCCTTCACGTTTTCTCACTTTGTTTTCGTTTTCTCATTTTCGTTTCCGTTTTTACTCGTTCTTGTTTTCGTTTCCGTTTTCAGTCATCTCTGCCGTGAAGAGATTAAGCGATTTGTGACGAGCATCGCTTTCTCTCGCCCACCCCCTCCTTTTCTCCTTCCCAATCCTATTCCCGTTCCCCTCCCTTCCCGCTTCCCGTTCCGATTGCCCTTCCCCTTTCTATTACCATGCTCGTTGTCATTCCCATTCCCCCCTCTCCCAATTGACACCTCCATCTCTATCAATACATGACTATATACTGCTGCTGCCTTTTGGTTTGGTTTGGTTTCGGTGTGCCTCAGGCGTGGGATGTCTCGGACAAGCCTAAGAGAAACGCCTGCGGTGCTAAGCTCGTTGACGTCGCGAAAGCAAGGGGGGTCAAGATGCCGGAGGTAATGTTGTAACTTCGCAACAAATTGCCGTAGCGAAGCGCTTTGGTTTTCGCCCGGAGGTACAGCAGTAGGGGTCCCTCTATATTGCCGGTGTCCCATTCATTGCCGGTGAAATCGCTTGCCACATATGGGATTAAGCAATGTAGCAGTGTGCGGAATAATGCCGGTGCCCGCAATGCCGGTGCATTGGCCTGATAGCACGTACCGGGAATATGGAGGGACCACTACTGCAATGCGATCGTTCCACGGCGCTCGTTTTCGCTGACGTACAACGGAGAGGGTGCCCATTGTATTTTCGGAAACATATCGACCAGGGATATATTTCCACAAAGACCCTGTTCGGCATCGGCAACTACCAGTAGTATTTGAATATCGTGTCGAAAGTTGGATAATATTTCGAAATGTCACACTTTCGATATTTTCTATCGGGCGTGTTTTGCCCCTCCCTCCCCTGGCTGGCATCCCCCGTGTTTCTTTATGTAGATGCTGAACGAAATATTCCATGCATCAAATATTCGAAATCGAGCACAGCAGTTTCTATATATATATAATTATTTTTTTTGTTTCCGTATCGTATCGAAATTCAATTCCGATATCGATATCCGATATCTAGCACTATTGGCAACCTTTCGGTGGCGGAAAAGATCAAATGCTGAAAAACGATCGCACTCCTGCGCGACATCGATTTTTTTTTGTCGGTATTGTTGTGGTCTTGTGTTTGCCTCTGCTGTGATAGGTGATGGTCTAGCTCTGCGCGCGGGGGGGTGTCGGGGACGTACTGCTCTCGGGGGGGTGTCTGTTTTTTCTCGTCTTGTGTTGTTGCGCTTCACCATCGCCACCTTTTGCGTGTGTTAATGTTTGTTGGATAATGTATGGAAATTTTGAATATGTCGAAATATTGTGCTTTCGGTGTATCAAATCTTACCGAACGCCCTCCATCCCCTGGCATCCCTGTCTATTTTGTTTCGCTGATGCTGAACGATAGGTTCCGATATATATCGACTATCGAAATCTCGTCTATCGACTTTATTTTTCGTGTATCAATATCTTATCGAACTCGGTTATTTCGGATATATGTTTGTGTCGGTGTGGGTGTATGTCTGCCTGTCCTTTCTGGCCTGTCTTGTCCGTCCGTGTCTATTTTTCTGTGTTTTTGTGTGTACGTCTGTGTGCGTGCGCTGCCCCTCTGCTGAAGGATCGGTGTCTCGTGTCTGCAGTCTTGTGTCTCCCGTCTCGCACATGGTGCCTCGTCTATGGCGTCTGGTGCGTGATACATGGACATGGTGCACGACGTCTTACGCGTGCTGTCTGGTCCATATAATGTCTGGTGCTGTTTGACGGCAGGACGAAAGGGCGGCGCGCATGGGTGCCTTCGCCGCGGTGATGGCAGTGAAAGACGAGACCGCCTCGGTGATTGTGAAGGACGCCGTTGAGGTGCGTGACCTGAGCGTTCTCGCTGTCCCCCGCTCTGCGTCATGACGTCATGACCCTCGCAAGCTCGCCTTTAAACCCTGAAGATGCATATGCAGTAAACCGGTAGTAGAGCAGTAACGACAGCATCAAAGCATTGTAGCACCTGCATAGTGACTGTCGTAATGTTTCAATAGCGACGGTAATGCCTCAGCATCTATTGTAACAGCAGCAGCAATACTGCCAACAGCGACAGTAAAGCAACGGTGCTGTCTCTTCAATAGCGACAGTGACGCCTTAATATCGATTAAAGCGCTTCAACAACGACAGTAGTAGCGTCTCAACGCATCCAAAACGTCTCAAGAGGGACAGTAGTGCCTCAACGGCGGCAGCAACGCCTCGACAACTACAGCTAGACCTCGATAGGAACAGTAGTGCTTCAACAGGAGCGATAACGCCTGAATAGCGACAACAACGCCTCAATCGATAGCAACACATGAATGGGGACAATAATGCGAATGCCTTAAGGTCTGCAGTAACGTTTCGATGACAGCAACGCCTCTTGGTGTGGAGGCTTACTACGGCAGGGGTGCACCTAATTTTTCATGAAACTCCTCCCCCGTGAGATAGGTCTCTACTTTTTTACCCAAAAGCGCACTTTTGACAAGTAATGAAAAACACCAACTCGATGACTGATCCCATGGCGCCTCCAGGTACACACCGAAAATGATTGTATAAAGAAGGCATGCCTCGTTGGGTAGTTCCTCGGCTGAGCCCCCCCCCCTTGGTCGAAAATATTGCCTCATAGGGCGAAGAATTTATGTATTGCCGCATTAGGCAAAAAAGTAAGCATTGCCTCAGAAGGCAAAACGTATGTATTGCCTCATCAGGCAAAAAAAAGTGCTACCCCTATCGTCACAGCCGTCCTTAAGGTCGATTGCAACACCCCAACAGCGACAGGAGCAGCGACAGCAGTAGCGCATCAGCCTGAATACTGAATATGTTTACCTACTAAAAAAAAAAGGAGACGAAAAAAAACACGACCGGCGGCAGCCGTGAGCAAAGCCCGCACTCTTGCCTTTACCTTGAAGCACCCAATGCTACGTATGTACAACCGGGGGATGCCTAGCTTACACACCCCCCTTCCCCCCCCCACCAGAAACAAGAAAACATTTCGTTCCTGATTCGATGCTGTCATCCATATGCATGACATTTCCGCCTCACAACCGGTTCCTTGAAGGATGCAGCTCACCCTTGAGTCGACTAGCCGATCTAGCCGATCACTTCACGGCGTTTCGAGCTTGGTGCAAAGCAGTGCCTGCCTGGTAGGTGAAAACCCGACGTGCTCCGTCCCGGCATTGTAGGGGTCCGAGGGTCTATGGTCATTTTTTTACGACTACTTCCATGCATGACATGATTACGCCCCCTCCCCCCCCCCCCCCTCTCCGCTCCTTTGAAAAACGCCTCCACAGTTCCTTCAAGACAAGTTCGGAAAGGACCCGAACTGGGTGGATCCCGACAGCAAGGCACCCAAAAAGAAAAAAGTCAGCAAAGCCAAGCCGGTACGTAGGAACGTACGTACGTCGGAATTCCGCCGCCGTATGGGTCGGTCGTGTTCCGTCAAAGTTCGGCCGGCGTTATGTTTGTTGTTTTTTTTTTCCCCGATATTTTGTTGAATGGCTGTCATTTTGTCTTCCTTCATCGCTTGGGGAGTCGAGGCGTCTTTCGCTGTAGACCGAGGTCAAGCCCCGGCCTGACGTTCGTTCTAGACTACATGTTTATAACAGGGGAATAAACTTACAAGTATAAAAATATGCATGTATCTCTGCGGTAAATCGCGAAATATACACAGCAGTAAGTTTCTTGCCGGATCCCCGACTATAATAAGTTGATTGCCGCAAGCCGAAAAAGAAAGAAGAAAAAAATATTGGAAATTTAGTGGCGTGTCTTGTCGTTCCGTGCAAAGCTCGATTTTTTTTCGCACAAAATGGTCGTTGCACACGGTCACGAGCGCGCTTGGGTAGGTGCAGGGTATGTACAGCAGAGGAGCGCTTCCGCTAAAAAGATGGACCGCACGGCTTTTTCTGCGATGTATCTGGCGGCCTATACTACGATGCCGGGGTGTCTCGCGCGCGCCTTGCAAGTTGAGTATCGTATTTTTTTTTTGTCGGTTTCACAGCTGGCCTAAGTTGACCCCTTTGCAAATGCAAAAGGCAGGCAACGTTTTGAGGTCAAACTGCTTGGAAAGAGAGTAGAAAATTGCACGCTGCTTGGAAGTACGAATACGATGAGAGCAGGATTTTTATTAATAGAAATTGCCGTCCTGGCATTATAGAGTACGAGTAGGGATGTTCTACATTCAGTAAGGGCTTGGAACTATAGCAGGGAAATTAAAACTACTTGGAATTAGATTATTAATAGTAAAATTACACCCGCTCGAAATCATAGTAAGAAAATGAAAGCTACTTGGAATTAGAACAGGAAAAGTCTTGCGGGTGTGAAGAAAGGTTGACCACATACCGCTCGGTAGGTTACCAGTACCTGGTAAACTAGACTACGTAGCGGTAAACGGTACCATTGCACCTTAGGTGCCAGGTAGGTAACAAGTATTATTATTGTTTTTTTCTTGTTTTGCGCTCCGGAGCCGTGCTGTGGTAGAGATGGCGATCAGGGTCTGCACTTTGGAGCCCACACCTTGAATAAATTTTACGGCTTCAGTCCCGTTTTGGGGACGAACCATTCAAATTCTAAGTAGTTTGTTTCCTAATCGGGAATGCAGTCCTAGCAGGGGTAATTAATGCCCACACCTTTAATCCCCTTGCCTTAAGGGCGACAGTCCCGTTTCTGGAACAAACCAGCGAATTCTGAGTGTTACGGGGGGTCCATAGTTAATAGGACCTATGGTATACATAAAAAACTTATATATTTAACTATCTTTACTAACAAAATTTGGTCCTATTTTCTATGGTCCTCCGTAATACTTTGTTTCCCAAACGGGACTGCGGGCCTAAGATGGTCAGGTGAGGAGCCCCAGAAAGTACAACCCGATGAAAAAATGCCACGGCCTTATTGTAGCTATATATATAATATATATTATTACGGGGGACCATAGTAAGTAGGACCAAATATTGTTGGTAAAAATAAGGAAATATATAGTTTTTTTTTTGTGTGTACCGTAGGTCCTATTTACTATGCTCCCCCGTAATAGATGCATACCAGGTTTATACGTACTCGTCTATGAAAGCGTTATAGCCGTTTTAGGACTGCAGTCCCGTTTTGGGGACAAAGCACTCTAAATCCAAGTAGTTTGTCCCCGAAACGAGACTGCAGCCCTAACAGGTGTAAGGCTTGGTCACTGACGGGGCTCCTCGCCGGAGGAGCTGTGGGTTAAGAATTCGGACCTCGAGAACCTCGGACCTGCTCAGACTGATATATTTTTTTATTTTGTTCAAGAATTTACAGGTATTAAGAAAAGACATTTGTGCTGAGCGAGGGGCGCCACTCTCAATCCTGCACAAAAGCCTCCAAGAGCCTGTGCTCGACGTGGACATGACAATGAGTCGCGAGCCCTGGCCAAAATTGCCGATTTCTTGACTGATGTTCCGTTCTGTATTTCACTACGTGCCATGTATATTTGTTCCTATTAATGGATACCCGGCCCCCACGGGATTATGAATCGGGCTTACTTTTGCTGACAAGTTTTCCCGAAGGTGGTGGTTGGGTGAGGTATACCTGGTAGAGCTTTTAGCAGTGCACTGCTGTACATGTACCTAGATTTGACTCTAATTTCAAGCGGTTTGTCCCCTCAATGTGAGTGAGTGCAGTCTCAACGAACAGCTCTTCTAAACGGGTCAAGTCAGGAGCCCCAGAAAACGCAAGGTGCTGACCCGAACGCAGCGTGCGCCTTCGACAATGCGTCGTACACGTTCCAGTCCGGCATGGGTCGAAGCTCTTTTTTTTGCTGCCGCCGTGGTCTGTCTCTCTTCCATCACTCTTGAGCTACGTACGCACCAAATATCCAATATGAATATTATGTCGTAAGAACAGAAAGGGCTGTCCTTGCCAATGCCTCAGCCCCATCCGTCCGTGTGTACGTCGCGGCTGTCGCTTTTTGTTTTTCACCTGGATGGCGTGTTCGTGGTGCGACAACGACAGTGCACCTGCCCGGAGAACACCGACTTGGCCGAGGCGTTCGACGAGCTGGCGGGCCTGTACTTCAAGGAGCAGAGCAAGGCTGGCTTTGTCTACAAGAAGGCGCGTTTGCTGCTGTACACGCTCCCTCCCGAGGAGTTGGTTTATTTATTTTGGCGCGTAGCGTTTCGGAGATTAATTCAGCCGAGAAAGTGGGGGTGTTGCTGCCGCGTAATGGATTTTGTTTCCAATAGAGAGCAACCGCGGAAGCTGAGGTGTGATTGCCGCCCGCTCAAGCGATGGTTTTGGAAGATTCGCCAACCGAGGGAAAGGAATGTACTTGCCGCTCGATTCGTTTCGAGTATGGCACGCATCGAACGGATCATGATCTATCTACAGATTAGATAGATCATCTGTAGTTCCTCACCTGCCGTTATGGGATGCTGTGCAGGATATGTATAGCACAGATCCAACCCAGGAAACATGTGCTAACATCGTGCAGGTTGTGTGGTTCCCACCCGGCAACATGAGCTGTAGATCATACAGATCAGGGGTCTATCTGATCTAAATGAGATGTAGATCGTCACGTGGGAGTGAGCTGATCTGTCTGATTAATTCCGATGCGTGATGATACAGTGAGGAAGCCGAGTGTTGTTGCAGGCTTAATTTTTGAGTCACCCCACGGTAGCGGTTGCACTGTTGAGCCAAAGGTTTCTGACCGATTGAGTTCCCCAAGTGAGGAAGTACCAGTTACAGCAGGATGAAAATCTTACTCGTATATT
The DNA here is from genome assembly GCA_031763025.1 of Macrocystis pyrifera. Classification (NCBI taxonomy): domain Eukaryota; class Phaeophyceae; order Laminariales; family Laminariaceae; genus Macrocystis; species Macrocystis pyrifera. The sequence continues at coordinate 1,003,565 of JASSKH010000026.1, forward strand.
CGTTTTAGGACTATTATAGCGCATAGAAGTGCCGGTGGGTTGGCGCGAACAAATTTCTTCCAAGTATTGCATCGGGTGAGATATCGAGCTCCTAATGTGAGGGAGTCAGGAACGTCTGGTGCACCCCTTCCGTGGGGTGGCTCTTTTGTGGAACCAAAGTAGTAAGTCCAGGATTGTCACGACCGGCTGGCGTGTCTGAAGTCTACAGGTGAGGTGATGAAAGGTGCCCGTACGAATAATGCCGGGGCTTGCTTGCCCTAGAGGATCAAGCCGAGCAGGCGAAGTCCCAAGTCGAAGTTAGATATGCTGTTACACAACACGTCTCGCAGATCATGGATTCCCAATTCATGACCTACGGTGGATCTTTCGAGCCAGATCTATTCCCGATCTGTATGACCTAGCTCATGTTACCGCATGGGACCCGTACAATCTGCATGCTACCTACACATATTTCGTGGGTGGGATCTGTACCATGCAGATCCTGTACAAACTCACAACGGCAGGCGAGGAACTAGGTGATCTATCTGTAGATATATACATAGATAGATAGATAGATCATGATCTGTCCGTCCGAGGTGTGGCAATATCAATAGTAGCAGTGACCGAATCAGCTCACGCTCTGGGAACGTATTTGGTGAAGGTGTCGAGGCTTGCCACGCTCTTCCATGTTGACGGCGATGGCGTAATAAGTTGTGTTGACAGGGAAGGAGTTGGCTGGGAAGGTGCCGGCCATGGCATGATCACAACGTGGCGACCATAAACTTGACACTCTTGGTCCTCCTCCCCCCCCCCCCCCCCCCGCCCCCGCCCCCGCCCCATTCTGCCACCTACCGCCTGCTGACGGACCAGATAGTTACGGCCATCAAGGACTTGCCCGAGCCGCTGCTTGCCGCGCCGAAGGTAAGCCAGTCTGTTGTATGGGAATCCTTACAACAGCGTAATGTGTCGATTTTTCACCTTCGCAAGGTGCCCCCCCCAAGCGCCTGGGATAGTACGAATGTGACACGGATGTTTGATACATAGTTTTGGTACACTAGATCTCGTAGTAGCGAGAAAACTATTACTGTCCTCGGGAGATAGATGTGGCCACAGGCGGCGAAACAGGAAGGGAATAGGAGCTCGTAGCGAAAAAAAAAAAAAAAAGTACCCGGTATGCAATAGCAACGTAAAGAGCGCCCAACCGTTTGGAGGTGTCTTTATCCGGAGTAGGATACGGTGCTCCGTCTCGAGAGGGATGCATGGTCAATGGTCAAGAGACTAAGGCAAGCAACGAATGAGTACCCCCCCCCCCCCCCTTCCGCTGCGGACTCCCCTGTGCACCCTCATTCGCCGAGGCGGTCGCTTTTCCAGGGAAGAAACGCCTGTAGGGGCTGACAGCAGTAGACCGCTTAGAGAGTGAGATGTCTCCGCCCCCTCTGACGCTATCAATAGTGCGTGGAATACAAGCCTGCCTCTGTCTTTCGGCTCGCGCGAAAAACTGATATTACTCGCAATCGCCACGACCGCTTTTGGTGGTGTCCCCTTTGTCCCCGCCTTTCGCCTTCTGCCCCCCCCCCCCCCCCCCGCTCCTTCGCCGCCGCCTTCAATGCCGAATTTGTGAACTCCTACGAGCGAAGAAGGGGGAGATCAAGGGCGTCGGGGCGAAGTCGATCGCCAAGATCAAGGAGTTCCTCGACACTGGAAAGATCCAAGAGCTGGTGCGTGTGCCCCCCCCCTCCCCCCCTCCCCCCGCGGTACATAGCACTTTTTTTTTTCGCATCCCATTTATTAGGGCTCATCTCATCGAGGACGTTTGGTTCTTTCAACTTGATTTGATTTTTTTTTTTCTAATTTAGTTCGCATCGGATTGGCCGAAGAGTGAATGACCAGGCAGGATTCGAAGGGGCAAATTTGAAAAAAAACAATTTGAGTGAAAAGTCTTTTGGGACTTTCTTCGTGTGGCTTTTTTTATTTCAATTTCGAATTTGGGAGTTGCTCGGCCTTGATGTAGCATGTTCATGGTGAGTCAACACCCCCGCTGGAGTCTGGGGTGATTCTTGGCCTCTCTGGTGACCACGGTCGAGGGGATAAAACCCGAAAATCAACGACAGGCAGCCGGAGCAATAGCTGCGCCCACGGCCACAGACCATAGCACATTGTACCAGAGCGGTGGCGCCTCAAATAAATGATGTCGGCCGCAAACCCAATTTTTCGGCCTGCTTGATCGGCCAACCATCACGAAAACCGAGCAAACGAGCAAAAAAACAGAGGATACGCTCGAGACCTCGATAGCTGCACCACCGTTGCTGTTCCGCACGTGGCGCTTGAGGGCTCTCTCCGCCCACCCAAGACACCCTGAGAGTGATAGCTTCCTATCCTGCGCCACCAAAAAGAAAAAAATGCTGGAGGCGGCGCGCACGCGACAACGCAAACCTTCGCTCTCGTCTACGCTCGTCGCTGTTTGTCGGCTGGGCGTTGTGTGACGCGCTGCGTTATTCCAGGTTGTTTCGATTTCCTTTTTTGTTTGACAATGAATGCGCCGTTTCCCGATAGGATACAATCACGTTTTTTTTTTCGAAATCAAATTAAAATTCATTGGAATTGAAATTGTATTTCCAAATTACGAAATTTAGTGTTCCCCGTTAAGATGGGCTCTTATCTTTGCCCTTCTCGCTCAGATCCGGGGTCACTATTAGAAAGTAGGCTCCTCTCCCTCCCCCCCCACCACGGTACATGCCTTGCATTTTTGTCGCGAGAATATATCAGCACTTTCTCCCCTCGCCGACTCGCGTCTAATTGTGCCTACCCACGTTGTTTGCTACTACAGTAGTACCAGGTACCGCACGAGTCAGCGTTTTAGACTAGGAAGCGTTGCGTTGTCTGGGTGGAAGTCGTGCTCGATTGAGTGCGGCCGTGCCTCGTGTTGATGGATTGGTGGGTTGATGGACCGGAAGTCGTCGCCTTTTTTTGTTTTGGGAGACTGCCTCGCGCGCCGGTGCTTTGCCGTGAGGAGGTGGGTGAGGTGTGTCGTGCTCTACTTCGGGCGGAAATGTAAGAGCTGTTGATGTCTTTTATTTATCCACGAACGGTTGTTACGGGGGACCATAGTAAATAGGACCAAATATTGCTAGCAAACATAGGTAATTATATAGGTTTTTATGTATACCATGGGTCCTATTTGGACCCCCGTAGTAGTCATTACTTTCTCTTGCAGAGTGGTATTGGACCATACAGCCGCCCGTACAGGCACGGTGAAGGGAGAGTACTAAACCCTTTTGTTTGTATTCTCCGGTTCCTATGCAGTAGTGGTCACTCGATAGTCGGTTTGAGCGGTGCCGGCTGCCCGCTTGTGTAAGTGGGCTAAATTGACACACGACACGAAATTGGGAACGTGGAAGTGTGGTGAGCTTAAGCTTTATTTTTACCAATCCGCCGGAGGATAAAAAAAAAAAAAAAAAAAAGTGCCTGCGGATGCACCAGCGTGATCTGGCCGCACATTGCATTTGCCGGGTTTCCAAGATAATATACGTACTCAGTACCTGGTATACTTGTGCATGGTGTCTGCACGTCAACTACATGTGTGTGGACTTCGATGACCATAATGCAACAGGGAGTCGAGAACTTTGGCACGAAACATAACTTGAAAAAAAAAAGCAACTGGAAATGGTGTAGGACACGCCGTTCTTCATAAAAAACAGTTTGAGCTTGGCCCAAAATAAGGCATTAAGGCATGTCTTCAAGTGGTGTCGCCTACTGAAGATTAAGAATGACATCCAGCACACACGTTTTGTTTTATTGTGGTTGAGATCTACGAGAAAGCTGTCGCAGGCGTTTACGGTTTGGCGTCCGTCCTGGAACGACGGGGATGCAAAAGGAAACCCTCTGTCGTTGACTCCGACAAAAGCTTGCGTGCTTTTTTGTGTCTGATCGATCGGCGCTTCTTGAAGGAGGCGCACTCATTTGCTGCGTGCTTTAACCATTTGAGCATTGACCACGCATGCCTTTCGAGACGGAGCACCGTTCCTACTCCTAGCAGAGACACCTCCCAACATTTGGGCGCTCTTCCATACCTGGTGTATGTATATATATATATATATATTCGCTTACACGAGGATCTAATCGTCGTGCTGTATTTCGGATGTGTTGTATGCGCTTGTAAGTGCTGTATGTTGTTGTATGCGCAAGTATTTGTGCCATGTGTTGCATGTGTTTGTGTGCTTTGCTAACGGGCAATGTAGTTCCACATTCAAGATTAATTATATGGTTTCTGCCATTGTTGGTTAGAGAAAAAAATGGTGCTTGCTTGGCTGAGGTCGGCCGGCCGGTACTGACTGACGGGAGGGAATTGCACTGATTGGGGGCAGGGAATTGTCGAGGAAATGTGGTGCATCGGCTTGTATGTGCTGTGTGTGCGCGACGCCAACCCGCGGTACGGTGTGTGGCTCCACGTTCTTTGCTACCTGGTATCAGTAGTTATTTTATTTTCGCTGTTGTTGGCTTGAGAAAAACCTGTTTTTTTTGTGTGAGATCGGCCAGCGCTTCTTGAAGTGGGGGGAACGTGTACTTCGCAGCATTTGTTGGTATGTGATGTGTGTGTCATCCCAACGCGCGATATGATTCCACATTTTCGATTTGTTGAAAAACATTTCCCTTCCCCCCGTTGGCTCGAGAAAATGTTGCTGTATTAAATCGGCCGAGCGTATTTCGTTGAAGTTTCTCCTCGCTTGTGTTGGTGTGGGGCGCGCTGTGACGTCACACCTTGACTGTGCATTCTGGTCGCACCCGTCTAAGAGCTCTCTCAACCTCACGCGTTTTCGACTGCTTCCTGTCGTCCCCCCCCGCCCCGCCCCCGATTTTTGTCGGTGCCCGAACAAACACGCCTACTTAATCAGGAGGACAAGCGTGCGGACTCCCTGGCCTAGCGGGGTTTCAATAGCGGCTGCAGGCGGTGTGCGTGCAGTACGTGCGTTCCCCCTGATGCGTCGCAGGCTTAGCGCGCCTGGAGTGGCACCGCTCCACGCGTGTACATACGATATAGGACTGCATCGGTGAAGCTACAGTAGTATTGTTTTGTAAGGTGTGTAGTCTGCAACACCAGTTAGTTGGTACGGCGGCTGTTTGTATAGTGGCGAGATTATACGTTTCGATATGTAGGACGCTGATTTGCTTTTCGGCGAGGTCACTGCTTTTGCGGCCGTGAGGACGAAACAGTGCGTTTTTTTTGTAGGATCAGGTGCTGGTTGTACCGGTATTTTCCTGGATGCCGATGCGAAGACCGACAAGATTCGCTTTATATAGAGATATATGATGCCGGTAGTTACTTGCCAAGAAAGCAACAGGCCGAGAAAAGCAAAGGCTGCGAGTGACCAGCTTTGAAACGGCCTCTTTTTTGTACAAATACCAGAGGGCTGCTCTCACTCGTTGTCACTTCTATTAATAGTCCCCCGTTAAATAGTGTCGTATTTGACTGCTACTGCTTGAGTTGTGGTTGGCGTAGTTTGGTTTCGTTATGGTACGTTTTGTATGATATTTATGGCGTTGTGCTACTGCTGATTTGTTCGTTACCATTCCGCACAAGGAATCAGCGTCAATGTCGGCCCAGCGAGCAAGCAACGCTGCTTGCTGTCGTTGTCGGGGTTTAGTCGCCGGTGCGTCTGCTGCTGCTACTGCTGCCGGAGTTACGGTTGTAGGTCCAATTTTTGTTCTTGTTGGGTCTCACCATTGTGTTAACGTGCAGCAAGCACTATAAGAGCTTACCTGGTTCATTATTGCACGCGGCGACAGTATGGAAGGGGGAAGACGAGATGGATGACCTGTCATTTTTTTTGTGTGCAAGTTAAGAAAGTATCGGTAGATGGTGCGTACATATATACGGAATGTGTCACCATTGAACACATTCCTTTATTGAATAATGATACGTAGGCGAGATTCTGGTGTAATGGTCGGAAACGGAATAATCGCAGCATCACCTTTTACGCTCACGGCCGCGTCGACCCCGCGCGCGGGAGAAGGCCCGGCCTCGACCGGGGAGCGCAACCCTCGAAGTGAGCAGGTGTTATGAGGATTACCTTGACTGGGTAATCGATCGGTCTTTTACCCCTATAGCTCAGTAGGTAACACCTTCACATTTGACGTCGTCCAGGTCACGGGTTCGAATCTCACTTCGAACGTTTCTTTTACAGAAACCCTCGCGCGTGCCTAAAAACACATCTCCCTGGTTCCCCAGGTAATGAAACGAAGCGGGTAGGTCAGCGTACAGACGTATACGTTTCCGACGCCCCAGAGATCCCGCCGTTCAGAGGGGGGGGAGAGTGTGACAAGGATTACCCTGGGCTGGGTAATTGATCGATCTTTTTCCCCTATAGCTCAGTAGATAACACCTTCACACAGGCGAGAAAGCGAGCGCGAGACACGGAGCCCGACGAATCCCCGTCCGGGGACCCAAACGTCACGGTACAAAGCTCGAGATTTCCGGTTCGCGTTCAGGTGTCGCTTAGACGGGCTGCGAGCCGTCGCAAAGCAACCTCTACTAGTATTTACACCTACTAGCAGCTCTGTAGATCGGCTGTTACACGAGGATCATGGTATTTGTATGATGTGGGTTTCTATGTACGCGGCTCAAGTGTGGCGAGCGTCGTCACCCCCGTCTGAACTACCGTCCGAATCGCCTGTGAAGTATTACTAATAATAGTATGGTCGATTTTATCTTTGTTTCTTCAGGCACACTCTCGATTTTGCTTGCGACATATTTGACTTCGCCACGCTCACCTCCGTTTTACCGCAACTACGAAGAAACTGCATGCAGGTTGCATTTACGAATTCGCGAGAAGTCTGGTCGACGCCGCCCTCAGGGCAAGAAGAGCTACGTGCGGATTTTTGCCACCTGTTTTTGAAATTCATTGATCATGCGCTCCCATTCAAAGAGAGTATGATTCGATAAGTAAGCGAAAGATTAAACGTCTGCCATGATGGTGCTGCCCCGTAGGCTCATTATTACGGTGGCCGGGAAGAGAGAAACCAGAAATCAGGTTCCGGGTTTGCCCGCCCGTTGCATCAATCAGCCACAACTTACTCTGGACGGGAATATAAGGAACGTTTACTACATGATTTTATATGAATAACAGCCAACGGTCCTTACATTTCCGTCCAGAATGGTATGCTGCTTTTGGTATTAATAATAGTGCTAGTACTGTTACAATGACATGTACTGGGAAAACGACCACACGGGTAAGTAGGATTTACAGGATATTAAGAAAGTCGGGAGGTTTATCTTGAAGTGCATGTAGAACGCAACCATTCTCAAATAAGAAATCCAGTCTGGACCAACCAGATAGCTATATTATTAGTGGCGTGGTGCAGCAGTGTGCTGAAGAGTGAGGAGAGGTGCCCGATTCAGCATAATAAATAACAACAACAACAGCTGTTCACATTAGACGGTGGCGCTCCTTGATGTTGCCGAGACACCTCGAACATGCCTGTGGTATTACGTGCAAGCGACCCCGGGCTATACGCGATGATGTGTGCGCTCCCGAGATCCAAGATAAAATCAATACCTGTGGTAGCAGAGCAGCATCATTGAATTTCAGAAGAACTTTCTGTACGAAGTACGTACACAGCAGCTAGGAGCATCTGTGTGGCGCTTGCTTGTGGCGGGCGTTTATCCGATTCGAGACGATTACTTACTCGTATTGCTTCGCTGTTCCGGACAACAGAGGAAAGAGTGTGCCACCACCCTATCTACAGCAAGGAGGAAGGAGGGGGATCTGAAATGTGGTGGGCAAGATCAACTCGATTGACTTATTTATTACCAGGTACTTACTACCTCTCGCACTCGCAACAAAGTACGCACCAATCAACCATTCATCATTGTTTCTATGTATAGCTCGGATGTGTCGATCATGCATGTCAGATCGCACATCTCGATGCTGATGATGAGAAATTGACAAAAAAAAAATGTTGAGAATTTCTGGATAATTGATAATTTGATAGGCACACCGGTACCGGTATCAGCACCGATACACATACACAGCAGCAGCACGTGTGGTCTTCGTGATATGATATGTTGATGATGTTGAGTGTTGAGTTACATTCTGCTCTGTGATCTGACGATCTGTGATGCGTGGTGGATGTGTATGGTGGGTGATGGATTTTTCTACGAATTTTACGATTATTTTACGATTTTTTTGCCGATAGGGATTGGCCAAAAATCGACGGTACGAGTATACGTTGGCATCTCTCAAGTGCAATGCCGCCCAGTATATTACTACGCTTGAGAGTGTCTCTTGCCATCTGATGTGCCTCGCTCCGCTACAATACTCATACTTGCGATCATGCAGCAGCAGCGGCAGCAGCAGTAGCAGCAGCCGCAGCAGCAACAGCAGCAGCAGCAGCAGCAAACATTACGATAGCGCACATACGTACACATACACATCTGCACATCTGCACAACATCTGCGCGATTGCACGATGCGCGATGCACAATATCTGCAGTAATTTTGGCCAACAGACTGAAACGGTCGCAAACTCGCCGCAAACGGCTCGACCCCTGTTTCTCCTTTAGTTCATGCTACATGCGCAATTCGCGACCGCAGGGCGGTGATATCATAGGATATGGGGGCAACCCAGACCGTGAGCATGAACACGCCATCCTCGAGGGGGCCAATGCGTCGAGACGACGAAGCACACTTGGATTAACCCAACCAGAACGAAAATCCAACAATTCTCTTTGAAACTCCCAAACCCCGATCCCCGGATCGATACGCCTCTTCAATTTTCCCGGGATCACGACACACACCTTGTCGAGGATAGCAATTTCTCAGCGCCGCCGTTGCCAAGCCTCAAGCCGACTCTGAACCGCCGCACGCCACATCTAATCCGGCAATCCGGTGGAAACAGGCGAGATCGACATCCACGGACTACGGGCGACCTCTCACATAAAATCATCTACCGCGGTTGGTTACTATTTTTCAACGTCGTTGAGGGCCGCGGCTAGCTCTCCTAAAGAGCCTTCTGGTGTGAAAGCATGGCAGACAGCCCGCCCGTCACGAGGAAGAGGTGAGAGTGGAACGAAGCGCAGTGCGTTGCTTGAGTGTCTGTCGACGAGCTCGCCTGCCGCTTTTCCCCCTCGGGCCCGGCGTACCCCACAACATGTTGGGCCTTGTACGAGTAGTTTTGAAGCAATCGCGGATGGTCTCGTTGTACTCGCTAAATGCGAGCATAAAATTACGGTTATGATAGCCGGAAGGCGCATCAGGGCGGGGGTGGCCGTTTCCCCCTCTCATGATCGGGCGGCACATAGCCCCGATAGGCCCGGGCCCAAGCGCTGTCGGGGCGTTTCTCGAAAACGGGGACACTTTCCACGCTGCGCCTTGCTATTTTTGTCTGGATTGATACCTTACCCCGCACGGGCGGTGTCGGTGGCGGCGGCAGCACCAGCAGCAGAACAAGCAGCGATAGGTTTACAGCAGTGGCACATGATCGCAAACCTTTTGACAAAGCGCGGCCGCCCTATAGCTATAGCTAGCTTCACAGCACCGCACCGCACCGTACCGCATCGCACGGCGCACTCCCTCGGCACAGCATAAGCCCCTCTAGCTTTCCGCAGCCCCATCTAAGCGTCGGCCACTTTGCCGCCTGGCCCTGGCAAGACAGGCCCCAGCCAGTGCGTCGCGGTGGGAACCGTTTGCGGGCGGATGGTGGTGTGTGTCGGCACAGAATCCACAAACTCGCTGGGTAGGGAGGAAACCGGCACGGAGATGGATCGAGCGTTCTATCGTGCCTCAGTCACGTAGAAGCATTAGCGCCGGGAGAAGCCTTGGTGGCAGGCATGGCCACGGGCAGGACCGCGGCGAGGCCTGTTGTTGTTTGGTTGTTTGTTCCAAACGTAATTCGAATACTGTACGAGTATGTATGCCTGCTGTCTGCTGTGGTGTATCATCGCTGAAAATGAAATTCTCCTGCTGTATTTGTACATATTTCTGTGGTATGATATCGAAACGTTCAGCAGTACGAATGATATTAATAGTTTGGCCACAGAAAATTGTTTATGTTCGCAACGTATTCTGACGCCTTCTCTCACTGTCAATACTACTACTACTCGTACTGCTGTTCCCTTCCTATCCCACTTCTTTACGTATAAGGCTGCGTGTCGTGTGAGATCCGTGGCGTATGTCGGTGAGGCCGTATGGTGGGGCTCGCTCGTGGTCATATCATAGCGCTGCTTCTATATGGAACGTCCCCTTTAGTACGTACCAGGCTCGTACCAGTAGTATTTTGATCGAAAACAAGAGTGGGAAAATTCTTTGGCGTGTTCGCTGTGGTTACCCCGCTTTTGAGCTAACCTTCGTTCGACCTTCTCTAGCTTCCAAGATGCGAACGAGCAAGAACACGATATATCTGTACCTGGCAGGCACAGCAGCAGTACAGTATATACGAGTGCGCGATGGACTGTTTGCTGCCTTCGTGTCTGATACGCACGAGGCTCGACCCGCGAGGTCTTTGCGCTACTCGTAGCCGAGGCGACGTTGCCTCCTCTTGGTCGCCGACGCAGCACTCGCGGGTTGAACGACGTGGACGAATACGACAACGCGCCCCCCCCCCTTTCGGCCGGTCCATTTTATTTTTCCGTTTTTATTACGAGTGCGAATCTATACGTCCGGTACGACGGAGTGGCTTTTTTTAATTTTCAATCGCGAAAATACGGCGGGTAGCCACGACAAGGAAGCAAGAGTGAGCGGTTTTGAGGGCCACCTTTCTAAAACCAGTACATTTGTTTTGTTCACAGCAGCAGTCGTATAGTTGAATATTGCTGGAAAGAGGTCCATTTATTCTCAGAAGCTCGCCCTCACGAGTTATGATACGTAGCCATGTGCGAGGCAGGTTTGATATACCTGGTGTTATACTGTATAGCTGGTACCGTTATATCCGAAGATAGGATAGGCCAAAGCTTTGGCATCCCCGCGAGGAAACGAGGGGAAGCAGGGGAATACAGGTATAAAATCCCGCCTCTCCCCCGTGGGTCCATTTGGTTTTCTTGTGTTACTACTGTGGCGGGCCGGTAACGGCTGTTGGTTCACGTATTTTCATTGGCCTAACCGGATCGCGCACAGCAGTATCACGGAATCGATAGTGATCGTGAAAAAAACATCCGAAGCATCTGATACTGACTGCTGCCGCGCTGTATACGGAGGCACGTACATACTCCTGGTAAATGTTGTCAACGTATTCTATAGATGCCTTTTGTACCGTGTGATAAAGCAGCAGCACGTACATGTTCGTTTTTTTTTTTTTTTTTTTTCAATCAACGTTCTGTGAGCACGTGAGCGTACTGCCTTGGTGTAATACCGCCGTAAGCGTTGAGTTCGTTTGTTTAGACTTGGTGAACAATTGGCGAGGTTGCTGTAAAACGGCCGGCGTACGGGTACTTCACCCGCAGCTGCTGCAATATGGTTGGTGTGGCGCTTGTTCTGCATTTGGCGAATTGACTACCCCCACCTGACCCCAAACATCCACCAACGTTCACATTTCCCTTTCCCTCCCTTCGCTTCCCTCTCCCCTCTCCCCCCGCCCCCCCCCTTCCGCCGTGGAACCTCTGAATGCGACGGCAGGGGTAGGCACAACGAAGCAGACCGAGCAGTCACGAGGGACCGCAGGTGCGACACGCCTATGATATGCTTCCCTCTTCCGTTGGTTGATTGACGAGCCTGAGACGCGCAGCTTGTGGCGTTTGCCCCCGGTAGTTTGTCCCACGCTTCGGGCGCTTGTGGGCCGTGGTTTTGATATTCCAAACCCTATTTGTCCATATACATGTGATATTTACAAGGTGTATCGGCAATGCAGAGTGACGCGTGTTGCGGGCAATATGAATAGGTGGAGCAGCACCAACATCACCAACCAACACCCACCAACATCTACCTAGTCCATGTATCTCTGCCAGTGCCCACCAATAACACCCACCAGCACCATCCACGAATGTTCATCAACATCCACCAACAACACCCGCCACTATCCGCCAACAATATCCAACATATTCCAACGACATCCACCGACAACATTCACCAACAGCATCGCCAACAACCTCCAACGTCATCCACATTATCACCTAGGAATGCCCACGAACATCCGCCAACAATACCCACCGACATCTACCAATAATATCCACCAGCAACGTCCACCAACACCGACCAATATCCACCGGCAACGTCCACCAATATCCACCAACAGCACCCATCAATACCCAACAACATCCAACAACATCCACTCACAACCGCCAGCAACATCCACCGACAACATCCAAAAACACCTACCCCAGACCAGGGCCATCGACCCTCGTACCCTATCCTCCATGTTCACCGCCTCACGCCACGCCCACCCCGACCGTCGACCCGGCCTGTATGGATCGAACTCATCTTGGGGTCAATCAGAAATAATGGTGGGAGTGACTGGAGGGAATCAGCCCGCCATAACCGCGTGGAGGAGCAGGAGAAAATCGTTGTGGTCGACAAACGCAAGAAGTTGGTTCGGGCCATTCCCAACACCATCCCTGGAGTGTCGGCGGTGGTACGCAGCGATGCCAGGAGCGACATCCGCAAGATGGAGATGTGTGTGGATATGCAGGTGCGTGAGGGAGGCGGCAAGTATGCTGTTCGTAGACACAGTGGGTACCCCGACCTCAAGAGAGGGCACGCTAAGAGAACGGTACAGCTAGTGGAGACCAAATCGCCTGGACCCGCCTACACTATTATAGAGCTAGTAAATGATTCCCACTGTGCGTAAGAGAGAAGTCTAATCAAGAGAGGTGGTTTAGGCCTGTTCCACACCTCTCATGCCGGGGTGCCCACTGTATATCAGTCTGTACTTCAAGTAGAGTATAGTCCCCGTTTGAACTCCGATGGGAGTGTAACCGCCGGTTGGACTCTGATGGGAATATAATCCACGTTTGAAATATGATATCAACATAAAACGGGTCTTATATTCCCGGCCAGAGTGGTGTATCGGAGACCGGTCTACTTTTGGACGCGTCAAGGTCTCTTTGGCCTTGTAGGGATGGTCGGTCAAAGCGGTCTAACCGCGGTCAACTATAATAGTACATGTGCGAGGCAGGGTACGGCAAGAGCGGGGTGGACCGCGTGCGGCCTATTAATAGATGGAATCTGATGTACAATCACCCGATGTCGGAAGTGTAAGGACGACTTCGTTATTGATAGAAATACCGAAACGATCCCTATTTTTTCGGCCAGAGCGGTACGAGGTGCCTGGTCTCATTTATTGACAGGATAAAAACACTGCTACCGTACCGTAGTATTTCGTCCCGACGGAGCTGTGTGGAAGATGCAACGTCAGGGGGGGGTTCCGCTGACGCTGGCGTAGGAGGCTTTCGTGAGGGGGGGGGGGGGGGGGGGGGGGGGGGGGGGGGGGGGGGGGGGGGGGGGGGGGGGGGGGGGGGGGGGGGGCCGGCATGCGATAGGACCGCAGTGTACGTAGTGCGACACGTACTGCTTCCGACGGCGCTTTACGCACCGTACGGGGGTTCTGACACTACGCTGGCAGAGGCGCTGGCAGAGGAGGCTTTTCGTGAGGGGGGGGGGGGGGGGGGGGGGGGTTCCGCGGTGGTGCAGAAACCGTGGCGGAGGAGTATTTTGCGTGGGTGCCGATATTTTGTTTTTTTCCGGATGGGGAAAGGGTACGCATCGAAATCAGTCCGGAATTAGCAGTTTCTACAATGTTAGTAGATGCCCCCCCTCCCCTTTTCCCTTTTGCTTGGTATTGTGTTGGTGCTTGGCTTCAATTTGTTTCGTTTTCGTTCTGGCTTTTGTTTAGTTGCGTGGGGGGCAACGTTTGGCGTCAACACGATCAGCACTCTTTGCGGTGCGCCTGACTTGACCGGCAGTGGCGGTGGCGGCGGTGGTAGTAGACTGTTGGTGGGGTGTTGCGGCCGTTGCGTGGAGGGCAACGTTTGGCGTCAATACGATCAGCACTCTTTGCGGTGCGCCTGACTTAAACAGCGGCGGTGGCGGCGGTGGCGGTGGCGGCGGTGGTAGTAGACGGTGTTGGTGGCGGTGGTGGTATTGGTGATGGTAGGGGTGGGTGGCGGTGGTGATGGCGGTGGTTGTGGTGGGTGGCGTTAGTGGTGGTGGTGGTGGTGTCGGTGGTGGTGGTGGCGATGTTTGTGGTGTTGGTGATGGTGCTGGTGGTAGTTTCGTCCGTCCGTTCCCTTCTCATGTGCAGAGTGGTAGTTCACATCCCGGCGCGGGTTTCGTTGCCCTTGCTCGATGCTTCCACCCCCCCCCCTGTTGCAGAAAATGTACGTTTTTTTTTACCGACCCGTCCCCTCCCCCGCCCATCCCGACCGACCGTGCACCGGCGCCGACCCCGCCCCTTGTGTAAGGTGCTGGAAGTCGAGGACGTTGCCCCAGGCGCTGTGCAGGCCACCCCTCGGCCCCCCATGCCTAAAGCCAACCAGCTGGAGGCGAAAAAGGCCCGGCTGGTGCGGTGGGGAAAAGGACCCGTCCTTGATTGACAAGGACATGGATCGGCAGAGGGAGGCGCTCAATAGGGCGCAGAAGGAAGACCTGCAGGTAAATGCATAGCCGCCCGCGAGATTTTTTGTCGACGGACTGTAGCTGAGGGGTGTGTACGATGGTTGTTGTTGTTATTATTGTTGTCGTCGGTGCTGTATGTGTGTTTTGCTGTTGCTTACCTCCGTATTTCCTACACACGTCGGTCCGTTTCGTCCCTTGGCCCGTTTTTTTGTTGTGTTTTTCCTCATCCGTCGGTTTCATCCAGCTTGAAGCCGAGCGGAACGCGTGGGAACGGTGGTACCTCACCCTCCGGGCGCACCTGACGGCAGGCCGTCGTCCCACCGCGTCCTGGTCACCCTCCTCCGCCGCCGCTGCTGCTGCTGCAGCCGCCGCTGCCACCGCCACCGCTGCCGCTGCCGCTGCCGCTGCCGCCGCGGCTGCGGCCTCGAACGCTAACGCTTCCAGCGAATCGCCCGTCTCCGCGGTGACCGCCGGGGAATCCGACTCTTCGGAAGAAGAGGAGGAGGAGGAGGAGGAAGAGGTGGCGCCGGTGGTGGTGGTGGTGGTGGCGGCGGCGCCGACTAGAAGAGGGAAGCGGAAAGGACCGGCTAACCTCGGCGGGGGGGCGGCAGCAGCAGCAGAAGCAGCAACAGCAGCAACAGCAATATCGTGAGTTGTGGCGGCAGCAGCACGAGCAGCACCGGCGGTGGCATCGGCGGCGGTGGTGACTCGAATGGGAAGACGAGCGTGGTAAGCCGCCGCGGCTGGAGGGGGGGGGGGGAGAGGAGGAGGAGGAGGAGGAGGAGCGTGTGAGGGTGCTGCAAGCGCTAGTGATGAAGCGCGCCGGCCTCTCGGGGGAGTTCGACATGGGCAAGGTGGGAGCCTCGAATATGTTACGGTATGATATGGTGAGCGAGTAGTCTACCAGTAGACTATGCGCAGTGCACGAGACCGGTCTCTTCGGCAGTAGAGCTTTCACCGATGCCGTACCGCTTTTTTCGATAAAATTGTTGTCACACAACCCCACCCTGTGTACGAGATGAAGGGGACTCACGCCGACCCTTGTTTTTTTATCGCGTTTGATTGGCTTAGGCTTCGCTTTGGGGTTTTAGATTTAGTCCCTCATCGTTTCGTGCACAAAGTGTTACTACCGTTTTCTTGAATACCCGATACCGCTCTTTCCAGAAATGTAAGAACCGATTAGATTCAATAATATTACGGGGGACCAATAATATTACGAGGGACCATATTAATAGTAAATAGCACCGAATTTTGTTAGTAAAAAGGGTTAAATATGTAGGCTTTTGTGTGTACCGTAGGTCCTATTTACTACGGTCCCCTGTATGAATAATAGGTATGGGTTGGCGTCGTCGGTTGGCAAAGGCCCTGTAAAACACCCCTCTAACCGCGTCAGCTACAACAGACATACAAGGGTCCGTGTTTTTCTTTTTCTTTTTCTGGCGGGGTCACCATGGCTGGCGGTCGAGTTGGACCATTTGTGCGGGGTTGGGGAACCTTGGCTCCGCACAACGGGGAGGTGATGGTATCGTGTAGTGCGTGCTGGTACATGGTATGGCACCCACGAGGTAGGTTATATAGTATACCATGTCTCTCTGGAAGTGGCCACACCAGAAGATAAATCAATTCATAGACGCTGTCATCCATATGCAAGAAAGTTCGCCTCACAAGCGGTTCTTAATAGGATGCAGCTCACCCTTCATGCGACTCGCTCAACACCCCACGGCGCTTAGCCGCTTGGTGCAAGCAATGTGTGCCTGGTCGGTGAAAACCCGACTTGCTCCGTCCGGGCATTGTAAGGATGCGAGGGTCTATTAATAGTCATTCGACTACGGCCATGCATAGCATGAGTGTAACCCCCCCCCCCCCCCGCTTGCCGATGAGTACACCCCCCCCCGCTTGCCCCTGCTGCCTCCCACGCCCGCTCGATCGGCTAGGCTAGGGTAAGAAGTACCCGCGCTTTGCGAGGTCGAGAAACCGCATCACAAGGCTTGCGGAATATTAACACTCGCTCTCCTTTTTTTTCCTCCCCCTTTTTGCTGCAAGGTCGAGAGTTGCTGCATCGCAACGCTTGCGCGGTACAAACGACCATCCCCTTTTATTCTAACCCTTTGCCTTCCTGTACGTCCTCGCTCTCGGATGATCCAGGTCGTTCAAGTGCTGGCGAGTGGCAGCCGAGACGCGATGTCCGCGAGGCGCGAACATGCCGCTTTGCTTGCTAAGCAGCAGCAACAGCAGCAGCAGCAGCAGCTGCAGCAGAGCGCGGAGTTGGAGAAGGAGTTCGAGGCAACACACCCAGGGGACGAAGGGTCGTTGCGGCGCTGGGAAGAGGTGCTGCGGTCGGCCGATGTGAACGGGGGGCGGTGGAGGTCCGACCTGGTGGGAGCGGACTCGAGCGGTAAGTTGAGAGCTTGCAACCCTTGACGTACTTGATTTGTCGTGCAGGCAGAAAACGTGACGGGATATAGTTGACGATTTATATACAGCATCGTAGCCACTGCTTGGTTGATGGATGTTGGTTATAGGAAGTATATACCTATTTTTTTTTATCATCACTTTTACTTTCCAGCCCACTCGTAGGAGGTTTTACCCTCGACGATCTTCTGGACAAGCCGTGGTCACAGGTGTCCTCCCTTCTCCCCTCCGGTACGTGCCTTCATTTTTGTCGCGCATAGGGTTTAGCATTCCCACTGCTTGTCGATTTTCATCGAATGTAGCTAACTCACGCTCTCGCGCTTTCCGCTTATCAATGTTATATGGCACTATCCCGCTGGCCTCCTTAAGTCACAGTCTAGGATGACAAAAAAAAGGTCGGTGGCGGAATTATGCACGATGCAAGGGAATCGTACGACGCGGGTGCGAGCGTGATCCTACTCGTGCTGCTTTCTGCGCGCCCACACTGCTGGCACGCGCAGATGATTGATTAGATCAGGCTTACCGGGGGGGGGGCATTGCTATCTGTTGATCCCGCAAGGGTTTAGTATGAATGGGAGGCGGTGGCGAAGACAGGGGTGGGTGAGGGATGCGCTCACGCTGTGTTCGGAGCGGCGGAGACGGGAGGAAAAGGGAGATGGACGGGCGGGCCCCTCTTCCTCATGGAACGCCTGCCCTGCTCGACCCTTTTCTATTGTCTCTGGGATTTTGTGTTTGTTTGTTTGTGCCTTCTGCTTCCGCTTTTAGGACGCTGCACCATCGACATTATTCTATGTATTTTCCTTTTTTCTGTTAACCCTCCGGCGGATTGGTATAAATACATACGACTTGACCATTTTGCTGCTGCTGAAACGTATCCCATACTATTTTTCGAAGCATTTAGTCCCACCAAACGGGGTGGCAAGTCTAAGTGAATTGATCTAGCCACGCTCCCACAGCCAACTATGTCGTCGTATGGTGTTGTTTGGTGGCTTTCGACTGTCTGTCGACCTCGCAGTTTCATCAAAAGCGTTTCATTGGAGTGTTCCCATTGCTGAACCGTGCAAGCACGCGATAAATTTTCCTCCTCCCCCCCTCCTCCTCCCGCCCCTTGCTCCTCCTCTTCTTTTCGTCCCCCTCCTCCCTCCCCCCCTCCTCCTCCCGCTCCTTCCTCCTCTTCTTCCTCCTCTTCCCCCTCCCCCCCCCCCCCCGCCTCCTCTCCTCCTCCTCTCCCCGCCCCCCCCCCCCCCCCTCACCCCTCACCCAACCCCTGTGCTTCGCTTCTTCGGTTCATCAAACTGTCCTCCATGCGGACTCTCGGCGGAATTCAGAGTTCCTTTCAGTCGCCGCCGCCACCGTCGCAGCTGCAAGAGGCGCAGCAGGAGCAGGAGCAGGAGCAGGAGCAGCAGCAGGAGAAACGGCAGCAGCGAAAGGAGCAGGAGTAGAAGCAGCAGCAGCAGCAGCAGCAGCAGCAGCAGCAGCTGCGGCGGACATCAGCAGGAGAAGCAGCAGCGGCGGCAGGCGGAGTAGGAGGAGAGCTGGACAACACAGGGGCGGTGCTCGGCTGCGTCCACGACGAGCAGGAGCTCTGCGGCGGGGTGGGAGAACTTGCTCATACCGCGTGGGCTCGATCTCCTCCCCACCATGAGGGCAGCTCGCCGCGTCTCGAGGTCGCTGCACCCGGCCGCACCCCCGGACAAAGGGAGAGACCAGCCATATTGCCGGCGGTGGCACCACGGCAGCAGGCCTGCGCCCTAGGGGTGGTGGGGCGGTGGTGGAGTATGTGCCCTGGGTCGGAGGGATGGGTAGCGTTAGCGTGGTTTACGGCAAGCAAGCGGAGGCGAAGGCGGACGTTGGGGTAGAGGAGGAGATGGGGGCGGGGGGGGGGTGATGGTGGCGACTGCCGCGAGCGGGAGCGAGAGCGGGAGTGGGAGTGGGAGTGGGAGTGGGACGGGAAGCGGGGCGGGCGGGGTGTGGGACAGAGTGCAGTGGTTCTCGAGGGGCTTGCCAGAGGAGGTGGCCCCGCCCGAGAGGGGAGAGGTGAGCGAAACTGTATAGTACCGTTGGAGCGAGCGGTGTTGACGCCGGCCTGCCTGCCTGCCTGCCTGCCTGCCTGCCTGCCTGCCTGCCTGCCTGCCTGCCTGCCCTTGTGACTGTCTGTCTGCCTGCCTTTGTGTCTGCCTGCCTGCCTACCTTTGTGTCCGCCTACCTGCCCACCTTTGTGGGTGTCGTGTGTGGTGATCCATTTGTGTGGGGAAGGGTAGAACTGGAGGGCGGGGGGGGGGGGGGGGAAGACGGAATGAGCGATGGTAGGTGGAGTCGAGTGCAGTTGTGCTGTGTCGGTGTGTTGGTGTGTCGTTCGTTTGTTTGAGGTCGGTGTGGGTGGAGGACGCGTTTGTCTGTCGATCGTCTGTCCGCTGTTAGTAGCTGACCTTTGGTGAAGCGAAATACCTGTTGCGCTGTGTCATCCTTTTTTTCTATATAAGATAGTGTATAAAGAAAAATATTCAAGTATCCCTGATCTTGATTGAAGTAGTGTGTCGTGAATGCACTGAAGTTGTTGTACAACACGGGGGATAAGATCAATTTGTTTGGAAAAAAAAGTTTTTTTTTGGGCAGGGGGAGTGGTTTTTTTTTTTAAAGGTCCGCGCCGTCTGCAGCTGCGCGTCTGAATTGATCTGTCGTCTGTCGTGCTTGTTTTCCACGGTTGTCGGCCGACGCTTGATGGGGGTGGGGACTGTACAATAGGACGCTCTCGAGTCTGAGGTGTTCAAGATGAGGTCTTCGAGGGCGATCGACAGGCTGAGGGACCAGACGGCCGAGACGGCCAAGCGGCAGGAGGAGATGGACGCCAAGCGAAAGGAGAAGGTGACCGCTCAGCCCCTTGTTCTTTTTTTTCTGTAAAAAATATCCCACGGTCGTAGTTCGAAGTACTGTACCGTCACACATCGAACAGGTCAGACAGATCATCTCCAAATCATCGATTCCCACTTGACGATCTAGATCATTAGGGCAGATATATCCCTGATCTGTTTGATCTGTATTATCTACGGTAGCTCATGTTGCCGGGTGAGAGCTGTATAATCTGCATGATATACTGTAGGGCATATTTCCTGCGTTATATCTACAATCAGATCCTGCATAACGTATCCTAACGGCAGGTTATGATCTAAATGATCTACAGTAGACAGATAGATAGGTAGACAGATAGACATGTTTCCTGCGTTACTTCTGTACTACGAACAGATCCTGCACAACGTATCCAAACGGCAGGTCGGGATCTAGATGATTTGCATGATCTAGATGATCTATCGGTAGATGATCTGTCTGAGGTGTCGAGTAAAAGCGTCGGTGGAAGCGCTGTACGTACGTATAGGGGAGAAGGTTTATACCCCTCATTGACCCCTTTTACAACTACTGTACCTGTGCCCACTTTTTTGCGGACATACCTGTTATTTGTCTTGATTAATTTTTCTTGGTTAATTTTTGGGCATAATGTTAATGTGATGCCGGTGCGTAAACTGGTTAGAGTTATTTGTTACCTCGTACCACTCTGACGGTAACTATAAGCACCGTTTGATGTCCACACCATGGTCTCAGCGGGTATTATATTCACGGATAAAGTAGTACGTTTACCGCCAACGGTGGGTGTTTTTATCGAAAAAAGGGAAGAAGAGCCCATGCTTGCCATGGAGCGGTATATGTGTAAGGCACGTCTGGTTGCGGTGCTTTCGCCTCTCAATCGGAAGTTATCTTTTCCGGCGTTTCCGTTTCTTGACGCGGCCGCTATCTGAGCGGTGCCCGGTCTACGCGTTCCGTTTTTTTTTCGTCGCTTTGTGCTTGGTGCGGCGTGAGCTTTTTCCGTCTGCTTGAGGCTGAAGTGCGGCACTAGCCTTTACCGCCTGCTTGAGGTAGGCGGTGGGTGTTAATTGCCCACGGGGTCATTTGCTCCTTCCTCCCCAAAGCCGAAGGTTGAGTGTTTTTCCGCAAATTTCTCTCACGCCGGTCGTTTTTTTTTGTTTTTGCGGGCAATCAGTTTCACCCGTTACTTTCGCTCGACCACGGAACTGAATAGTCCACCCGCGAATTCGGTAAACCGACCGATCAATGGACCGACCAATGGACCGACGAATCAATCATCCTATCAACTAGGGATGAACCACAACCAACTTGTCCGTTTTAGAACTACAGTCCCGTTTGGGAGACGAACCAGTCAGGTTTTTAAGTATTTGTCCCAAAACGGGACTGTGGTCTCAAGGTTTAACCCGTTCAGGACTGCACTCCCATTCTGTGTACTGTAGGTGCAAGAAATAGAGTCAGGTTAGCTTCATGTATAGTGCAGCGCTGAAAGTGTTGACGATAAAACAGCCAATGGGTCGGTACACCAACCATCATACCAAGCTACAAACAAACAAACGAATATGTATATATATATATAGTTTCATGCAAAAAGTCAACGGATAGTTTTTTCAACGGATGGACCGTGGAGTGACGGTTGGCCGAGGAGGCGTTCGAGTACGTTGACGCGCGACTGACGCGCGACTGACTCGACCCGGTGTGATGTTCTCTCCCGCTTGGGTTCTCTCCGCTCCTGTCCTGTGCCTTGGCCTGTTGGTGCCTTCCGCCTCTTGATGCACTCGATGCAGGTGGAGGATGCAGTGCGCGTGGTTCGGGCTACCGCGGAGCACGAGAAGCAGAGGAGGGTGTATCTCAGGCGGATGAAGGCGCTCAGGGCGCAGCTCAAGAACCTCCAGGGCAGCAAGGGGTGAGCTATCGATAAGGCTCTACTGTGGTATAATAGTGGGCACGCGCATGCGGTGTGATGTATCTAATGGATCTACTGGAAATGGTGCGAAAAATGTCGTGGAGGTGCTCAATTGCTGGTTTGAGCGGCTTGTGGTATACTGGTATACACGCACCTGGCGAATGGCAAAGTAGCACCATTTCTTGGAGGCACTCAAAACGTATTTAGTGCGTTTAAGTTCTTCATAACTATAAATCTGTTTGCTTGGTTGTTTTTTTTTTACGTCGTGTTCTTCGTATTTTCTCTACGACTACAGGAGTAATTGTTGCATTTCATTAGCGTTTCTACTACCGTGTAGATGGTCTAACATTTGTGGCGCCCCTCCCTCGCGAGACACACAGCAGGAGCAGCAGCAGCAGCAGCAGTAGTACTGGCTAGCGTGCCACGGCGGTGCCGTACGCTTTCCTCGCCCGTTTCTCACCCGTCTCTCACCTTTTCCTCACTATTTCCTCAATTGGTAGGATTGATTGATTACTTGCTCATTGCATCTGAATTGTGCACACCTCACACATACAGATCATGATATATCTATCTATCTACTGTAGATGATCTAGTTCCTCGCCTGTCATTGTGATAGATTGTGCAGTATCTGCCTATTTTACCGGGGACTACAGTAAATAGGACCTACGGTACACACAAAAACCTATACTTCGTATATTTTAGTATTTTTACTGACAATATTTGGTCCTATTTGCTATGGTCCCCCGTAATAATCAGAGCCCAGGATGGAGAAGTGTGCTAGATCACGCAGATTATACGGTTGCCACCCGGCAACATGAGCTAGATCTATGACAAGATCGGGACTATAGATGATCCATCTGCCTTGAAATATCTAGATACATGAACTGTGGGAGCTGATGATCTGTATGATCGGTCCAAGATATGAAATTTTATGCGTTTTTTTCTTGAGAAAAAATAAGTTGTTTTTGTGAGATTTACAGTCCCCTTCGGACGATTTGTCAAGCGAGCGGGGAGGGCGCAAACGCCGAGCGATACTTCTATTTATGGAACTACTGTATGTCGACGAGATATTCCCAATCGCCGCCATTTTCGTTTGTGCGTGCGTGCCCCCCCCCTAGTTTCGCAGAAAGTCGTCTCGGAAACCCGACACAGGGGGTGTGTTATGTTATCACCCGTGTGGTACGATATATCATCATCCGTGTTATGCAGTATATAGTGTCCCTCTCAGGGGGTGTGTTGTGCTATCACCCGTGTGATTACGATATCTTGTCACCCGTGTTATACGCTATATAGTGTCCCGTCGCAGGGGGTGTGTTATGTTACCACCCGTGTGTTAGGGTATATAGCTATATACAGTAGGATGTAATATAAAGCCCTCAAGTGCGGAAGGAAGAGGTGTGTACCCCCGTCCTCTCCTCTTGCCCTTTCCTTTACCCTCTCCCCACCGACCCTTCCCACGCCCCTCACCCCTCTGTAACGATAGACCGCCCTTGAAGGAAGAAGAAGGCGCGACGGATGGCAAGAGCGAGATGGAAGGGGGCGAAACCACTGACAAGACGGCGGCGGCGGCAGCAGCAGCAGGGGCAAGGGCGGGAGCAGCGGCAGGGAGTGGTCCCGCGACGGACGCCACCACCGCCGCCAATGCTAGCTCTAGCGGCAAGGAGGCCAACGCTGCGGCCGATTCAACCGCGAGCGCTACTGCTACCGCTGCTGCTGTGCCCGCGGCCGCGCTCGCGCTCCCGCTCGCCGGTCTCCCTGGGCCTGCTGTCGTCGCCCTCGGGCAATGGTGTCGGCGCGGCGACAACGGGACCAGCGAGGGGTAGACAAGGGAGCGACGAAACAGCGACCGTTCGCTCCGGCTCCCCTCCTCCTCCCCTTCCTCCTCCTCCTCCCCCTCCTTCTCTTCCTCCCCCGCCCCCACTGTCGCCTCCCTTACAGCAGCCTCGAGCCCCGCTGCTGCTCCGGGCTCCGCTGTGGGTTCCGGTTCAGGTTCGGGTTCAGCCAGCTCTGGATCCCCCGCCCCCTCGCCTGCGTCTCCCTCCTCCCCCGACGTGGAGGGGTCCTCCATCGCGTTCGGGGAAGGTGGTGTTGTCGCCAAGGGAGTTAAGGGAGGGGAGCATGCCGGTAGCGTGGAGGAGAGGGAGGGGGAAGCGGAAGCGGGAGTGGAAGCGGAAGTGGAGGGAGTTGTAGGTGTGAAGAGGCGAAAGGGATCGGTCGGGGAGAGTGGGACCGGGGCCCCCGGGGCGGTGGGGCGGAGCGGGTCGAAGCGGCGGAGGTCTTCTGAAGCTGCGACGCGGTCGTCGGCTTCTAAGGTGTGATAGATGCGGCTGGTTTGGTGTGGTGCGGTGCTGTGGTGTGGTGGGGCTGTGCTGTACGGTAGGACGTGCCATTTTGGCTGCTCTGTGGCGTGGCGACTCGCGTAAGGTTGTGTTCTCGTGGGCGTTGTTGTTCTTCTCACGTTTCACTCATCGCCATGTTCTAGTCCGCGAGTCGCAAGACAGGCTCATATAACTCTGGAGTGGGAGAACGCCCCTGGAAGAGTGATTTGTGTTGGGTCGCCCTCGGTCTCTCTGGCCGTGTAGCTGGATGTTCGCGATATCTAACCACGTGGGGTGTTTGACCATTGTGTCGATGTTGCACCTCCCCGTCTTTCCGTTCCATCCCCGTCCTAGTCATTATTACCCGGTTGAGAGCAACCGTTGCAATCATTTGAAAGGTCAATCATGGCCAGCCATTGTGACCGTTAGAGATAGCAACCATTTTCTACCGTTGAAGAATAAAACATGTTGTTAATCGTTGAAATGTCAACCCTCTGTCACGGTCAAGAGTTAACACACGGTCCCACTCGGCCGGAACTTGACCATCGCGCCCCATCGCGACTCAATCGGACAACGTATGTTCGCTTTTTATCCCTCCGTAAACGCCGTGATCAGTGACGTTGCATTCATAACGACGCTCGAAACTTGACTGACCCTGCCCCCCCACTCCCCCCCCCCCCTCCCTCCCCCTCCCCCTCCCCCCCCCCCCCCCCCTCCCCCTCCCCCCCCCCCCCCCCCCCCCCCCCCCCCCCCCCCCCCCCCCCCCCCCCCCCTCTCCCCCCTCTGCCCTGTTTGGCACGCACCAGACCGAAGACACAAACAAGGTTGCAACTCCTCATCCCGCAAACGGGGACACTTCAGGGGTTTCCTCCTCTCCTCGTGCCGCCGCTGTTGCTGCTGCTGCTGCTGCTGCTGCTGCTGCCGCCGAAGCTAAACCCAAGAGCGGATCGGGCGACGCCACCGCAACTGCAACTTCCAGCAGCGGGAAGGCTAAGTCAAGGGTGGGAGGAGGAAAGCGCTTGAATTCGGGCCGCTTCGGCTCTCGCGGAAAAAATAAAAAAAAAAAAAAACGGCGGGGCGCAGATAATGTCATCCCCCCCCCCCCCTCCCCCCCCCCGCCTCACAAGCGGTTCTTAGTAGGATGCAGCTCACCCTTCATGCGACTCGCCGGACACCTCACGGCGCTTCGCGCTTGGTGCAAACAATGTCTGCCTGGTCGGTGAAAACCCGACATGCTCCGTCCCGGCATTGTAGGGATGCGAGGGTCTATGGTCATACGACTACGGCCATGCATGATATCGAGTACATCTCTCCTATCGAGAACCCCCCCCCCCCCCCCCCCCCCCCCCCCCCCGCGCGCCCCCTTCCTCCCCACACCCCCACCCCGTGCAAGGGGGGGGTTGTGCGCGTCCAACTTGGATTAGTGCCGAACTGTAAAGACCGTTTGAGTATTCAGAACAGTACCTGAACGGTCCTTATATTTACGTCCAGACTGATGTATCGTGTCGAAGGCGTTTTTTCCTCCATCCCCTGGCATCCCGGGTTTGCGGCCCCCCCGGCCTGCCTTGCCTCACCTTCCGTGGTCTTCTTGTCTCTGGAGTCGGCTTGGGGGACTTTTACTAGCGTGTGAGTGTCGTCGACTCCGGGTAGAGAGGGGGAGAGCTATACGTATGGGCTTGGTTGGAGAGATAGAAGGCTTTGCGGCGGTGGTACCGTGCGAGAGTGATGCGCGTTGTGGAGGGTTCTGGTGGGGGCGTGGTTCTGCGGTTCTGATGGCGAGCGTGTCGAGGGGAGGGTATGAACGCGATCACGCAGGGGTTGGTGGGTGGCCTGGATGGGTGGGTGGGTGCGCGCATACAGAGCTTGCGCGAAGGAGTTTCGATGTGGAAGAGGCGCTATGTAGCCAGGGTAGAGTAGGGTAGGGGGGCTATGGTTAGATGGAGCTGGGTGTAGCGGCTGTTCGGGGGTAGGTCCGTGTTGAACAGATGACGAGACGGTTGGGTTGAGTGCCTACTCTAGGGGGGGAGAGCTTTGCATGCAAGCCTTTCGGAGGAGCGGGTAGGAGGTGCAGGCGGCGGAGGCACCCTACATTCGTTTTCGAATCAACTAAACCAATCTAACAGCATTTGTTTTTTTTCGGCGAGGAGATATAGAGAAGATGTCGGGTAGCACAGCAGAGAGAATGGGAGTTCGGGTAACCGCATTTCTTTTCTGATTTATCTTTTTCGCTTTGGAGTGTTCTTGTTTGTCGAAAAATGCCTAGATGGCACGTGACGTCACCCATGGGACATAACTTTCCAATCTTGTGTTTAGTAGGTTTGTACTCTGGGTTACCCGGGTAACAAACCTGGTTGTTCCATCCTCGGGTAGGTACCCGGGTACCCCCAACTCGGGTAGATACCCGGGTACCCGTAGCTCGAGTGGGTACTCGGGTACCCCCATCTCAGGTGGGTACCCGGGTACCCCCATCTCAGGTGGGTACCCGGGTACCCCCAACTCGGGTAGGTACCCGGGTATCCCTATTTCGGGTGGGTACCCTGGCACCCCCAGCTCGTGTAGGTGCCCGGGTACCCCCAGAGTATACCCAACTGAACATACCCATGTAACGTTCTGTGGATGATTTTGTTTTGCTGTCGGTGACGTCACCACAGTTTCTATATAGCGTCGTGAGTCTCTTGAGGAAGCTATCTCGACGATAGATTTGCAGTCGCGTACGAGTCTTGTCTGGTCCTACTCGTAGCTTCTATACAAGGCAAGATTATGTGACTATCGAGTCCTGTATCAGAGGGCGGCGGTATGCGTATGGTGTCGTTTTGAGGAGGGGGGGGGGGGGGGGGGGGGGGGGGGGGGATCGGATGGGAATATGATGTCGGAAAATAAACGACAGGCTTATGTCTGATCGTTCTCTTTTCGAGTGGGAGTTGGAGTGGCGTGGCGGATCCGGACGGCTACATGGATAGCTCGTTCGAGCGCTGTGAGTTGGATAGGTACACATCGAGGGGGGGGGGAAGTAAATGACAAGGACTTTTGCTGTCTGGGAGAGAGAGGAGGGGGGGAAGGGGAGGGGAGATTCGGAGGAAGGGAGCACCCCATGTTCGCTGTGTTGGGGGTAGGAGTAGACGCCCCTCCAGCCGCTTACCTCTTTGTGCCTTTTGCTTGTGTTGTTATTGTTGCTGCTGCTGCGCTGCTACTGATATACACGTGAAAAACAAATAGGAGGTAGGGGTTTTCTCGGGTGCGCAGGGCGGATGGGGCGGGAGGCAGGAAGGGCAAAAAGGGCAAGGGGAAGGGTGTCAATCGATATGCATCGCCAAAGAAAATTTCTTGCCAAGAAAGCTCTGCGTGGAATATTGCTTGCGCTCGTGTGACTCTCTCTATACAGCGGCAGCAGAGAACATTCTGCATGGAAACTTCCTTGTATCGGTGTGGTTTTCTATACGTAGCTCTATGGTGATATCGGGGGGGATAGAATGGTAACCGTTTCCCCTGCTCTACTGCTGTGTGCATGAAGGATTTTGAGGGGTGGGGCGGCGGGACGGCTGTTGTTGCTACTTTGTTGAGCTTGCTTGCTCTAGAAATGAAGTTGTGTTTATGGTGTGTGATGTTGCGTTGTTTTTTCATGATGATGGCGGAGCGGGTTTGGGGTTGCGGGGTGGGGCAGACCAGCGACCAACGAACGAACGACCAGAGATGGCGTGCGTTTTTCTTTCTCGTTTTTTTTGTTGTTTTTTTCCCCGTAAAGCAGTACCCTTTGCGCGGAAGAGAATACAATGGGCATCGGGGGGGGGGGGCGTAGGAGAGGGAGTGTTGTTTGTTTATTTATTGTCATTTGAAGCCTTAATTTTGTTCTTTTATTTCGAAGCCACAACGTAAAACATACGTTCGTTCGTGGACTGTTTGGCCTCTGGGAGGAGGGGGACAGGGAGCCGGGGGGGGGGGGGGGGGGGGCATGTGAGTAGTGATGAATGTTGAATCGAAAAAATGCCAGGAAGGTTTGTGTTTAGCTAAGTACAGGTACAATACATACTCTGGCATACCCAGGTATCAAACCCGGTTGTTTTGGTTTCCCTCGGGTATATACCCGGGTACCCCCATACTCGAGTATGTCCCCGGGTATCCCCATACTCGGGTATGTACCGTGTACCGCCAGCCTGCTGAACACCGCCTTGAATATATTGTGGTCGCCTAAGTATCCCCGTGAAGATGTATGTGTTGTACGGTGGCACGGGCGTAGTGCCTGGAAGGCGTGGCAGGCATATGGTGGCACATGGTGGCATAAGGTGGCGTATGGCATGGCTGATCGGGCTTAGGGAAGCGGCGTCACGACCATCGTTACGGTGGGGGTCGGTGAGAGATGCATGGCACTGGGTGGTGTATTTTGAGGTGGTGAGAGCATAGCATAATAAAATACAAATGGACACGTTATTATTCCGTGTGTGGTTTCTTGGTCACAGCCGACGTTGGCTAGGGCTAAAGGGGGAGAGAACGCGAAGCTGTCGAGGCGATTTTCTGCCCGTTTCGTTTCGTCATGGTCACCGTTTCGTCCCCCTTTCGATTCGTTACGTTTGGTTTTGATCCATCGTTGCGCTCCCCTTTCATTCGTTTTGTTTCGTTTCACTGTGATTTCGTTTGTTTCGCTTCGCTTCGTTTCGTTTTGCTTTGTTCCGTTTCATTGTGATGGTCGGTTCGGTTGTTCAGTTCGGTTCGGTTCCCTTCGATTCGTTTTTTTTTCGCTTCGATTTTTTTTCGATGTTTTAGTTTAGATAATTTTCGTTTTGTTTCGTTACGCTTCGATTGTTTTGTTTCAATTTCGTTTCGTTTCGCTTCTTTGGAGTTGAGAGAATAGAAAACATTTAGCCGGCACAACATCGACGCCGCGTCGGTTGTCACCCAGATCTCATACATACCTGACGCTAAGATTGCCGGTATACCATCATCGTGTTCTCAAGCTCTCAACGCTCCTTTCATTCACCTGCGGTAGAAAGAGTCATCAAGTGCTTTGAGTCAACTTCAAGGACTAAACAAACAACGCTGCAGTACTGTACCTTTTTCGTATTCCACAGGAAGCATGCTATTATGATAGAGATGCACTTTCTTTTCTTCTTGTGTGCCTCGCTCGAAAACTCTATTACTATTGGTAAGTCACCAAAACACTGACTTATTTTCTAGAGAAAAACTGAAAGTGCAACCGGATGGCCTCGTACCGTAGGTATATACAGCGCATAACATGTAAAACACGCATGAACGCTGTTCCAATGATATTGGGTACAGTCCCTCGGATGGGACTGCAGTCCCGTTCGGGGGACAAACCACTCAAAATCTGAGTACTTCGTCCCCAAATCGGGACTGCAGTCCTAAAAGGGTCAAAAAGGAGTGTCGATACCAGGCCCTTTCCCCTAGATAGTACCGCCTCATTACACACAGGTTCAAGGTCACCAGAAATCCCCCACTCCGTTCCGTATACGTAGACCCTAGACCCTAGGCACCAACCCACTCGGTGTGTTCTCCAAACCACAAACAACACAAAAGAGAGAACCTGCTCCGGGCCCCGCTCCACATTGGCGTCGACGGCAGAGATCTCTTTCCAGTTTTTTATTTTTATCGTTGCATGACAATTTTGCCTCTAGTGTAGGAGCAAGTGTCTCTCTTTCATCCCTGGCAGACGCTCATCAACAGCAATACGGCGGAAGGCGATATATAGAGGGGAATGGGGGGGGGGGGGGGGGGGGGGGGGGGGGGGGGGGGGGGGGGGGCTCGCTCTAGCCCCTCAAGCGGAGGGCCTCTCCACAATTTCACCCGGTGTAAGCTCCATTCCACAGAATAGCTTCAGCTCGCTTGCAGAGGTTGAACGGCCTCGTTCTTTTTCTCTCTCGTTCTCTCTTTCTCTCTCTCTGCCCCCCCCCCCCCCCCCCCCCCCCCCCCCTCTTTCTCTCTCGCTCTCTCGCTCTCTCGCTCTCTCTTTCTGCCTCCTCTGACCGAAATTGCCGGGGAATCAGAACTCTCCGTTACTGCTACTACACTAGGAAAAAGACGCTCATACACAGGAGACCGCGATTTGACGGCTTGACCGACCGCCACGCTACACTAAAAAAAGTATATTAATTACTGCCGAAAGACGCCTTGTCGGGTCCAAAAGTAGACCGGTCTCCTACAACAGCATTTTGGCTGCTGGTGGTCCTGCTGTACGCGACTAGTGCACACTCCTGACACCAGCAGCGGTTCAGCTGTCTACGCAGTCGAACCGGCGAGGGCCTCCGCTCGAACCCTGCGAAGGGTGCAGGGGGCGGTTTGCGACTAGGCAAGAATCAACAGACTGGGGGAAGGGTGGGCGGGGGGATCGATGCGTATCCCCCCCAAGCCAAATGCCACATTCCAGCACATCATATATCCGATCAAACTTGTCGAAATTTAAAGCGAGCCGCTACATCGGGGGAAAAGCAACGAATCGCACGCGCGGCTTTCGCCGAAATACGGCTTTCGCTCTTCCGATTCACAGCCCAGCCCATTCCTGGCGTCCTACTTCCGCATCAAAACCCCGACACCCACCCAGATCGCCCCAAGCTGAAACCTACGAGTGTACCGGCACAATACGAGGATCACATTCCACTTTCGTGCCAAACTGATTTGCCTTGCTACACCATAGACGGTCCGCCCGGTCCGGTCTAAGTTTTTTCGACGGTCACGAGTCAGGTGCGAGGGTCGCGGTCAACGAACGATGATATTATTCTCCATGAGAGTCGTGAACTGGGCTTCTACTCCCGGTCAACAAGATGCTACAAATCATAGTTGACCGCGGTTTGATCGCTCCTATATTATAACCAGCATATTAAGGAGAAAAAATGGGCCGCGTCTAAAAATAACCGTCTCCGGTTTTTCCGCCTTGACTGACCGCCCCTTACACTAAAAATAGTATAATAAGGCCAAAATAGTTCCTTGACGGGTCAAAAAGACCGGTGTCCTGTAATACGTACGTAGCACATCCGGTTTTTCCCGATTGGTCAGGGCAGGGGCACCGCCGATTCGAGTCGATTTTGCCTTGTCAGACGTGAGTCTTGGAAAGATTTTAGATGTCCTGGAAGAGGCGGACAGCGCCGTCAGCCCCAGCGGTGAAAAGCCAAGGTTGTCGAGGGTGGAAAGCCAGGGCCATCACCCCGAGTCCACTGGTAACCTGGGTAGTGGAAGAGGAGGTAAAGACCGAAGGGTTGTACCGAATAAATACCACGAATATTAATACCGAACAGTTACGCCGAGGATTTCGTCACATGGAATGGAAGGGTGATAGGATATAGATGGACGTGTTATTAATAGACGGAAGAGCTGTGCCGAAGAGATACACTGACGAGTTAGACCGGGGAGTTGGACTGAAAAATTAAGAGTTACCAGGTAAGAGGTAGACCGAAAAGTTACATCGAAGAGTTCGATCTAGAGAAAAAAAACGGACCAATTCAAGACCGAACGCGAGAAAAATGCGGCGGCGAGGCCCCAATGTATCGGGCGGCGACTTACACTCACAGTTGGCATATTTTGAACAAAAACTACAAAAAAAAGGAAAAGGATCATTATGCGCACCCACACACGGCGCTACTACAGTACATCTACACCAGTATACCGACCCAAGTACATCGATGCCAGCATACTGACTTACTGTAAATTATATCGACACCAGTATACTGACTAAAAACCGACCGAAGGGATTCGACACCAGTATACTGACTAAAAAAGCACCTCGACACCAGCATACTGACTGAAACAACATCGACACCAGTATACTGACTAAAAAAGTACCTCGACACCAGTATACTGACTGAAACAACATCGACACTAGTACACGGACAAAGAGTACATCGACACCGGTATATTGACTTTAAAAGTAATTCGACACCAGAGCATACTGACTAAAAGCACATCGACACCACCAGGACATGAGCACCAACCAGCACGTATACCATCGGCGTCAACAACCAGTCTGGCAACACGAGATTCGGAAAAACAAATCTGCTGCATGTATCAACGACGACGATAGCAGCAGCAGTATCTGTGCTCGCTTGCGTTGCTTGCGCTTGGCTTACCTCGTGTCCCCTCAGTATTTTGAGCGGCACCACCAGTGGGTTCCGGAGAAGGTCGGAGTAGACCGTCGCGTGGAACACGTGCACGCTACCGTCGTCGCTCGCCGACGCCATCAGAGGATAGTGTCGGTGGAATTGCGCCGCACGGACCGCCTGGAATTGATTTTTAATTTGTGAATTACCAAAAACAAACGCCGCGGGCGAGGGAGGAGAGTTTGAGGGGGAAAGGCGGGGGGCGGGATAGGCGATATAAAGGAGTTGGGGATGAGGAAAGAGGAAGTGGTGGTGGGGGGGGGGGGGGGTACTCATATACTGCTTGCCTTAGTAGTTTGACCATTGACGATGCATCCCTTTCGAGACGCGCGGGCATCGCTCCTACTTTAAATAGAGACGCCTCAAACATTCGGGCACTCACTACGTTTAATCCATGTATACATAACATGGAACACTTTTTGCTTATTTTGTACCCTTCCTGTTTCGCCTTTTGCGGCCGCCATTTACGTATCTCCCAGGATAGCGATCATTTTTGTCGCTGGAAGGGGGACGCACGCGTTTCGAGGGATATCGAGTGTCATAAATCGGTGTGTGTGTGTGTGTTTTTTATTGGCCTATTGGCCGTGATGGAGAGTCGACGGCGAGAAGAAGCGTAGTCTTTCAGACAGAGTCGTGTCGTACAACAGTATTACGGAGAGACCATAGTAAAAAGCACCTACGGTACACACAAAAACCTATATATTTACCTATTTTTACTAACAATATTTGGTCCCATTTACTATGGTCCCCCGTAATAGTGGGATACTTGGTAAAAACAGAAAGACGGCGTCCTTCGTCCGAAACATTTACCTCTGCCGGCTGTGTTCGCTTCGTTTACCACGGCGCCCTTCGGACGTACGTCAGGCTGGCGATGCAGCAGCTACGCAACGAAACGTCGTTTTTTGTCTGAAGCAAAACCCTCAACCTCGATACTTCGCGCTACTTTTAACAATCGAAAGTTTTGACAAGTTCGATCAGTTGATAAATCGATGAATAGATCGTTCTGTAAGTTGATGGCTCAATAATCCGATAAGTTGATGAATCGATATCCTCCTAAGTCGATACTCCCATAAGGCTGTTTCCTATGCGGTTCAATTTCGAGCTTCAGATTTGTGTTTTTTTATCTCAAAAATGAATGACCCTGCTTATACAGTCCAAGTATGCAAAATCCGACCGGATTTTTTTCGATTTGAGAATCCGATGACCCACGTCGTCGGATTTTGGCCCACAATCCGACGACCTGGGTCATCAGATTTTCAGATCGAAAAACGGCATGCTCTCTAAATTCAAGATGTTATCTACGACAGCAAACAGCAGCAGAACGATCGATGAGTTCGATGGTGATATAGCTGTAGAGCGACGTTGCTTCGCGCCCGACGCGCGGACGGCGCGTCCCTCCGTGACCAGACTAGAGTCGGCCGGCGCGGGCTCGGGCCTAGAGACCAAGAGAAGCGCGCTCGGCACGCGCCTCTCCGTGGATACGTACTCGTTGACTACACTGCTGTACGTACAGCAGCAGCACAGCAGCAGTCAGTCACAAAATGAAACACAAAATACCAAGACAGGTTGACTCTAGCGCACTCGCCACGTCTCTCCGCCACCAGACCAGAGGCAGTCAGCGTGGGCTCGGACGCTTGGGTCCTACGCGGAGGGCAGCGCACCCAGCGCGTCTCTTCGCGGCGCCAAACCACAATAACAGCAGTCGGTCTCGGCGTTTGCTCGAATCTCTGCACGCACAGTAATAAATCTGACTTTCCCGCATAGGAAGACTGTTTCGATTCGCCAAGTTCATATCTGAAAATGCCATCGGGTCAAAATCTGAAGCTCAAAAATCGAACCGCATAGGAAACGGCCTAAGTCGAGAAATCGATACTCCGAAAAATCCAAGAAAACAACACATGAAAAAATACATATATATCAGCACTTGGATAAATCGATTGTAACACATGTACGCCCCCCCCCCCCCCCCCCCCCCCCCCCCCCCCCCCCCCCCCCCCCCCCCCCCGCCCCTTCTCCCTCCTTGGCTTGAGCTATGACAGTATGATATTACGGGGGACCATAGTAAATAGGACCAAATATTGTTAGCAAAAAATAGGTAAATATATAGGTTTTTGTGTGTACAGTAGGTCCTATTTACTATGGTGCCCCGTAATAGTACGCTAGTCACCTTGTTGTGGTACTTGAGGGTCTTGTAAGGCGTACTGGAGAGGTCTAGGTCGAACCACGCCACCCTCCGGTCGTAGCTACCGACGATGATGTGGTCGCCGGAGGGGTGGACGTCGATGCAGCTGATCCACTTGCACCCGCTCACCAGTCGCTTCACCAGCATCTGCAAAAAAATAAAAAGCAGACAATGACCAAACAGTAACCAAATCAGTGAACGGACGCATGCTTCTTTCTGTTGGCCTACTGCTCGCTGGGCTGGGTGTTGGGACTGCTGCTGGAATGCTGTTGGACTACTACTATTAGACTACTAGTGTTGGACCCCTAATTGGCTACTGTCGGACTGCTGATTGGCTACTGTCGGACTGCTGATTGGCTACTGTCGGACTGCTGATTGGCTACTGTCGGACTGCTGATTGGCTACTGTCGGACTGCTGGTTGGCTACTGTCGGACTGCTGATTGGCTACTGTCGGACTGCTGATTGGCTACTGTCGGACTGCTGATTGGCTACTGTCGGACTCCTGATCATTCCCTCTCTCTTTTGGACTTTTGTAAAGTTACTACCGTTGCATTGCTGCTGACTGTTGTCGCACTACTGTTGGGCTACTGTTGCCCCCCCCCTTTTCCCCCCTCCCCCTCTCTTCCTTCCTCCCATAGCTCCATTCCATGATCTTACGAAAAAAATCGCGGAACGACGGAGCAGCGGCGCGCGTGCATAAGATGTCGCGTCGCTGATCTTGCTGCGCATACCTTGTGGAGAGAGCAGGCCCCCACCTCCCGCAGCCGCTTCTGCTATACGAAGTACGACTATTAATACTACCCCATATACCCACCAGGCGAAACAAAAAGCTCGGACGGAAGTCAAAAGAGGCCAAATAATAATAAAATAAAATCAATGTATTCATACTTACCAGAAGTCGAAAAAATCAAACCTAAAAAAGGGAAAACGAATCGCACGAGAGTGCAAATCAAATGAAAAAATATTTGAGAACACTCAGAACCGAAAATCGGGGCGGGGGGGGGGGGGGGTGGAACGCTACGAGTACTCCTCGAAGCACAGGTAAAATTTACGCACGACGGCTCACAGAGCAGGGGCAGCAGAGCGGAGCATCGGCTAAGGAAGGATACAACACGTACGTACGAACCTGCTTGATGAGGTGGTAGATCCTGACTTGCTGCTTAGTTGCGACGAAGAGGAAGGGCTTGGTCACGTGAAATTTCACGCACTGTACCTCTCCCTGAAGTAGGCGTAATTAGCACAGGGGGGGGGGGGGGGGGGGGGGGGAAGAGGGGGGAGGGGTTACGGGGATATTTCACGGAGGTAGGCACAGATGGAGCTGTCGAGATGGCACTTACTCGTCGCTGTCGCTTCGTCGCTTTCGGCAGACGGGTTCGATTTTCACGCAAGTGCCCTTCGAGTTTGCTGTTCGGCTTTCGCGAACGCCGCTGCCACAACGGCTATTACAGCAGTACCTACTCACAACTACCAACCACCAGGTATATGCGAGTATTACACACCGTATCGCGAGTATCACAGACACTATACTCGTATACGGCATGACCCATGCTACTACGTACGAGGGACCGTAGTAAACAGGACCAAATATTGTTCGTAGAAATAGCGAGATACATAGTTTTTTTTGTTTGTGTACCGTAGGTCCTACCGGTAATTACTATGGTCCCCCGTAAATAGAGACCGCGACTGCATCGAACCTCGGGGCCCACCAAAGCCTGGCCAGCGAAACAAGCGGAACGCCACCGGTGGCAGGTGCTATCAAGCCAGCCACCGTCGTGCTCTAGACGCAACAGAGACAAGCGCTATATACGGGCCCCCCAGCCATCCCCACCTCAAAAATACCGGCATCTACGAGGCCACCAAAAACTTTTTTGGTCGAGCGAAATAACAACATCATACTTAGCATTTTTTCTACGACAACGTTCGCGCTTGACAGGGGGCGAAAGCCGAAAGCATCGCCGGCGTTGTCAGCCCCCCCTCCCCCCCCAAATACATTCGACGCTGTCATCCATGTTGCAAGGAAGTTCGCCTGAAAAGCGGGGTTGTTGTAGGATGCAGCTCGCCCTTCATGCGACTCGACGAAACGTCTCACGGCGCTTCCTTCGCGCTTGGTGCAAGCAATGCCTGTCTGGTCGGTGGAAACCCGACGTGCTCCGTCCCGGCATTGTAGGGATACCGGCATTGTAGGGATGCGAGGGTCTGTGATCATACATACGACTACGGCTAGACATGGCGTGAGCACCCCGCCTCGCCCCCTCCCCCGCGCGCACGATGAAATGCGAACGCTATAGTGGAAAGGAGTCGCGCGCAAGCCGTGGCGGCAGCGGGATCGGACAGCAGTGTTTTACTACGACCTCGCCCAGCTTCGACAAACAGGTTGATTATACGTACCCCACGCTAACTTCCTCATTAAACGTTCATTCCGAGAAAAATCCGCGAAAATTCCCAGATGTCGGGCGCCCTCCTGTACCGCCGTAGTGTATACTATTTGGCCCATCTTCGACAACATGGTATTGATGGTCCACCGTTAACGTCTCAGTACATCATTCCGAGAATTTTCCAAGGCGTTCGGGGTAAATTTCCCCCAGGATTTTCCCAGGTGGTCACGGTACTTTTTTTCTGATAATTTTCCCAGGGAGTCGGGGTAAAAACGTTAGGGTCAGGTTCGGGGCCCAAGCAAGTTCAAAAGCACAAATCAACCGCTGTGTAAAAGAGGCCGGGTCAAGGAAGAGGTAGCACCTTTTTTTTTGTGGAGGTCCTCACTCCATGAGCTCCATACTACCTCACTCCGAAAACTGATTCGGGGAAAAAAGCCGATGGTGCGACCCGATGGACAATCCTAAAATCCTACTATGAGCGAGTCTGTCACGAAAAACTGCTGTGAAATACCCTTGGCACTCCGAGAATGTAGGGTTGAGGAACCCGGTCAGTCGGAAACATTTTAGCCAAAAAGTGCTACCTTTATCTTAGCACGCGTCCCATATTGCGGGGGAATGTACAGTATTGCGGGGGAATGCACAGCATGTAATAATCAGAACCAAAACATGGCGAGTAGTAAACATTAAGGAACACATTCTGGTGCACTATGGGTTCTGATTACTATGGGGGGCCACAGTAAATGGGACCAAATATTGTTATTACGGGGGTCCATAGTTAACGGAACCAAATTTTGTTAGTAAAAATAGGCAAATATATGGGTTTTTATGTACACCATAGGTCCTGTTAACTATGGACCCCCGTAATAGTAAAAAAATGAAAATAAATAGGTTTTTGTGTGTACCGTAGGTGCTATTCACTGTCGTCCTCCGTAATAGTATCGCGTGTATACCG
Organism: Macrocystis pyrifera; assembly: GCA_031763025.1. NCBI lineage: Eukaryota > Phaeophyceae > Laminariales > Laminariaceae > Macrocystis > Macrocystis pyrifera. Next base: position 1,041,184 of record JASSKH010000026.1, read on the forward strand.
TAATTGTTGGTATTACGGGGGTCCATAGTTAACGGGACCAAATTTTGTTAGTACAAATAGGCAAATATATAGGTTTTTATGTACACCATAGGTCCTGTTAACTATGTACCCCCGTAGTATTACGGGGAGCCATAGTTAATAGGACCTACGGTACACACAAAAGCCTATATATTTGCCCATTTTTACTGATAATATTTGGTCCTATTTACTATGGTCCTCCGTAAAAGTTGTGTTGAATTAGGCAAAAACGAAAACAAAAACAAAAACGAAAAGAGGCGTGGTTACCGTGTACCAGGCACGAGTAGTGCAACTCGCCTTTGTTCTTCGGAAAGGGCACTGCGTGGAAGCCTTCGACACCTGGTGTATCATCACCGCCTGTCTGCTCTCCCCCTGGGACACGGACGCGAGGTAGTCTCCCTTCCCATGCCATGTCACGCAGCAAACCTCTCGCTCGCACCTGCTTTAGCCGGGAAGGGGCGAGGGAGGGAGGGAGGGGAGGAGGGAGGGGAGGAGGCAGGAAGGGAGGGAGGGGGGGGAGGGGGGGAGGGAGGGAGGGAGGGAGGGAGGGAGGGAGGGAGGGAGGAAGGGAGGGAGGGAAGGAAGGAGGGGAAGGAGGGGGGCGAGGGAGGGAGGGAGAGAGGGAGGTGATGAAAAAACTGCGGGAAGGAGCCGTCATTATCGTACGATATTTGTCAGCATTCAGCATTAGCCACAATAGCCCAAGATGGCTAGCGAACGATACGCAGCGATTGATCATTATCACTAAGGCCTTCGACAGCCAATACAAGGAAACAAAAAACAAGCCACGCACGAGTGTTCATGTTAGCGCCTTTCGAACTGCACTACCGTTTTTGCGGGAAAAAACTCAAACTACGCTACTCGTACATGACTTTTGCGGGCAAACTTAAAACTACAATACTCGTACACGAATACTAGTGGGGGATAAGGGTGAGTGAGGGACTCAACCATTGAACAAGCGGCAACTAAAGTACTTGGCATCAGTGTGGTATCATTTTTACAAATAGCCAATAGCCAATAGGCAGCTACTGAACGAGAGAGATATAAACAGATGAAAGGGGAATAGGGCCACCAACAGGAGTTGCACCTCAAGATTGGCGTTACGCTTCGGGCAGTTGTACTCACATTGCACACTACAAGTCCTGCCGACAGCGTCACAACAGCATCACTTAAACTCCACAAACAACGCCGTAGCATAACCAAACTCGCCGCATACACATGGCACATGCAGCCTTTCTTACACTGGTGTGGAGTTGCACTTCAAAAGCGGCGTCTTTGCACGGGAATTTTCCCTCCTACTACAGAAGTCCTAACGAAAAAAGGCACAAAAAAGTTTCCATGAATCGGACAGATCATCAGCTCCCTGACCTAGATTAAAGAGATCAGTGGGTTGAGACCTGTGCATAAATCATGCATACCCTACAGATCGCCACGTGAAAACTTGTACAGACGATGCAGATCCGTGACGATGAGCTGTCTGATCTGTACAATGATACACGTGTTCTGCACAACGGTCTGTGTGATCCCCATGATGATCTCTGTAATAAGTACAATGATCTGTGTGATCTGTGCAATGATCTGTGCGATCTGTACAACGATCTGTGTGATCTATACAACAATCTGTGTGATCTGTACAATGATCTGTGTGCTCTGCAAAGCGATCTGACCAGTCCGACGGGCAAAATACTCGCACAATCTCCCCGCACAGGACAGCGCCTCCTTACCTCATCACCACCCGCACCCCAGCCTCCCCAGTCCCGCCCTTCTTCCCTTCCCCTTCCCGGCCGACACCGCCTGCCACTTCACGGGGGACGCCTTCTTCCCAGCCCCTGCCCCCGCCGCCGCCGCCGCCTCCTTTTCGTCCACCTCCGAATCGTCGTCGTCAGCAGAGGACTCTCCATCCCCCTCCCCCCCTCCTCAGATTTGGAAACCCCATTCCCGCCACCACTGGTAGTAGCCGTATGCAGGAGGGCTTCGGTGATGACGTTGGCGTCTTGTCCTCCCGTGCCCGTCGCGATGAGAGCGACAAATTTTCCAGTGCCCACCGCAAGCACGTGATGGTCTGGGTTCGGATTCCACTGAGGGGTTTCGACAAGAGCAAGGGAGGGGGGGGAGGGGGGAAGGGTTGGAGGTGGGGTGGGGACAAGCGGGGGGGGGGGGGGGGGGGGGTGTACTCGATATCATGCATGGCCGTAGTCGTGTGATAATAAGATTCTCGTATCCCTACAATGCCGGGACGGAGCACGTCGGGTTTTCGCCGACCAGGCAGATATCGCTTACTTGCACCAACCGCGAAGCGCCGTGAGATTTTGGGCGAGTCGCATGAAGGCTGAGCTGTTTCCTCCTAAGAACTGTTTTTGAGGCGGATTTTCTTGCATATGGATGACAGCGTCAATGAATCGAAGTATTTTCCGGTGTGGCCACTTCCAGAGACAGCATTGGGTTTGCTATGTATCTGCCTCGTGGGTGCCTTACCATATACGCTTTACGTGATACGATCATCCCCCTTGTGCGGAGTTAACGTTCTCTCCGCACAAATATGATCTAATTCGACCGCCAGCCGTGGTGACCGCCGAATTTTTTTTTTTTTTTAAAACACGGTACCCTGATTGTCTAGCTCACGCAGTAAAAGGCGTGTTTGACAGCGTCTTCGCCGACCGACGCCGACCCAACATATATGTATATATATCAGGTATATAATATGGGGGGGGGGGGGGGGTTCAGGCGCGGGAGGAGGAGGGAGGGGGGGGGGGGGGGGGGGAAGGGGGAGGGGGGGGGGGAGGAGGAGGTGGCGTGGGAGGGGTGAAGGGGGGGGGGGGGGGGAGGAGTGAAAAAGTGAGTGGAAACCGGGGGGCGGGGGGGGGGGGGGGGGGGGCGGGGAGGTGGAGGAGGAGGAGTGAGAGGGGGGGGGGATGTACTCGATAGGAGAGATATACTCGATCTCATGCATGTGGCCGTAGTCGTATGACCATAGACCCTCGCATCCCTACAATGCCGGGACTGAGCACGTCGGGTTTTTACCGACCACACAGACATTGCTTGCACCAAGCGCGAAGCGCCGTGAGGTGTCCGGCGAGTCGCATGAAGGGTGAGGTACATCCTACTAAGAACCGCCTGTGAGGAGGACTTGCATATGGATGACAGCTTCAATGAGTTCATTTAATTTCCGGTGTAGCCACTTCCAGAGACAGCAATGGGAACACTATGTAACTGCCTCTTGGGTGCCTTACCATAAAACACTACGTGATACGATCATTCCCACTTGTGCGGAGCAAAGGTTTTTCACCTCGCACAGATGATCTAACTCGACCACCACCTGTGACCGACCTCCAAAAAAAAAAAAAGAAAAAAAAGAGGTACCCTGGTTGTCTAGCTCAAGTAGTGAACGGCATGTTTTACAGTGTCGTTGCCATCCGGCGCCAACCCAACCTATATCGGGGGCGTAATAAACGGCATGATTTAGGACGTGTTTCCTGTGTTTGATCTGTGCTGTCAATAAATATCTCCAGCACAACGTATCATAACAGTAAGTTACGATCTAGATGATACATATCTGTAGATGATCTATATGTAAATTATCTATCTGTAGATGATCTATCTGTAGATGATCTTTCTGTAGATGATCTTTCTGTAAATTATCAATCTGTAGATGATCTATCTGCAGATGATCTATCTGCAGATGATCTATCTGCAGATGATCTATCTGCAGATGATCTATCTGCAGATGATCTATCTTCAGATTATCTATCTGTAGATGATCTGTCTGCAGATCATCTATCTGTAGATGAGATGTCAGCCGTGTGTGGGTTCTAGCCCTTGTGAGATCTCCAGGTACAGCGACTGAAAAGGCGAGCTTCGTATGAACACGCTGCTTCACGTGGCCGATGCCTGTACTCGTCACTTTGTTTCGACCTTCTTCCCTCTGTATGCACTCTGTATGCACCACTGGAATCAAGTTAATCAACTCCCGAAAGGGTTTCAAAGTGTGAGAACACAACATACACAATATACACACCTCCATTGTGCCGATGCCCCCGTACTCCTTCAAGTCAAAGCGTTTCGCTGCCCGTGCGGTGTCCACCTTTATACACAAGGTTCATTTAATGCACGGGTTTCGTGGGAGAAGCAAGGCAAGGCAAGGCAAGGCAAGGCAAGGCAAGGCAAGGCGAGGCAAGTCGAGGTAAGGCGAGGCAAGGTGCGAAAAAAAAAAAAAAAAACAAGAATACGTGTGCGGGAAAGTCTAAATTATCCAGAAAACGATCCCCCCCCCCCCCCCTCTTCCCCGCCCCCCTCCCTCCAAAACGCCTCTAGGCGCTACAAAACAGTAAAATCCAGTACCTGCCACATTGTAAGCACCCCGTTCTAGTCCCCCGTCCCAACTACTGCCCCCTCCCCTCCTCCACAACGCCTACGAAATACTGGTATCTCCCACACTGTGAGCACCCCCCCCCTCCCACACACCCACCAACACCCCCTCCGAAACGCCGACACACTACGTACCTCCCACACAATGAGCATCCCGTCGTCATCTCCCGTCGCCACCCACTGCCCGTCCCCACTGCACGCGATACACCGCACTCTAGCAGCGTGACCAGAGTACTCTATGCACAGAGCGTTCGGGAAAGGCTTCAGCTCTCTGGGACGGGGCAGGTGCGGCACCAACGACTCCGGGTCGATGTTGAGCCTTCGCTTGAAGGCGCGAGGGCAGAGGTAGAGGTCTAGGCAGCGCTCGAAGCGCTCCTTGATCAGCCCCGAGTACGCCCCGACCTGACATGGACGAGGAGAGAGGAGGCATCATGGGTGCAGAAGGGGGGGAGAGGATGAGGGGGGGGAGGAGGGGGGGTAGGTGGGGGGGGGTATACTCATGTCATGTATGGCCGTCATATGCGAAAGAAAGAAGGAAAAAAAAAAACAAGAAAAAAACAAAAACAGACAAACAAACAAAGAATGAAAACAGAGCAATACAAAACACAGAAAATACCAAAGACGCAAGAGGAGCGAAAACAAAAAAAGGGGGGGGGGGGGGAGAAAAAAAAAACGAAAAATAAAGCAAAGTAAACCCGTTTCGACTGAATGTCATCGACGCCAACAGTGTTGGGGTCGGGGGGGGGGGGGGGGGGGGGGGGCGACTCGCCTGTCTGAGGGAGTCGAAGCTCTTGGGGATGAAGTTCGTCGGCCTTTCGGCGGGGTCCATTTCCTGGTAACAAGGAAAAAAACGTGGGGAAACAAAAATGCGCATGTTAAAAGAGAAAAAAACGAACAACAACCCAAAAACATAAAAACACTAACAAAAAAAAAAAAAAAAAAAAGTCAAGCTTCTCCCTTTGATACAACATCGCAAGGTGTGTCGGCGCGCCAGCAACACCAGTACACGTCCCTATTAAAAGCATCCGTATTCAGAGAACCAGTATCTCAAGAGCGCGGTACAGTAATCGTATCTCTATAGTGCCGGTATACAGTGTATGCGCCAGCCAGCCAACATTACCGGCAATATTATAGCGGCAACCGACCGGCACTAATTACTCCCGCACACTACCACACTGGTCAATCCCATCTGTTCCAAGCGGTTTCAGAGGCACTATTACGGGGGGGTCCATAGTTAATAGGACCTATGGTACACATAAAAAACTATATATTTACCTGTTTTTACTAACAGTATTTGGTCCTATTTACTATGGTCCCCCGTAATAACTATAAAGGGTAACCGGCACTATACTCAACCGGCACGAAAGAGGGGCCAGACCACTACTTGTATGCCCGAATAGTGGGTACGTCCCAGTACGTTTGGGTATGCCCATCACCTCGAAGGACGTGATATTCTCTCCCCCCGTCCATTTTCCGCTCTGAAGTCCTACGTAAGACGGTACGTAAGAAATAGGAGTCTTTTTAGGACTGCAGTCTCTTCAGATCAGTTTTGGGGACAACTTACTTGGAATTAGACTGCTTTGTCAACAAAACGGAACCGCAGTCCTGAAAGGGTCAAGAGGGTTAAAAATGTGTCATCGTGCTGGTGCTGCTCGTAAACGCGTTATCATTAATCACCAGCTGTCGCACTGTTGCCCGACTGTTCCTATGCCCAAAGGTAAGGTGCTCGAACTACAGTATACCAGGTATAATACAGTGACGAGCTTCAAGGAGAGGGGAGGGGAGGGCCGGCGAGGGAGGGGAGGGGAGGGAAGGGCGGGGAGAGGGGGGTGCATGCTATATAGCTGGGTTATACGGTCACCTCCCACTGTTGCTGCTCTTCCTCCGTGAGCAGGTACTCCTTGGGCGGGCGGTAGCTCTCGGCGTGGCCCGGGAAGGGCATCTTCGGGGCTGGAATGTGCATCGGCCCTTTGTGCCTGTCCCGAACGTTCCGAGCGAGAAAAATCGGGCGAAAAAGAAAGAAAACAACAATACTCTGGTATACAGTGCTTTCGTGATATTACGGGGGGAACATAGTAAACAGGACCTATGGCACACACAAAAACCTATATAGATACATGTTTTTGCCATCAATATTTGGCCCTATTTACTATGGTCCCCCGTAATAGTCGGGAAGAAGGAAATGGAGGCGCGCGGGATCAGCGCTTGCCCGGTATACTATCCCGATGATCACACGGGTGATTGATGGGGCACCCGCTAGTTTTTCTCGTTCTCATCGTCGTTGCTGTTGTTGTTGTTGTGGTTTATTAATATTACGGGGGTCCATAGTTAATAGGACCTATGGCAAACATAAAAACCTATATATTTACCTATTTTTACGAACAATATTTGGTCCTATTTACTATGGTCCCCCGCAATAGTAACTGCTTGTATATAATTAATTTGATTCTTCCTGAGTGTTCGAGCCTGACTTGCTTTCGCGACAATGGTCCTGGGGGGGGTGACATCGCGGAGAGCTTGAGAGCGAGAGCCACATTAACAGCAAAAAATCGATGAGAGTCGAGGAGCAGTGGTGGGAATGCTGAATGAACCCTCTGCGCGATAAAAGTGGAGGCGTGTTTACACCGGGGAGGAGGGAAGACACCTGTGACCACACGCCTTGTCCACAAGGCTGAAAAGCAAAAGTGATAACGTAAAACATGAAGGAAAAATAGGGCCGACCAAGGACGACCCCGGCGCATTGGACGATAACGGCGCTCTAAGGTACGCGCACAGTGGTGGCGGGCCCTACTGGGCAAGATTCGGCTGCTAAGCTGCTAATGTTGGGAAAAAACAAAAAGATAATATCGGCCTACGTTAAAAAAGAACAAAAAAAAACAAAAGACACCCGTCGGAAAAAAAGCAACGAACACAATACGTACAGCAGTGGAACAACTAATACGTTGGACAGATCATGTACAGATAGATCATGATCTAGATGATCTAGTTCCTCACCCGCCGTTGTGAGAGGTCGTGCAGTATCTGCCTTATAGGGCGGATCCGACCAGGAACATGTGCTAGAACAAGCGGATTATACGGCTCCCACCTGGCAACATGAGCTAGATCATAGTGCAGTTCAGGGATCTATCTATCGATATATCTGCCCTGAAAGATCTAGATCATAACGTGGAATCTGATGATCTGTAGATGATCTGTAGATGATCTATCTGTCCCATTGCGGAAGTATTGGGGAAAGAAAAAACGGCCGCATTTCTGGTTGATGACGAAAAAAAAACGACAAAAAAAAACGGAGAGGTGCAACATCTCTTAGCGCTTTGGGCTTGAAACGTAGAGAGACAAGTGACTACCAGTACAGAACTACAGTGCAGCGGTTACATGCAAATAAATGCCGAAATTAAAAACAGCAGCAGCATCGACCATCATCACCACCATCACCATCACACCCACGAGGCTTCTCACTTTTCGGGAATGTCGTCATCATCCTTCCAGATCTGGTAGGAGTCCTTCTCGACTTTCTTCTTGGGGTTGACGGTGATGCGCCCTTCCCTGATCCCCTTCATCAGCTGGTGCACTTTCATCATCTCCCACTGCGACCAATCGACCAATCAAATCACACCACACCACGGCAGCGGCAGGAGGAAGACACAGCGGAAGGGGTAAAGAGGCGTTCAGCGAACGGGGGGGGGAAAAGCGGGTGGTGGTGGTGGTGGGGCATATAGAACTACACGCATGGGATTCTGTCTTAATTCCCCCCCCCCTGGTCGGTGAAAACCCGACATGCTCCGTCCCGGCATTGTAGGGATGCGAGGGTCTATGGTCATACGACTAGGGCCATGCATGAGATCGAGTACATCTCTCCTATCGACTACACCCCCCCCACGTCCGGCATTATCGATATGCGAGAGTCTATGGTCATACGACTACGGCCATGCATGAAAATGAGTACACCCCCCCCCCCGCCCGCCCCCCCCATGACTGCCGGTCGCCAAACGCCCCTCCCTCCCCTCCGCCTATTTTTTGGTGAGGAATAACAAAACCATGGACAAGCTTCGAGCTACGAACTGTACTGCAATTAAATACCTGGTACTCGTACATACTGTTTGTGTACATACGGTGTATATAATAGCTTTGCACTTTCGCACAGCATTGTCGAGGACTCAAATACTATATTTGTTGCAAAACGACACACTTCGTACATATATATTGCGATGGGGCATTTCTTGAGAAAGAAAAAAACCCGGCAATTTTCAATTTTCTTGCGAAGCGACATTTCTTGCGTCTTGCGAAGAAGCCTCAATTCGTCTTGCAAAACGGCATCAAGAATCTGACAACACAAGACACTCCGACGAAGGGAGTTCCTGTACACTACGCATGCATGCTACAGAAGGGGAACGGTTTCGTGCATAAAAACAGTCACGGGGGGGGGGGGGGGACGGTTTCGCGGGGGAAAACAAACTCGAACAGGGCGCGCAAAATAACTCGACAAAGAGGGCAGGCTTACTGTCGTACAACAGCAAAAAAAAAAACAAAACGCGAAAGGAAAGAAAAAAAAGAAATCGGTTGTCTCCCTCCCTCACCTTGCTCGGGATAAAGCGACGCTTGGGCTCGTCCCCGCCTGCCATGGGCATGACCTCCTTCTCGTGCGTGAAATAGTCCACGTAGTCCGGGTAAGCTTGGAACTCGGGGTGGGGGAAGGCTCCCGACTGGATGCGGCGGATTACCTCCAGCTCTCGGTCGGTCAGAGTTACCTATACATGATGCGTAACGTGTGTAACCGTCGGGTTGAAGGAAAAAAAAAAAAAAAAAAAAAAACGTTTCGAGACAAAAGTTTCACAAAAATGAGGCGTTACACATAAAAAGGTATAACAGCCGTTTCACACACATAAAAAATAACGCTCGTACCTGGTACCAGGTATCTACGTAGGAGTTCGTACATTCTTGGTCAAACGTCCTCGACACTCACGCACCCGCCCACCAGCCCACCAGCCGCTACGTACAAGTGCATACATAGGTAGCCAATCACCGCAAGGGGGAAAGCTGGTGGGGCATCGCGCGTCTTGTGCAATGGCGTTATCATCACTCGCAGCAGCAACAACAACAACAACAACAACAACAACAACAGAAACCCTTACCACCATTAATACCACCGCCGCCACCACTGACACCACCAACACCGGCAGTGCGAGTGGGGTTGTTGTGCTTTGCCCGCGGCTTGCGATTTCTTGCGGTCGAGTAGGCGCGTGCATCCGCCCTCCACCGTGCGGGCCAGGACAAAAACATAAAAACACGCTCTCTTCTGGATTATAGTAGGTTGACGACAGGAAAAAAGGTTGTTCTATCCAATGTAGATAGTTCCCTATGCACACATCTCTCGAGCAAATAAAAGACAAAGAGAAAAGAGGCGGGGGGGGGAGGGGGGGGGGTGCAGACAGAACCTCCCCGCTATCGCAGCGGCATGAGATGCTTGCTTAACAACTCAAAGTTGGTCGACTGAGAGTTCCGCAACAACAAGAGAGGCAAAGGGGGGGGGGGGGGGGGGGGGGGGGCGTACTCATTTGTTGCTTGCCATAGTCATTTTAACCATAGACCACGGATCTCTTTCGAGGCGAAGGGGGGGGGATACAAAACAAACCACGCCTCGAGAACGTCTTACAATGCAAACCGTGACCCAACTAACCTCGCGGTCGTTGTAGGCGTCATACACCGTCCGGGCGTAGTTGGGGTCGTCCCTTGCGTTGAGGGCGGCGTCGATCCCGTTGCCAGAGCCGTCGGCGCGTTTCATCACCTTACCCCCTCGCGGTCGTAGCCAATGTGGTCATACTCGTCGTACCAGTGAAGAGGAACTTTACCAATGAGACAGAAGCAGAGAGGGCAAGACAAAGAAAAAGCGCACACACCCGAACGGAGAAAGAGCATTGGTAGAGGATGGATGGGGGTTGCGGTTAACCCGTACGGAACCAAAGGCATAAGCAGAGGACGAACGAAGAAAGCGCGCACACACGGACGGAAGAAGGAAGGGTGTGACCAGAGGGTGATGGCGCTGCCTGCGCTTCACGCGGCTGAGTCAGTCAGTCAGTCAGTCAGTCAGTCAGTCAGTCAGTCAGTCAGTCAGTCAGTCAGTCAGTCAGTCGGGAGGGTTGGAAAAATATTTTCGCTGCGTACAGCTCCCGTCGAAAATTTAAAAAAGTGTTTCGGAGGTGGTGCCGACTTTTGCTTGAGGTCCACCCACTCGAGGCCAACAAGCGGCGAGGACATCTAGCCCGGGTACCGAAGAGTTGAAATACGGTGAATGCATCTCTCCTCTCATACTCCATCCCCCCTCCCCTCCCCCGGCTGCCCCCATCCCATGGCTCAGAAAACCTTCAAGCCGGCGTCGATCTCCTCGCCAGATGGAGTTGTAGCTGGAGGTAATGACCTCACCCGACCCAACCCCCCTCCAACCCTCCCAACCCAAACCTAACCCCACACCCATCAGCGCTTGGTGCAAGCAGTGTCTCTGCCTGCCTCTAGTCGGTGAAAACCCGACGTGCTCCGTCCCGGTATTGTAGGGATGCGAGGGTCTATGGGCATACGACCACGGTCATGCATGACGTGAGCACAGCCCCCCCTTGCACGCCCCCACTCCCCCCACCCCGTCAACCACCTATCTCCCACCCCCCCACCCTCGCTCGCCCCGCCCCTCACTTATGCTCCCCTCCCCCCCACCTCCCCACCCGACCCCCGTAGGCGCAATATGGAGGCGTGTTGGGTCACTCACCACGTCCTACAGTGTTTCGATTCTCTTCGTCATCGTCAGACGAGAGATCGTCCGTATGCATGGCCATCGACACAGCCAACCCGCCGCTAGCCCTACATATATAACGTACGAGATAGGAAAAGAGACAAGAAGGAAGGAAAAAAAAAAAAAGAAAGAAACGGTCGGGGACAGAACACAGGTGCGCATGCTGGTCAGAGTCAGCAACCATCGCAAAAAAAAAGAAAGAAAAAAAAAAAGAAAACAAACAAACGAGGGGCGTAAAACATGCCAGCTAGAGTCAGCACCCATCCGAAAAAAAAAAAAAGAAGAAAAAGAAAGAGAAAGGAAATAAACGAGGGGCGTAAAACATGCCAGTTAGACTCAGCAGCCATAAACAAAACAAAAGAACAAAAAAAAAAAAACGGGGGGGATACAATACATGCCAGTCAGAGTCCGCAGCCATAAACAAGAAAAAAGAAAAAAGAAAAAAAAGCGGACATGACCTACAAAAAGACCTTCGGAAAGCAGATATTTACAGCGATGAACACGATGGACTCGGCACGATTCGAGACAACAGGACACCGAAGAAGAGAGTGATTGATAACAATCAATACACCGAGAAAGGTAAAAAAGCGTTTTTTGTGTCATGTAACCGTATTTTGGTGGCTCGTTTTGGCGAGAACGGCAGTTTTCGTGAGTCGTCGTGTTGGTGGGAGCTTAGGCACAGGCGTGTTGTTTTTGCTCGCTCGCTTCGGCGAGAAGGTAGCCTTCGGGAGTGGTGCATTCGGAGGACTTTAGTTACACAATTACGGAGGACCATAGTAAATAGGACCTACGGTACATACAAAAACCTACACATTTCCCAATTTTTACTTACAATATTTGGTCCTATTTACTATGGTCCCCCGTAATAGTGCCTTGGTTGGCTCGACACAGACAAATACACAACAGCAACAGCAACAACAACAACAACTACAACAACAACAGCAGCAGCAAAAGGTCCGCGGTTCGTCTCACGCACAGTCAACGTTGCGGCAGAGTTTCAGGTTTCCCCTACTACGGGGGTCCATAGTTAACGGGACCAAAATTTGTTGGTAAAAATAGGTAAATATATAGGTTTTTATGTATACCATAGGTCCTATAAACTATGGACCCCCGTAATAGCGTGAAAGTGAACCCGACGAGAAACACAGCAGCACAACCACCGACAGCATCCTCGACAAAGTCACCGACGATACCCTCAGCGTCGTCAACGCTCGGCGGCGGTGCCGTGGGAAACAACACCTCCTCCTTGACACCGAGGGACACATTACATCCATCTCTGTCTCCGACTGCAGCCACCAACGCCTCCGCCTCAACTTCAAGGTAAATGCCCATTTCAACTGCTAGTCCTGAGTGACTTCGAGACCACACCACTATCACGGGGGACCATAGTAAATAGGACCAAATATTGTTAGTAAAAATAGTCAAATATATAGGTTCTTATGTATACCGTAGGTCCTGTTTACTATGGACCCCCGCAGTAACACAAGCGTCTCACACATTAACTCATGAACTCATACACGCGGTACAGGAGTACCAGGTACTACCGCTGCACGATACAGCAGAGCTCAAAAGCACCGCAAACACAAACAGAGACTAAAAAGGGCGACAGTCGCAATCACAAAATCGGCATCGGGATTGCGGGCATTCCCACAACAACGAACGCCCTTAGAACCAACGCCGGAAAACCCCTCTCGGCCTGTGGTCTTACTGCCACATCTTCGTGTACCTGGCACAAGTTTGCAGGGCTCTTCACACACCATGACCCGACCCGCGGGTCGGGTCAGGAAGTTTTAGAAATTATCACGGGTCAGGTCGGGGTCAGGAGGCTTTTCAAACTCTCACGTCGGTCGGATCGGGTCGGGTCGGGTCGGGTCACACTTGCCCGACCAGACCCGAGCCGACCCGCGAGGTTTGACGCGACCCGCGAACAGCCAGCCCTGCAAGTTTCCCGTTCAGGCTTTTGATGGCCGAGAGGACGCGACGAAAATACCGGCCCAAAAAACAAAACGCCATCTTAAGCACTGCTACTGAACAAAAAAAACAAAATTCCAGCATAACAAATACTGCTACTCGTACCAAAATACTACTGTAACAGGTGTACTTCGTGTCATACGTATATAAAATATGAACTTCTCATTTCACAGGTGTGCACTCACTTGGCGCTCTTGAGCTCCTCTTCTCTGTCATTCATGGACCATGTCCGTCTTGTCGACTCGTCCACCCTAACTTTGCTGCCACCACCCCCGCCCCCTTCCCCATCGTCGTCATCGCCATCGGAATCCTGTCGAAACCCGCACCCACCGAACGAAACGCAAAAACGAGCAACCACAAGGCAAGCAAAACGACACCGCACCAGCCGCGACGTGAGCAAACACTAGACGACCCTCGCCCCTCCAGTTGTATACCAGTATATCACAGCAGCACAGAGCAGTAATAAAGACCCTCTTGTGTCCCACAACTATCCCATGCCGTGGACAGACAAGTACCATCGATTCCTACCACGTAATCAATATATACCCAGGGCAGATGTGTTTTTTTATATGTGTGATATGTATGATCTGTATGATCTATCAGCTCAAGTTGCCGGGTGGGAGCTGTATAACCTGCACGATCTACTGTAGGGCATATTCCTGTGTTATGCAAGCATCTGTACTACAAAGAGATCCTGCACGACGTATCCCAAGGGCAGGTTAGGATTCATCAGGTACTAACTGTAGATGATCTACAAATAGAGGTTACCTAGACTGTTCGACGTGGGAAGTTTTCCCGGTTGACTTTGGCAACTCGTACGAAAGAAACTACACCCTGAACACGTACCCAAGCGTGCTGGTCTAACGTGCTCCTGCCTCATACCACACCAGTTCCTGCAACTGTCAATACCGCGGCGTCTTCTCGATTCTCAATTCTAAAAACCGTTTCGCGGGTGCAACTTCTCTGTATATTTACGCGCGGGACTCGATCGTTCCGCTGCGCGTGTGTGTTGTGTTGGTGGCTCCGCTGAGATTGAAGTATGTGCCTCTCTTTCGTTGAAGAAGACGGAGCTACGTCGTACTGTTTTTGTTTGGAGTTTTTACCAGCATGCCGCAACAACATTCCAGTACTACTATTACGGGGGACCATAGTTAATAGGACCTACGGTACACACAAACACCCATATATTTCCATATTTTTACTAACAACATTTGGTCCTATTTACTATGGCCCCCCGTAATAGTAAAGGTTCTTTTGTTACGGTTCAGTACGCGGTGGAACTGTAAGAACCCCGAAAAACAGGCTGAGTTCTCCCGAGTTTTGATTGTTTTAGTTTTGAGGTTACACTGCATTTCGAGGGTCCGGGGTCCCTCTGCAGTATTTTTGTTTTGAGTTATAGATCGAGATGCGACACACGTGCACAACGCACACTCGCCCACTCTCCTTCTCTCCCCACCTGTCTCCTCTGCGAGACCGCAATAATCAACGACAAGGCCTTGGAGTGCCATCTCTTTCATCATCAGCTCTTTCGAGCTCGAAGCTCATGCTTTACCAGTCGGTTAACATCGATTGAAGTGCTTGCCTCTGCCACATGCAAGGATAATTATCAATAGGTTATGACCCTCGACGTTCAAGCACAACAGCAGAGCTGCGGGCCGCGAGGTACGCCAAGTACTAGGCTGCGCTTCAGGACCCCGAGCTGCTGCTTCCGCTACGAGCTTCACGAGAGAGCTGCCAGGGCCATCCTCTACCTCGAGTTACTACGAGCTGCAACAACTAGCACTGCTGCTGCGAGCGACTACAACATCGTACGAGTACAACGTCGCTGACTGCTGTGAGAATGGACAACATGACGGGCAACAGCGCGAACAACAGTCTGATCAACGCTGTGCGAGGAATCAAGTCATACACTGGAGAGAAGCCTGAAGATTTCGCTGACTGGCACAGGAAGGCCGGCTTCATCATCAGCATGCAACGACCTGACATTTTTGCCGTTATGGAAGGTCAAGCGAGTCCCGCGGAAGATACCGACCAGGCTGAAGAGACAGCACTACTGTTAACGCCAGGATTGCTGTACACTGCTGGAGGGACCCTACAGCAACGGCAAGCTGCATTCGACCGAGCTAACATGGACCTCTATGCCATCCTGTACTTAGTCACCGATAAGGCTGCGGCTCTCCTCGTGGCTATCCATGCCTTCGACGAGCGTGGGACTAGAGGCGATGGGCAGAAAGTCATCAAAGAGCTTGAGCAAAAGTACCTGCGCGTGACGAACGAGACGATCCGAGCCTTACAGGCAAAACTTGCAGCAACGACCATGGAGCCTGACGAAGATCCGGACAACTACATCATGCAGGCAACACGACTTCGTAGTCGTCTGGCCGCGGTCAAGGAACCTGTCACCGACCGCCACTTCACCGACATCATCGTCCAAGGACTCCCGGAGAGCTACCGCGACATCAAGCTGACGACGTATAAGGACCCGGATTTCGACCTGTCGAAGATCCAATCAGCAATGAGGCACCTATATCTGGACGGACTTTCGCGCGGAAAGACTGGGAAAATCGCTGGACGCGGCACCATCATGACAGCAGCAACAGCATCATCATCGGATACCAGCTCCGTTGTCATCTGCCACAACTGCGGAAGGGAAGACCACTACGCACAGTGACACCGAATGCTTTGCGCAAGGAGCTGAACGCCCACAGAAGAGCAGCACGCACACGGCGGCTGTACTGCGCGTGGACACCGACGAGCAGCCTACGATCAACTTCGACGACGACTTTGACAAGGGCTTTCAGTTTTAGCTCTTGAAATTTCGCCACCGGAACATCATCCGGGGTCTTTGAGCAAAATTATTATCTACGCTGGAGTATCACATCAACACGGGGTCGTCGAAATGACGGTTTACGAGATCCTGTAAAAAGCGCTTGAGATTGTCGGAAAGATACCTTCCGGAATCGTCACAGCAACTGTTCGCTGAGACTGTCAGAGCTATGGAGTCGTCAACAACAGAAACGTGGGGTTAGCTAAAGAGGTATATTTCAGGACCGGGCCACCGCATCAACTACTACAACTATTGGGATTACCGGGGAGAACGTCTGCTGGATCGCCATGTACATCACCATCTTCTGCAACGCCAGGAGGGACATCTGCGTCACCCGAGGTCGCATACATCGTCATCAACTTAACGGCAAGATTTTCTTGTTTCGTAGTACGTAGCACGACACGCTTTCTTTGTACGGGGGGGCGGCAGAATCGTGTTAAGCTGCTAGGCTATTTGTGAAAGGTTTCTATACGTAGTGAGTAGCACGACGCATCTTTTCTGTATGGGGCGGACAGAAGCATATAACGTCGGCCGCTGCTACCACTACTTACTGTAGCTGTTTCTATTTTTTGGTCAACAAATCGACTACTGAATATTGTTTTACAGCCAATACTGGCGTAGCATTTATCGTAAGTGTACGGAGTGATATCGTACCGTATGTGTCTGTCTGGTAAATGTATAGTGAGACCCGCACGGTTTCCAAGGTTTTGTGTGTGATATTTTTCGGTTTGCATGCTATTCCATGCGTCAAACCCGTCACATCAGTAGTATGCCTTTGCGTTGCCAGGTTATGCGTTGTAGTTTTTTGCGTCAGCTGTAGAAGGATTGATCACCCGTCGAAAGCGAAGCAGGAGCAGTTGAAGTTGTTTCGACGTTGCAAAGGAGTAATGAAACTTTGTTGCGACATAGCAATGGATTCCACTTCGTTAATATGCAGACAAGTAGCTCAGACAAACACACTGACCAAGTAACCAGAGTCAGATAGTTTTGGGGAGATACATTGAAAGGTTAATATATTTCTTGATCGATTACATGATCGGGATATAGTTCACGTCTGATGATTCTAGTATATAGTATACTGGTAAACTCGCATTTAACATGCAAAAGCACATATTTATAGGTACAGTACGTATAGTAAAGCAGCAGAATATGTTTGGTTTTGTTTGCTTGGCTTCATGTCTTTCCTTTAGACACATATCATATTATATTACTAGTAGATACCGAATTGGTTCCTGCCAGCAGCATTTCCCCCGCAACAATTAAATTTATTGTTGTGTGCATTTTGGAATTATGGTATGTAACGCAGAGAAGTAACATAATTGGACGATTCGAGTTGATAGTTGAACAGGTTGATAGTTGAACAGCAACTTGGCTTTATGTCCCATCCATCGAGAGGTCGTATTAAATATAGCTACGTTGTTACGCAACAGCAGCGTTGGCAGTAGTCAGTTGCTACACAACAACAATAACAGTAGTCAGTAGCCTATCGGTTCGCTGTCGGGACATAGCTAGTCATCTGTTGATATAGTTCGTAGAGTACAACAGTACACTGAGCTGTCATACGAGTAGCAGTTTGTTCAGAATGCGGGATTACTTGTTACGGTTCAGTACGCGGTGGAACTGTAGAACCCCGAAAAACAGGCTGAGTTCTCCCGAGTTTTGCTTGTTTTAGTTTTGAGGTTACACTGCATTTCGAGGGTCCGGGGTCCCTCTGCAGTATTTTTGTTTTGAGTTATAGATCGAGATGCGACACACGTGCACAACGCACACTCGCCCACTCTCCTTCTCTCCCCACCTGTCTCCTCTGCGAGACCGCAATAATCAACGACAAGGCCTTGGAGTGCCATCTCTTTCATCATCAGCTCTTTCGAGCTCGAAGCTCATGCTTTACCAGTCGGTTTACATCGATTGAAGTGCTTGCCTCTGCCACGTGCAAGGATAATTATCAACATACGTATACTGCTGTAGTTGACTTACTGCACTGCCGGCGGCTGATAGTAGTAAGAAGACTAAGTTTCCTATCGTAGCCCACATGGTTGCTGTTTTACAACGCGACGACACATTCCGGGGTCATTTCGTTACAATGTCGAAAAATACAGAATACAAAATACCCATCCCTTTTGCTGTGTTTCCTTATTTTCCATCCCATTGGTTATCTCCGCCGTTCTTCTTTTCCCTCCCGCATATTACAAATAGTAGTCGAAACTCAGATCCGAGGTTTTACATAGTACGGGGGACCATAGTAAATAGGACCAAATATTGTTAGCAAAAATAGCGAAATATATAGGTTTTCGTGTGTACCGTAGGTCCTATTTAATATGGCCCCCCGCAATAGGAGGCTCTTCTCCCCACCCTCCCCACCGCGGCTCGTGCCTTGTATTTAAATCGCGGGAGAGAAGACTTCACCCCGTTCTTCCCTCCTGCTGTATGCCTGATACTCGTTCACAGTTTCCCCCTCGAAGGGAAACGCCTGC
Organism: Macrocystis pyrifera; assembly: GCA_031763025.1. NCBI lineage: Eukaryota > Phaeophyceae > Laminariales > Laminariaceae > Macrocystis > Macrocystis pyrifera. The sequence continues at coordinate 1,059,620 of JASSKH010000026.1, forward strand.
CAGCTCTCACCTCGGCCTCTGCCTGTTGACGTTCCATCTCGTCCTCGTCGTCCGAGTCGGATCCCTGGTCTTCGAACTCCTCCGATTCGTCGCCCGAATCCTCATCCCCATCCGAATCCTCGCCCGAATCGCCTTCTTCCCCTGAATCGTCTTCCTCTTCCGAATCATCGCTAGACGAGGCGTTGGTGACCTCTGCGCGTAACGTAAATGTCGACACATTAAAGAGGCTGCTTTATGGAACTGCCGTTGCTGTTGTGTGTATTGGTACCAATACGTTTCTATACCAGGTACATACTGACCAATACTTGGTATTGTTCGTACAGCAGTACCAGGACACCAGAAACGCCTACGTACAGTATTTTTTTGTTGGAACAGCCCAGAAAGTCCGGACCATTTAATACCGCTACCGCACGTCGTGATGATGTCCAAATGGCTCTCAATCATCGTCATCATCTACTACCGCATATACCACACGGGTGATAAGAAAACACACCCCTTACCCCTGGGAGGAATTTCTGAGTCAAGCTTCTCGAAACCCAGGGGGGAATCCATAACGAAAACGGTGGCTACAGAAAGACTTCGATGAGAGTTTTCCACAATAGATGGATGGATATATCGCACGGCATTTACACTATTAATATCTCTCTCCGATATCGAGAAAATCGAGGTCGAAATTCGTCCGAGGCAGTATGTTGTCTTAACGCCTTGTCACATGTCTTTATTTTGCTTTTTTTCTTCTTTTTTACGGTAGTACGCTTGCGACCGCCGGCTAGATGCCACCAGTGAAGTGAGCTAATGTGAGAGCTTCATTATATATCAGTACCAGGCAACAGAACAGGAAATGCTGGCCCTGCCTGCGTTTCTGGGGTTGGCAAGACTTTGCTCTACCGTACACAAAATGCCAGGAAATCAGATGTTTTTTTCTTGAAACGTCTCCGTGCAAATCTCGGTCTTTCTTTGTTAGTGCCCGCTGTCTGCGTCTTACAAATAGTACGTACACGTCCGGTACAAATAGGATATTCGAATTGGTCTTCCGGGCGAATATACTACTGCCGTACCTGGTGTTGTCTCACACGAATGGTTAATCAAACACCAAAAATCGGAGCAACACAATTAACATATGCTGGAAACACACAGTGCACTTTGTAGTAGTATCGGCTTGGCCAACCACCACCTACACGTACATATCATCACATACCAGACATATATAAAACTCAAGACAGGGCGATATTTCGAATCTTTACGTCAAATTCAATATCGCGATTTCCGTATTGGCAAATCCCTCGATATAAAACTCAATATCGCCTTTTTTGCCAGAAGCACCTGAGATATAAAACTCGGGTGTATTATGAAGAGTCTGATTAATTAGGTGACAGTCCACGTCATCCTCCAGTAAGTCAAGCACGTATGTACATCACATTGGCTAGAAGACGTGGCTGCTGCTGCTGCTGCTGCTGTGGTAGGTAGAGTTCACACCAGAACCCATGTTACGGCGATGGCGCCGACATGAAGTGGCCGCCAAGCGGCTCCTCCTCCTGTCCGGGCATCCGGCGCGCCGACCGCTACCCGCTTGTTGCCGGATAGGGTGGGTGGCACGGCTTGTTGGGGGCATGGATTTGGGGCGACTCCATCGTCGAGACGCCCAGCCGGAACACTGGTTTCTGGACTGGTGTCGCTAAACCCGGGCATCCCGGGCATCCGCCCGTCCCCGACCACGGGGGAGAACCTGTCTGCCCTATGCATTCAACCAAGTCGTCGCGTCCACCGCCGCTGTTGTTGCTCATGGCGGCGTCGTGATGATCGGATGACCGAGTACAGGAGACAGGCTATGTCTGGGGTGTGTCCAATCTTGTCTACAAAATTCGGCTCTACCAACAAAAAAGAGAACACAAATATATGCTTGGGGTAAAAATACCCCAAGCATATATTTGTGTGTTGCGGACCACGTATAGCGAAAATATCGCCTACACCCGACGTCCGTATAAAACTCGTCAGGCACATAATTTGGCTCTAAAGGTCAAATATCGCGATATTCTCGAGTTTTATATGTGTCTACCGATATACTCATTTGTTTTCAGTACTCAGAAGTGCCAATTACGAAAGTGCAGCTCTACTAACTTTGTACTATCTAACAACAGTGTTTTGGCCAAGGTACGACACGCATCGAGCACAAAGCATGCAGTATGAAGCAAAAGCATAGAGTACCTTCGGCGCTGTCCTGGTCGCTTTCCTCGGCCCCTGCTGCCTCTACACCAGACGACGCTGCACCCCGAGGCCGTCGCGGCTTCCCCTTGGCACCGCCGCCCCCCTGATACACGAGAAGGGCGTCCGAGACGGCGCGCGGACATGTGGTATCATATTATAATATGCGTGTGGATCGATCGCAAGAAAGCGAGTCGGTGGTAGTCGGTGGCACAGTACTTCCATGGGACTTTGATGGGGAGTACGGCGATGCCGGGGAATATGAGTTTTGTCGTACGTATCATACGGAAATAATTGGCCAATCAGGTGAATGCAGGTCCTGTAGTAGGTCATACGTTCTTCTTGTTCTCACATGAACCCATCGCCGAAAAAATGGTCCGTGGTCGCAGGACAGGCTCCAAAACACTCGGGAGTGGAAGAATACACCAGGAAAAAAAAAAACAAAGATAAATACCTGGTGGGTGCGTTTGTGTGACGTGTTGACTACGTACAGCAGTACCGAAGGAATGCCTCCCCCAGCTGGTCGTGGGCTGAAGGTTTAGACTACAGTAAGCGCGTTGCTGCACCCACCTTTCGGTGTCAGAACGCCTTGGAATTAGACTGGGAATCGTGCTTGCAGATTGGTGGAAGGGTCTATCAAGGGTGGATGCTTCGCTTAGTGCTTGTCGGGGGCGGTGAGGTATGTTATGTAAAAATGTTATGATTCCTGAACGATACGTACATCTCCCATCTCCCTAAATAGCAAGAATGGTGACGACGAAACCGGTGTGCGGATTTCAGTGGTTTCCAAAACCACACGCGGTTTCCGAATTGTTGGCGGTGGCGAAATTAGGGCAAGTTGCCCCCGATAGAAAACCCTTCCATTTTGGGCCAATCCCAACCGCCCCACCTGTTGCTGCTGCTGACTACCGTATAATACAAGTATTAGGTATATAGGGGGCTGCAGACAGACATGGGTACTACTGTTGCACGCTCTTCCTATTTACCCTATTAATAGTAGGACTGCAGGCCCGTTTCGGGAACAAATTACTTACAGCTTGAGTGTTTTGTCCCCAAAACGAGAATGCAGCCCTAGCAGCGTCATTAGCTCATTAGCAGGGCTGGGAGTTGCCTGACTATAAGTCACCGACTACTTAATGGCGAGCCCAAATTTCTCACCTCTTCTTTTACGTTTTGTCGCGTACCAGGTACGGTGCAGCGTTTCTTTTCGTAGTCAATACCCCTGGTGCAAGGTCAGGGATTGGGGTGTGCGTGTTTCGTAACTGCTACCAGTACCCGGGAAACACGTAACGAGGTACTGCTCGTAGCCCAAGCTGGTATACCAGAGATGCAGACAGCTAGTAGTACTCGTGGTACCCGGTATTTGATGCGTACTGCATGGTATTCCATCGTATCATACAAACATAGCATCATACAGAGTGGTTTCGTTCGTTGGCTGAGTTAAGCCTTTCAGGACCGCAGTCCCGTTTTGGGGACAATTGGGGACAAATTACTTGGAATTTGAGTTGTTTGTCCCCAAACCGGTACTGCAGTTCTAAAAAAGGGTCAACAGTCAAGATGTACTATATCCCATAAATTCACGTGGGTACACATGGTAGTATCGAATATAGCGCCGCCGACAAGGGGACGCCCAACCTCGTCACTACGTAGCCATGCTATCATAGTGCTGTAGAGGTATACCAGGTAATATGATACTCTGGAGAGACGACCTACGCGTGGAGTCCGGGGTCACCGAGGTAAAAGGGGGGTGCTACAGCAGCAGAGCTCGGAACACCTGAATGGGTCATGGAGTCAAGCTCCAGGAGAGCTCACCACTTACCACTCTGTCCGGAAATGTAAGGAACCGTTGATTTTCATAGTTACACTTGAACCGTCGCTATATTTCCGGACAGAGTGGTACCTGGTACCAGGTACTCGAGATTTGGTCTGATTGGCGCAGGGTCAGGGTTACGGTTGGTCTGGTTGGCTTAGCATCAAGGGTAGATAGGGGTAAGGTTTGATATATATTCGTCTCGTTCACAGTGTGTGTCATTCATTTTCGCGAATAACTGGTGAGTTACCCTCTCAAGCTCGAGAGCCGTGCGAGACTGCCTCGAGGGCACCGACATGGAAACATCCCAGTACGTGCATACTTGGTAGTCGATGATGGAGACAGCAACCCCGGCGCAAAACAGAGCCCATGTGGTCGTAAGGTCGTGAAGGAGGTGAAACTCAGTAAATCCTGCTCGGGGCCAACACCACGACTGCAGTTGTTCCCACCTCTAAAGTGCGCGATAATAACTGATCACGAGGGTACGCTTGAATTGGTTGCGATTCGGAACCCTCGCTGTGGTCCCTATACGTGGCAGTGGGTTATCCGAGACCTGCTACTGCTGTTGCCCAAGGTAGTCGTATCATATGTCGGTTTTGCCGTGAAGCTATGATATCATTCGTAAGAGATTAGACAGAGCAAATAGCAACGTATCCTGCAGAGCACGAGTGGCAGCACTCAAGCGTGCTTCTAACAATACTGTCTAAGAGCGTGCAACACCTCATTCCATCGCCCAGCCGAGCCACCCAGCATCAATTCATCAGGCATGAACCTCGGACACCACGCCTCGCTCCAACTACGTTGCTTGCTGCTGCTCTACTGCTGCTGTTGTCTCACCGCATGTGCTCGACCATTCGCAGCAGATTTGACCATTGGCGGTACGGAGGTGTCAGGAGATGCTCGCTTATTTCCTCCTGCTCCTGACCGTTCGCTCAGCTTTTCGGCCCCTTTTTTGTTGCCTCCTTTGTTCTTCATTTGACCTGGCTAGGATTCGGAGCCAGTTCCTCTGTAGGCGGTAAGCTGGGAGCTTGGCAAGGATGCGTTCGCAGCGTTCACACGTTCACACCAACAAGGCCGGGTTTCACAAGAATCTAGTTAGCATGTTTTTAAAGGGGGTGCTCGTGTAACCGTTGTATCCTAATCGGATCGATCGGACTCCAAGTCAGTTTTTGAGTGCGGTCGACGCGACACGCGAGACATACCAGTGATTCTCGACTAGGTACTAAGGCGCTGCACGGCTGGGTGCTTCTGTGTGGGGGTGGTGCGGTGCATGGATTTCCAAGATGACGCGGCGGAGTTTTCCTCTGAAGATGTGGATACGATCGTCAAAAATGCCATCACCGGTTGCCTCACCGACGTCATGTACAACCCCAAGAAGGTCAGGAGGACTCGACACCGAGGCAAATTCTCGGCCCACTACCGCAGCAGTACGTACGAGTAGCTCTATTGTCGGAAAAAACTACATACTCACATGGATCAAAATCGACATTGATCCTACTTGCGCTGTACAGAATGGATCGTGATGTTTCGGATGGTGAGGAAATACTGCTTGCTGTGGCGATAGAAAAAAAGCTGCAACTGCTGTGCTATCAAAGGTATGTATCCATCCACTGATGTGTAGGGTGTAGGGTACACTCGTCGAGAGGAGGGTATGAGCACACTCCAGAGGAAGGACTGGAGACAGCACCTTGCACGGGGGACATTACCCTGAAACTTGACTAAATTCATGGAAGTATCCTCAAGTGCACAACGTGCACTTATAGGATCGGCCCACAATTCTACGTACTGTCACCCGCGTTCGAGTCGTTGGCACAACCAACCGTGATCTACTTGTTTGTGTAGCCGCAGCAAATTGATTGGGCACCTATGATACCAGTACAGCAGTACATGGTGTAGATAGTTATACACCAAGTGCGGAGTTAGTGCCGCTGTGCAAATTCTACGCCCTACGCCCCAGGGGACAGACGTACGCATTACATACCAGTTCGCGCACAACATTCCTATAAGGGCTCTGCTCTCAATAACCGAAAGCACACTGCATGCAACACGCGGTCATTGTGTTGTACCGTAAAGTACAATTAGCGGTGGACACCAACCACAGCACGATCTGACGGATGAAAACATAGGTGACGGACTGGACCAACACAATCGTCGACAATTGCCTCAAGGAGCTCCAGCCTCTCAACAAACCGTACAAGTACATAATCACGTGCATCATCATGCAAAAAAAAAAAACGGGGCCGGGGTCAACACGTGCGCCTCTATGGTGTGGGACGCAACAAAAGACAATTTCTGTCAGGTGCGAAACATACAACCAAATGCTCGTGTTATTACTGTAGTAGAGCTTGCTTCCTCTCAACAAAGAAGCTTGACGTTGGCGTTCTCCTTTTGTTCAATGAAAATGCGCCTCCGTCACCAACACGACCGTTAGCCCCTCTTTCCGCGCAGACCCTGAATTACCGTGCTTGTTTTAAGTTTCATTTCTGTCTGTGGGTACCGCAGCAGCCGCTTCGTCTTCCAGCGACTGAACCGGCTGTTTGGCGTCGAGCCGAAAGTCCGAAATCCACGAGAATCGTGGGGAAATACCTTTTGCAACAACCGCAGGAAACGTTAGCCTCTCTCGCCACAAGCCACACCATAAAACAATATATTATTAATAGTAAATGTTCAACCTTCGACGCTGATGCACGATGCGTAATTCAACTTGGTGCCGTGAAACGAAACGAAATGTGCCCGAAGCGCATTACAACCAAAAAAAAAAAAATGTACCAGGTAGGTATTGCGGCCACTTCGCTCCTCGACGCCGTTTGTCAACGGCAATTATTGTTACGGCTATCTGTTCGCGTGCCCGAGGTGATTCACAATGCAAAAGAGTGTGCTACGAGCGAGTCTACAATAGTAGCATTTCGCACCGGAACAAACCGGGCAGCGCCTCCGGGGGATGCAACGCAACGATTGTTTAGGCGTCAGGATTTAATTCAGTTCTCTTTTTACACCGCGTTTGGTTAATTAATACTCTCGCGCCAACACCCTCCTTCGTTGATGGTGTCAGATGAAAATGCCGAGATACTATTTTATCACGTCATGCGTTGCGTCAGACGCCAATCGTACTGAGTCCGACTTTACCTACGTAGTGCGCTTTCTATCCAATCAGAACTTGGCATTGAAATGCTGTCACGCTCCTCCCACTCTGCATTCTTTGTGTCGTGCCCTTCTTTGATTTACTTTCCCATGCCCCTCTCTTTTCCCACGATCCTGCGCTACCACTGTACTGCGGCTTGTACTACCGCTGCACTGCCGACCGTCTTTCGACAGGTGCCGTGGGAGAATCAAAACATGCACTGCATCGTGACGGTCTATGGCTGCGCGGTTCATATCGACACCGCAAACGAATTGGAATCTTGATAAGGGGCCACCACCGCAGCCACTAAACAGTTAGTTGTAAAAAAAAAACGCTTGGAAAGTGGCGCATGAAGGGGTGCCCCCGCGCCGATGCCTCCCGCGGGCGTGGCTAGCATGTGTGTGGTGTAGTCACGACGTGCGTGCGCGCGCGTTTGCTTGAGAGTCTCTAGGTGTACGTACTATTTGCAATTCCTTGAGCCAAACTACGAACTTATACCTATGACTTGGATACCTTGCCAACCCCACGACCTAGTGAAAGAAAAATGTTGTGAAGCACCAAAAGAGATACATACCGGGTAGTTCCTTAGCTGAGGAGCTCCGTGAGTCGGAAATATTTGCCTTGCATGGCAAAAAGTGCTATATACCCCTATCACAGCACGCTTCCAGTTGTGCGCACTCTTGGATCATTATCTTCGTTGACCACGGCTACGATCCTCGTTGGTTTCGTCCGCTGCGCACGGTACATCGTCTTCGGCAGTCCCCGCGTCTTAAGCTGTTTTGTTTTCAGGCAACGCAGCGGCGCCCTTTCCAGTCATTCCCCCACGCCAAAGCGTCCCGTGAGGAGAGTTAAATATATACTCAAATACATTTAGCTTTTTTATCATTCTTTTTACTTTCCAGCCTAACTCCTACGATTTTTTCATCCCCATTGGCCTTTTGGACAACCTGTGGTCACAGGTGTCGTATCACCCTCTTTGCCTCTCCGGCACGTGCCTTCATGTTTATCGCGCCGAAGAATTTTGCCAACTGCTGTGCTACCCTTTTCTCCGCCCGGGGTGCCTCGGGGGGCTCATTCGAAGTGGCGTGTGTTCGCTAATCGTGTTAGCTGAGAGTCCCAAACGGACAACATGTTTCAGCGCTGAGGCAGCCTGATGATTTTTTCGCGCTGCAAACTTCTAGCGACATTTTTTTAATGGGTTTTGTGGACAAGATGCGACTCACCACAAACTACTATTAACACGTGATATACAGTAGTACGAGGCATGTAGCCCTCTCCGCAAGCATGGAGCGATTCGGGAGAACTCGTACGGCCCCTATGCGGATACACGATATACTGCCGAGTTAATAGCACCACGGGGTATGTTTCAGGGGTGTCAGGTGGCTAAACGGACAGAGTGCCCGCGAGAAGCAGGGAGAGCTGGCGCAGGCCGCTGGCGTATGCGTCAGCCACCGGTAGCCGTCACAGCGTCTCGGTATGGGCGTATCAATCGTTACGGATCGTCGGAGGGAGAACATAAGAGGGCTGGCCACTGGCAGCCTCAATCAACAAATATTATACTGACTCCGTCCGCAATAGCTATGCTGAATTTCATCAGTATATTGGTCGTAACGCAGGCCCATCATAAATCACTCTGATATGTAATGCTGCTCCATCGCTTCTGCCCTTGGTGCACAGGGTAGAAGGCTCTCACCAGCATCTAAAGCACAAAACTCTCCTCCCCTCCCGAAACGCACTTTGATGGATCTCCGCAAGGCAATATGCCGGATTTAGTGGACGCACGAAATGTTAAACATATGGGCAGCATCTACTATTATAGCAGGTTCAATCAGTCAAGAGTTATTGCCAGTAGAATACTACGTGCTGACGATACATACTGTGTCAAATCCCAATCCTGCAAAAATGCGCATGTAGGTTAAGCCTTCGTTTTTCATCCCATCTGTCCTTTCCGCACTACTTTCTCCACCCTCCCCTTTCGAAACTCAGATCCGCGGTCACAGAGCAGGCACTCCCCCCGCGCTCACTACGGTGCGTGCCTTCGGCTTTATCGCGAGATGAGTTCCAGCACTTTCTGCCCTCGTCGACGCGCGTCGAATTGTGCGTACATACGTTATTAATGGACGCTTTCCGTGTCAATGTTTGCAGTCCTTCTCGGGGGCAATTCGAATTTGTTGATTCCGACCTTAGCATAGTAGTTGGGCATGCCAGCCTGGTCATAATAAAAACCACGACACAAAATAACTTAAAAAAAAAACGATGAGACGAAACAACTTGGAAAACAAAGCGAGAAGGCTATAATTACCTTAAAAGGCGACGAGTCGGAATGACTTAAAAACACGGTGTGAGTACAAGACGATATTACTGGAAAGAAAGAGGGGCATGAAATGATCTGAAAGTGCGAGGACTAATAAAACAGATGTTTCGTTGGTCTTAAAAACCCTCAGTGTGCCACTGGGAATACCTGGTACGTGTCAGGCATCATGTTTGCCATTCGCCAATCAGTCTGCAAGCGTACACTAAAAAAAATTCTTCACTCCAAGACAGCTACAGAGAGAACAAGGAAAATTTGCAGCGCTTATTTTACCGGAGCAAGCTACTCTTTACGACGAGGTGCCGCGTTGATTGCCGACGAATCAACGCAGTGGTTGTACCCCTGGGTGAGAGTCTCCGGCTGATCGCAGCAGAACGGCATAATTTGTCCCAACCTACATACCATGGCACCAAACAAAGCAACGAAATAATGTTACAACAGCAGTATTGATTGTATGATGGCCCGTTGCTCCTATCTAAACTCAACATCAATACATCTATTATTACCTCCTGCCAAGACGACTGTCGCGGGTGGGTGGGTGTCCCCCCCTGCCTGACGAAAGACGATGTCCAAAACTGCCGTGGTATTCAGCATCCCCTTTTCGCCGTCAATGGCAGACCGTCACATATTCAACGGAATTAACCCCTAAAACCATCACACCGCAAATCTATCGCACAGGATAATCCAAGCAGTTTCTCCCCCCCAACCATGGATGCAGATATCTGAAACGCGTTCAACATGGATGCAATTCTTGAAAGCATCTACCAAGCAAGCAGTTCTTGAAAGGGGCCAACACCCTGGGTTAGCAGGACTCTTTCCGCAGCACTCTGTCCAACCCCATCAGCACCCGACCATATCTTCACAACAGCAGCAGCCCTAAGCTAACACGGGGGAATATAATAATCAGAATCAAACATGTGTAAAAAAAGGGGGACACCTGCTTTTTGGGTCCGTCGTGAGTTCTGAATACTATATATGGCTTGACGGTACTAAGGGTCCGGCAAGTCAGCTACCAAACCATCTTCCGGTACTTTGCCGCATGCTTCGCTTCTCGCACACGCATTCGCTGTCGTGCCCTTGTTGATCATCTTTTTGTTTTCCCTGCAACGTTACCCCAGCCACGCCCAGTGTACCAATGTCAAAACATCCCCTATCCCCTACCCAATCACACCTCCGATATGACTGCAAAACAAGCAAAACAAAAACTCAATAGACACCATACTTTTTTCTTTCAACTTCCAGGTTGTTCTACTTCAACGAATGCGGAGTCATTACTGCGATGTATTTGCTTGTTTCACGTCGATGAGTAGCGTGGGGTTTAACGCCCATTGCTTATTATACCAGTTCGCCAGTGACAAGAGGAAAACCCCAGCGAATCAAACAAGGACACCTACTGTTGTATGACCAATCTCGCTCGTTTCGTTGACAACCCCGGCCTAGCGTGTACACTGGTACGAGGTTAGACTGAGCGTTGGCCCTTTGCTCTCGTATACCCAAGCCCGATGAGCTTTTACATAAAACACTCCTCCTATATATAGTCCACCCCTAACCCCCCATTCAAGGTAACGCCGTCACAGAGGTTTTAACTTACAACCCTGCAGAATATTGCATTACGCTAAGACTACTTGAAGTCTTACAAGTTCCCCACATTCCCATCCCCTACCATTATGTTTGTTCCTAGACTAACTCTTTCTCTCTCCCACGACCGCAATAGCACTGCTGTTGTGCGTTGACCGTGCCATCCCGTGACGTTGTGTGGGCCTCTGAAGCGCCCCATCAACGCTACGCTGTACTATGTACGCAAATACATTTTGTCGCCTCGGCGTGTCAAAAAATAAGACAAAAAACGCCCTCCGCGGCCCGACCGCGGCCCGAAAACGAGAGGAGGGAAAAAAAAAAAGCAAACTAAAAATGTGCTGGTCTGACGAAAAACAAAAACGAACTAAATACGAGAAAAAAAAAAAACACAAGATTCCTGCAGCCCACGCCGCTGAAATATTTCAATACTTCAATATTTCGACTCTAGCATTAACTGTTTACTATTAATAGAGTATATATACCTTTACCTCTGAACTTGATCAATTCTAGGAGCGCGCCCGACGCCCTTCTGCGGAAAGAAGGATCCTAAGGTCTATTGAAAGAGCAACCCATCCTCTTGCTCCGGCACTCCTGGCACGAAGGCACGTTTTTGCGCAGCACGATATGGTTGCACGCAAAGCCTTTCTTCACGCAGCGCTCGCACTGACTCGGTCCACTGCCGCTCCCGCCTCCGCTCCCTCCTCCCTCCCCGCCCCTCGCGATCGCGCCGCCACCTTGCGCGGCGTTCTCGGCGGAGGCGGAGGAGGTGTTCTTCCTGGCTTTCTTCTTCGCGCCGCCCTCCTCCTGTGCCATCAGCAAGCTCCCGGTGTCCGGACTCTTCCTGGATTTCTTCTTCGCGTCTCCCGCCTGCTTCGCCAGCAGCATGGAGACCGCGCGCTTCGCCTTGTCCTCGCTCTCCTTCATCTTCTCCTTGGTCTCCCTCACCTTCTCCTCGGTCTCTGTCACCTTCTGCTCGCTCTGTCTCATCTTGTGCTTCGCCGCTCGCACCTTGGCCAGCAGCGTGGCAACGCGCTTTTTCGACGCCACCAACTGAACGCTCAGGCAGTCCTCCCGACGATATCCGTCCTGCATCTGGGCCAGGTGGGAGTCTTCTTTCTCGTACAGCACCTCCACCTTGTTCCGCAAGCTCGACACGACGAGCTTCGTCTCGCTCAAGCGCTTCTCAGTTTCTCGTAGGTCGTCGTTCCGCTCCCGAAGGTCGTCGTTCCGGTGCTGAAGGCGCCTGTTGGCCTGTGATAGCTTCTTAATTTTATCCTCTCTGCAATTTGTTTTTTTTTCACGAAATCATAGACGGAGGCAGGGGAAGATCGTGCTAAGGTACGGAAAAATCGGTACCCGGCGGTTATTCCGTTTATTCCAAGTATCCGCGTCGAGTAATCAGGGGGGAACAGCAAAAACGTATCCGAGTAGGATTCCGGAGTACCCGCGGGCGAATACGTAGGTGGCTCTGAAAAACATAGGACATATATATTTATTAGACGTGAGGAACGCACAGCGGCAAGTGACGCATCGTGTTCAGTCGCTCGGCGGGTATTCCGGGTACCCGGGTCGGCGTCTGGCTGTTCGTTGGTGTTTTGAACAGCATTTCTGAAGCATCCGCCATGAAACAAAAGGTTGTTGCGTACGTAAGTCGTTCGTCAAGTAACGTAACAGGGTTAAAAGAAGATCCGCAGAGGCACCGGAAAGCTTCACGAGAGTATCGATTGGCCGGCAAGAACACCCGCAAATCATGGAAGAACGGTGCAACTGTTCAAGGTATGAAGAATTTTCGGCGCTAGTGTTCACAGATCCCCCATCTACAAGTTGTGTATGTTCTAGACTATTTGCTCCGCGCTATCTACATCACGTTTAGCGGGTAGGGGTCTGTGTATGGCACGGATCTTGCGCCACCCATTTACCCGCTGAGATCTTGTATGTCACGGGTCTTGCACAAGATATCAAAACCGAAAAAATAAAACATAGGATGCAGATGATCTACATAGATCGCAAGATGAACTACAGTACAGCAGTGAGGAGTGATCTGTCACTCAGCCAGGTAATTAATACGTAATATTCACAGTCCGACTCACTTTGCCCTTAGAGTCGCCAACGACGACACCGAGTCTCGCTGCAGAGACGCAGCGATCGACGCCATGCACGGCAGACACCCCTTCGCGTGGCTCTCCGAATCTCCGAGCGTAGTCTCCACCTCGCACGACATGCGAACCTTCACGAGAGACAGCATCGCGTTGTGGCTCGAGTCATCGGTGGGGCGGAAGGTGGCCACACGCCGGCACTGGCTGCACGTGACCGAGCCGCCCCTCGCCAAGCGAGAGATGCAGTCGTCGCACACCGAGTGCCCGCAAGAAAAAGCAATCCTGCGTCTGGCTGTGCATCCCGCTTGGCAGACGTCGCAGCTCTGGTGCGCGATCGCCGCGGCTTGTATGTCGGCCATCACGACATTGCGTATTTCTCGAGGCTCTATCACCGTGTAAGCGGCCACGACTTCTCCAAGATCCATTTATGATGGGGGTATGATACAGCAGTATCTGGTCATACGATAAGGAGAGTGCGTATGGCAGCAAAGAAACGCACGGAAGCGATCAAAACGCCATCAGCAAATTGCGCAAAAGTGTTACCGATCGTCTCCCTCGAACGTGAAAAAAAAAAAAAAAAAAACGACGGTTCTAATTTATAAATAGTGTTTGCGATGACGTGTTTGTGTTACTGCCCTTCCCCAAAATGAACATCGAAGGTAGGATTTGAGGTATATTCTCGAAAAAAAAAGGGCAAAAAAGTACTTCAGCAACGGTAGGAATTTGACGAAATGTACGGTACTTTTTTGCTCTGCATACCACTGGCTTTTTAAACGCCGAGCATCTTCCATGCTTCGCATGCACCACCTGTGCTGCTTGCTGTACACAACACGATAACCACTGGGAGCACGGAGCCTCAAGAGGTATAGCTGGAGTATGACACGGACGAGCGGCGTTCGATTGTGCCAGAGGGCCGCCGGCGGACTGCCAGCGGCCCCCTGCTGCGTACGCTCTCGCCCGCTTGGTGTCTTGAAGGATGCGTCGTTCCGAAAGGACTACTCGTACTCGTACTTTATACCGCCTTGCTTGTAGAACGCGACAGCATGACAGCTCGTGATTCTTCTCAATTCCACCATACTATGTTGTAGCAGGAGCAGCAGCACACGAAAAAAAAGCAAAAATGGAAGCTGTTGCTGCTGCTGCTGGTGGTTGGTGCTGATGCTGTTTGTTTTCGTTGCTCAAGCTGATGCTGCTGCTAGCTGTCGCTAGCTGTGCTTTCGCTTGTGGTCGTGCGATAGCAGCGGCGGCACTGCGGTTATCTCTGCCGCCGCCACCGTTGCTGGGCTCTGCCGTTGCTACTCCTACGCTGTTGTTTTCGTTTTTCGCTACATTTTTCTGTTTGCCGCGTTGCTGCACATCTCCCCAATTCCCTCCTCAGTTTTGGAGGCATCGCCCGAAGGACTCGGTTAACCTCGTTCGCAAACACACCAAGATCATGATGGGAAGGGAATTCGCTTTTTTAAGCGGAAGGGAACTAACTTCCTCAAAGACACTCTTGACCAAAAAACAAAAACAAAAACAAAAACAAAACATCCCATGTCTACGAGTCATCTTCGCACTACTTTCTCCGCCTTCCTTCCTTTCTTTCGTAACTCAGATCCGGGGTCACATTGTGGGTACTCTTCCCTCCTCCCGATTACGGTTCATGGATTCGTTTTAATCGCGAGAAAACTGCAGCTACTGCTGTAGAATCCTGTGCCAGGTACAAATCAATCTAGCACACGTATATACCTGGTACCACCGTGTAAGACTATCACACCAGGGTGATAAGATAACACCCCCTCGGACGATTTTCAAAGCTGGGTTTCTTTCTAGACAACGGGGAGGGGGCGTACCGAATACGACGAGCGATGATGCGTCTCGTATGCAACCTTTCTAGATGAAATCTTTCCAGAGCCACCATTTTCGTTGTGTGCGTGTCCCATGTTTTGGAGGAAACCTGCTCTGAAAGTCGTCCCAGGGGGTGTGTTATCTTATCACCCAGTGTGATACGATATGATATGATATAGATATAACCTCAATCAGCAGGGTGTTCAGCTTACGGGCTGAATCGTCGGACGATCTCGTCGAGAGGCGGCTGCGGTTTTCGATCCAGATTGGGGTGACACTACTGCTGTGTAACATTTGTAGGCGCAAGCAGTCAGACCGCTGTTACGTCCGAGCGAGAAAGACATGGTTACAGCAGAGAAAATGTATGTGCCATGTATAATAAATACCGACAGAGTACATAGCGAGGTTGGGGGAGGAGGCATAGCTGCGGGGGCGGCCGGGGGGGGGGGGGGGGTCTTAATTTATTTATTTCTCTGTTTCGGGGAGCAGGGGGTAAGGAAGGAGTACATGAATCTCAAAGCTTGAACACCAACATGAACACATGAACCAAACAGGTAAAGTCTACCGTTAACGTTTCAAGTTTGAACAAGGACCAAAGTTTTCCACCACCTCGGGCAGATCACCTAAAGATCATTCTGCAGGTCATGATCTAGATCATTCAGGGCAGATATATTCCTGACCTGGATGATCTATCAATAGATTATGTTGCCGGGTGAAAGCCGTATATCCTGCATGATCTAACACGTGAGTCCTGGGTTGTTTCTGTACTGCTGTTGTTGATTTTTTCGGGTCCTGCCAAACATCTCATAGCGACAGGTGACGATCTAAACGATCTAATAAGACGAGTATAGCGACAGCAGTAGATCGTAACATCGTAACCCGTCAGACGTGTGCAAGGTTCGCACATTCTTACTATTACGGGGGTCTATAGTTAATAGGACCTATGGTATATATAAAAACGTACCAGGTATATATTTACTTAGATTTTTACCAACAATATTTGGTCGTATTTTCTATGGTCCCCCGTAAATAATACCATCTTGATCCTATTAATACAGCAGTACGTAGCAGTAGACTGACCTAACCTTGAAAATCGAAAATACCAAAAGCTCACGGCTGTGCTTGCGACTTGCGACCGAGGTTCAACCATTGCACACCTCGGACAAACCATCCACAGATCATTCCCAGTCTACAATCTAGATATTCCAAGGCGGATCCATTCCCGGTGTCTCGTATTATCCACACCAGTACCAGTTATTATTATAGTATTATTAATAATAGCTCGTGTTGGCCGGGGGGACCCGTATAGTCTGCATGATCTGCTACTGCTGCCTGTAGAACACGTTTGTTGGGTTGGATCTTATCTGTCCTATAAGGCAGATCCTGCACAACCTCTAACAACGGCAGGTGAGGAACTAGATCATCTGCAGTAGATGGATCAGATAGATCCTATGATCTGTCTGTCCGAGGTGTGCAACCTGGACCTTGAACGAGTACCCCAACATCATTAGGGGAAAAACAACTTGGAAATAGAATGGACACGCATTTGAGTCACCTCGGGACACGCATTTCGAGTCACCAGGAACGTGGTTGAAACGAGCCAGCAAAATAAATGGTGGGCATGGCACACATACCAGATGCCGCGAAAAAATACGTTCATGCCTCCGGCGGCTCCTGCGCGAGGAGCGGCCTCCGGCGGACCCCCCCCGGGACCCTGCCGGGGGGGGCTGCGGCGTGCGCAGCACGCGCCTCCGGCCTGGCTGAGGCCTCGGTCATCGAACACCACTCTGTCCGGAAAATTAAAGACCGTTTTAGTATTGATGTTGATACTGAAGTGGCCCTTACATTCACGGACACATGGGTGCATCAGCACACACCAAGAAAAAAAAACGAGAGGATCATGAGGCCAGATCTTATGCAATTTTTTTTTAGGTGATTATATGGCTGTTTACGGAGGCTTCGGGGTATCTAGTCCCATTTCTGATCAGATTTTATCAAAATCACGTCTTATGGGGCCTGTTTGGTGGAAAAAATGTTCCTCCGAGATTTTATCACTCATGAAATTCCAGGAAGTGATTTTTTTTGACAGCCTTTTCTGATCAACTCTGAAAGTGATAAAATTTGCTTTTGCACAAGACCTCGGAGGCATTGTACAATTTTGTATAGGTTACAGACAGGGCTCATGATGGGTCACGACGCTACATGCTTGGTTACTCTTGTACACAGCTGGGCTCCAGCACTTGTGCATCGGCCACTACGGAGAGAGAGGGCATCAATACCTTGGCCACCATCGCGTCCCTTGCGGCCGCCCAACTGTAGCTGCTCTAGGCAAAACAACTTTGGATACGAATAGGACGAGACTACAGCAGTATCAAAACAATCTAACGTTCTTCTTTTCTGACTACGACGGCCGCAAGCAGCTCATGCTCCGCGAGAGCGAGAGCTCCTTGCTGGTCCAGCGACCCCTTACGCAGCTCCCCAGGAGGTTCCACGTTCCGTTCCTTCCTTGGAGGAGCTGGTGGTGAAGGTTGATCGCCCAACCCGGCGTGAACGACTCGTTCGTGTCGTGGTCCACGTACGTAGAGTTCAAGGAAACTTCAAGATCTCGGTTCTGTTCTTTTTTTTTTGTTCTCCCATGAAATAAAACCAAAAACACCATAAGACGGCACATGGCGCACCGATCTGGTGTGGCTTTTTGCCGCAGGAAAATCCGACTTCCTGCCTTTTTCAATCACTCAAAAAATATTGCATAAGATCTGGCCTGAATTCAAAATTCAAGCTTGATCTTTGAATGCCGACATGCCCTCGGGATGTGGGAACAAAAACAGACGGATTGCACACACATGTAGAACGCAATTCGGCCGTCCACACCCTGCGACCTGCGATGCCGGTGTACTGCGATACCGTGGCAGTCAGCGGAGCAAAAGCGCTGACCGTTCCGGTAGTCAAATCGCTGCTGCTGCAGCTGCCGGTGCTGCCGGTGCTGCAGCTGGCTTGCTGTTTTTGGAAGGCGGATTGTTGCCGCCATATCATGGCTGATGGACACCGACTACAGCAACCTTGCGGAGAAGCTGCTTACCCCTCGCCTGCTTGTGCTAACAATTCCCCCCTCACCTGCTCGTGTTAACAAGTGTTAATAGTCAACTCCCGCCCTCACCTCCTCGTCAGCGAAGATGCGTGGGGTACCGTGGTGCTTGGGCGTTGATATGCGTGTATCATCAGCTCTCATGTTTCCGACGGAAAACTCACCAATTTACCGAGAGAAATACGGGGAGATGCCTTATATTATCCCAAACCAAAAAGCCAATTTGTGGAAAACCTTTGCTACGGATTCAACCTGCAGATAGATACGAACCGTGGAAGGTGGAAGGTATCTTACCGGCGGGTGCATCTTGTCCCCGCGTCTGTCAGATAGCTACACGGCGTGACATGACCGCGAGCCGTAATATCGCAGCGCAGGGGATGCAGTACAACGATATCGCTTTCGCCGTTACGGCAGTAATAAGTATGATGTTATTTTCGGCGACTGTGTGTAGATGTTGCTGTGAACATCTCTGGTTGCGATGTACGTACACGGCAGAGCAAGTCGTACAGCAGACATACGAAATCGAGGCGCACCCAGTAGACGCACCCCGCCTATTCAAGCCCCTTTTAGTTTCGGGACGTACTCACGCGTAGCGTTGTAGATGGTAGGTAGACCGAGAGAGCGTGCGAGCATGTGTTGTTTCGCACCAATCAAGAGAAGGTGGTGGCGAACGGCGGGGGCATCACAGCAAGCAGTACTGCTGCTGTAGCATGCACTGGTAGGGCTCTCGTTTCACCCTTCGCCGCTTGCCACGCGCATTTGATAGTCATATGACGTTCGCCATCCGACACGGCTGTGCAGCATGGGCCTCAACGAATATCACTCCTAAAAGTAAGCATTCCCCGAGAGAAGAAAACCAAGGGAAACCAACGAAGAAAGGAAAACCATGCACGCAGTCTACCGTGATATTCGTCCTCCTGCCGACTCCCCCCCCCCCTCCTTCGCGCGTCCCGTTGCTTAATCGGGGGGGGGGGGGGGGAGGAGGGGCGTAAATTGGGTGATCTGTGCGCCCATAGCACGGCACAGGGTTCGATGAAAATTGTTGAGTAAGGTGAGAATGCTGAACCCTACCCATGCCCGATAAAAAAATTCAAGGTATGCCATAGCAGTAGGTATGCCATATGTAAAGGGAGGGGGGAGGAAAGACACCTAGCGGTACCTCTGACCGCGCCCTGTTTGTCCAAGAAAGATTCCTCGGGCATAAGAGCCTAATGCATGTTGAGCTGGGAAGTGAATGCTACTGTACCTGGTATCAATAGATGATTTTTGGGTCTTGTTGCACCTTTTTCCGCGCTACCCCCCCCCCCCCGCGCCCCGCCCGATGGGGAACGAGGCAACAGAACTCCGGTGTACCCAGGTATACCTCAAGTTGTTCGAGCCCCTTACGGGTATAGACTGTTTCTCACCTTCCTTCGCTAGCTCTGCAATTCAGGAGGCTTTGTAGACTGACAGGTTAGAGGCGTGGGAGTGTGTTGGAAGCACCACGCGGACCGGGTTTCAATTGCTGTAAGTCATAGTGTTACAGTCGTTGACAGATACGTGTCACGACAGGGATACGAAGCATTTTGTTTTGGTCGCTTGATTTCTGGCTGTCGGCGCTCCTCGGCCGAGGACCAATCTGCTCGGAACCCCGTTTGCGTTTTTTTTTCAATATTTCTCGCAACGAACCTAAAGACATGGATGGGATTGTAGCACTTTTTTCTCTCTCAAAAAGTCAGCTGTTTTGGTGAGCTATAGAGCAACTTGCGTGAGGATTATGACAGCTTCATAAAAATCCGGTACATCCCTGCCGTGACATGCGTCATGAGTAGGCCCCCTTGGAGTCATTCCCGCGTCCGGGTTCGTGGGCAGGGGCAGACCCTTTTGGGGGCTTAATGAGGAAAACGTCGCACCAATGTGCTCCTGCCGTAACGCAGCGGACATAAAAGACGTGGCACACAAGGGTGTCACACGAATACCCTCCGAGCTGGAGCACGCAGATGAACTAACAGCACCAGCCGCTGTGAGTCTTCACACGCGATACCTCGCACTCTGAAGTGGCTTCGATTTTCTCACCACGTGGAAGGTCGGTGGCTTTTCGCCGCGAGCAGAAACCTCAAGGTGGGCATCCGTTATCCAGAGAGGATGCCTTCAGCATGCCCCGTCCCAAAAAATCCTTTGGCAAGAGTCGATCCCCTACTCGCCGTTACTTAGGCAGACCCGCGAGCAGAGACCCGTACACAGCTGCGTGGGGGCAGTGCCGATCGTGAAGGATCAGCTGCTGCTACGCACTTCCGAGGCGCATGCGCTAGCACTACATTCGACCGGGACAGCAGGTGTCCTTCGACGATCGTACTGTAGTCACAAACTTGAACTCGTCGTGTGTTAGCTGTTGAAAGTTTGGGGCGCCTCGAACGCGAGAGCTACTGTACGATAGGGGTACGAGTATAACAGCAATTTTTTCCTTGCAAGGCAAACATTTCTGACTCACAGAGCTCCTCTGAACTGAGGAGAGCTACTACCCGGCGGGGGATATCATCCCATTTTGTGTTGCACAATTTTTTTTCGTCACGATCACCGATATAACTACAGCATATACTTAGGCCATGGGATTGTTCACCCGGTCAAGCCTGCAAATGTCCTCGAAGTCACAATTTTGGGTTACTCACCAATAGTATGGGGCTACTCAAGCGAGGAGGCTCAGAAAACAAGATGACTATACTGTACCACCTGGTATACTCCTGTCGTAGCTTACGTCACCACCTTTCATAGGAGTAGAGGGGTAGAAGACATCACCTTCAGCGACCAACTGGCAGCGAGGGTCGTGGGAGGGGAAAGGATGGATAATCTATGGCGCGGGCAAGGGGGTGGTGAAGGAACACCTGCTGCAGATCGCCTCAGCGGGGTCCCACCCCGGTGTTTTCTATCTCGAGGGGCGTGTCCCGCTTTAAGAGACATACCTCTACAGCAGTGCGGTACTGTACGCCTCTACAGTGCGGTAGGGGGTATCCCGTTACAGTGCATTAAGGGAGGTACCAGGTGTGTCACTACTGTGCGGTAGAGGGGGTAGGCCACTACTGTGCGGTATAGGGAAGGTACCTTTGGGCCTCAACCCTTTTCTGGCTGACGGGGCTCCCCGATGGAGAAAACTACTACTCGTACCCATAGTCTTTCGGACACTCACTTGTGCTTTACTACTAAGTTCGTCATGATGCGCGTACGATTTCTCTAAGTCGAATTTTGGGCGAGTGGTGAGAACTAAATTGCACCCTCTCTACACGCTGGTCCAAGCAAAACACCCCAGATTGCGTCCGCCACGAACGCCGCAAGCAATAGCTACTCGAATGCCAACATATTTTAGTATCATACTTTCGACCGTATATATTGAACTGCGGAAGAGGGTGATATAGCTCGTTTTTATTTCAAGGGCCTAGGGCTGGTGGTAGCGTCGAATCTGTGTCCCAACTGACCACAATGGTCAACCGAAATAAGGCGTTTCCGTAGGAGAAAACCGTTTTTGTTTCTGAACGAACCGGTTTTAGGTTCTCCAAAGCATGCCTTCAAAACGACTTTGCGCAAAAGTTCGAAAAACCTACTGCGTAGGATCAATATTGAGCAACAATTAAAGCGAAAAAGTCGGTTACATACTGAAAACAATTAGTTTCGAAAAGTAAGGAAAAAATACACCCGTTTTCCCCACAAAAAACTTGGAGTCTCACAAGAATTTTTCGAATCAGGCCCTTAAGTTTCGCGCATACCTTCCCACCATTATGCCGGGCTTTAGGCGGAGGGGGTGCAAGTGTTTTTTAGTTGTTGTCGCTAGGAATATGGGATTCCAGAAAACCCAACTGTTTAAAATCCCACGAGACCCCAGGTAGCTGGCGAAAAAAAGAAAAGAAAACTTTCACCCCCAACCCCTCCGCACAAAAACCACGTAAAACGTACGCGAAGTTGCAGAGTCTAAAACGAAACGGCGTGAATTCTTGACGTCAAAAACATTTCTGACACAACTCCTGAACCAGCTCGTACCGTAACATGACTCTTAGACTCCAACTGTGTGGGATCACCAAGGTGCTAGAAGGAGGCGGGGGACGGGGGGCGGGAGACCCACACCCATGGCGTGGGAATGGAGTCTGGGCGCGGCTTTGGAGTCGAGGACCAGAAGGTAGACGAGCGTGTGACAACATACTGTTAGATAACACAGCTGACCGGCACCCCTCCCCCCCTGCACACTGCGGGGGACGATCGTATCAAGTAGTGTTTATGGTGAGGCACCCACGAGGCAGTTACATAGTAAACCCATTGCTGTCTCTGGAAGTGGCCACACCAGAAATTGAATCAATCCGTTACTGCTGTCATCCATACGCAAGAAAATTCGCCTCTATAGCGGTTCTTAGTAGGATGTAGCCCACCCTTCATGCGACTCGCCCAACACCTCACGGCGCTTCGCGCTTGGTGCAAGCAATGTCTGCCTGGCCGGTGAAAACCCGACGTGCTCCGTCCCGGCATCGTAGGGATGCGAGGGTCTATGGTCATACGACTACGGCCATGCATGATAATGAGTACCCCCCCCCCCCCTCCCCCCCTGCACACTGCGGGCGTAAACATGTGGTTGTGCAGACATTGAACAACGTAGCACACCATTAGGCGTGCCGAATTGAGAGGATGTCGGCCCCTTGTGTTTTTTTTGTAGCAAAGCCCACAAGGTAGGTGCTGACATTCTCTGAATTCGGCACGCCTAATGATGTGCTACGTACACTGTTTTTAATGCCCCCACGAGGATTTTTTCACGCCCACGTTTTGCAAGGGGCGTGCGTGTCCCGGCCAATCTGTGACAACATGGCAGGTGCTGCTGTAGAGTAGCTCGACGTCAAGGTGGAAGTACGTATTGAAATCAGCTATTAGTAGAACTGTTGATGTTTCTTCTGCTTCGGCTTCCTTCGGGTTTCACTATATCTGTAGTCGCTTATTTGATTGATTGAACGGATGGCGTTGACGCTGCGTGCTGCGACAGGGGGAGTAGTTTTTTTTTTTTAGTCATCACTCTTACTCTCCAGCCAAACTCGTATGAGGTTTTACCCTCAGCGGTCTTCTTCCGGACAAACCGTGGTCACAGGTGTCGTCCCTTCTCGCCCCCGGTACGTGCCTTAATTTTTTGTCGCGTATAGGGTTCAGCATTCCCACTGCTCGTCGATTTTCAAGAACGCTATTAATAGGCCATTGCGGTCCAACAGGCTTCCTTCCTTCTTTGATTTCATTTTTTCTTTTGCTTCTTTTTTTTTCCATCCCATTTATTGTCCTCGCCCTCGTTTTCTCTCTCCATCCTAATAATAGTAGTAGCTCAGATCCGGGGTCACATAGTAGGCTCTTGTCGTCCCCCCTCGCCACTGCAGCCCTAAGGTTCTTGCCTTTGCAGACCTTTTCGTCGCGACAAGACTGCAGCCCTTTCTTCCCTTCGTCGATTGTTTAATAGCGTCGATTTGGTTCAAATCGGGTGTCGTTATTTCTGTAACCGCTCTTATGAGTGAATAGCATTGATAGTGCGTGATAGAGAGGAAAATATTTCGTGTCCGCAGTTTTCTGATCGATCAATTTTTTAGAATTGGTAATTGGTGGAAAGTCCTTGTTTGATTGACACTCGTCGTCATCCCGAATCGTGACGTCACTTTTTGGGAAAAAATACATATGGGAAATTGGCCGTGGATGATGGCGTCAGTCTTCTTTTTTCGGAAAATTGACCGGAAAGTTTTATTCGGAGCACGAAATCTCTGTCTCTGTACGATAGAGGCACAGTAGTAGTAATACAGCTGTAGCCCCTTTTGTCCAAAAATTTTCTGACTGGCGGGCTCGTCAATAGGGCACGCCTTCTATTACGGGGGACCATAGTAAATAGGACCAAATATTGTTTGTAAAAATAGGTAAAATATAGCTTTTTGTCTGTACCGTAGGTCCTATTTACTAGGGTCCTCCGTATTAGTAATGGTATTCCAACGATATTGGGTTAAGGGAGTCTACTACCAGTAAGTCAGTCAGAAACGAATTGCCCCGAAAAAATGCTACTCCTAGCGTGTAGAGCACGTTTCGAGGGGCCTCAGAATAAATAGCCGCTACCCCTACAAGGCAATCACGCGTCTGAATGTGTGCTCGCTACACAATGGTTGGACGGTCAACATGATTACAACGACATACCAGTATATTTATTATATGTATATATATATATGTTGTGGTTGCCTGACGGTGAACGGTTATATACACTGCCCAGTGCAAGCTCGAGTTCGAATCCTCGTTTTCAACTAAAAAAGCAAAACCGATGTACGACGTACTTCGTGCGAGGTATACCTGGCATGCGTTTTGTTCCGTCGCTGGGAAAGCGCGAAGAGAGAATGAGAAAGAGGAAGGCCTTTGTAGGAACGTTGGAAAACTGTGGGAGTACACGCGACAACTAACAAAGCACGTACGTACGAAGGGAGACAGCTGCGGCAATGGCTATACGTAACATTGGCTTATATTTGATGTGTGACAATGGCCTCCATACATCGTTGTGAGCGCTACCGAGCGTGTGAAAGCTTCTGCGAGCTGGGCTGGTGAGCGAAGGGATTAATTCCAAAGACCCAAACGTTGGGTTGGCGTCTCTCTCTCTCCCTGTTGAAGGTTGAAGCGCAGGTTCGTGCCGCAGCATTGAAACTGCATACATACATGAGTACAAGTATCGATGGCGATATCGTTACAAGTACTCATCGGCCCATTCGCAGGGATTTCCCCTTGTAAAGCTTTCGTCGCTCATCACTATCAAGCGTTACAACTCACAGATCAGCACTACTCTCGATCCAATCAAACGAAGCACCAGCCCCCTTTCTTCATTGTGCGTCGCTCAAGCTTCACCACGTCCAGCTGTAGATCTGCAAAGCCGCACAGAGTCGGTAATCCGCCGTCAGAGTGGTAAACCCCTTCAAAGTCTGAGGGAGGCGGGCAGGGAGGGGCGAGGGGGGGGGGACGTGGACGGGGGGGGGGGGTCAAAATACGACGCAGGCTATATACAGTAGACTAAGAGGGCGTCGTGAACACGATGTATTGCAGGCGAAGTGGTTTTTCATAGCAGTAAGAAAAGTCACTTCGTCTGCAAAATATCGTGTTCACGACGCCACCTTAGACTGTATAGCCTGCGTCGTTTTTTGCCTCCCCCCCCCACCCCGTCTCCCCCGCCCTCCCTCCCTCCTCCCTCCCTCCCTCCCTCCCTCTTTTCCCTGTGTTAAGCACTGCTGAACGGTTTCATTTCGAAGGGAACTCCCGGTGCCGGCAACTGGCTTGGTACCCCCCAGGAAGCAAACGCATTCCGGGGTTCAGCAAAACCAGGAAACGAAAAAAGGTCTGAGCCATGACTATGTACAGCCTGTACAGCAGTCCCCTCACCTTAACATTCTTTTTTTTCTTGTCTACAAGTCCGCCCCACCCCGTCGTCTAGTATAAATACTAATATCCCTCCCTCCTTTTCTCTATCCCTCTCTCCCTACCCCCCCCTCCCCCCTCCCTCCCTCCCCCCCTCCCTCCCTCCTTCCCCCCCCCTCTCTCCCTCGCCTCTTCCCTACCCCCACCCTCCCTTCTTCTCTCTCGCTCCCCTTTCCCTGTGTCAAACACTACCGAACGGTTTTATTTCGAAGGGAACTCCCGGTGCCGACAACTGGCTTTCCACCCCCCCCGGAAGCAAATGCACTCCAGGGTTTGGCGAAAATCCCTAAAACAAAATAAGGTCTAAGCCACGACTCTGCACATATCTGTACAGCAGTCTTCTTACCTCTGCGTAAGATTTTTTTTTGGCTACAAATCCGCCCCACCCCGTCGCCTAGTGTCAACGCTAATATCCCTTACCCCCTACTTGGTGCCGCCATCCAAAGCGATCGTTCTCTACGTTGAATATTAGCAAACGGTTACCTTTCAAGGAAACTCTCAGTGCTATTTGGATCTGCACGCCTCCCCCAGATAAAACATATGCCCCAGAGGTTGACAAAAGCCTTCAAAACGAAGTAAGCTCTGAGTCATGACTCTGTACCAACAGCAGTCCTATCTGACCTCTGCGTACATTCGTTTTTTTTTTTTCGTCCAAAACTCTCCGTCCCACCCCTTCGCTTCGTGTAAGCACTTTTCAACATTCCCTATCCCTTCCTCGGGAACGCCGCCGTTCACCACGGCAGCCAGTCCCATGGTTTTCTTCTTGCCCGGGAGAGAGTTTATTTAGACTTGTTGGTGTGTTCCCCCTCGTATCGTCCATCACCATAGCAGGTCCCATCATGCTATCCTTGTTCGCGAGAGAAACCTTGAGACGCTGTTGGTGGTCCCGCCGGAAGACGGCCAAACCGTCGGCGCCGCCGCCGTGTATCATCACCACCAACTACTTCCATCGTGTCTTCTTTCGTCCACGAGAGGCTTGAGAGGCGTGTTGTTGGTGTTCCTTCCTTCTGCTTGTCGTGAGGTGCTCGAACCGCTGCCGCCGTTGTACATCACCGCAGGCAGCCCAGTCGGGTCTTCTCGTCCGGGATGCGGTGAAGCTTTACTCAGTCTTGCGGCGCTTGCCTCCTCCATCGGGCTGCGGCAGGAATGGCGAGGTGCGGGTTGGGTTGCGGGGGGGGCGAAAGGGGGTTGGGGGGGGCAACCGGGGTGATGGCACGGTATAGGGGCTGCCGAAAGGGTTCTTAAATTGTACCTGTGGTACACAGGCTTCCTTTTTTCGTTTCCCTAGGTTTTCTTATTCCTGTGCGTAACACCACTGTAAATGTTACCAGGTAGCTGGTAGTAGTCGGTCATTCCTCTTGTTTCAAGCGGGGGGAATGCTATTCATCAGGCGAAAAGCTCACGACACTATTTGTAAAATACAGAAGCATACGTCTATAGAAGGGTGACATATGTAATCACGAGTGGTTTTTTACTAGCATATCGTAGGAGACGATAATTAAGCTTCCCATTGACTGTGTACAAACCACGCAAAATTAAAAAAAAACGTAAGAAAGAGGAAATTCAATCCTAAGTATCACACGCCGTGGTGTAAGCACGCGCCAAATACAAGCACACAGTGCGCGATGCTCTAACTTCAATATATAGACGTCTGGTTTTCTTATGTTTTCGTGCCAAAGTCGACCCGAACTATCTTGATTCTCGAAAAAAAACGAAAATGTAGTATGTGAGGCGGGGTGTCCTACACTAACGTCAGTACAGACAGCTGCTTTTTCTTGTGTTTTCGTTCAAAAATCGAATCATTTAAGGCGCTGTCGCGTACTTATAAACGAAGGCTATTATTACGTACGCATTAAGCTCATCATCCGTACAGCGTGCGGCATGAAAGAGCTTAAAACGTCCTCTCACAAACATTCTCAGATAAAGAAAGAGAAACAAAATAAGGAAGAAACAATTCACTGTGGTCGATTTTCCCTTACTACCAAAAAGCATCCAGCGGCGTTGTACCTTCTTGTAAGAAGAGGCTGCCTTCTCTTCCTCCTCTTCCTCTTCCTCTTTCATTGCACGGGCCCGCCGTGCCGCCCATAGAAGTCCGTAGACCGAGTACTGCGTACATTGAGGTTGTACGAGTCTCGGGTCTTCGCCGGCCCCGCCGGCCTCAATCTCGTCGTCGTCGTCGTCCGCCTCTCGGCGCCGTTTCTTGCTCGGCCCGCTGCCGTTGTCGGTGGCACTCTGGCCGCGGGCACCCGCGGCGTTGGTTCCGGAAGCACTGACTCCGGCAGCAGACGCTCCTGCAGCAGCGGCTCCGGCAGCAGCAGCAGCGGCTTCAGCAGCAGCAACAGCCCCGGCAGCAGCGCCGCCAATGGTGGCGATGGAAGTCGCACCCCCGTTGGTACCGGAAACGCTGGCACGTCCGGCGTTGTAAGCAAACCTTCCCAGCCGGTACACGCTTGGAGAGCTGCTCGATATGGATCTCCGTTCAGCAAACATGGATCCAGGTAGAAATCTTCCTTGGCGGTGGGCCCCACGCGAGAGGTCGGCACTTGTGGAGACGGCGGCGGCGGCGGCGGTGGCGGCATCGGCGGTGGCGGCATCGGCGGTGACGGCGCCGGCTCTCCCAGCAAAGACGGACGCGAACGCGGAAGCACCCGTTCCCGTGGAACCCAAAATGTCGTAATTTGCTTCCGTTTCGTCGGCCGCTTTGCCATCGCCTGCGAGGCTTCGGTCTCCAGAATCGGTAGCGCCACCAACACAACCAGAAAGGGGAGTCGCCGTCACTGCCGCGTTCGCGTGGGAGTTGGAGCTACCCGTGACGGCGTTTCCCAGGATGGCGTTGCCCGGGACGGCAGCACCCGGGACAGCAGCAGTTGGAACGGCGTCGACAGTACCGACATCGACAGCAACGCCGTCGCTTGCAGCTGAACCCGCACTCGGAACCGGGCTTAACGGAATCACCGACGCGGTTGGCAAATCCAGCGCCTCCGGAGGGGTTTCCAAGCGCACGGAGGGCCTTATTTCCGCTAAGGCTCTCGCGGCGGAGGAAACTACAGCCGAGGCGGCGGCGGCGGTGGTGGCGGCGGAGGCATCGGCGTTACAGGCGGTGGTGGTCGTGAAACATGGGCGGAACTCGGACCCTAGTATCCCCGCCCTATCGAAAGACGCAGCGAGGCTGCGGGCGAGGGGAACCGCCGCTAGGTCCGCGGTGGCGGCAGAGTGAAACATCGGGTCGTTCGCGTCCGGGGTGACGCGGGGGGCGAACCAAGCCCGCCATGAAAACTCCAGCAGTAGTTTCCCGTCGCTGGGCGACGCGTGCAGACGAGCGGGGTTTGCCGGGGCCGCTGCGCCCGTCGCTGCGGCGGGAGCAGCAGGAGGGGCGGAATCCGTGGTCTCTTCCAGCAATATCTCTCTCGTGTTCCCGCCGTGGGCCAAGGGCGCTAGAGCGCGTGGTAGTCCATTGCGTGTCTCGCAATAGCTTGTGTTTCGCGTGCGGCGCGGACGCTCAGTGCTTGCTGGGGTTGAAGGGGTGGCGATTGGTGTTGGGGGTGAAGGTGGCGTCGGCGGTGAAAGCGGGGTCGGCAGCGGAGCGGTCGCGGGTGTAGATGCTGAAGGTGAAGAACGTACAGGAATGGCCTGGTGCGAGCGGGGGCGTGAATGATGCGGAATGGGGGAACTCAAAAGAGGTGGAGGCAAGCGCAGCCTGTGAGAAAGCTGGTTGGGGGTTGGGGGCGTGGGGGGAGGGGACTCGAACAGTGCGCGCATGAAATCGAAACGAAACAAGCGCTGACTACGACAGCGATGCGCTCATGCGCTTTCTTCGCAGTCAATTTCTTTGTGGTCGAGGTCGGGCTAGCTTAAAACGAAAGCGCAAGCTGGCACGCATGCATGCAAGCCAAGGGATACGAAACAGCGCCATGTTAAAAAATACTTGGATTTTCAGGTTAGATTGTTTGTAGACAGCCCCCCGACAACATGCAGCAAGCTAAAAACTTAGTTGCCGACTACTCACGAACCGACATTCCAGATGAAGTCTTAGCGTCGGTTTCCTACTGCGTTGTTTACGTCCTTCCTGCACTTCTGTAATGTCGCCCCATTGTGTGGCACTTGCGCACATGGGTATTCGTACATGAGCAGGCGTTCCCTTGCACGTACATCGGTGACAGACGACAACATGCCCTTCGTTGTTTGTTCTCCTACTATCTGACACTCTACAGAAAGAAGAATAGCCATGGAAACTAGAAGGAAAAAAGGAAGTACTGCAGTACGATTCACGTATTTTGCCATCCGACGGTCAATATGCAGCCTACAGGCAATCAAATCGCCGATCATTGAAAGAACAGCTCTACAGAATTCAAAGAAAGCCCACAATCAGGGTGGCATGGAAATATACCTGGTATTTACTGTCAGCTTTTTTTTGCATTACGCACCGCGCGAAAGGGATCACGAGCACTACTATCACTACATACATTACAGCAACAGTCCTACTGTACATTGATTATACATTACTGCTGTACGATGTCGGGAGGATAATGGAACAGAACTACTGTACTGGCAAGAAATGTACGTACCCCCGCTGCGTTGCCGCCGCTGCCCCCTCTGCGCGTAGATGGTCCGTTGGTGTTGGTGGTGGTTCGTAGGTTGTTGTCGGCGTCCGCGATCATCCCCGCGTAGGACCTAAACCGCAGAAGGTTCTGCGCGCCTTCGGTGCGTGCGGAGTGTCCAAAAAATGACGTGGCCGGTCTGGATCGTGCTGCTGATCTGGTTGAATACTAGTGAAGGCGATGGGGGGGGGGGGGTCATAGCGCGAGTAGACACAGAGACAACGGAGGGGCGACGAATGAAGCGAAAACGTACGGGCAACACACGGGAAATAGGGAAGGTTTCACGCGCGAGTTTTTCTTCATCAGTCCATTTTTTCTTTATCAATAGAGGCAGTCAATGTAAAGTCAGACGTGAAGTACCATATTTTGTGTATGGGTTCCTAGTTTGGTTGCCTTTTGGGGTTTCATTTTGTGTCCTACAGGGGATAAATATGTCCAGAGCATGTGCAGGCAGGTAGATAGGGACCCAACGTAGAACATGTATGCGCACCCCACGTAGAAATCGTATAGCAATGCTCCCTTCGTTTGAATGTTCGGTTTCCTTCGTGGGTTTTCTTGTTTTTTTTTGTGCTGGCCATGACTGATCTGCAACAATGTTTGGTCTGCGCTACCGCATGTATCATCTCTACATTAAAAAAAAAAGATACATGGGCTGTCGCGTACTGTACCCACCCCGCGTGTTCCTCCCCTCGTCCCGTGGGTGTCGGACGAAGCGCCCGGTGACCTTGACCCGCCTTTCACGGACCCGGTACCTACTTCCGACTTAGCGTTGGCCAGAAGCCCCTCTCCCTCCCGCACCCGCCGTCTCTTCCTCCTGCCATCGGTTTCTGGGGGCAGGGCTGGCCCCTTGCCCTTGCTTTTTCCCTTTCGCCTCCCCCCCCTCTTTCCCTTCCCCTTTCCATCGGGCTCTGGGCTCGGCGCATGCTTTTTCCACTCCCTCTTACCCTTTTTCTCTTCATCGGGCTCTGGGGTCCGAGCCGGTCCCTTCCCCTTCCCCCTGATCTCGGGGTCTGCGGTCCGAGCCGGCCCCTTCCCCCTCCCTTTCCCCTTCCCCT
Source organism: Macrocystis pyrifera (assembly GCA_031763025.1). Classification (NCBI taxonomy): domain Eukaryota; class Phaeophyceae; order Laminariales; family Laminariaceae; genus Macrocystis; species Macrocystis pyrifera. Next base: position 1,090,731 of record JASSKH010000026.1, read on the forward strand.
TGCCCCTGGCATCGGGCTCCGGGATCTGTGGTGGGGGGGGGGGGCATGTTTTCCCGGCCTTCGGGGGGTGGGTGAAAGGCATCAGTCCGGATAGCTTCCGCGGCTTCTTTCACCGCCTCCCTCATGTCTCGCGCCTCACCTATGGTGATGCCATTCATTAGATGTTTGAAGGTTGACCCCAGAGTTGAAGCGTGGTTTATTGTCGCGCGTGCTGTCTGGTAGTTGCGAGACTCAACGCCGACTGCGCTGGCGGTTTCGAACGTCCCGTCTCCGCGGCGACAGGCATCGTGATCGTACTCGGGGTTGCTGCTCGAGCCCCCTCCTTCAGCGGCGTCTTTCTTCTCCTGAGCTTTGCAAGTCTTGCGCTTGTCGTTCCTTTTGTTGCCTCTCGGTTCCTTCTGGTTCCCCCTCATGTCGTAGGTTGATGGGTGCCTGGAGAATATTTAAGTATATATAACCTGTGTATGAAGCGGGCGTTGTTCGCAGAGATATGATACAATATGACATCGTACGAGTAGAGGTGATTGAGGCAATATATACTGTACATACACTTCAGTGAAAAAAATATTCGGCTACGTATGATACACAAAGCTATAAAAAAAGCCGGCTACGCATCATACACAAAGCTGGTCGTAATGTATTCGGGGACCCATGTATATATTCGTATCCGTGTACAGCATACTGGTAAAAGCAATGAAACACATAAGAAGTATACACATCCCCTGCACACCCTTATTGTAGTGCTGGCTTGTCATGGCGCTAGCGTGCGGCATGCGATACAGTTGTAGTACATATGTGCGTCTCATCAAGTCCCAAACTAGTTCACCTCCACGAGTACAGCAGCATCATTTTCCTGGCCCGATCGTAGTCTCATCAAATCCCAAAAAGTTTGTCCCCTTTTATTTTAATCAAATATACTGTCGAAGTCCGAAAAAGTGTTTTTCTTCTGCACTATAATCAACTTATACATCAAGTCCCAAAAAGGTCAAGATACTGCTGCAGTGAATATATATCGATGATGTGCCAGTACGGAACAAGCCATAGAAGAGTCCTACATCTACCGTACTACCTGGTACGAGTTAGACAATAAAAAGTGGGCAGTCCCAAAAAAAACACATTCTGCGAGCCGGGATCAAACCGGCACACGAAGCAACTAAATTACGCACCCGCGTTCACTGTGTGCGTACTGTATGTAGTATGTACAATATTATTACAGTACCGCCGTAGAAACTGTCGGCAGGGGTTTCCGCATTGCTCTCCGAATCTAAAAACATGTTCATGTGTACATACACAAGCAGTGTGACAAGATATCATGCCAGGTATGATACGTCGCAGATACTCCTCTAATAGACACTCAGATCAACAATTTGGTCGTACTCACACAGGCAGCATAATCTACGATACGACGTCAGTCACAAAGACTCCGGATGGTGCCAAACACCGCCGGTCCCGTCTCTCATTACCGCGAGGGGGGACGTATCTTGTAGTGTTTCTGCGTGCATGCATGCGTGCGGAAAAAACATGTCCGACATCGGGACTAAAAGTACGATCATACAACAAACCTGCATATCATACATGGTATCTTCTACCTGTACGTCGAAAAGAGCTTAGAATGCTATAACTTTCATAGAGAACGTGACTAAATATGCTGGCCTTCAAAACGAGCTTCTCGTAAGGAGCTAGAGCACACTACTCGCAGCGATGGTATACAGCGTCAGATGCTGTGCGAGTACGCATGCCGTGTGGGTCGGTAGGGTTAAGCAGACGATTTTGACAATCGCGAACGGATTTCGTCGGCACTAATGCTTACTGCTTACAGACAAAAGCAACAAGCAACACGCAGGCCTACGCGAGCCACGAGAAGAGTAAAGCACGAGAGACAGAAAAACGAGAGGCCACCGTTACACTCAGAAGAAAGCCTCTATTAATAGCTTCCAAAGCACTGAGAGTGAGGTGGTCGTGAGATGAGATGGTAAGGTTTGACGCCGCTGGAGCTATGCCGCGGGCACAAGGCAATCGGCCGAAATAGGCGAGGACAACTCTTGAGCAACTCGGCAACATTAATCTGCCCGCGAGATATATGTTGTGATTCGAGCTACTGTATGCGTATGATATAATCGCAATGAAGCAGGTATAGTGCAAAGGCCTACTCGTACAGTAGCAGTTTCAAATAAAGAAAGCGTGGTGGTCGTAAACTGAGGATGGTCACAGGTGGCCGCCGCTGGGTTGCTGCATGGGCACGAGGCAACCAGCCGTCTACGCATCAATAGGCGAGGACAAATGCATGTGGAACTCGGCAACATCCATCTTGTGCCCGCGAGTTGCAACTGAGATTCAAGCTACAGTGTGCAGCATCTACGCATACCATCAATCGCAAAGAGGCGGTGTGCTATACTTGTTTGTACTCATGGAAAGCTACAGAGTCGAAACAACCGGGTCGAGCTGGCGAGCGCTGCCACTTTTTTTTTTTTTGTCGGTGAGGATGCTGGATACTGGACTATTAAACGTCCGCTTGGCATCACACTATCAGTCACTGCCAGTAGGCGTTTGACTGCTCTCTCTCGGGAAAGCCGACTGCCACATGCGGGCAGGCAGCGCTGACCGAGACGGATCAGCTGCTTGCACTTTTGAGGCGCGCAAGCGCAGTCACTACGCTCGTCCGGGACAGGTGACCTTCGATGAGCGCAGCTACAAACTCGCCACCCTCGCGGTGGAAAGCTCTGGGCGCCTCGGAAAGGAAGGCAGCGATCTGATTGATCAGGTAGCGGCAAGTATTGTCGGAGGGACGGGCGGGTCGTTCCTGGCGCGGAAAGGCGTCTGCAAAGAACGCCTCTTCCAGATCATCTCGGTGACCACCCAGGTCGCGATTTCGCGCCGAGTGCATAGGTATAAACTAGCCCTGAGCGAGACCGCCGGGCTGCTAGGGGAAAGGAGGAAGAGGCCGGAGGAATGTGGCCAATGGCCTGGGGATGAAACGTTGATGAGGAATATAGGATATACTATACCGGTAGCTAAAATGAAATGATGTGGGGAATGGAAATCGGGGGGGGGGAAACGGCTGGCAGAGAAGCGTACGAGGGATGCTGCTGATTTACGGAAGGATGTTCGGTTTATATCGGAACGGCATCTACGCTATATTGTCGGAAGGCAAGCATAAAATAATGAATAATAATATTATTCATCCAACAGCAGACTCGTTGTATGAAGAAGCGCGCATACAGATCCTAGATGATAATGTTCCACATGTTTACAGCACCGCGCCCGCACGGTAGAACCGAACACAAGGGGATCGGCTGCACAGGCACCAAGTGTACCCCTCCGGGCACTTGATAGAATACTTTGCAGGCGCCATTTCGAACGTCGTGTATCCTTCGAGCTCAAGCCCACTCGAAACGTATACCGGGTATAACCTTTCTCGCAATTTTCTATTAAAAATAGTACAAATATTTATACTTAGTCGCGCTGAAAAAAGCCGGGTATATATACCGGAAGGGAATGCTATAGTGCTAGGACATATTCCTATACGACAGTCGCCCCAGCCGCCGGACTACGTAGATTCGCACGAGGACACGAGCCGACAGTGCGGCAGTGTGGTATACCTGTGCAGTCTTGAAGATAGGCCGAGCTCCTTCCGGGGAGTGAACCAACCATGTAGACAGACGCAAAAGCCAAAACGCAGTTTCCAGAATGCCATGCGCATGAAACGCATGAAACGCAGATACAATAAAATCTGGAACTGTCGAAACGTCACTAATTGGTGCCGCGTTTTATCTGTCCTAGAGAGTATGTGGCAAATGTATTCCAGCCAATCTGTACGATACCTACGAACGAGTACAATGCTTTTTGTTGATTTGACATATACCACTATCACTGTCTGATTAATACCTGGTATGTGTTCACAGATACGTACTATTAATACTGTTGGTTGAAGGTATGTTTCGTTTTCTGCTACGAGTATACGATATATCTCATCATGCTCGCAAGCGATGTCAAAGCTGGCATCCAACACCTGCTGTACGGTAGCTCCGCAGCAGTCGTCTTGATTGAGCGAGAGAGTGCGCTTCCTCGTGTACGTGTACGTACATGTCGACGAGAGGGTGTTGGTGCCCATCTCGTTGTGTACGAGTATAAAGAATTCCACCATGCGTATAGCACACGCGCATACAATTTTACCCGTACGCGACACCAACCACTGTACGAAGAATAACCTCTTGTTTCGGGTCAGTCTTTTTTTTTTTTTTCACGAGGCAGGTCATGCACTACGCACAGTAATGATTACAGTAATCAAGAGACGGAGTAAGGAAGGGGAGAGGTATGTTTCGAAGTAGGGGAGACCTACGAGTATACCAGGTGTATGAACGAGTGCTCTTTTTTTTTGTCTCTTTGGCTTGCTCTTCTTGATTGTCAACGTCACGGAACAAGGAAGCAAGAGTGCATTTTCTTCAACTTTACCAGCGTCATGGAAGAAACTACTGTACTGCAGATACAGAAGTCAGTGCATCATTTCTGGTTCAGCGCAGGAAACAAGCGCTGGTGTCCCGAGGACTCGACACCTCAGACGCTGCACGTGTGTAGGTCGGGAAGGTTTTGTTTTGGAACGATGCCCACAAAATCGTGAGTCTCTTCTCCACGAATTTACAGACGGGCAACAAGCCATACGCCACGCGCGAACCAGAAGAAGATGAGCACGACCGAGTCGCGAGGCCACCGTTGCACCCGAAGTGAAGCCGAGCAGTTAGTTTCAAAGTGGACGTGAGGTGAGGTTTGCCAAGTCGGCCGCCGCTGAAGGTGTGCGTGGGCGCGAGGCGACCAGCAAGCCCTGTCAAAGGCGAAGACAAACCAGTGTGGAACTCGGCAACATCAATCTACCCACGACTTATAATTTGTGGTTCGAGTTACGCATGTGCTGGTATACAATCGCAAGGAAACAGGTAGTATGATACTATTATACCGATCAAAGGACAAAGAACGGGGTGGCCGTGAGGCGGAGAGAGTCATAGATTGGCCGCCGCTGAGGTGTTGCGTGGGCACGAGGCAACCAGCCGTCTCCGTCAGAAAGGCATGGATAAATCGATGAGGGACTCGGCGGTATCAATCCTGCTTGCGAGTTGTAACTGTGATCCGATAAAAGCTATGCATGCAACCGCAAAGAAACAGGCAGCGTTTGCACTTATGACACGTTCGAGAGAGTCGGAACGACTGCGCCCGAACTGGCGAGCGCTGCCTCGCTCGTTATGATTTCGGTGGTAATGCTGGCCTGCCGAACGTCCGCTGCGAGATCTCACGCTACCAACCAGCCGTTTAACTGCTGCCTCTGTGGTAAACCCGCCCTCGGCAATGTTCACCCAACAGCAGGCTCATTTTATGGCAATAGCACATACACCTCGGATACACCTGCCTACTCTGATGAACACATTTCACGTGTCTACCGCGCGGACGGTACGACCACACACATGGGAAGTGCAGAATTGCGCGCCCTATCTTCGAGTTGATTGTACAGGCACCAAATAAATGTACCCTCCGGGCACTTGAACCGGGCACTTCGGAGACGCTACTTCGAACGGCTTGCATTCCCTCGAACTCGAATCGACTCCAAACAAACGATACTGGATAGTGGATAGCCTCTCGCGAGTTTTATGCGCCCAAATACCACAAGAGTAAGTTTTGAAAGAACGCGTTGAAAAATGCCGTGTACACCGCAAAACGGAAGGCACGTCTGTCCGTGTGTAACGTCTGTCTACGTGCGCCCACCGGCGGATTGGATTCGCACGAGAACAACAAGCGGCAGGGCGGCGGTACATGTATACCTGTGCGGTCTTGAAGGGCGGTGATGTTCGTTCCAGGGAGTGAAAGCATGCGTCCTCCTCACACACGAAAGAAACAAAAGAGAGGATTGCCATGCGCATGAAACGCATGAAGCAATAATCAACATTTAATATACTCTGCAACTGTCGAAACGACACATATTAGGCCGCGTATTTTATACAATAATTTTATAAATTCAAAGGTTTCAACATGTTGCAACATCATATCAATATCCCTTGTTCGGGTTATATAGTATCAGTGCGCAGAATGATTAGCTAAAATTGTCCTGTTGACCCGGGCAGCATCCAGGGGAGCCGCTGGCCTATATCTTTGACAAGGAATCACATATAGAATACGCGCGTTCGGTTTATCACAATAATTTTATAAATTTTGAAATACGTCAGCTGTGAGTTCGACTGATTAAATAGTTGATACTCAACTTTGCAAGCTGCGTAATACGCCTCGTCTATATTCCATTTTTACCTAATTTTACAAGTATCATGATAAACCGAGCGCGCGTATTCTATATGTGATTCCTTGTCAAAGATATAGGCCATAATAATTGTAAAATTAGGTAAAAATGGAAATTTACGAGGCGTATTACGCAGCTTGCAAAGTTGAGTATCAACTATTTAATCAGTCGAACTCACAGCTGACGTATTTCAAAATTTATAAATTTTTTTTTTGAAATACAATAATTGTAAAATTCGGTAAAAATGGAATATAGACGAGGCGTATTACGCAGCTTGCAAAGTTGAGTATCAACTATTTAATCAGTCGAACTCACAGCTGACGTATTTCAAAATTTATAAAATACACTTAACTTAGGTGCCAGATGCCAGAGAATTTTAGTTTTTTTCGAGTGCATTTTTTTTTTTAATGAAAAACTAAGAAAGCACGTCAGCTGTATATTTTTTTTTTTCACTCGATTCCAGGAACATCGTATTATTACATCTCAAAGAAAAACAATCACGTCTTCTCGTAGACCACTCAAAAGCCTGCACACACGGTAACACGCGTGATCGAAGGATCACACCAAGCTTGCACGTATCAAACTTGGTTGCACCAGGTATATACGTACCTGGTACGTATAAGTTTCAGGATATTTCCACCTCTCACCACATATCACGGCTGCTGTTTTTTTTTTCCCCCCTCCGAATATGTATTGACTATTTTATACGTACGTACTGTTCGTGGGCTTTTGTCATATGATAATACATACCATAGTATATACCTGGCACTATTAATACCAGGTAGGTATCATTCTCGCTATGCGGCAGCGCCACCATTATAAAGAATTTGGGAGTTAATATAGCAGTCTATATCTCGAAACATAGGGAGGGGTCGTCTGTATATATACGCACATTTAGTCTAAACGGCATTTATTTTTTTACATTTATTTCGAGACAGAGCGGCACATGTTTATTTTTGGCTCGAGTTTTGCACGAGGCATAGGAAAACCATTATTACCTGCCAGGTATTCAATACTGAAACTATCACTACCGCTGTAGTGTTGGACACACCCGGGCTGCCTCAAATAAAATGATAGTTCAAGGTTGATGGATAGGGTATATTATATCGGTAGCTAAAATGAAATGATGTGGGGAATGGGATTTGGGAAACGACTGGCAGAGAAGCGTATGAGGATACTACTGATTTACCGAAGGATATTCGGTTTATATAGGAACGGCATCTACGCTATATTGTCGGAAGGCAAGCATAATAATAATAATAATAATAATAGTTTGAGTCCGACGAAAATCACTTCCAGGGTACTACTACAGTAGGGTACTATAATATTAGTGTTTATACAATAGGATATTACTACAGTCAGTCGTAGGGCACTACAGTAGTAGTAGGGTACTGCAGCTGAAAGAAGGGCATTGTTAAAAAATATGTGGTGTTGCCATCGTGATGGTAATTTTTTTTTATGCTTTTCCGAAACCAAAAAGCCGTGTGGTGCACGCAGCGCATGGAAGCAGCACAAGCAGTGTGGATGTAGGCATCTGCAATAATACTGGTACGTTTTATCCGGGGAACTTTGTTCGAGTCACTTAATCAGGATTTCCCACCCCCCACAGTAAAAAACGCTAAAAATAAATCTTAACGAAGGTGGCCTATAGGCGGGGCCTGTCAAGGTGCGGTGTAAGAGGCACAGGGATGTCATGCAGTGCGGGAAAGGGGGCACGCTTCTTCTCTTCATTTTTTTCCGGGAGATAGTCGATACCGGGGTGGGGGGTCCAAGGTCCAAGCGAGAGAGACGCATTGGACTGTGTCTCGACAGACGACGTATGCCTGCTTGTCCCTCGAAGATGGCATTTTATCTCCTGCAAAACGATGAGGGAATACAATGACGGCAAAAATCTTCTGGTCTCTCGCGGGGGTTACTCGTTCGATTGGACAGGGTGTGGCGCCTTCTAAATGACGTGGTTGGCAGCGAGGCGAGGAGACGAAATCCAGCGAGACGGTCCGCGGTGGAAAAGGGCGGTGTGGCTATATATGTGTATACACAGGCAAGGGTATCGGGGGGGTGGTCACGCGGCAGGGGGGCTTCGTACGCTTTTCGCGCGCTCCCGACAATGGTTTTGTACCACCAGTAAAAATTGAAGGCGAAACTAACTAAATTGCTAAATTTACCCCCGAAAACGCCTCCGGTGGGAGTCTCCGGCGGCGCATGCAGAGTACTCTGCTGGTTTGCGCCCAGAGATAGAAACGAAATGTCTTTCTCCGTTGCAATGCGTGACGTAGTCCTCTGGACAACAGCACCACCCAGCATCCGATGCAGTGGTGGCCTATACGTGGAAAAAATACCCCTTCGACACTGTTCCTAGCTAGGCGCGGTGGTGAATTAGGCACCGTACGGCCCAAGACAACACGCGCTTGTGGAAGGCGTTTCAAACTAAAACTACTGTTGTATTTCGGCCACTTTTTTAACGGGTTCCCATCTGTTTGTCGAAAGCTAACCCGTTCACTGCACCCGATTCTGAACGGGTTGTCATCCTTTCGCGAAAAGCTATACTAACCCATATACCCATGCTTCGACAGGTTACCATACTTTCGCAAAAGCTTATAAACCCGTTTCCTCTCTAATCTGTCCTATAGCATACCCGTGTACCTGTACGTACCTAGTGACTATGACGGGGGTCCATAGTTAATGGGACCAAATTTTAGTAGTAAAAATATGTAAATATATAGGGTTTCGTGTGTACCATACGTCCTATTAACTATGGACCCCCCGTAATACCTGTTGCCGCAGACAATCCACCAACACACCCGCGCGAAAACACGTATAGTATTTTACTGTTGTATGAGGGGGATTATTGGGGGGCGGGAGCGGGGGGCGGGTGTACTCGATATCGTACATGGTCGTAGTCGTGTGACCATAGACCCTCGCGTCCCTACAATACCGGGACGGAGCACGTCGGGTTTTCACCGACCGCAGACAGGCATTGCTTGCACCAAGCGCGAAGCGCCGTGAGGTGTTCGGCGAGTAGCACGAAGGGTGAGCTGCATCCTACGAAGAACCGCTTGTGAGGCGGACTTGCACACGGATGACAGTTTCAATGAGTTAATTTAGGTAGGGAACCATACAAAAACTGAAGGAGAGAGAGTACTCGTTAGGCTCGAAGCACACAGCACGCACACGCACACGCACACACAAAGCCTTTGATACAATATACAGGAGTAGTACTCCAGTATGCACGCTGAAGCGCCGAGCGACCGGACTATTATAATGTTGGGGGATATCGTACCTAATTTTTCGATGTATCAAAGAATCGACCCGTTTGATATATCGTACCGGACTCGGGGTCGATTCCCGTTCGAAATCCATCACAAATAATGGACTCAGACACACACGCCAACCGCGCACCAAACGTGGACAGTTCAAATACGGAAACTGAGAGGAGACTCTCGAGAGTTGCGAACCCCTTGCACACACCACTCTGACCCAAATAAACGGACCGTTTGGGGCATAAAAATTACATCTCCGTCCAGATTGGTACGGTAGAGTCTCCACCCGGCCTTCCCACGCAACCACAAGGTGGACGCCACTGAGACCAGAGGGTTCCTAAGTACGGCCACTCTCTCCACCCTCCCCGTCCCCCCTCTATATTTGGCCTCCTTGTGTACACGGCACAACACAGACGCGACGCCCCCCCCCCCTCCCACAAAACCGTTTAGAGTGAACCACTACCCACACTCGTTCTCGCGCGTGGGCGATGAACAACCAATAAAAAGCCAGATCGGCAATTGGACATCCAGGAAACCCTGGAGTCGCTATGTACGTACAGCCTAAATGGTTATTTCACATCGCCTTTGAACTCGGTGGCAAGGTTGGCCGCCCTTTCCCACGGGACTTTTTAAAAGCAAGACGTCAAATATCAAGGCTCATTCTTCGGACGGGCCGGGTGAGCGATCGCCCAACAAGCAATCCCCGTAAAACCTATGCATGTACGCAAGCTAGCAAGCTAAACGTGCGAGCTATGTAGCGTACTAGCGCGCAAGATCATAAACGATCGCAAAGGGCTCGCTCGGTAAAAAAAACACGAACAACAACAACAACAAGCTCCACGCGGGGGAAGGGACGCCGCCCTTATCTCCTTTTCCTTGCACACGTACCTTGCTTGTGACACAGGCAAGGTGCCCCACCCCACAGCCTCTGCATGCGAAGCACGCCACGCCTCTTTATTAAGACCCGCCAGCAGAGGGGGTGTGATACCATAATTTATTTCTGAGGTTCGTGACGTGAGGAGCTCTACGTATACCTCACCCAAAAAACTGTCCTTGAGAAACATCTCACGCGTACCCCGAAAAGCAGCACCGTGGGCCAGGTACTAGGCACACACCCAACGCATTCGTACACCACACAAAACAAAAATGCAAAGGTCCTGGGTAGTCCTTCTGCTGTTGGGGAGCCCCCCCCCCCCCCCCCAAACATGGCATGGCTCATACCACTGTCTGGCCGGAATATATTCACCCGTTTGATACTCAAATCGGATCCCGAACGGGGACTATATTCCCGGACAGAGCGGTACCTGCTATTGATCCCCCCCCCACACCCACCCCCTTTACCGATCTTCCCAGCACCACCCACCCACCGAGCTATCAGCAGACACCAAGCACGAAGGGCATGAAAAACGTACAACGACCAATACCATGCCCCAGCAAAATTCGGTTGTACCACAACAAGCCGGCAGACTAACAGTGCATTACAGCGGGGTTTCCACGTCGATTCGGTGGCAGTGGCGGTGGCAGCAAGCCGGTCCCATCCCGCGCGCTCACGATTCACCCGTCGCCCCCAGCTCCCACCCTATCTGGTGACACCTCTCCCCTCTCTGGTGACTCCTACCCCCGCTCTGGCGACCCCTACTCCCGCTCTGGCGACACCTGCCACCGCTCTGGTGACCCCTATCTCAACCCTGGTGGCGCCATATCAGAGGAGGCGTTACAACTCCTCGTCTCTCCCGCACCCCTCCTCCCCTGGGGCAAAGCCACCGTCCCGAAGGTTGAGCGCCGATGCAGCCGCGTCAAGGTGTCCCCTCGCAGCCGGGCTGATGTCTACGCTCGGCTGCGTCCCCAACTTCACCCCCGTCTCTGCGCCGACGCCGCCGTCTCCTTGCCCCGAAAACGCCTGCTCGCTGCGATCCTTCGCGGCGGCGAGCGCGTCCCCCTCCCCCGCCGCCGCCGCCACCGCCGTCGCTATAATCGCTCCGCCCCTCGCTTCCGCGAATTCAGACGGGGGCCTGTCCGGCATATCTACCGTCAGCTTCCGGAAAAGCTGCGGAGCATCGAAAATCGGAGGCGCATCTTCCTCGGTGGTGATGGCGGTGTCGGCAGCACCAGCAACGCCGGCGGCGGCAGCAGCGGCGGATGTAGCGTGTGCTGCCGATACTGCGGGTTGTGTGATGAGGGAAGCGCCTAGCTTGGCGCTCGTTGCGGTTGCGCCTCCCCTTATCTCTGCCGCGACACTCCCGGCTGTGGTGGTGTCTTCCGCTGAGCCGTTTTGCACGGCCGCTGCTAGGGTCGGGATGGGCGCCCCTTCGGCCTCAGTGACGGCCGTCGGCCTGTTCAGTATCTCTGTCACCACCTGTCGCTCCAAACAAGAATCGATTAAAAATAAAATAAAAAACCCAGGGCCGGAAGCAAGCAAAGCTGTGTAAGTGTAGGCGGTGAAGGCGAGGGGCGCCGGAACAGAGTAAGCGATCGACGATCGCGATCGTAGTAAAAAAAAAAATGTGAGCAATATCACGGAGGGCAGGGGAGGGAGAAGGGGTATGTTGCGGGGACGTTAGCACCCTCACCTCAGGAAGGCGTCGTCAAGTACCCGCACGTAGGCGTTTCGGCAACATATACAACCAACTTGAAATTAGAGTAAGGGATTTGCAACCAAGATCCGTATTTCGTAGTTGTAGAATGGTTGATGCAAATTTATATGAACCCCGAGCTTTTGAGCCCCTTTCTGCACTTTTTTTGGGCCCAATGACGTACTACCCATCATGGGAACGAGGTTTTTCCTTCCGCGGCATCTTCGACGACGACTCCTTAAGAGATATATCATCCGCCCGCCTGGAGAACAGCAATATTGTAGCGAAGGCCATTTTTTCATCGGTGATGTAGCCATTGTGCTGTGCTCCCCTGCGTGAAATAAAAAAAAAGCGTTTTCGGGAGCTTTTCGTGCTACTCGCTCGCAACTTCTCTTAGAGTACACGAAAACACCTCGTGAGTCGTATCTGGGTGCCTACGACTGCCGTCTGGCGCACTCGCACCGTCACATATCCCATCAGAAGCATCCCTCAATTTCGCGGGCAATAGTTTCCTGTTATTACGGGGGACCATAGTTAGGACCAAATATTGTTAGTAAAAATAGGTAAATATATAGGTTTTTATGTGTACCATAGGTCCTATTAACTATGGACCCCCGTAATAGGAGCTGTACCTGCCCGCAAGTGAGGTGCGAACGTTCAGTTGGGGGTTGTTTTTTTTGTCTCATTTAGTGCACCCCAAAATTCGACCAATTCCAACCACCGCAGCACCTCCAAGTCGAGGTGTAGATCTCCGACGAGAACGGGTGGGAGGTCAATTTCGAGAGGAACACAAGCTGCTGTGATGAACCTCTTCCAAGTGGCCGTCGCTCTGCGGCAAGCTCGAACCAACCGAAGTTCTAAACGCAGCATGTTGAACTACGGTAGCGATGTGTTTTTCTTCGATAAAACATCTAGATATTATTACAGGGGGGCATAGTAAATAGGACCAAATATTGTTGGTAAAAATAGGTAAAATATATAGGTTTTTGTGTGTACCGTAGGTCCTATTTACTATGGTCCCCCGCAATAGTGACCGGAAACCCGGGGGGCAAGAGACGCTTGGGTGCCAGCGTGGCCTTAAGCCTGCTAGGACTGCAGTCCTGAAAGGGTTAAGGCCGTTTTGTTTTTGTTTTCTGTCTAACGAAGCGGTTCTTGAAACTCAGTAACCATCCGACCTACACACAGTATATATTTGCATCCCCATGCGCGTTTCATTTTGCAATCCCACACGAGTTTTAATTTGCAATCCCTTTCGTGTTTGAAGTTATTTGCAATCCCATCCGTGGTTTCAACATATTTGGCAATCCCGTTGGTGTTTTTCAACAGTTTTGCAATCCCATTCGCGTTTTAATGTACTTTCAATCCCATCGGATTGTTGCATCGGATCGCAGGTATTTTTTGTCTCGAAATCGGTTCTGAGGTGAAGCGTATATTCAGAGCAAACAAGTACGACCGTTTGAACCCGCAACAATCAGCGTGTCGTAACGAAATATGATACCAGGACACATGGCGAAAGGCTACCGCCATCTCTCTCGCGTCCTCGTGTACAACGCGTGGCGGCTGAAAGCTACTGTATCATTAGTCCTGGCCTTGTCACGACAAAAAACGAGTTAACCTTTTCTCCTCCGCAAAAAAGAAGAAAAACACGCAAAAAAAAAAAAAAACGCTTGGTAGAGGGCAAGCGGACTTCACACACAACAGCGAGCGGTCAAACGAGTCGTGCATACTGTACATATTACGACTTTCCCCACCTTCGACTTGAATTATGCTTTGATATTTTGGCTCTAAACTAACGCTAAAATCCTTGTTGGTCCCAAGAAATAGAACAGCAGCAGTCAGGGCTGATCGAGTGGGCTATGCATAGTACAGTATTATCGGGGTCCATAGTTAATAGGACCTATGGTATACACAAAAACCTACATATTTACCTATTTTTACTGACAATATTTGGTCCTATTTACTATGGTCCCCCGTAATAGTATTAATAGTTCACCCCTTCCAACCAACAAAATATATACACCACTCTGCTCGCGAATGTAAGAATCGTTTGACCTCTGACGTGAATATCAAACGGGGTTTATATTTACGACGAGAGTGGTACTTTGTGAGTCCTAACCCTCGAAAAACATGTTCGATACGATGTATCGGAGTTCGACACGATATATCGGATTTCGACGCGATATATCGAATTTCGATAAGACGTATCGAAGAAGTTCGATAGAAGTTCGATACGATATATCAAAATTCGATACGATATATCGAAGTTCGATCGTTCGATATATCGAAGGTCGATACGATATATCGCAGTTCTAACTTTCGAAACGATATCCAACACTATTTAAAAGCCGTTACGGAGCACGCCGACAGACAGGCATTGATACGTGCACTCTCACCCGGTAACTTCCCAGCTCGTCTCGCTCCATGACCCAGGTCGCGCAGTTATCGGGGTTCCACACCCGCTCGAAAAACGCCACCTTCCACTGAAAGTATCGCATCAGAATCAGCCGCTATTTTCGTTTTTTTCCGAGGGCGCGCGCGGCCATGAATCCAGTCGCCAGTTACAGTAGGGCGCGAGAACACGTCGCGGGTCCCGCGGGGCAAGGCAAGGGGGGAAGGGGGGAAAGCTCTTGAGTACCTGGCAGCTAGTGCTCGCTCAATGTCCACGTAACGGACCGGCGCTTAACCCTTCCACCACTGCGAAAAAAAAAAATGATAGACTAATTCCAAAGTGAGGCGTCCCAAAAAACGTGGGTGCATGCAGTTCGGGAATTCGAGGGGGGGGATGGGGGGCACACGAAAACAAGAACAAAAAACGAAATCGAAAATGACAACAAGAACAAAAAAAGTGAACAAAAACAAAATAAAAAACCAAAAACGAAAACAAAGCCAAACAAGAAAACTATTATTAATAGTAGTAAACCAAAAACTAAAACCCTATTACCATCTACCCGCGAACCTGCACCCTGCACCCTGCACCCTAGTGGGCAATATCTCCGCCTCGCCGCCACCGCGCTATCCCAGCCCGTTTCTAGCATAAATAGTATGCATTACACACCATCAGTACTATCCACTACCCACCATCATGAGCCCGTGCGTGATGATGACATAGTTCTTGTATCTGCTGTGGGTGTTGTGGTCCATCGAGCGAAACACGCTCTCCCAGAACGCCGTGGCTCTATCGTACACGTCGGCACCCGACTCTCCGTTCATGAATCGAAACCAGAAACGGCCGTAAGCCTTCCTGGTCTGTTGGCCCGCAACACGCAAGGACGCGGGAGTGGCGACAGGGAAAGAGAGGGGGGCGGGGGCGGGGGCGGAGGGAGAGGCGCCGCATTTTTTTTCGGCCAGTGCTGACGGCTTTAAGCGCTTTCGGAGCGATGCTTCTGTAGGGGTTTCACTTGAAAACACGTAGTATAGCCCCACATTTTCCCACGGACGGGACTCCTCAACTACTAATAACAAACTCCCCAGTATATTTGCAATCCCATGTGTATGGCATACTGTTATTTGCAAGCCCATTTGATTGTGCACAAGGCTTAGCTTACAATATGTACCAAAACTCTGTTGTTGGGTGGGGAACAGAGCTTCTGTACTATAAGCAAGCAAGAAGCCTCATAACTTTTTGGTGCTACACACCCTACCACACGTAGTGCTACTACGGGGGTCCATAGTTAACGGGACCAAATTTTGTTAGTAAAAATAGGTAAATATATAGGTTTTTATCTATACCATAGGTCCTATTAACTATGGTCCCCCGTAATATCATCTTTGGACATTCGAGACCAAGGAACGAAGGGGGCAGGAGCGGTGATAGAAGACGAGAGGGGGGAGCGGGGGGGGGGGGGAGCACGGGTATTTTTTTGGATGACGGTAATCATTCTTGAGGCACACGAGACGGAGGAACCGAGTTCAACTGGGCACCTTGCGTGGTGAGCGAGCGACAAAATATGGGGGGGGGGGGGGCGTACTCATTTGTTGCTTGCTTTATTGATAGTCGTTTGACCATTGACGACACACCCCTTTCGAGACGGAGCACCGTTCCTACTCCTAATAGAGACACCTCCAACAGTTGGGCGCTCAATACGTTGTTTCCATATATTACGTAGAAACTTTTTGCTAATATTATCCCCTTCCTGTTTGGCCTCCTGCGGCCACCATCTATCTCCTAGGATAGCGATCGTTTGCTCGCGGCTATCTAGTGTATCAAACTCCTCCATGTCACAGTCGTATATTTCCCTCATCTCCTCTTCTACCACATCCCGTTCCTCCTTGTACATTTCACATTCTCCTACTATGTGAGTTCTATTCTCTATTGCTGTGCCACACGAGCACATCTTTGCATCTACTTCCTCCTCCTCCCGGCTACTGGTATACCTCTTTCTTCTTTCTGGCAGGTCCAGGTCACCTTCACGAAATCGCAGTTTCAGCGTTTTCGCGAAGTCCAAATCGGGCCGTGCAAATACGTTTTCATTCCTATTCCTTCGCTCAACCCCCCGCATATCTCTGAGTGTTTTTCCGGTTCCACCTTGTTTCTTAGCGCTAGCCTTTCCCTTCTTTCTATCCAATCTTCTATTTCTGCCTTGTACCTCCCAAACTTCCCGGCGGACGTCACCTCTTCTTGGTTTCCCCCTTTATCCTTCCATACTTTCTCAACTACGCCATCCAACCTTATTCCAGCTCATCCTTTCGTTACTTTCTCCCATACAGTTCTATCAACTACTGTATGCCTGGCATAATCTTTTTTATGGCATGTTCCTTACTTTATATTGCGGGGGGGGGTCAACGCGGTCATGCTATCCTCGACGGATTTTTTCCCGCGGGGGTTGCAAAAAGCATAGTCCCGGATTTCGACGCTAAAGTTGCTAAGCGCAATGGTTGGACCGAAACAGCGATTTGACGAAGCGAGAACATCGGGAGGGACTAAGATGTGGCAGGAGCACAACTGTTTCGAGAAAACACACCCGCACACATATACACTACAACGACGGAAGGCGCAGATTTGCTGGGAAAAAAAGTACGCGCAAATGTTCACCCACTATCATACTCGAATACGCAACAGCGGAACGGGCAGACCCGTACAAAAAATACAACAAAAGTTGCAACCACAGGAGCTCTCGTACAAAAACCGGAAGGGTCGCACGCTAACGATCTGTAGGAGTAGTACTTTTCGGCCGGAAAACTTGTGGGCGGCGGGACTCCCCAACAGAGGAACCGCCTACAATTTTTGGAAACCCTGTTGTGATGTACGATATAATTCGTTATGTACCTACTGTAGGTGACGGTACGGGACTCCACTAGCGAGGAACTTCCGAAAAAAAAGAGTGCACTTCTGTTGTGCTCATGTTTCAAGGCACATACAGCTGCTGCAGCAGTTAAAAAGACGCATGCACGTTTCGCACAGGAGCTTCGAGGCACAAACAACTGCTACGCCAACAATTGAACACGGACACATTGTATCGTGCAGGCAGCAGCTTCAAGGCACATGAAACTGCTGCGACAAATTAAACACACATACCGCGCACCCTTCTCGTACAGCAGTAGCGGAAGGTGCATACAACTGCCGCACCTAATATACACACAACCCCTACAGTCTGGGCGATCCATCGTAATTAGAAACTGTGTTACGAACGCACGAATGAAAAAGCTCGCGAGGCGCGGCTAAGCTGGAACCACTGACTATAATACCTACCTCCATTGTCTTCTCCATCGTGACCAGATCCTGGAAGTTCCCGAAGTCCAGCTCTGGACACACACCCGGTACGGAACGATACAAATGTTGGGACGCGAGAAAGTTCCAGTAAGGTGGGAACGGAAAGGGCTAGAGTTTACACGAGGTACCAGGTATGTCCATACGAAGGATGCATATATGAGTCTGGCGAAAAAAAAATCGCACCATCACCAGGCTTTTGTGTACGAGTACAGGTACACCCAGAGAAAATACAACTAACTATTACGGGGGACCATACATAGCAAGTAGGACCAAATATTGTTACTGCAGTAAAACTAGGGAAATATACAGGTATTTGTACGTAGCGTAGGTCCTATTTACTATGGTCCCCCGTAATATATATACAGTACGTGTTAAGAATTTGCGACTTGAGTTTTTTCAGGCTGTCGTTTTGTTCAAAATTTCACGAATTCATAGCTAGGCTCATGTGCTCAGCGAGGAATGCCACTCTAAGTCCTACATAATAGCCTTAAGAGCCTATGCTCAAACACTGGCATCGCAATTAGCCGCGAGCCTTAGCCAAAATAGGAGAGAGAGTTCATTCACTGCTGACGCGTACTGCACAACAGCACCACCATCCGCACCAGCACCACCAGCACGACCAACACCACCAGCACCACCAGCACCAGCACCACCACCAACACCCATCGTCGTTTTTCAAATCACCTCGCAGGCGGGGGTCTTCTTTCATGGCGAACTGCGTGCAGCCCAGCTCCTCCCTGACGATCTCGTAGGTCATTCTCGTTCTTGTGTACGGGGACACAATGAAGTTAACGCTCTCATCGCCTATCAACTTCTTCAGCTCTCTCCCCGCAACGGCGGCCTGTCCGAAACGCAACATGAAACGGACGAAAAGACAACGCGGCGGGATCGGCCGACCAATCAGCGACAAGCGGAATTGCGCTACAAAGATACGTAGGTAGTCCCTTTACGGGACCATCACCACAACGGAAAATGGTGTACGAGGGACCCCAAATTTCTGTGCACCCGTTTTTTCGCCCACTTTTTCGCTAACTTTGGTAAGGGACGTTTGTATAGAAGGGACCTTCAATCCAGAACGCACTAGGCTCCGTTAAATAGGGCTATCTACTCGGACAGTAGTCGAGTCGGTCGCGACGGGAGCTAGGGTTCAGGCTACGGCACTCTACGGTGCAGAGGTGCCCCAACATGCGCAGAGTGGACTAACGGGGGCTGTGCGTTTCGTGCTTACTGTGTATGTAGGCGGAAGGAGTCGCTCTGCCTACATATACGATCTGCGATTGGAAGCCGATCTGTCGCACACGCGAGTGTGTTTCGCTTCGGGAGCTCTGCACATATATACGTATGATACGAGTAACAACTTTTCAGGGAAAAAAAAACATTAGCGCAGAAACCTATCAACTATCGAATACAGCTTCTTACGTACCAGGGTAGTACTTGGCTGCGAGAGGTAAGTGTGCGTGTGAGGGAGAGAGACAGAGAGATAGAAAAATTACAAAGAAAAAAAAAAAGAGAAACAGAGAGACTGCTGCAGGGCGTGTCAACTGAGAGTACGGGGGGGGGGGGGTGAAGGGAAGTGTGTGGGGGGAGAGGGGCAGCGGGGGGGGGGGGGGGGGGGGTTCACCTGCCGCTTTCCCTTGTCGGTGATCTTGAGGGCGTGGTCGGGCGTGAGGGAGTAGATGCCCTTGTCCACGTTGCCCTCCGACTCGGCGTGTCTCATCAGGATGATCCTGAACGGGCGGCGGCTGCGGGTGTACATACGGCGGCAGAGCTCAAGGCGATTCATCACCCAGCCGATCCAGAGGTGCAGCCTGCAGCACTTGAACGGAGTGGCCCGCCTGCAACGGGAAAGCGGGGTTAGGTTTGGTTGTGTTGGGTTGGGTTGGGTAGGTCGATGGCGGCAATCGATACTCACGTAGACGCTGTGTTTCAACTCTTGTGGGATCCCGGCAAAGCGGTCAACCACGCCAGACGTGTGGCCCTCTCAATCGCCTATGAATAATAATGCATTAAAACCGAGTGCGAACGCGCAGCAGCACGGGCAATATCAGGCTGCGCGCGCGTCGTACGACTCCGTGAGCTATCAATTCGGTTCGGACACTTGATGTGTGCATCCTCAGGGTGGTCAACCCCTAGCCCAGCAGCCCGCGTTGCTTCATACGGTCGATGCTTGAATCTGTCATACTTGTATATTCGTCTTCTGTAGTGAGTAACTTGATACCATGTATACATCACGGGGTAAAGCAGCAGTGTTAGTACCAGGTACGTACGTATGCTCTTGGTGTGGCAAGCGATAGGGTTGGAAAGGCAAAAGGCGATGCCGCCCGTCTGTCTTTACTTGTGTCGGGTAGACAAAAAGAGGGAACACGACAGCAGTACTGTAATACGGGGGACCATAGTAAATAGGACAAAATATTGTTAGTGAAAATAGGCAAATATATAGGTTTTTGTGTGTACCATAGGTCCTATTTACTATGGTCCCCCGTAATAGTATTATACTGCTGTTGTACCTGGTATAATACGTGAAACACGTCACAACCCTGTACGTACGAGCTGGGCCGGGCAAGACGCAACAAAATGGCTGGACTGGATTTCCGAGACGGTTTTTGCGAATCAGAACCTGAAATCATGACACGTCCTTTCGATTCGTATAACAAATTTACTTACGGGAGTACCTTTTTTTTTTTTTTTTTTGCGTGAGCTAGTGTCACAACAGGGTAAGACGCGTAGGTCGTAGATCTCGGAACACGCATGCAAGGAAGGACACCTCTCAAAGTCGTGCACGAAAGCTCCCACCGGACCTGATATCGGGTTGTCAGAGGTCCGCAGCATGAAACGTGTTGACCTCTCCCCTCAAGCTGACTACGAGGACCTCCAGAACCGACCCGATCAGGTACACGGTCCTTGTGACTGACACTCCTGCGGTGTTGCTCTAATAACCTTGACCTTCTTGGGTCTGGCAATTCCTTGCCAAATACGAGAAAGAACTCTGCTCGGCTTACCTCGGCCGCAAGGACGGCTACAAGGGACCCTCGCTTCGCGACCTCTCCACGGCGACTTCTCCGCGACATCATCGGCTCTCACTGCGAGTATCGGCCTTACATTAGGTGACCACAAAAAAACGTGAACCATGCCTCGCAGTGCTTCGCGCTCGAAAACATCTCGCTCTACTCGTAGGGCGAGGCAGCAGCCGGCAGCGAGGCATGGTTCACGTTTCTTTGTGGTCACCAAATGTAAGGCCGATACTCGCAATGAGAGCCGATGATGTCGCGGAGAAGTCGCCGTGGAGAGGTCGCGAAGCGAGGGACCCTTGCAGCCGTCCTTACGGCCGACGTAAAAAAGTAAGCCGAGCAGAGTTCTTTCTCGTATTTGGCAAGGAATTGCCAGACCCAAGAAGGTCAAGGTTATTAGAGCAACACCGCAGGAGTGTCAGTCACAAGGACCGTGTACCTGATCGGGTCGGTTCTGGAGGTCTTCGTAGTCAGCTTGAGGGGAGAGGTCAACACTTTTCATGCTGCGGACCTCTGACAACCCGATATCAGGTCCGGTGGGAGCTTTCATGCACGACTTTGAGAGGTGTCCTTCCTTGCATGCGTGTTCCGAGATCTACGACCTATGCGTCTTACCCTCTCCGTGACTCTCCACGGTGACCTCTCCGCGACATCATCGGCTCTCACTGCGAGCATCGGCCATACACTAGCCCGATATTAATGGAATTAGGATGTTTTGTTTCACGACAAATTGATTGAAAAAATAAATAAACAAAACGTACCACCGTGCATATACTTGTAAAAAATCACGTGTCAAAATTTTAGATACAAAAACGAAAAACTGGGCTGGGAAATCGGGATTTTGTGTCCCTCATCGTAACATCTTGACTTTGTGTTGCGGATCATAAACACACAACATCTCTTGACAGACAACGAATTAGGCGATAGTGAGGATATCGATCGTTTCGCCATGCCTCAAGAATTGTCCACACCGAGAATCAGCGTCACCAATTGTGCAGATTTTTCGCGGTTTCGTCCAGGCTGTAGCACGGAAATATCTACGTGTGTGACGGGATTCATTCGATATGATGTGGCTTTTCTCCACGAAATCAACTCGGATTCCAAAACTTAGGGTGTCTGCAAGTGGGCCGTAGGCTCAGGAACACGGTGGTCAAATTTGGACTCAAAATATTTCCAGACGACTGCAAAACCGCCGATCGAATCGAAATCTGTTTTAACCGCTGGACCAGCCTGGTACGAGCACTCAGCAGAGGACTGGCGTGAGGGAATGACCACAAATCATTCCGTCTTCCGGTACCAGCTTTCCGGTACAGAGTACCTAACGAGGACCAACCAGGTTAATAGCAAGCATAATTAATAGTATATCCGCGCACGTGGCTCTACGTGATACCTCTGGTAAAAGATCGTACCAAGCATGATGGTGCGTACCAAAGAAACACCAATGTTGGCCCAGGCTGAATTTCTTATTTTGGGACAGGGCGTGCTCGACACAAATTTCACCATAACGGTTTCCCAATGTGTTTCTTTATCGTGCGCACTGCTCGCTACCCAGGTACCGTTATCTCATCATCGCTACCACTTCATAGATGGGGCTGTCCTGTACTCGCGTGAGGCAAGGCTGCTGTGTGGCGCCCGATGTGGCGGTGCTCGGATGAACGGAGGTCGGCAGTCGACGGTGTGGCATCACGATCAACCAATATTGTGCTGCCGTTATGCTACAACAGCAGCGCGTATAATAGGTACGGCAGTAGCTCTGCTGGGTACATACTAATAGGTAGGATGCGGCGCACATATCGAAGGCAAGAGGCAAATCACGAAACGATTGCAATGCGTGAACTGTGCTGGGCATGTAGTCTATGTGTCTCGTGGGCAACGAAGACAGCCGAATATCAAGCTCGCTGCTGCTGCTGCTGCTTTTATGCCTAGGTTTAATACTAATAGTACTGTACCAGGTATACCATTGTTGACTTGAAACAGCAGCAGTATAGCTGACTTGTCTGTTAATAATAGGTACGTCCTCGTGAGCAGGCCTTCGTGCCCTAAAAAACGTACCGGCACATCGTATGTGAGAGAGTGTACAATAGTGGTGGCAATCAACCTATTATTAGCTGGGATAAGTTCGTCGATACGAACACGGCTTCTCGTCAAGTGGCACACGCACCAGAGCACAGCAGACGCCAGTAAGGCAGCACCAGCAGCCGAGACCGCCATTGACATCCAGAGCCTGGTCAAGTCGAACAGGACCTCAGGCATCATCGGGAAAGGTTCCCCCTCCTCCTCCTGCCTCCTCCTCCCTCGGTTGAGTGGAGGTCAAACGGAGTATACAGGCAGCTCACACAGCCGCCGCTGCGCTGATAGATGGCCGCCTGACCGGATGGCTTCCTAGTGTCCAGAGAGCAACGCAGGGGTGGTCAGAGGGGTGTGATAATCTTGTCGTCCTTCTTCTTCGTAGGAAACACGGTAGGTACTGCTGTACCTGGCACCTGGCGCTGCAGTCTGCTTCGTTCTTAGTCATGGTGATAATGCGGCGGAACCTCTACCACTGGCCAAAAAAACTCGATACAAAGGTGAGTATCAATCACTCAATCACTTGAACTCACATCTTGACCAAAAACCTCGAACAGATCATCGATTCCCACGCCCATGATCTAGATCTTTCAACGAAGATCTATTCCCGCTCTTGTAAGTATTGTCAACAGCAGTCAGTAATAGCTCATGTTGCCCAGTGGGACCCGTAAAATCTGCATGATGTTGCACGCGTTTCCTGTGGTAGATCCGTACTATGCAGATCCTGCACAGCCTCTCGCAACGCCAGGTCAGGAACTACAGTGTATGATCTACGCTGTACGGGTGTGTATATCATGATCTGTCCCAGGTGCCCAGGTGTGAAAATTGAAAATGTACCAGTACCAGTTACATACAACGATCACTTATGAGCTACAGGCAGTCCTTGAAAGTGTGCAGCAGCAGCAGTAAGTAACCGATCCCCGCATATGATGTATATACACACCCACCTGCAGCCTCTCTCCATCTCTCATCTCGAATCGACTGGTGGTGTTGTTCTCCCCTAGGTTGACGAGAGGGAACCAAGCACAGCACACAGGACAATAATACTTCTGGATATGACACCGCAGACACGAAACACGAAGCAGCCTACCCTAACCCTAGCCCTAACCCGAAAGAATGTACATGGACACGTACGACAGATGTTGATGTGAAACCGCCCCCAGCCCTGCCCGCTTCACCACGAGAGCGCTCCCAAACTTAGATTGGTTCTGCCACCACGAACATTGGACTGAGAAGACGCCTCAAGTTGGACCCCCGAGACGATACCGCTGTACCAGGTACCTCAGGGCGCGTGTTCGATTTCGTTTTTTTCAGGGCTTTTCGCGGGTCATGACCCAAACCGCGGGTCGGGTCACGGGGTGTTCAAAATGTCACGGGTCGGGTCGGGTCGGATCAGGAAGTATTCAAAATATCACGGGTCGGGTCGGGTCGGGCCAAGAGGTTTTCAAATCTCACGGTCGGGTCAAGAGTTTTTCAAATCTCACGGGTCGGGTCGGGTCGGGTCAAGAGGTGATGACAAACTCACGGGTCGGGTCACTCGCGGGTCAGGCCAGCGTGACCCGCGAGTTGTTTTCTGCTGACTCACGGGTCGGACCCGCGCATCCGGCCCGCGGATCCGACACTCAAAGTACTTCCCGCTCTCTTACCCAAAGGCTTTTCTCGTACAAATACCCAATATTACTCCTTTGGTATCTTATTCAAGCATTAAAACACTGTCAAATCCATATACGCATGCCCGCATCCACTAATACCCACTACAGTCAGGCCACATATCGCTTGTGGGCACAAAAATGAATATTAAATTATTTTTGAAGTGCCGACCCACGGGCCGGATCCGCAAGTCGGACCTGCGGGTCAAGATAAATAGTCTCGCGGGTCAAGGTGACCCGACCCGCATGAAACCCGTGTCTCACGGGTCAATCCGAAGGTGACGGGTCGGGTCGGGTCGGGTCAGGAGATTTTCAAATCTCGCGGGTCGGGTCGGGTCGGGTCAAGAAGCTTTCAAAATCTCGCGGGTCGGGTCGGGTCAGTTGACCCGACCCGACCCGACCCGACCCGTGAGATTTGACCTGACCCGACCCGACCCGCAAAATTTTTGAGGTGTATTGACTTGACCCGACCCGACCCGCGAGATTTTGAAAGCCTCGTGACCCGACCCGACCCGACCCGACCCGCGAGATTTAAAAAGTCGTTGACCTAACCCGACCCGACCCGACCCGCGAGATTTAAAAGTTGTTGACCCGACCCGACCCGACCCGACCCGCGAGATTTCAAAAGTTGTTGACCCGGCCCGACCCGACCCGTCAGAGTTGAAAATCTCCCGACCCGACCCGACCCGCGAGATTACAAAACCTCCTGACCCGACCCGCCACCTTCGGGTTGACCTGTGAGACACGGGTTTCATGTGGGTAGGGTCACCTTGACCCGCGAGACCATTTATCTTGACCCGCAAGTCCGACCTGCGGATCCGGCCCGTGGGTCGACACTTCAGAAACAATTTAATATTCATTTTGTGCCCAGAGAGATGTGTGGCCTGGCTGTAGTGGGTATGGATAGATGCGGGCATGCGTATATGGATTTGGCAGTGTTTTAATGTTGGAATAAGATACCAAAGGAGTATTGTTGAGCATTTGTACGAGAGAAGCCTTTGGGTAAGAGAGCGGGAAGTGTTTCAAGTGTCGGATCCTCGGATGCGCGGGTTCGACCCGCAGGTCAGCAGAAAAGAACTCGCGGGTCACGCTGGCCCGACCCGTGAGTGACCCGTTTCTCGCGGGGCATGACCTGACCCGACCCGTGCGTTTTTCATCACCTCTTGACCCGACCCGACCCGTGAGATTTGAAAAACTCTTGATCCGATCTGAACCGACCCGCGAGATTTGAAAAACTCTTGACCCGACCCGACCCGATCCGTGAGATTGTGAACACTTCCTGACCCGACCCGACCCGTGACATTTTGAACACCCTGTGACCCGACCCGCGGTTTGGGTCATGACCCGCAAAAAGCCCTGTTTTTTTTAGTATGTGCAAAAACGCCTCCTCCGCTTTCTATCCCGTACAACAACCAGTTACACAAAAATGCCAAGGCTGTTCGCGGGTCAGCTCAAACCTCACGGGTCAGGCCCGACCCACGAGACTTGAAAGCCTCTTGATCTGAGTCGACCTGACCCGTGAGATTTTGAACACCTACGTCCTGCCCCGCTAAATTCCGATTAACCCGTGAGATACGGGTCATGTCGCAGGTCGGGTTCACGTCAACCCACGAGACCATCTCTCTCGATCCACGGGTTCCACCCGGTCCATCATCAGTCGACACTTCAACAACACAGCACAATCTCCATTTTTGTTACAATACCTCACAGTAAATATGCAGTCTGGCTGTGTACGTACCTGTCTGTAGTGGGTATGGATGAATGATGCGGACATACGTACATAGATTTGGCGGTGTTTCAAAGTTTGAATATTGTACAAAAGGAGTATCATCGACGACGTTGGTATATAATTTACTCGGAAGTGTTTGGGCAGAAAGCGGGATTTTTTTTCAAGTATCGGATCCGCGGGCGGGATGCGCCGGTCAGACCCCCGCCCCGGCTCAGCAGAAAAAATATTGCGGGTCAGGCTGGCCCAATCCGCGAGTGACTTCTTTCTCGCGGGCCATGACATGACCCGACCCGTGAGTCTTTCATCACCTTTTGACCCGACCCGACCCGTGAGATTTGAAAAATTATGACCCGACCCGACCAGTGAGATTCGAGAAAGTCTAGACCCGACCTTACCGGACCCGCGAGAGGTCGGGTCATGATCCGCAAACAGCTCTGAAAAATAGCGTTGTCGTGAGCATATGAACACGATCACTCGTTGCGCCATTGTCCATAACATACATTGCGTACATTGTGGCAGCCATCGCACGAATGTGAGCATACATCAAGCGGCAGCTTGTCCACCTGAGACACCTTTATGTAGCTTGATAAATCGTGACACAAACAAACATGAAGGATAAATCATTCCGGACTGGATTGACAGGCCATTGCGTGCGGTGCATACCACACCACGCCGCAACAACCATTCGGAGGGAGGAGGCATCACCAAGACCATCATCAAGACGTCAACATCGCAGTGTCATCGTGCTCTACAAAGTTACGAATACCGCTAGACTTGAACTTCCACCACGTTGCAAGTCACGACCAGCGCATGAAGACCACATCCAAAAGGTCATTTCGGGGGTGCGGAAAATTAATGCTTCGTTGCGCTTCCAAGGCTCATCCCCTCCAAGCCGGAAGTAATCTAGAGTTACACAAGTAACGGCTCTGAAGATCCCCCATGCCCCGCTGATCTGATCTGATCGTATCGGACATGGTATATACACCGTCACTTTCTACCAATCACAATCGTCAAAATCAAAAGCTTCTGCTGCCGCTGTATATATTATACGAGTAGATAGTGCCTACTGGAACTAGAATACTAGATTTCGTACACACAACGCACGCAGGCCCACGAGAGGCGACGAGCCGACAGAAAAAAACTCGCACAAAAACATTTTCGTCACCAACATCCCGACAAAACATCGAACGACGCCTCGAAAAACATCTACAAGGGGGCACGGACAAGAAAGCCGGAACGTGTACCATATTACCGAGGTCAGTCTGACCCGTCTACCTCGCCTAATACTTCCTCAACACCGTCACCGGAATACACCAATCCCTAAGCCCCGCCCCGGAAACGCCGCACACCACCATAACAACGGAAACAAAAACGGCCGACGTCACATCTCACGTGTCTCCCTTGTGTCTACCTCCGTGTCAACAATCCAGCCAAAAACTATAATCTTGTGTGCAGGGATTGATCCGCCTTTCCTGTCAAAACATCGCACCCCACGGAGGGACCGAACCGCCCCTAACTTTATCTCTCTCGGGATTTGGTTAAGTTGGGTTGGGTTGCCTTACGCAAGATGGGCTGCATGAAAGCATGCTTCTCTCCCCCTCACGACGCCGACCATTTTGAAGGGAGCTAAATTAGACCTCCTTGGAGAGGGTGTTGATGTTGCCGAGGTCCTCGCACGCCTTCTTCACGCGGTCACGCATGCTCTCCTCCGCCTGTGGCACAAAACAAATCAGCACGCACGTTCAACGAGTAACAAACCAACAACAATGTCAAAACCAGTAGCAACACAGACGCGCTTAGAATCCCCCCCCCCCCCCCCCCCCCCCCCCCCCCCCCCCCGGGTCTCGAAAATGGATAGTGGGGTGCCGGATTTGTTTTTTGCGTACACTCCTGAGCGACACCACACAGTTAGTGAACACAAATATGCCTGGTATGTACACACCGGGCAGCACACACATGTACGGCTGAATGATAAAACCAAAGCCGGCGCGGCGCGTCAACGCGGATTTGGATTGGGCCTACGCTTTTAACACCACAGCCAACCGTCCACAACTCAATCGACAGACAGAAGGATAGCGAGTCACGTGGACAGTTGCGACATCAGGGCCATCCACCGGTCAAACGATAGCAGCGACTTATCGTCAATAATTCCGACATCGAGGTCACCCATTCGGCTGTGACCCCTGCAGTCGCACCATGGTTGGCCCTCCACATCTTCACGAAAGCTCTGCCAGTCTGCCTTCGAGCAGTCTAAAAGATTAAAACAGAACATTTCGACGCGGTTCCACAAAACGAATACGGCCGCTCTGCTGTGTCGACAGAGCAGTGCCACCACAAGCGCGGGCGTCGCAGCAGTCTCGCCCTGCTTAAGAAGGATACGGCTGATTTACGTAGCCACGTCGCGAGGCTCGACTATTAATATTAATAAAACACGGGGGAAACCAATCACCGTATGTCGAGATCGAAACCAATCGGCTAGGAGTGAGCTTCCACCACCACACAGGACCTCTGTTTAGCACGATCAGACCTTGCTTGATGAAACGTGCTCTCACAAGAACATGCTCCATAAATATGTGATATATTGATATTGTCTGTGGATGGAAGGCTACCGCCTTTCAGCTCTTCCACAACGACAAAAATCACATCTAACGCCTTCGGAAATTCACCCACGTTTCGGGGACAAATTAACTAAAAAATAGGTTTGTGATATCACAGAAACAATACGTATGCAGCAATAGTGAATTATACTATTTGAATATACTGTAAGACGATCCTATATACAATATTCTAATTCCCACAAGTAATTTATCTACAGAAACGTAGGTGTAGTTCTAAATGAATACTTCCTTGCCTTGCGGACCCACACACGCGGGTCGTAGAACTTCTTGTTGGGCTTATCATCCCCGTCCGGGTTGCCCATCTGCCCCTGCAGGTAGCCCTCCTTGTCCTATCGAAGCCCCAACGGTCACCAGGCAACACAAGAAAAAGAAATGCGCAAACAAGGTGTGAACTCCAGCGACCGAAAAAAGGGAGCAACTGATATATCTGTATCAGGTATGAATGTCCCGATTTAAGGCACCACACATGCGAGAGAGCTACGAGTATCGTCGGGCGCAGAGGGGCACGCCTGCCGAATAGACAAAATGGACAAAAAAGACAAAATAAGGTCAACACACACAGTCGGTAAGGCCACGCTAGAGGGCCGTGTGGCCCGGTGAGACTGCGCCGTACCATAATTCCACAGGACGAAAAGCAAAAACCCTGTCGGTTGCCACGACGTATATATACCAGGGTAGTACTTTGGTACAAAAAAAAAAAACGATTTGTCAGAAAGAAAAACCTTCGTATCTGACAACTCAAAACATGCAGCGGAACGAAGACGAGGCTTGCTATCCGAAACACGTCGTGCTCGACGACGAACGCCTCTCCTACGGTCGACCCAGTAACCTGCCAAGGGCGCCTATCTACAGGGGAAAATAGCGATACCGCTTCCTGCCGTCGCAACTGCTTTCAGCTGTACTGGAAATAAACTCCCTTCAACGGGCGCAATTGCTTCATCTATTAATACCAAATACCTGGTATACACTACGTACTCCTACACGAACAGCAACCAATACGAGCCACGACAGCAGTCGTACATGTACACCGCACGTATGGAACCCTTTTGAGGTCCAGAGATATTCACGAAACAAAGGATAAATTTGGTGGGTTTTAACCGTGTACGAATGATACCACTGGCGCGTCCTACGATAGGCAATTATACCTGGTATTTCGCTGCAATTTTTCTGACTGCTGCGGTTCCTCAAGGGCACGAAGGAACTATGATACCCAAAAAGTCATGCCTTAACGTTCGTTTTGTTTTGATAAAAAAAAAAAAATCGAAATAGACCACGAGTAGGCCATGGGATTAATTACTCATCAGGACAAGCGCACAGTTTTCCTTAAATCCGTTTTCGGGTGACTTACTAATAGCGTAGAGCTCAAGCGAGGAGCCTCAAGAAAATTATCGGAAAATTGCAGGGGCACTCCTTCCGTACCATGCGTCAACACTACTACCGTAGTGTACCAGGTATGAGCTACATGTATGTGTCTGCGCGCAACAGCAGTGCGAGTAGGATCAGGCTGCACACGTCTCGCCTCGTACGACTCCTTGCGTTTCAGTTTAGTTTGGGCATCATATTCCATCACCCCCCAGCCAAGCAGTGGCCCATGCCGTAATCGATGATTTTTCGTCGTCATTTTTTTTCATCCGAAGCCCCAAAAGAGTTGAAATGTCGGTAACTACAGCAGTATGCGACAATTTTATTCAGTACCTGGTAGAAGTTCTTGATGCCCTCCCAGTACGCCCACTGTGTGTCAGTGTCGACGTTCATCTTCACCACGCCAGCCTGTCCGAAACAACGGCAACAAAAAAAAAAAAAATCACAAGCCGCGTTCAGCAGGAAGCGAGACGAGACGTGTTTCGATTATCGAGCTTTCGATATATCGTGTCGAGCTTGTTTTGACCTCATCCCCCGTGACATCCCCGTATTTTTTTTGCAGATATTGAACGAAAGCTTCAATCATTCAAATATCGAGATCGTACCGCTTTCTACTTTGGTTTTATCGGCGTCTCGTTCGATATACAAAGCCAGCATCGATACATTTCCTGGCATGATACTTCAGCAAGGAGCTGAATGGCTTCTACAACCATCGCTGCAGGATCAGGTGTTTACCACGCGATGCTTCAGCCGGACAACTTCCCTTCGGGTTGCTACGGTCAAAGCGTATTCCCAAATCGTGCCTTGTGCCTGACTGCCAGCCGAATAGCGGCCCGGCGAAGGAGTTTTGACGCATTTTGGGGCGGCGTTTGTACTAGAGAGTGAAAACGGGCCAGCAAGCACTTATACCACATTGGCGTAATAAAGGCGACGTCCCCCGAAAGTCCCAGCACTCGAGCCCAGAGAGCGACCGACCGAAACCGCTAAATGAGATTCGAGAGCAAAAAAAAGAAGAAAAAACATGTGGTTTACGTACCCTCGCGACACTCTGACCGAATGTGCTCGTTCAAAGAAAAAAAATAAACACGGCGTAAACTTCGACACACTTCGTGCTTCAAATCGCGTTGACCAGCCCACGACATAAGAAGCGCTACCGATGGAGTATTAACACCTGATACATGTAAGTACCAAGTTTTACTACTGTCGTCAAATTAATGATCTCATTTACAACTGTACCTACAATGGACAAACTACTCGGGATCGAGTCGGATAAGGTTTTGCTGCTGCAGCAAGAAGTTGATACCTGGCCGCGAACATAACCTCCGTTTGATGTTCATATACTATGTTCATATCAGAGACCAAACGGGGATAATGTTCCCGGTAAGAGTGGTATAGTATAATCCGAGGGCAAGGACGACAAGAGGGCAAGGAGTTGCTGCACCTTCACGGCCATTTGGATGTCCTCCTCGGACGATCCCGACCCCCCGTGGAACACGAAGGTGCACGGCCGCTCGTCCGCGCCCTCTCCAAGCTTCTCCTTCACGTACTCCTGCGTAAACGAAGAAATAGACATCACAGCGAGCACAAGTGACCCCAGCCCGCGGAGATAAAAACACGAAGCACGGCGACATACACACGCAACGGTCTTAAGTGTTAAGGGGTCGAACAGGAACACGACAAGAAAAAATAGTACCGACAGGGAGGGAGATGTCATCAACAGGCGGCCCGGGCTAAAATAAACCCTTCGGTCACTGGCAGGGGCGACGCGACGCCGGCTGCGACCGCGCGATTTCTTTTTCGCAATGGCTCGTGCGCTCTATCTACCCTTTGTCGCCCCGCTCTCGCCTCTGCCCACGATGAAATACATACCGTCGCTCGCAAAATGTTGCTATACTTATTCCGTTTAAGGTAAAAGGTTGTATCGCCCTCAAGGGCGGTGGATTATGGTCTGAACACCCGTTTTGGGGCGATATACGCGAGAGTCAACGTTCGTTACGGAGTTGGGGCTGGGGCGGCACATATATGTCAAGACAAGAACACACTCATCATAAAAGCTTGACTCAATTGAGAGAACAGAAATACCGCCTCGTGCAGAACGAAAGGGTAAAATAAACGCTAATTCGACGCTGAGTCAGTATAGATGTACGGACACACACAGCCTCACAAGGCGTTGCCACACCCCGTAGTACTATTAATTCTTCTGTTAATAGTACTGCGCTGCTGTACATGTACCTAAATATGACTTTAATTCGAAGCGTTTTCGTCTCCACAGCGGAAGTGCAGTCCTTAACGCCTAAAAGGCTTCATAGAGAAAACTTGCCTGGTGGGTCGCGAGGATGCCGGGGTTAAGCTTGACGTTTCCCGGCTTATACACACCATGGACGTTTCCGAACGCAGCGGCGATGCTGAAATTGGGGGTGACGGACCCCAGGGCCTCCTGTACAGCCCAGATCTGTCACCAAAAACGGCGCAAAGGAACGATCAAGGGTTATTCGAGGCAGACGGGAAAAAAAGACAGGATACGTTCCGACGCTGCGCTATTGTCGCCCCCGGAACCCACTAAAAAACAAACGAGTAGAACACGGTGGTAGGTGGGAGTTGCTCAAGCGCAATAATCGGACAAAATCGAACACAATCACAGAGTGTGCAAGCAATCAAAACGAAAAAGTAGAGCAGAGGGTAGCAGCACTGAAAAAAGCAAGAGCTAGAACGCGGTGGGAGTTACTCAAAACAGAAGATTACAACGGGGTGGAGCACTTAAAACCAAGAATTGTAATACCTGGGTAGGGCGGAAGCACTCCGAACAAAACCCAACAGGGTGGAATCAATCAAACGCAACACAACACTAGAGAACAGGGTGGAATCACTCAAAACAAACAAAAAATCCAACAAGGCGGGCAACAAAGTACAAGCACGAGGGGCTGCTATACTAGCCGCCCGATACTGCCACCTGGCACTTTGAAGCAGAGTTTTCGATCGACGCGTGTCTTGTCGGCCACACGCACTGACACCTTCCGTCGGAGGCGTTATTAATACCTTCCACTCCCCTGACAGCTCATGAGCTAGATCATCTAGATTCTCAACCACCGCTTTGATATGATGCGAAGGATCTGAACAGTAGTGGATATCCAACCCAGAAAACATGTCCTAGATCCTGCAGAATATACGGCTCCCACCCGGCGACATGAGCTGTAGATCATACAGATCAGGGATATATCGGCCCTGAAACATCTAGATCGTCAACTGTGGGAATCGAGGACCTATCTGTCTAAGGCACGAATACCTTCGTCTCGTTTCCTCCTTGCAGCGGTAGCGTTCAGGGTTACATTCATTCAAAATTCAGACCAGTGCGTACTCGGTGGTGGCCGCAAAGCAACTCCTCGCTTCATACACTGTAGCTAACGTACCTTTGCAAGGCAAGGCGTCTCGTCTTATATACAGTGGATACTATTCAGCACTGAGGCGGACTCAACACCTTAAATGAGTACCAACTTCGAGGTTGGGAGCTGCGACAGCGATGTGTTCTATCATGAGCCCAGGTTCTCCGTCCAACACCGTTGCCAAACTGCAAACAGACTCCTGGCACTTTTACGCTTCCCTAGTACCGGCAGGTAATACAGTAGGCCACTGCACGATAAGCGATGCTCTCGGTACGGGTACGTACTGCTGTACTGCCGCACCTGCTCGGGCTGGGTGTACAGCTTGTTCTGGTCCATGCCAGTGTTGTCGACGCCGTCTTCCTCGCCGCCGGTGATACCGATCTCCATCTCCAGCCAGATCTGGGAGCGGGCAGATCGCACCGCACCACAAAACGCAAGAGTCGAAGCGGAAGGGGACGCGGGACATAAACGGGAGTTGGTTACACGGTTGGTGGCGGCGAGGCGAAATGCTTGCCTAACCCCAACCCTGACCAATGAACGAATCACCAATCAAAAATATGACCAATAAGATGAGACCGACCGACCGGTCGACCGAATGACACGCCGTCGGCTGCACAGCGCGACGACCCCCACGGCTTTACTTTGACACCGATATCTTCGACTTCGCATGCACATCCGGACGGAAGGGCACTTCCCACAACTCCAACCAAATCCCGAGCACTTTCCCATGCGGTCGGGGGGTAAGAGTTTCATAGATTACTCGTCGAGGTTGAGCTACGTCGCAGACCTTGCTCGATACTGTACTGCTGCTCCTGTACTACTGCAGTAGTGTCGCGTTTGCTTCTGAATAACATTGCATCGTGTCTGATTGCCGTGCCCGAGAGCGTGCTGTCGCGGTCCTCACCTTCATCTTGGACATGCGCTCGAGGTAAGCCTTGCAGGTGCTGATGTTCTCCTCGTCCACCTCCTCCGACAGGTCGAGCATGTGTGATGAAAACAAGGGCTCCCCGTTCTTCGCGAAGTACTCCTACCAACGCAACGAAAAAAAGGAAAACACGTTAGGGCGGGTGCGGGCGTTCGTGAGTGAACAAAAATTGATATTATAGCCCGAAATCTGGAAAAAAAGGCAACATCTCAAAACAGCACATGAAACAAAACCAGAACCAGGTACGTAGATATGCTTAACACAGTAATCAGAAACAAATTAAAACTGGCAGCCGTTTAGGTGTTCGGAACCGTAAACTTGAGGGTTCTTCGTTAGAGGGGGGGGGGGGGGGGGGGCGTACTCATTTAATGCTTGCCTTCGTCATTCGACCATTGACCACGCATCCCTTTCGAGACGGAGCACCGTTCCTACTCCTAATAGAAACACCCCTTACAGCAGGGCGTTAAATACGTGTGTCAAGTTTTTCGGGGCCCAGGTATAGAAACAACTATAAACTCGTCTGGCGCGGTCGGTCGCTAGCTGAGCCCTTCGGTAGACTTTTCGCTAGCCATCAACCATGATTCGCGAATACTGGAACTTTTCGCGGGAATAACTTCCAACTTTTCGGCAGTAGGTTTCACAAACAAGACTGCCACGCTTTCGGCTGTTTGCTATACGTACAGCAAGCAGGAAATAGTAGATATTTTCCTTTCGGCTCATTACGAACCGAGCTTCTTCGAGGTTCAGCGTTTGCTCGCACTTTTTCCCATGGGAAAGATCTGGCGCTCACACCTATCTTTGCCTGAGGGCAGTAGCTACATACCCCTGTTTGTGCTGGGATCTGTATGCTCGCCGCAAGGGGCTGTGTTCGCCTGGCTTCAAGAACATAGAATGGAATAATCGTAGCTACGTAGACCGTCACTACTCGTCGGTGCGGATGATTGTCATCACAAGACTGACAGTTGTCAGCCACATTTTGGCTCTTTGATACACGTACAGCACGCAAAGAGCGCAGCAGTAGGTGTTTTTCCTTTTGGCTTATTAAGAACCAAGCTTTTTTGTTTGCTCTCACGTTTTCACACGGGAAAGACCGGGCGCTCACACCTACCTTCGCCTTCGCGAAGGTGCTACAGCAGTACTTCCCCTGCTGTTCGTGCTGGGATGTGTTTGCCCGTCGCAAGGGGCTTTGTTCGTCTGGGAGGAAGAATATATAATTAAAAAAGTTCGAATTAATAGCTACTCGTAGACCGCCACTGTAACTGCTGTAGCCCCATCAGGCAGGTGCAGATGATCGTGATCCTGTGTGTAGTATTTACTGTTCGTAGTTGCTGCATGTATTTCTGACTCAATACTCGTACAAACTGGGAATTGGCCTGTCCACACAGCTGTGCATGGACCCAATGGTCCATGGATGGTCCTGCTCAGCTCTTCTGATCCGACAACACCCGTGCACACAGGACAGAGCAGTACACAGCTCGCCATTGCCCTCATGCTGTACGTGTTAACAGCTCTGCTGCTGCTCAAGTCTGTGGTCGTGCCGCTGGGCACTGATCGGCGGCTACCAATCGAAGCAGGGTAGCTACACATTTTTTTTTTTTTGCTGCTGTTGTTGTGGCTGGTACGGTCGAATCGCTCTTTTAGCTAAAATGTCACATGTTTTTTTGCTAGCGATCAAGGCAATAGTTCTTAAAAAATCCACGTATGCACGATCGTACCAGGTAGTATCCAGTAACTGCTGCAACTAGAATGCCGTGTACCACTCTGCCCGTGCATGTAAAGAGCGTTTGATTATCCACAGCAGTAACTTTCTTTGTGTAGCGGGTTTGGACATTTGCATACCTGCTGCATTACTTCGAACTAATACCTTACGAAACCTGCTATTGCCGTATTGCGTCAAGTCCTTGCGTACCACTCCGAAGGGAAATCTTGTAGCTACTTTTAATAAAAGAGCGACAAATGCGGCCTACTTCAGGTATTGGGGCCCAGGAATAGCTACCAAAAGTGCGGTATCATCACGTGTTACACTTCTAATTAATGCCCTGGTACGTAGTCCACATATTCATAGGAAGGAAGCCTACGCACACAAAAAAGAACTTCACGCAGAGCAAGGGAACCTACGCAGAGCTTCACCGGCACCCTAAAGACTCGACACGTGACCACTAACCTCATTCGCCTCAAGCATGCCGTCGAACCACGGCAGGAGTTTCTTCGCGCAGTGGTCGGAGTGCAGCACCACCGGGATGCCGTAGAACTTGGACATCTGTCGCACGTGCAGGGCCATGGCCACTGCCCCGGCGACGGACGCCTGCTCCTTGGGCTCCTTGTTGTTGATGCTCTTGCCGGCGAAGAAGGCGGCGCCGCCGTTCGAAACCTTAGGCGGAAAAACAGGAGGAGCGGTGAAAACAGAACCAAGAAAAAATGTCCGCAGCCGTTTCGAGGGACAGAGGGAGATAGAGAGGAAGGGAGGGAGGGAGGGGGTTAAATCTGGAGTCTGGGTGTCAGCTTGTGCCGTCCCACTTTTGCCCTGACACACCGCTGCATAACCTAACAATCAAGTCTTACTACAAGCTCAATAACATTTTTCAACGACAATATCGCTATGTACGAGTACGCGAACATTGATCCTAAACGTACCCCTACACAACTAAAACTGCTACTACTACCATTACTGCTGAAAACATCACCCCATGCATCATACAAAGTATATCCGGTACATACTACTGTAGATCGTTGCTCTATTAATAGTTTAACAACTTGGATCTCGACTGCTGAACGTTAAATCATGCTGCGGAGACACAAGACGCGATGCACTACCAGTACACGAGCATTGCTCCAAACACATCATCGCATCATATATATACGAAGCCGCGACTGATAGGCCATGCATCACAAAAGACCAAACATGCTACGATAGTACCTGAATGACCATGGGCGAGTTGACCAAGGCGGCAGCCTCCATGACAGCGTTTGCGGTGGAGGACGAGGTGACGTTCACCGCGGGGATGGCGAAACCGATCTTCTTCGCCGCGGCGAAGAGATCCACCACCTGGCCGACGCGGGCAAAACAGTACCGTTTCGAGAACGTGCTGTTGGGTGTCGTAGCGCACATTTCCACGTACAGCAGTCGTCGTATCAAAACATAAAAAATCATGCTTCCGACACATCGTATCAAACACATCACACGTTACCCTCCATCCCTCGCATTCTCAGAAGCACTTGACACCACTCTGTCCCAAAATAGCAGCAACATTAGTATATAATTATTTAATCCAAATCATCCTTATATTTCGTGACAGAGTGGTACAGCATTATTACGGAGGATCATAGTAAATAGCACCTACGGTACACACAAAAACCTACATATTTCCCTATTTTTACTAACAAAATTTGGTCCCATTAACTATGGACCCCCGTAATAGTACACTTTTGAAAGGCCGCTATTTCGTATCGAACGCGTTGTGCCCTCCATCCCCTGGCATTCTAGGCAATTAGGAAGCATCGATACTAGAAAATAGGCGGTGGAACTTCAAACTTCAAATAGTAGCAGAGGTGTGAGCCGGTACGACATATGTCACCGAGTACTCAAGTTATTATAGTCGGACTAACAGATAGTCATATCCCGGAGGTGCCGACTGTCCGAGTTATAGGGTTTCCATACTTGTAGGAAGGACTGTTTGAATGCGGAATACCTCATTTACTCCCCCCCCCTCGGCCGGGGAAGGGGCTGATTGGGTTCTCGCCTGTCGGCAAGTCGGCTGGCCGTCAGCTGGCTTCGTCAGTCGACCAACTGAAGTCAGTTAGTTGGCTAACGGCACCTACCGATTAGTTATGAGTCGTTAAATCCTTCCCACTCAGAGCTCTATCAAACAGAGCAATATGTATATACATAAAGTATTAATAGTATTAACATTAATAGTAGTAGTGGGTACCGGGAGCGAGTATAATAGCAGACAGCACGACAGCCACACGAAATTCCAGCGGCTTGAACTCGAAGCACGTCTTGCAGCCGTGTAATGTAATCAATTGTGCACGCGACCTGGAGATACAAAGTTACAACGTTTGGCGAGTGACGAGTACCGTACTCTACTCTTGGTTCACACCGCAAAGCCGCACGGGGCGATTTGGTCGGTGTTCAATTCGGGAGGCGGGTACAGCAGTAAAGGATGGAGTTGCAGCACGTAAAAAAATTGCGCCAGAAAAGCATGAATGGCTACCAGGTGCTTGCTACCGCTGCAACAGCTATTAATACCTGTACTGCTGTTGAAACAAACCAACACAGAAAAAAAACACCTCAGCTACGAGATCAAAATATTCCTCAAAACTCTCATATTATACATATTTGCAAGCTTGGTGTGATAATTCAATCGCTTGTACACGTACCTGTACCTGTGTATCATGTAATACATAAGAGCTATTCATATTAACATCCACACAAGCGTAGAACAATGCGCACGCCTGAAACTACCCGTACTCGTGTGAGTGCGAAATGTATTTGCTGATTTTGACGACGATCGATCTCACAAGGAGCCGTTTTGGGGTCACTATTAATCGTCACGAATTGCGGCCGTAAAGCTGTCCGATCGCGTCCTCCAGGCGTCGGGCTGTTCACTGCTGCTGCACGATTCTTCGGGCCAGGAAACAGTTCCACTTCAAAATAATATTGGAAGCAGTCCCTCTATAATAAGTGACTGTAATGTAGGAAGCAACTTGTTTTGCAGTAGGAAGTTCTTCACTCTTTCTAGGAATCACTTCCTGTAGGACTATTAATAGATTAATAGGGCTACGTAAGGAAGTGAGTGCTTCACTTCTTCTGTAGTAAGATGAAGCTTGCTCTTCGTGCGACTATTGATAATGCTGTAGGAAGTGCATTTTCTTGCATGTATGTAGAAAGCAAATCACTTCCTCTACGACTACAGAGAAGGAAGTACTTACCCTGGGAAATAGTCTATTTTCACAGTACGGCGACCAAAAACGCGTACATATCGTACATAAAGTAGCACCAGGCAAGGCTACAGCAGTACATTATATCTACCGCCAAGTTCCGCAGCTGTCAGATTTTTGTCACCCTCAGAGGGTTAAATTGTCTCCTTGCATATACGAGTTAGGCTGGAAAGTAAAAGTGATGATTAAAATATGTATGTATAAGGATTGTACGTATCGTAGGGTGGCCGTCTTCGTAAAACCGTCGTGGTGATGCTGGATGGTACTATCGCCCAGGGCAGTCACCTACCTACCGCATAACACGCATATGACAACACACCCCCTCGAGCGAATTTCGAGCCTGATTTTCCACACAGTCGGGAAGGTGCAAACGCCGAGTGATGCATCTATGTGGAATGCTGTCGTCGAGATATTTCCAAAGTCGCCATTTGGGTTGTGTGCCCCCCTGGGTTTGGAGAACCTCGGCTCGGAAATTCGGTCCAGGGGGTGTGCTATCTCATCACCCATCACCCGTGTGTCATACGGCACGATATACATCCTTCATGGGTGTTCATATAACAACAGCCGTAGAACTTGTTGTTTTCTTCACATTAAGCCATCCTTTCTACCCGTCGACATCCAGCACAACCAGTGTCCGTTGTTGTTGTTGTTGTTGTTGTTGTTTGTTGTGTCCGTGCCGAGTCTTCCATCGAAGAGAGATACAAGATACAACTTCTGTGGTCACAAAGCTACGCCACATCAGAGATACTACGTCGGCACGTATGCAGCATTAAGCCATCCTTTCTACCCGTCGACATCCAGCACAACCAGTGTCCGTTGTTGTTGTTGTTGTTGTTTGTTGTGTCCGTGCCGAGTCTTCCATCGAAGAGAGATACAAGATACAACTTCTGTGGTCACAAAGCTACACCACATCAGAGATACTACGTCGCCACGTATGCAATTAGCATCGTGGGCAACGCAATGCCATGTCATCATACTGGATACGACAGGCACGACATACACATTCCATGAAATAGAGAAACGAAACGAAACAAATGAAAAAAAACAAAGAACAGACAAATCGAAAGAGAAAAAGAGAAAATATATATGAAACAAACCGTCGTGCCCCCCCCGCAGGGGATGTAGAAGACACTTGAAAAGAACGAGCTGGAGAAAAAAAAGGAAAAAGAAGAAAAACACAACTATTAAACTTGTAAACAGAGTACGACTAAGAACCAAGGAAGGGAAAATAACAGGCAAACCAAAGCAAAAAGCATCCTCCAGGTAGCGGCGGCAGTTTATGGTACGAGTAGCGCAGCCAGGTTCTCCCTGCCAGTCCGTCTGGTACCTTGCTACCCTGTCTGCCGCCTCCGTCCAGCGTTCGTCAACTATGCCCGGCCCCTCGGCGTCAGACAAGACGAAACAAAAAGCAGGCTATTATTAATAATAGTCATCCACCCACGCCACACGACTCCGTCAATAAGGCTTATCAATCGAAGAAAGGAAGAGAAAGAAATAAAATGAAAGTCACAGAGGATCGGCGCAAGAAGAAAAAAAAAAAACAAGCTTACGACACATTCGACAGCAGTTGGTCTGATTGGCTTACGGTCAGGGTTAGGGTTGTGCTCTGATTGGCTTAGTTCTATTCGTCTCGTGCACAAGTTTAGTGCGTGTCAACCACTTTCTCGAATAAGCGGTAAGGAACCCTCAAACACTGCCACTTTCGACACCCATACAGGCGGGTATACTGAAGCCAAGTGAAACAAAAGTTTTGAAAAAAAGTAATGTATTCGTAAATTCTTCCAAGAAATCCCACCCCACTGGTTTGTTTTCCAGTACGTACAGCATGACCTTTGTAAGAGTGTGATGTCGTGTTTTATGTTGTCGTGAGCCCCTGCGCAGCCGGCAAAATTATTTAGTTTCGGCGACATTCTCGATACTCTCAGCTCGGCTGAAGTGCCGTTTTTAGTTTTCATCAAAACATCAGGCCATCACCACGTCCGCGATCCGCCACCTCGTTCGCCGTGGCCTTGTGAAAGATATAACGGCAAAACGGGCAAATCTGGCCAGAAACGCGGCTGCGTCGCCGTCGGACCGAGCAAGAGTTTTCTGAACGGCGAGGCGTAACCGCCTTACGGCCAATCGGAGAGAAAAAAAACCGTAAAATCTCACACGGAAAATTCCGACCTGATCCGTTGAAAATATACTGCCACGCATCGCCTTCCAACTGGCCAACAGGAGGAAGGGGATAAGTACTCAGGAAATTCCGGCCGGGGGACGTTGTCCGGAAAAAAATTCTGCGCACACAGGACTGTACTCGTGCAGATTTTGGGTCCTGCTCCGACAAAATGGTTGATGAAAATACTTGACAATAATATTACACATATTGATAGTATATATTTGTATCCGGCACCCTTTTAGCACTGCCACCACATTGAGGGAATAAACTAGTTGGAATTACCGTCGGAAAAAAAACGTGGCGAGAAAAGGGTTGTTACAACCTGGACTTCGACCGCCTGGAAACTTTCTATTAATAGGACACGAAGAGGAAATGCGGAGAAAGTGTAGAATATTAATGATTTGGGGCTTGATTTTGTCCAAGCTGGGCCAACAAGACGTCTGGGTGAAAGAACACTATTAATAGTAATGGCCAAAATCGCGTCCAGAATTGCTTCCCTATCTTGTGACCACGGAACAGACTTTGCGAGGTAACACGAGCAAATAAAGCCTCGGGTCTTGAATTGAAGCCTGGTGATGGATGGTAAGCCCTTTAGTACCGCAGTCCCGATTTGGGGACAAACCAGTCTAATTCCAAGTGATTTGTCCCCCAAACGGGACTGCGGTACTAAAATCAGGACGCGAAAGCCCACTGACTGTAGTTGGACCGGTAATCAAGATACTCGTCGTGTCGTCGTGCTTGTAATACTACGCTACCACTGCTGTTGAGCTGTCGCAATGATTTCCAGAGTCGTGTATCCAGATTCCAGATGGCACCGCTGTCCTCATACATAGTTCAGACGAAAAAGGCAGCCTGGCAGTATACGCATCTGTAATATTATACGAGAGCTGGAGAGGCCGCTTGTTCTTCTGGAACGCTGTGTATTCGGTGTGTACGATTCAGTGCCGAGTTTAGTGGAGCCTGTGGTTTACCTGGCACGCTTTATGTTTCTATACTGCCGCTGCTGCTGCTGATGGCTGATGCATGTTAAATGATACCATGACACAGCAGTTAGTCGCCGTGTCGAGTTCATGGGGGGTTTGGGTTCTGGGTCCATCGTTTGGCTTTCTCCAATTGAAACGTGCCCGACCTCGAGTCGAGCGGCATCCACGTGGAGGGGAAAAGACCGAGTGGTACGTCCGCAGTTCCAACAATACTACTCAGTACTCGTAGTCTTGAGCTATGATATACTACCTGGAATACAGCAGAACAGCAGACAGCAGCAGTAGTACATATTTCGCTGTAGGTTGGACGATATACTCATCACTTTGCACTTTGCATAGCCGCAGTACATAGACTTGCGGCAGTACGCAGTCTAGAAAAATGATTCGAACGAAATTACGGTTCCTGTTCGGCTCTCTTAAACGACTTTGTCGTCGTCATCAGCAATTTGGGGGTAAGGCATGCTGTGCGGCAAAGGCGCGCGTCCGCATATACGGGGGGGGAAGGAAAGCCGCCCGCTCGCTCCACTGCCTCTCCAAATTTCTTACTATATTCACGCCCATGAGGCGTCGAACGACGACAACGCTTCAATACGCCTGAAGGCTTAGAAGGAGTCTAGACGTTCCAATGCTTGTGTCAAGTCTATTTACCGAAAGAGCCACTGCAAAGCTACCACACGACGGTTGCCTCATCTCACACGAGCTTGCCGTCGACTAATTACGTTTGAGTAGACTGGAGGTGAAGCCTGTGTTCTCCAAGGTAATGTTATTGGGGAGGTCGTAAGGCCGGGCTGGGCAGGGCGCTCTGTGGACTGGTGGTGATGGGATCACACGTACTGCTCCTGTCATGTCAAGCATAGCTACGCAGTCAAGCGCACTCGTGCCCTATGCGGCGGTCCTGAGGAAACTACAACAAGTCTGCATCATCGCGAGGATGTCGTAGGTGCAGGCAGATGCAATATGCAACGGAAGCATCAACTGATGTTCTTTCAGAAGGGGGTGAGATAGCACCAGCTGTGGCTGGCATTACCGTCGGCTCGATCGGCATCTGTCTTGCTACGGGTTCACAAGCACGGAACAAATATTCACACACGTATGTCATCAGGAGTGATGTCGCAAGTCGGCACACACCTTGTCTCCGGTGATGACTCCGGTGCCGATTTGCTCGATAAGAGTAGGCATGGTGATTGCTGCGGGCAGAACAAAAGACAGGCAGGCGCAGTTGCACCGCCGTCGACGGGGAAAGCACAGGCACAGCAGCAGCGAGGAGAAAAAGCAGGTGAGTGTTTTCGTATCGTAGTCGATCCGAACGTCAGGTTGTCACCATCGTAAGCATGAACAGAGTCGATTTTCGGAGTCTCAGTTCGCCGCTGTCTGTAATCGCGGATTATCCGTACGGTGCTATCGTGATCTTCCGACCGTCACGGAGCATACCTGGTATTTGCCGGGAACTATACGAGGCTTGCTGTTCGGAGAGGGTGTTTGTGGGGTGTGTTGGGTGGTGGGGGACAAGAACAGAGCGAGGCGTAAAAGCTTTGATGCCGATGGTAATAACAAATCCCATCACTTGCGTGTTGATTCGTCGAATTTCTTTGAACGGAACAAAATGCCCAATCATATTTGAAATCCGAAAGAAAGAGCGGAGTAATTTACTATACACAGCAGCCAGACGACAACCTTCATATTATTAGGAGCAACGAGCAAACAAGAGCTCTGGCGCCTGTACTATTGATTGCGCCGCCGGGAAAGCTATGGGAAAGGCGGCCAGAGGAAAGCCTGCG
Source organism: Macrocystis pyrifera (assembly GCA_031763025.1). Lineage (NCBI taxonomy): Eukaryota > Phaeophyceae > Laminariales > Laminariaceae > Macrocystis > Macrocystis pyrifera. Next base: position 1,135,149 of record JASSKH010000026.1, read on the forward strand.
AAAGATGGCCAGGCTGCAACGATGCACACACTTGGAGCTGGCACCAAAAAGTCGAGGGACCAAATGCGGTGGGTGTGTTTCCTGCGCCTCGTACTACTGTTTTTAAAAAGGCTCGTTTTGTTGTCCTATGACAGATGAAGACACTATTAATAGGAGCTACGCAAGAATATGTGTTCCAGCCAACAGCAGCAGCAGCAGTGTCTGCGTTTTCTGGCGGCAATAGACGAGCTAGCTGAAGCGATAATATGTGGCATGTCCATCACGGTAGATGTTTTGCTTTCAATATGCGAAAGCCTGGAAGTCTTCATATCCCCAGGGTAGAACTTTAGACAGCGAATAATGTACGACTCCAAAGCCGATACCTGGTACCAGTGTGTTACGTTGTAAACTGCACACACACCATGAAGCAGTAAATGGTACTCGTACGCCCGACCTGAACGAGGGGGGGGCGCGTGGGCTGTGCGTGGGACGTACTGGTAGAAATATTGTTGTAGGTGTATGTGTGCAGGCGAGGAGTGGCGGTATTGGAATCACCACCCGCCCTTGGCGCAATGTCCACAGGCGCATGCATCGAATGGCTTTGCATTCTGCAAGCACACCTCTTGCTGTTGTGGTTGTTGTTGTTGTTGCTGTTGTTTTCTTCGTCCTTGCTACCCAGCAGCTTCATCGGTACACCCAGTGTCCGTCCTGATTCCTCATCCTAGAGAGATGCTGATTCTTTGGTCACACTGCACAGACTGCTGTGTTGTGAGACAGAGGAAGACCGAAAAAAAAAAACCGCGAATTCAAGGGTCAAGCAAGTGAAATGCCAGCGTACCGGGTACAAGAACACAATAACACAAGACTAGAAAATAACAAAAAGAAAATAAACTGTAGAACAAAATATATTCTGCAATGAAACAGAATACAAATGACGCAAGGAGATCTGAAAGGCTGCTTATTAATAGATGGAAAGCATACGTAGAGTCGGGAAGGGCAAATAGCTGCCGCACGGACGAGCAACACGACGGAGAGGAAGATACCGGCATACAGACGGCGGGGCGAGGAAAGAAAACCAAGGAAGAGACTAGGCAAAATAAAGAAGGAAGCAAGAGAGAAAGGGGGAAGAAGAGAACATTGTACTCCAGACGGTGATAGTAACGTGGGTGCCCGTCTGACCTAGACAATCGATTCGGGAACCTAGCCACACCCTTTGCCGTCTCTTTCCTACTCTCGTCAATAGCGATGCCAAGTGTCAGTACTGCCGCTGTCGCTTCCCCCCCCCCCCCATTGAACAACTCAACTAGAAACATACAAAAATCTGCTAGACTTCAAGAGCTAATCTAACCGATACCTAGCCACCCGATCTGTCATTTCGTTTCTGCTTTTGTCGACAGCTGTATCGGTACGGCTGCCCCCCCCCCCCCCCCCCCCCCCCCCCCCCCCCCCCTCTCCTTGTCGCTGCTCTTGGCTCCCTCAGCTGCGTGGCGCAGCCGGCTTCTCTCCGCCTCGTCCCTGTGCCACCTCGCCATGAAACAGTCCGCCGCTTCGACGACCCCCCGGTACCACTTCCCGCTCTTCTTAGCCGTTCTTGGCCATAAAACCGTCTCTGCTCCGAACAACCAAGGGGAGCTTTTCGTGGACCCCTCGGTGGCTTGAAAAACCCTGAGGTCGTCTGCTAGACATTGGGCCCAGTTATTTTCTGGTCGGCCTGGTCCTGGGTTCTTCCCACCAGCCATGGTCCCAAACATCACCCGGCGGGTCAGCCGCTCATTGCTCGTCCGCTGTACGGCCCCCGCAAAGAGGAGGCGTCGTTTGCGGATGGTCGTCTCAACGCTCTCGCAGTGTGCCTTTTTGAGGGCCTTGGCGTACGACATGAGGTGGTCAGTGCATTGTCGGCGCTGGAAGCCAATGATCCGTAGGAGAAGTTTGTGGTGTGCCGTTCGGAGCTCAGCGAAGTGTTCCTGACCAAGAGTCCGCGTCACGCACCCGTACAGCAGGGTATCCATCACCTCCGCCTTTAGCATGCGTACTTTTAGAGTGAACGGGGCATCCTCCATATCATACAGCTCCCGTTTGAACCGATTTTAGCATGCCCATGCGAGTCAGATCCATCGTGTGATCTCTGGCATAATGTCAGCACTTGCGACGACAAGATCGCCCAGGTACAAAAACTGCATCGTCGGTCTATACCTCTGTCCCGCTGCTTCGATGACGGGCGGTGAGGTCTGGGGTGCTTGGTTCGGTGTTCCCAGCAGCATGGTCTCTGTTTTCTTTTCGGATACTGTGCGGCCTGCCGCTTCGAAAACGGTCACAACAATGACGGTCAGCTTTTCGCAAGGCCTTCCGCCGACTTAGACACAATTCCCGCATCGTCCGCGTACAACATACCCCATACTGTCCTCCGTACACAAGTTAGTGGGTCAACCTTCACCCCGTCCTCTCCGAGGTCCTCCTCGAGGCGAACCAAGTCCCTCGCAATATCTGGACGCTTACCAGCACGGCTTGTATCACAGCAGCGAAGAAGACATTGAACAGAAAGCGGTGACAACATACATCCTTGCCGCAGCCCCCGAGTGACGTCAAACCATTCCGAGTGTTCGCCGTCATCCGTGCGCACGCGAGCTCGCATGCCTTCGTGGAACTGGCGGATAACGGTTAGCATGTTCTCTGGTTCGCCGAAGCGTGCGAGCACTACCCACAACAGTTCTCGGTCGACGGAGTCATATGCTTCGTGCAGATCGATGAAGCACATCAGGGGATTTTTTCACTCGGATATCACTTGTATACGTTACAAGGTTCCCCTCCGGGAGGTGCCTACGGGAGTGGCGCAAGAACGAAATATTTCTCGTATGAAACACCTGCACACCTGTTTCTAGACACTGCATCCACCCATCATTAATGTGAAGAACACGCACACATATTTTTGAGGGCAGACTGACTGCTGTACAGTAGTGTTGTTTGTGGAAATACTGTGGGAACATTACTTCTACAATATTATAAAAGAAGGTATACCGGTAAGTGGATATTGATTCTGAACAGATAACTCACGGCGATCAAGTCAGTGCTTGCGGCGTAAACGTAAGTACAAAAAGTTGCGTGAGGTCGAGGTTGCGACATAATACTTTGTGACCGGCTGAGTAAAATCCAGCTCATACAAAATACTCGGGAATTAGCGGCCCCCCCGCCCCCACGGCGGCAGGGCCACATGAGGTAGGTGGAGGTATTGCATATAAAATGATACCATGGTATGTCTTACGGTATTTCTTCCGTAGTAATGGGACGTTGGATTCGTGTCATTTAATCTATTGTTGGAAATACCTGGTAGAGTCATATAGTTGATATCTTGACGTGTATATACAAAGTACCGGTAGTAGTTTGTACCTGTAAACACAGCATAGAGTAACACGTGTGCCCGAAGAACGAATTGATACAATTGCCGCCTTTGATATGTATATAATTTCCAGGGCTTTTCGCGGATCAGGTCAAACCTCACTGGTCGGGTCGGGTCGGGTCGGGTCGGGTCAGCTGACCTGACCCGACCCGCGAAAATTTTGAGGTGTGTTGACTTGACCCGACTCGACCCGCGAGATTAAAAAAGTTGTTGACCCGACCCGACCCGACCCGTGAGATTTGAAAATCTCCTGACCCGACCCGACCCGCGAGATTTCAAAACCCCCTGACCCGACCCGACCTGACCCGCCACTTTCGGATTGATCCGTGAGACACGGGTTTCACGCGGGTCGGATCACCTTGACCCGCGAGACCATTTATCTTGACCCGCAGGTTCGACCTGCGGATCCGACCCGTGGATCGATACTTCAAAAACAATTTACTAATCATTTTTGTGCCCAGCAGCGATATATGGCCTGGCTGTAGTGGGTATGGATAGATGCGGGCATGCGTATATAGAATTGGCGGTGTTTTAATGTCTGGATATGATACCAAAGAAATATTATAGAGTATTTGTACGAGAGAAGCCTTTGGGTAAGAGAGCGGGAAGTGTTTTAAGTGTCAGATCCGCGGGCCGGGTGCGCGGGTCCGACCCGCAGGTCAGCAGAAACAACTTGCGGGTCACGCTGGCCCGACCCGCGAGTGACCCGTTTCTCACGGGTCATGACCTGACCCGACCCGTGAGCTTTTCATCACTTCTTGACCCGAACCGACCCGACCCGTGAGATTCGAAAAGTTCTTGACCCGACCTGACCCGACCTGACCCGACCCGTGGGATTTGATAAACTTTTGACCCGATCTGACCCGACCCGCGAGATCTTGACCCGACCCGACCCGACCCGACCCGTGAGATTTTGAACACTTCCTGACCCGACCCGACCCGACCCGTGACATTTTGAACACCCCGTGACCCGCGAAAAGCCCTGATGATTTCATGAATTTGGGAGATGTATAGATAGATATGTGTTAGAACTACTGCAGTGTAACGTCAGACAGTCTACCCACAGAGACGAACATTTTAGTGGAGCGTATTTGTAGTGTATCGTACTGCATAAGATGCCCACCGAAGAGATGGTGATAAAAATATGCCCACGAACGGTAGTAGAATGATGAGTGTTTATTATGACCGGTCTTGCACAGAAGACCATGCAGCTCGAATCATGCTTTGAGGCCGCCTATCGGGTCCGCTGCACTCAAAAGAATGGAAATACCTCATAGAGTTTGATCCCTTCCTTCAAAACGGCGATGGCAATTTAGTAGCCGCTACTACAGAACTATACCGTGCTTTAGGAGCGCTAAAAACATACCAGGCACGGCTATGATTAGAATCGATAGCCACTCGATAAGCTAATTGTAGTCGCAATAAATGTCTGTTGATAAAGCAGAAATGTTCAACCGACAACTCTTTCAAGATAAAATTATGGCGACGTCTATTTTTACAACCCTGGGGCCAGTAGAAGAATTGACAAGGAAGTCTACAGTTACAAATTCGGTAGTAAAGAAGGATATACCACGTTGGCAGTCCTAGAACAAAATTCGTAGGGGCAAATTCTATCCTCGGTGGTCAATATTCTGATGTCATCGGATCGTCTTGCTTTTGATAGACCAACGTAGAGGCACCCGTGCATGAAACATCCCTGCGTATAAATCAAAGACCACTTTGTCCAATGGCTGGCCATTGCTACGGTGGACAGTAACCGCGAAAGACAAAGGAACGGGGAAGTGAACACGCTTAACACCCGCACCTTGCCATGCCATGAAATTAAATGTAACTCGGGGAATCCAATGAGTTGTGCCATCTTTTAAAGTTGAGACCTGCAAGGTGTAAAGCAAATACTCAGCACTATAACTTTGGCCCCACTCGTCAAACCAGCTGACATGCCTAAATTCCTAGTAAGTATAATGCACACTTCCACTTTAGCTTTAGACTGTGACTGTACGCTGCTATGTTGAAGGGCAGACAAGTAACCCGTCATAGCAAAGCCATCGTTCACGTCACACTCAAGTAGTTCGTACTTTACAGTGTACAGCCTTCCTGAGTGTGAAGTTCGCCAGGAACCCTACTGAGGACGAGATCGTTGATAACATCTACGTTGTCGTTGTGCAGAGTAACGGGATCCGCCAACATTTTTGGGGGGAAGACTATCCGAGTCTGAATCTACGACGGCAAATTCGCGGCTAGAGACACGCCTCTTTTTCTTCTTATGAAACGTTGAGAAGACCATGCGTCCTTTCCCCTTGTTTTTACAGCTGATGTTCTTGGACATAGTCCTTTTCTTTGATTTGGCGAGGATAGCTTTGATTGCGCGGTCGTCACTGTTCATGGCCAGGGTTGAGTGGCCGATTTGACCATGAGACTCCCCAAGTCTTTTTCTCCACGACAGCGATGTATTTCTTGCGCAGCAGGGAGTGGCATATTTCCCTTCGTCGTTGATGAGCATGTACACGTAGTCTTCATCGTTGCACTTGAAAAACTCGGCAAGAGGCTGAATAAGGAGTTGACATGAGGACGAAAGAACGTAAACGTTGCAGACAATTGGGAACGCGACGAAGCAAACACGCAATAGTTGATGGGCTTAATATTCAGTGACGAGCACTCATATGCATTCAGGCCTGCGTGTGTGGAGAGACGGTTCCTGGTGAAAGAGACTCGTTGAGGTACTTGCTGATCCGAGCGTTGCGCCGTGGCATCTTGAGACCAAATGTGCTATAAGTAGATGGCGAGGGGAGGGGAGGGGGAGGGGAACATCTATGAAACTTCTGTTGTTGATGTTCTTCTTTCTGTATCGAACCTCTGTTGTATGTAATTGTTATCCTATTGTAACTACCAGTGCTTATGGCGTCCCTGTCGCGCAATATGAGCTTCCGATAATACCCAACCCCTCCGCATGCAGGATCCTGCTGATGTGTTTTTTATCGTATCTACCATTGCAGCAGCGGCCATTGTTCCCGTGTTGCCACCGACGGTGAGTGTCGGCTGGTGAGAGTACATCACACCTGGCATGTCAGAATCGTACAACTATGGGGCGTATTGTAGTGACCGTTCGGACACAGATGACTGACTGTATCTTGGCGATAGAGAATTGACATTTCCTTTGTCTGCAATGAGGTGGTGGTCCAGAGCAACAAAACATCAACCTATGAACGACACAGGAACGGCCTTTATTGCATGGGGTCGCCAAGCAGGGGAACCTCGAACAAGCCACAAAATGAATCTAAGTGGGAAACCCTTGGAGTCAAGGGTCAAGCCCATTTCTGCTACGCATGCTACCGGTCCTATGAGAACATCCTTGTGTCAATTAAAGAGCAGTATGCGCACATCCGCACTCCCAATATCACACACCAGGGTATGGGACCGGTATGTGCTGTTGGGAGTTTCTTTTAGTGCTGTCATCGGACAGAGCCGGGTCATCTGCGGCCGCGACGCTTGCCGGCTTTGTCCCTGCCGTCTACTCGGCCGCCATCACACCCGCCCAATGGGCGGCGTTACCATGACCATGAAGGCCCCCCTGACCGTCAAAAAAGTACACGCCCTGAAAGTGGAGGCGCGCCAGCTCCAGCAACGCCTGGAGGACGAAGCTTCGCGCGAAGCCATCAAGGCTGCCACGTCCAGTCGCGCCCAGAGCCGGGCGAGGATGGCAACGCTAGAGGGGACCAAGTCAAAGCTCCGCCAGCAGCTGGCGGCCGCGGACCGAGAATTGGCCCAAGCCCTCTCATGTACCGAGTCTTCGGACCGGGCATTGGCGGCTGCCGAGCAATCGGCACGGTCCCTTGCGTCCAGCCGGCGCTGACCCCGGCAGGCTGACCCCCCTGCCCCTCGTCGAGAGACTTTACCGTCCTCCCCCGACCGGGTTTTCACTTCCCCCTCGCCCCGGTTCGTTCGGGACGTCCTCACTTTGTACAAATGCCGCCCTGTGGACTCCGCTTTCATGGACGTCAGCCTCAACGAATTTACCACCCCCGAGCACCATGACCAGACTCGGTATATGAGAGGGCTTGGGCCAATTTTCGGTCCGCGGCCGCCAGCTGCTGGCGGAGCTTTGACGTGGTCTCCTTCAGCGTTGCCATCCTCGCCCGGCTCTGGGCGCGACTGAACGTGGCGGCATTGATGGCGTCGCGAGAGCTTCGTCCTCCAGGCGTTGCTGGAGCTGGCCCGCCTCCTCTTCCAGGGCGTGCACTTTTTTTACGGTCAGGGGGGCCTTCATGGCCATATCCCCGCGGAGCGCCGCAGGTAACGCCGCCCATTGGGCGGGTGTGATGGCGGCCGAGTAGACGGCAGGGACAGAGCCGGCAAGTCGCGGTCGGGTCATCTACGGTCTGCTCAGCGGAACCCAAAGGAGTCGGGAGGGCCTGGGCGGCAGGGTGGATGACGGGCTCCTCCGGCGCGTCGTCGCCGGACCCTTCGAAGTACAAATATATATAAAACCCCCCTGCTCTCAGAACACTCTGAGAGCCAGGAAAATGGGGATCATGAAGATAAGACATCAATATCTGTGAGTAACTGCACGCGTCTAGGTCGACCTGCATTACAGTAGTCGGGCCTGCCCCATACTGCCCCCTTTGTTATCCGGTAATCTGCTTATACAACAGGTATACTATCAAATTTTGCTACAAAAAATACAATTATTTAATGCCAGGTAGGTGCGTTCACTTGAATTTGGGTTGCAGAAAATCTTCATACTATCGTAGTACGAGTACTGCTTGCTGCTGTATGTATCTTGTTACTGCTGCACCAATTCTTGATGTACTGTAGTCCAGGTCTCCCGCAACAATACACAAGTGCTTAGCCGCGCAACCATGATATATTATATATATATATATGTCCCCCTCACAACATCACGACGAGTACGTGTGTCTTTGTTGTCTTTGGTACCCGAAAAATGAACCGGTACATCACTTGTCGACTCCTCGTACTCGTAGCGGCAGACTATACATGCTTCTCTCTGCTGAAGCTGTTCTGTATTGCTGCTCTGTCTCTGTAGGGTGTATTTTTGTCTTTGGTTGCCCCAATTTGGACTGCATAATTACGGGCACCATATCTGGCATATCATTTTTAAACCGCGTCGGGACGCAAGTACAGCAGTCTCCTCGCTACGTAAAGTATACCTGGCACATACACACATAGACACCTCAAATTCGAAGTAGCATGTAAGTAAAGCATTCGGAGCATGTCTCTTGCATCACCCTCTGAGAACCTAATCCACCGTAGCATTCTTTGCGTAGCTGGGTTTGGACATTTCCATACCTGCTGTACTTCGAAGTAATACCTTACGACACCTGCTATTGTCGTATTGCGTCTATTGATAGTCGTTTCGTACCACTCCGGAGGGAAATCTTGTACTGCATTAATAACATGATAACATAATGTTATTGTCAACGCAACGTTAGACGTAACACATTAACACTGCGTTACCCTTGACCCTTTTAGGACCGCAGTCCGATTTTGGGGACAACTCACTTGGAATTAGAGTGGTTTGTCCCAAAACGGGACTGCAGTCGTACTGCGGTCCTAAAGGGTTAGTTAACCCTTTTTCGGTCAACAGCCCCGTTTAGGAGACAAACTACTTGAAGCTGAAGTGATTTGTCCCCCGAAACGGGACCCCGGTTCTAAACAGATTAAGAGAAGTGTTACACATAACACCGTGACCAAACGATACCATGTTGGTCAGGACGAACACTGAAAACATTTCAAGGTTCCCTCCCCTTCGGGATGTAGGTAACGTGAAATCCCGGGGGCGTCGCAAGGCGAAAAGGGAGTCACAGTTAACACACGTATAGCTGTTCTTGGCGGAAACGTGGGCCATGGGTTAGCGTATTGCTCGAAGGAAAGAGTAATAATAGTGGTGAGCAGGAACTGACTACTACTCTTTCTGTGGTGAATAGTGCACTACTACATGCACGCAGTACCATGAGTTGACTGCCTTACTGTTACAATACACGACTATTGATAGCGAGTTGTCCAGTCGCACGCTCTCAGCAGCAGGTTATCGCACCGGCGGGCAAGAGCCACAGCCAGGCTCATTCTGCCGCCCGTCTCCCTCTACCCCGCATCTGGCATAGTAGTAGTAGAATAGTAGTGGTAGTATAGAATAGTAGTAATAGTAGAGTAGTAAGTAGTATTAATGGGTATGATACCTACAGTACATATACAGTAGATATCTGATGGTGCCAATTTCCCCCAGGTGGACGGACCGAGGGAGGCAGTTTTGTGGTCACGTACGTGCTCGGTGTAAGGTGTGTGGTGACGTCAAAGGGCTAGGCGAAACTTGTATATATATTACTCTCGACACTCGACAGACGTGTTCTGGTGCTGCTGTACCTGCTGCTGCTGCTGCTGCTGCTGTCCCTGCATGGTTGATGAAAAAATAAACAGGAAAAAGGCGGGGGATTTCAAAGTTATTGAGATTTGAGATTTTCAACGCAGAGAAAATTCTTCGTTTTTGGAAGTGCACACAGCTCGTCGTATCAGCAGTCGGGCAGTGTGGGATGTACGCGGTGCCGCACCGAGACAAGGGGCAGCACGGCGAAACGGCAGGCAGTATGGGCCTGGCTCTGTGGCTCTTGCCCGTTGCGATTACCTGCCTCTGAGATCGTGCGACTGGACAACTAGCTAGGTATGATACCAACACCTAGATACCTGGTGCCAATGTCTCCCAGGTGTAGGCAGACGCAGGGAGGCAGTTTTGTGGTCACGAACGTGCTCGGTGTTCGGTGTACACCACCCGTCAAAGGGCTTGGTGCAACAGATACGACGGCCGACAGATGTGTGCTGCTGTTGCTGCTGTATGTCTGCTGCTGCTACTGCTACTTCTTCTGCTGAGGTTGAAAACATACGTACAGCAGAAGGGGCTCAAAAATGCGTTCGAGGGTGGCGGGCTATATACTACCTGATATGAAAAAAAAAGTGGGGTTTTCCATGTCACCTACTCGGCTCGGCGAGGCGGAAAGCAATCCCTTGTTTTTTGGAGCCAGCGCAGCGACGTTCAATGCCCCCAGCACCGCCACGGTGCTCGGCCGGGATCCAAACATGCGTCGTAATGTACCCACGGCCCCCTTGCTTGCCCCGCACGGTGCTCGGCCGGGATCCAAACATGCGTCGTAATGTACCCACGGCCCCCTTGCTTGCCCCGCAGCCGAAGGTGCGAGAAAGAACCCTCGGCCGCCGGAGAGCAGCATGCCAAAAAAAAAAGAGTGCATCTTAGACCTGCTATGCCAATGGCAACGCGAAGTCTAAAAGTTTCCTTTCAAAAATATTGCTTTAAAAAAACAGCCGAAAATATCCTCGTACCGCCGCTGTGGGAAAAAAGGGGAAAAATGTTTGATTTTTTCTTCATTTTTTTTTAACGGCTGCAGGCAGCGAAGTTTGTTTTCTCTCGTTCCAACTTGTCAACACGCTGATAAAAATCAGCTCGTGCAACGATAGATGCTCGATCTCGATATAGACTTAGCCCACGGCCAACCCGCTTGGTGTCGGGCAAGGCCAATGAGTATAGATGACAGCATCGCAGATAGAAAGTGAATACATGCAAGGCCAACGAGTATAGATGACGGCATCGAAGATAGAAAGTGAATACATGCTTTAGGGGGCGAGAACTTGCCGGCAGCGTCCTTCGGCATCCTCCCAAACCTGAAAAAAGCCTGTTTTTTGCCATTCGAGACGGATCGAGAATTGTTGTCTTTTGTTTTGTACACACCAGCGGCTAATCGTTTTTTTATCGTATGCCTGGCCAGCGCCCGCCGCACGTCACTGGCCATTGTGTGAAGACGGTGACCCAAGGGTGGGTCGGAGCCCCTAACGAGCGCACTCCGTTCAGAATTCATGACGCAATCGTTGGTTTTGTCGGTCGATGTCTGTCGAGGACTCGGAATCTCGCCGCTTGGGAGCAAAGATCGGCCTGAGTTTTTCTCAAGCCGATCTTGGCCCAACATCGGCCCCAGATTTGCTTTTTTCGGGCTTTTCCAAATGTTGGGAACTTGTTTTTTTTTCTAAACGTGCCCATAGGAAGCGTGCTCTAATTTTTTTTGGCGGGTATATTTGGAATTCAAACTTTTTATTGATACTTCGCTTTCCCATTGGCATAGGTCTTGTACAATTGTACGTATGTTACAAATAACACACTATCTTGCATAACGTAGAGGCCAGCACTACTAACACTTCGTTGTTCGGACCCCCCGTCTGAGTGCTACAGGGTCGGATAACGTGAAATAACTTACGTCAGCAACGTTACAGTCTTACCCGGCCGATACGTAACAATATGTTAGGGTGTTATTTTTAGCCTAAATGCGGAGTCCTCTTGAACATTGTGTTACGTACAGCGTTACCGTGAGTAAATATCTGATTTTAACCTTTCGTTACTGCTGTGTTACCATAGTATTCAATTCGGGCCTAACATTATGTTGCTGAGTTACTATTATGTTACGGTGTTACTGTCGGTAAATATCTGCTTTTAACATTTCGTTACTGTGTTACCATATTGATCAACCGGGCCTAACATTATGTTACTGAGTTACCGTTGGGGCCCAAGTCGTTCTAACGTTGTGTTGCAACGTTACCCTTCGGGTCTTCCCGAGATCTAAGATGTGTTGGTGTTCTGTGTTAGCAGTGAAGCGGCGTCGCGAAGTAGCACAATGTAGCCGTGCTATCCATTTTCGCCGAGATTCCAGTAGGGAACGCCTACAACTTATTCCCGTTGGGGAGGATAACATAGCATCCCCGGTGAAAAAACGCCCCCATCATTTCGAAATCCCATAACAGGGGATATTTAAGGGGGTTCCCCGCAAAAAAAGACGCCTAAAAAAATCAGGAAACCCCGCCAGTACGTTATCCATCTACAACGTAATCTGCATACCCGCACATACGAACTAACACAGCAGTACCAAGTAACATATTAATTGATGTTAGATTGGGGATGTGCGTTGTCTGCTATCTTGTGTTACATAAATTGCATACGAGCTACTATTAATAAAAGCACATAACCCATAGTGCAATTATTTTATAGTAGTGTTTCATCGATCATGTACTTTATCCGTTTGACGTATGTTGTGGCAGCAAGACTTCCGTTAACACCCTAACATAGCGTCGCTTGATAAGGACTGCTGCTGCGGCTGATACGGTAACTTAATGATTAGCGTTATATTGGCCATAGGCATCATCCCTATATTAATAACGTGTGTTACGATATAAGAATACCCATTAGCCTTGGTAGGGCTGGGCCCTGGTAGCTCTAGCCAGTACATTGTGTACTGGCTGCGTCATATGCCAGTACACTGGACCCGACCAGTGCACTGGTGTTTGCGGCTTCGCCGCGACCCCTCGCCCCCCCCGGCTGGTGAGAGGGGCCCGCCGGAGGCGCCCCCGGAGGGCCCCGCTGGAGGCGCCCTGCCGGAGGCACGTATTTACGCGTTTTGGCTTCACTAGAGCTAAAAAATACGTCGTTTTTGGACTATTTCAAATGCAATTTGGTGATAGATTGACTAAGAAATAAATAAAAGAGCAAGCGAGCGAAGCGTATGATGGACAGGAGTGTGCGGAAATACGGCACACTTCAGCACGCAGCCTAAATACCGAAAACGTGGGACACGGGTTCAAAAACATGTTTGAAGTGTGCAATACCGATTCGCTGCAATTTGCGAAATCGCGGCCTCGGAGACGTAAATATCCACGTACATATCTATTTATATTGTTCCAAACATGATGTTTACTCAGATTCTCCTTCGCAATTTCTTAAGCCTTGTGTGCTTCGCCTCCCGCTGTAACTGCTCCAGCCGGTCCTGACTCCCTTCTCGATTGGGAGCCGATACAACCTCCACACCACCACCAGCAGCAGCAGCCGCAGCAGCAGCAGCGGTGGCGGGGCTCGACTCCAAGGGCTCGGCTCCAGGTGCACCGTCAGGATCCACACAGCCCAAGCTATCAATGGTTGAGGTGGCTTCGTCCATCGTGCTCACTGTCTTCCTCCCTGTCTCCCCCTCTCCCCTCTCTAGCTGTTCTGGGTGCCCTCTCTGTTCTTTACGCCGTGAATTTTGATGGGTTTCCGCTGTTTAATGAGGCGTAATTGTAGGACGTACGTAAATAGTCAAAGTACTGGCACCCTGGCAGCCCCCCCAGTCAGTACAGTAGTACTGGTAGTACATACTGGACCAGGGCCCAGCCCTACCATTAGGAGTTCACCCTGGCAGCCCCCCCAGTCAGTACAGTAGTACTGGTAGTACATACTGGACCAGGGCCCAGCCCTACCATTAGGAGTTCCACTAACACACGAACATAGTGTTCTGTAAGCTTTCGATTGCGCACGTACGTTATCCGTCTATATTGTGTTACGGTAGCAAGTAAGAATTCCGCTGACACACTAGCATAACGTTACTCGCTACGGGCTGATGTCGCTAACACGGTAACACAACGTTAACGTTTTCTTGACCATGTGCGTTCTCCCTTCAACGTGTGTCACGATAACCACCAGGAATTCCGCTAACACACTAACATACTAGTGTTATTCGGTGTGGGCTACATACCCGAACACCGTAACACACATACTGCGGTCACTACGGGATCAAGGTAACACTCTAACATGATGCTACGCAATCGCCCGGCAATATCGTAACACACCAGTACTAAATTATCACTAAATCCATAAAGCAGCTAACGTAGTAAAGTTATTGCGAAAATAATTCGCTGACGCCTAACCTTGACGTAAAGCGTCAAGTGTTACGTTTTCCGCTGTGTGAAATTTTGCACGTTTGCACCCTCTTTTCAAGCATCTACTCCTGCTGCTGTACACGTACTCGCAGTATACTCGGACATTTAAAATATTATTGTCACTGACGGTAAATACTGCTGGGTACAGAGTAGTAGTGCTCGTAGTGACCAGCCTCATTCCCCTAGCCCCTCCCCCCGTGCATGCTGCAACGAAAACCGACGACCGAGCCGCTGTAGTATACGTTTGATCTCGCGTTTGTGTGTGCTTCTACAGCAGTACCAGATACCAGGTATCATACAGCAGTACAGAACAGCAGTACACTAGTATATACTACGTATGAGTGCAAGTTTTTTTTGTGTTTCTTTCTCTTGCGGTGCTTCTTCCTCTTGAGGTGCTTTTTCCTCTTGTTGGCTGCTTCCGCTTGCTGTACTTGTGCTTGCTGGATGTTGTATGGTGTGGTGTGCTCCTGCCAAATATGATGTTGGATGTACAGTCAGCAGCTATGATACCTGGTGTGCGTCTTTTGTAAGAAGCACGACATCAGCCGTCGATGCAAAGCAAACTTACCAAGGATTTTCCGATGCGGTGAATACGTCGTGCTATCGTACATGTGGTTTGGCTCTTGGGGTACTGGTATTAATTATTAATGCTGTACCTTCGTACTATTATTTATCGCAAACAGGTTTGAAAGGGCAACGAAGGAGGCGGTGCAGACACTAGCACGGAGGGACATGCCTACTAAGGATTTGGCGGCGGCCATCCGAAGATGCCTCAACAACCTGGTACGTACGTAGGTTTAGACCCGTTACAGCAGTAGCCGGTACTATGTGAGCAGGGCGATGGCGATGATCCATAACACCCCCGGTCTGGTGTGCCGAACACTCCAGGACAACACATGGAAATTGCACCTGCAGCAGAGGAGCGGTGGCTGCCTTTGTACTGATTGGCGCAGCCAACCTTCAAGATATATGGCCACAGGGTATAGGAGTGTAGCCGCCGTGGCGCCCCGTCGCCTGCCGTCCCCCCGAGCGACGTGTGCAACCAGAACGTTATTTTCGCGAACTACCACCGAATCCCTGACTACTGTTGGAGCTTGCCGGCGGGAGATCGAGCTATCGAAATTGTTCTTCGAGTCCTGAAAGGCAAAAATCAAGAGTCGATTTTGACATATTGACCTTTAAAAGAAGGGGACCCAGGTATAGTCTAGCGACATACATAGCAATCAAACACATGATGTCAAGTGCGGCCTTGTCTCTTGTCTCTTGTCGACCGTTTACAAGTACGTACGTAGCTCACTCTTCTGTCTGTTTTTCATGCCGAAGCCTGAGTTAATTGCGAGTGCACCTCGAGGGGGATGAACTTTACTCTATAATGCCTGTTAGGTGGTACAGGGGTGACATTTCCCTGGGATCGTTATTTTCCCTGTTCCGGATAATCCAGCGGTATCTTTGGATAATACCTGTTCTTCTTCCAGGATAGTGTTGTTCGAACCAATGGCATCATCTCCCGCATCGGGTGCTATTTGGGGGTGGGGGGCCGGGGGGGGAGGGGGCGGGGTGTACTCGTGTCATGCATGGTCGTAGTCGTGTGCCCATAGACCCTCGCATCCCTACAATGCCGAGACAGACCACATTGGGTTGAGAAGAACCGCTTTAGCATTTAGTCGGATTGGCAAGATTGTTGGGTTGCTCGCTTCGCTAGGCATAATGAAATTGGTGGCAGACGTTAACCGAAAGGTCGTGATGACGCTCACAGATGACTATAGAATGGTTCTTTCTTCCATTTCGTATCATTTGTGAGCTTCATGGTGACCTTTCGGTCGACGTCTGCTACCGATTCCATTACACCTAGAGAAGCGAGCGCTCCAACAATCTGATCATTCCGACTATTAATAAAACACTTCATCGGTTCTTCCCCCTTCTCCGCTTTTGCGGCATCATACGACACCGATCACGTGACTTGTTATGCATTGTTTTAGGCAGGGACCAATCACAAAACTTTCTCCGCCTAGCATTAGATTTTTTTGCGAATGCTCTCCCAAGCAGATCACGGTCCATAAGGCTCTCTGTCTGGTAAGTCCAAGCTACTCTAGCAGTCATAATGTGTTCCTCACTGAACTCCATGCGAGGGAAAATACTGAGTCTAACCTCGCCTATCATCATACCGTGCGCTGCGGGAAATGAAGTCGTACACCCAACCATGGAAGTAAACACCTCGAAGTATTCCTTCCACAATGGAAAATCTTTCAACTCTCCACTTAATTTTGGGACCTACTTCTTCAGACTCCCAAATTCGCAAGGACTAACGTCAGCCCTATGGCTCTCTACCATATTACTCGCACCACTCCTGGGCAGGCCTACTGTCTCACCAAGACCTGGCATACTCCTACTGGAGCTGACTCCCCTTGCTTCCCCGGCACTGGCAGCGGTTCCGACCCGCTCACCAGTGACACCAGACGCAACCTCACGAACTGCGGCATCTTTGCGATCCATCTCTCGAAAGTCTGCGTCCTCAATCGTTCACCGTTTTGACGCCTCATTTTCTGGTCGCTCTCGCGTCGATCTTGTTCTTCTCTCCTGTCCTCCGCCAGCTGCTGCCTCACGAGACTGGTCAGGTCATTCATCGCAGACGTCCCGTTCACTGGGAGTTCACTCAGCATGATCAGGCTGTTTGCTCGAACAATAGGTTGTTTTATTGTTCAATCAGCGCTGATATGCGACAATGAACATGCTCCCAACAGCCACACTAGGTTGTGAGCTACTGTAGGCACTGCAACACTCTGTAAGGAAGATAGTTTAATACAAGGGGGGCTTCACCGCGGCGGGCTGACGCTCGCGTGCGGCTCCGCGCACGCTCGTTATGGCTAAGGGCGTACCGGTGTGCAACTCGAGGCTGTTAGTGCGACAGTACTGCCAGGGGGTGCATTAAAAAAAACAATTTTGAGTGAAGAGAAAGAAAACGCTGCAAACACGAGAAAAACAAACATTGCCATCCGCCATCCGGCCCAACGCATTACTCGTTCGTATACAGCAGCAAGCCGCACTACAAAGTACTACGTTCGACACACTCGGCGTCCGTAATGTATACTTCCTGTACAGATAGCCACTAAACAATTTTAGTTTGAGCAGCAGTCGATCGAGTCAATCGACAGTACAAAGCGCGGGCGATTACGTTATTGCAGCAAGTTCAGCAGCAGCATAGCGTACAGGTACATATCATACGAAAATTACGCTGACACGAGACCTCCGCCGAGACGCCATATAAATGTCAATTGCGAAACGGTACTCGTACAGCTTCCGAAGCAGGTGGATCCGTCCTTCAGCTTTAAGATGCGGAGATACATCACCGAGAGGAGTTGACTTGCACAATAACCATGCTCACACGGGGGTCAGCAGCAAAAACATATCGCACACAAAGCAGCACTAGCAGCAGAACAGAACAGCAGCAGGACATACATAGCAGTAGCACCAGGGCAGCGGACGAACAGCGGCAGCAGCAGCAGCAGCACATCATGCACGCCCGAGGCTGCCCCTGGCACGACAGTCGGGGCAGGGGAGCTCGGTGGCGCACAAGGAGGAAGAAGCACGACGTCGTCGTCGTACCTCGTCGTAACCGGTACATGTTCATGACTTTAATTTTTGCTTGGCGGTTACACGATAATACAGAAAAACGCCTTCACAATACAACCGAAACTCCACGCCTCATATGATACTGGTGCCCAATGGCAATGACGAGTACTCGTCATTGCCATTACTGGTGCTTACTGGGATGCCTATATATAGTCATTCCCATTGATGGCAATCATTGTCATTGCTGCTTCCTGCTGCGTGTAAACAAAAAACAAAATTGTAGACACCGTTTGTACCTCCACCACTGTACCGCTCCTCCCGCGGCGTAGACTCATCCGATTCGGTCGAAACCAAAGACCCCGTCTTCTCTGCCTCACGGAGCCTGGTCGCCCGGCGTGCACAGCAGCCAAAGAGGCTCGTGACGCTCGTTTCCCGACCGTATGCTAGCCTACGAATCTCAACATTTTTGCGCAAAACTCGTGCTTTCACACGTAAAATAGCCCGAATCGGAATTCGACTCTCGTTTCTGGAACGCCCAACCCTCAACGCACAAACAACGGCGGAGCATGAGACCGGCCACCCCAGCCCATATTCCCCACGCTCTTGCCGCCATGAGCTGTCGACAGCCGCGGAGGACTCGGCCTCTCCCGTTTCGGCCAAAGGAGAAGAGGTCCAATCTGGGTGCTGGCGTCGAAAACAGAATATTTTCACCATCACGAGCGAGCAGAGATGTCGGTTGACGGCACATTTGCCCCTTGGCAGGCAGCCGTCAATAACATCCCAATGCTTGAAACTATTCTATATCAGGAGAGGGTTTGACGGGTCAAAGGTAGGCCTGACGGGGCAAAGGTAGGCCGTCAACCAAAATCTTTGGCCACAAGAATGATAAATCAAGTATCGACCACTCAACTCGTCCAACTCACAGCTGATGTTTTAATAAAAAGCTTCTGCAAGAAATGAGCACAGCACACCCGGCCACAGCTGTCAAGGACATCCTCATGGTAAAACTATAATATTTTGGAAGAGGGCTTGACGGGCCAATAGTAGGCCTGACGGGGCAAAAGTAGCCGACACCCAAATTTTTTCGGCCACGAGACTAATAAATCAAGTATTGACCACTCAACTGATCCAACTCACAGCTGACGTATTCACACCCGGCCAGCCGGCAGCCAGGGCACGGCGCAAGCACGCCCGAGGCCGCCCCCGACACAGTCGGGGTCGGGGATCACGATGAAGCAGTTTCTTCCCGTGAGGTGAACCTCATCTCGCGCTAGCATGAACAACGCAAAAAAATACGTGTAAGAAACGCTGAGGAGCGCTGAGAGTACAGGGCCAACGATATCGTATATATATGTTTGTCTTCGTAATGTCGGCCAGGAAAGAGGTAGACGAACGCTGGGGGAAAGCTGAAGTGAGCATGTGGGTCAGCTCTTCACTGTTTGTTAATAGTAGCAACCGCTGCTATTAATAGGCGAATGCCTTAAATCTCCTCGTGTAGCGCCTGCTCGTTCATACCCATCAGACTGCTCGTATGTGATGCCACGAGACAATTTCTTGAGTTGCAACTCCGTGACACAATGTATGTAGCCGTAGGTTATTACTAGGCTGCTCGACGAGACAAAAGCTATACCGAACAGGTTTTCACCAGCCAAGCAAACATTGCCTGCACGGAGCGCGGAGCGCCGTGAGGTGTGTTCGTCGCGAGCCGTGAAGTGTTCGGCGAGTCGCATGAAAGGCGGGCTGCATCCTGCAAAGAACCGATTGTGCGGTGGACTTTCTTGCATATGGATGACAGCATCGAATTCACTGGAGGGACGGGGGGGGGAGGGATACGGGGGGGGGCGATGTGGAGGGGGAGGATAAAAGAGGGGGAGAGGAGGAGGAGGATGACCCATGAAATATAAACGCTCTGTTTCGGGTCTTGATTTGTTGGTCCAGTTCCTCTCCCTCCATCGTGGAGTAGAGCTGCTAGGACATTGCACTCCGAAAGGCCATACCCCCCTTCTCTCCCTCTGCATCTGTCTCTCCGCCACCTTACACCGATGTCGTCACCCAACGAGAGACTCCTTCGCTCCATACAGACCTTGGTTTAGATAACAACTTTCACCTTGTCGTTGCTCGAGATTAGTGCTCCGATCGGTTATTGCGCCGCCCGCTTCTCTTCTGTGGAAACGCGGCGAGGCGAGCAGTACGTCGACCGAAAATGAAAAAAATACTGCTGTATCGAGAGCATGAGGTACCGCAAGGCACCTAGGGCTCAAAAACAGGTTGCACTAATGACAGTCAGTAGCTACAGCAGCAGTAGCACGCAAATCCTGCAGGCCTGATGTAATTGCTTCTGTCGTCGCTGGTTAGAGAAGCCGCCCGTACTATATGTAGATCTGTTGGTTTGTACCCGTCGTTAAGCTTGATGGAGAAGTGTCTCATACTCTATAGGTCTGTCGATTTTGTGTCCGTCAAACCTTGTTGGAGAAGCGACTCATAAGTACTGCCCCGTAAGCCTGCCGCAATGGCGTCTAAAGTCGTACTTGAAAAAAAAAGCACTCCTGTTAGAGCTGTAGGTCTGTTGCACCCGCGCCGTCCCCGCTTGAGATTCCAATGCTCCGGTGCCACCAAATACGTCTATTTCTGTTGGCTATGGGCTGTTGAGTGAGAGCGAAGTGCCCCCACATCGTTAACCTCTGTTTTTTTTTGCGTCGCTGCTATCGCCCCCCTCGCCCACCCGCTGTTGTGTTTGACGCAGCACGGCCCGGAGTGGCACTGCCTTGTCGGCAGGGTTAAGGCCTTCTCGGTGCACGTCAGATACGTGAGTGTACAGTATTATTAGTATAACATGGTATACCAGGTATATAGATACGCGGTATTGGATTCGTTCGAGCGGTGGGGTCTCGTGTTGGGGTTCTACGTTTTGCGGAGGCGGTAAGGCACGGAGAACCCACCTACTACTCTAATACCGCAGTTGGGTGCTCGTCGCTGAATGGTCGTAGTCAAGGGTTCGACTTGATGTTTTTTGAGGCCTGGTTACAGCAGTAGACCCCAACTCGATTTTGATACATGGGGCTCCTGAAGTGTGGCACGAGGGATGCGTTCTATGTCAAGGGATACACGTAACATCTTGTGAGGTTATGATAGTCGCTTGAGGAGCTGCATTCCCCAGGTGCCAAGAACTTGACCTTGAGAGAGACGACAGTTAATGCAACCCGGGGAACTATGGCATGCATGGCCTATTAATAGGTATACCTGGTATATGATACTTGGTATATCGAAAAAAAGCGATAGTTAAGACAAGTGATTTTACAGCGAGACAATTCGACGCGAGTCGACGAGGGAAGAAAAGGGCGCCAGTCCTCTCGCGATGGAAAAATGCAAGGCATCTACCGTCGTCGGGAGGGGGGATAAGAGCCTGCTGAGCCTGCCTCGCGACCTCGGATCTGAGCTACTGCTACTGCTACTACTGTTGTAGCATGGAGAGAGAAAAGGAAGGCAAAAATAATGAATGGAATAAAAAAGAAAAATGAAAAAAAGGGTAGTTCCTCAGTTCAGTGGCCCGTTTACTCAGTTCTATTTTTGCCATAAAAAGGTACTTGCAGAGTACCTCCATCGCAGCCCACGTCGAGGGTTTACGCGTTTGCCCGTTTAGGCATGTGTGCGATAATGTCCAGGGTAGAGGAGACCTGTTGTCCCCTTTGCCACGTGTATTGGACTGGGTGCAAGCGGTGTGACGATGCTACGACGCCTGCCACGGTTGCGGAAAACGTCTTCCTTGCTTTTACTTAATGCGTGTGCTGGAAACGAGAGGGGCACACCATGCCTGCTCGCGCGTTGTTTTTTCCCCACGACGAAGACGGCTACATCGCTGTCTAAATTTTTCCAGGCTGTTCGCTTGTAATGTGGACGGTGGCGGGCGAAGAGCAACTGGTGTATGATTAGGATTGATGAGCAATGATGGCGATGAGGCGTTTTCTTTCTCTTTCTCCGCAACCTGTGTGGGGCTTCAGAGGGTGAAATTTGTCTGGAAAAACTGATGAGTACGACATTGGTCACACGAGACACCCCGGGTTGCTGAGGCATGGAGGTGTCCCCGAGAGCTGTAGTATTGCGAGGGCGTGTCCGACACGCACATGGCATGGCACTGGTCGTACTGCTGTGCGCTTTCATTAACCCATTCGATAGCACTGGCCGCGCTTGGCATAGTTTAGGTCGCAATACCTGGACCCAAAGACTCCATTGGAGCTGAAACACTTGTTCATGGGACAAACTACTTGCATGATACTGTTAGTGATACGGGCTATAAGAGGCAACGCAGGCCTGCATTGCTGATGATGGTAACCGGGGTTGGGGGGGCGTACTCATTTGTTGCTTACCTTAATCCTTTGACCATTGACCACGCATCTCTTTCGAGACGGAGCAATCGGGGGGAGGGGGGGGGTGTACTCGATATCAAGCATGGTGGTAGTCGTATGACCATAGACCCTCGCGTCCCCACCGTGCCGGGACGGAGCACGTTGGGTTTTCACAGACCAGGCAAACATTGCCTGCACCAAGCGCGAAGCGGGGGGAGGGTAGGGGTTCTTATTTGTTGCTTGCCTCAATCACTTGACCATTCACCACGCATCCCGTTCGAGACGAAGCTGGGGGGGGGGCGTTAAAACGTCTGAGAAAGGGTTGACACCGGAAAACCATGCCACGGTACAACAAGCTTGCCGCTGGCCACCTTTCAAGGACGCCGACGTCGGTGCGGCCATGCCGTACTCACATCCGAATGATACGGGCAATGAATGGCGGCAATATGTTACAATCTATTTCATGGGTTGTTTATTGAGTGGTCGACGTTGAAAGTACAGTACATTAATGCTACACTTTGTCGGAAGGTGACTATAATAGGAACTCGCGCAGCAAGATATTTGCAAAGTAAGGCGTACGGCAAATGAATCAGGGGTCCCCATGTGCTTTGGCTGTTGTAAAAAAAAACATTCCCATGCGCTCGAAATACCGTATTTACCTTGTTGGGAAAGGCGTGTGGTGACCGAATCAGGCAGCTCGAACGGGGTAGATCCCTATTGTTTTTGGCGCCGTTGAAATTATTATCTCGCATATACTAACTTTGTAGGGGTGGCAAAAAAAACGTGTTTGTCCCTCTGCTGTGCACTGAAGTGGCGTGGAAAGTCCTTCCTGTTCGAAGACGGTGGTCTGCGAATCATCGTCTTCCAATCCGCGCCGCCGTCGCCGGAGGGGACACCGTCGACTCAACAGACAGGAGAGGTTGCTGCCGATCAAGCGCGGGGTGAAAGGAAGGCGGCCGAACGCACGGGGTAGGGTTTACGGTGCTGTTTCCGGCGTCGGGTCGTTTCTGCGTGGTAGTGCCGCCGTTGTTTTTGTTGTATGCTGTCGCCGCTGGCACCGCTGCTGCTCCTCATGCTGCTGCTGCTGCGCATGCTGCTTCTGCCGCTGCTTCCATATGTACACGGAACTAAGTTGTTTATCTGTGTCTGGAAAATACGGATGTATTGCCCTCGTTGCCGGAACAAAAGACTGCCCGCGTGCCTTGCGCTGGCGTTGGAGCTTTTGTTGAAAACTGCACTAGATCCAGGGTTATTTTGCTCGTTCCACGCTCCGCCAAAATCTAGCAATATGGAAAGGTGGTTGATTGGCGTTTGTAGTATTATATACAATACTCGTTTTCGGGTACGTTGGTTCATGTTTTTGCGCCTCGAGTGGTGTAATGATTATGTCCTGTTCCTTCGTAATCTCTTTTGTTGACACTGGCGCTCCACATAATAGTCGAAAAGCAAACGAAAAAAACACTACAGCAGATATCAAAAACCCCACCGGGAATAACTCCACCACTAACTGCTGTTGCTTCCACCATCACAAGCCCTCCACGCCGCCCCCCATTCCTCTGGTCGTTTCTCGGTCCTTGGGCAGAATCAAAGTGTTGAGGTCAGAGATGGATCATGCTTATCAGAAGCGGGTTCTGGGGATGGCATCGGTGGCAGCAAAAGCGTCGGGAAAAGATGGCGACTTGGACGGTATCGTGATGGCTGTTAAGGTAAGTGCTTACCGCTCGATTTCAGTTAAAAAAATGCCTTTGATTTCAGGAGAGGGGGTGCCAAGGCCCTGCCCCCTCACCGTTTCGTTGAATCTATCACGGGAGTATCAGGCGTACAATACATTGTGATGGCCACTAAGGTAAGCGTTAGCCGCTTTTACATATCACTTATTTTTTCGCAAGCTCGAGGCAATGCCAAGCCCCTGTCCCCTCAATGGTGCCGCCTCGTTAAATCTATTATATCAACAACACGCGTTTCTTACCTTGGTTCTCATGTATCTACCGGAGGCTTCACCCCAAGGGGACGCACGAACCACGAGACAAACAACACGCCTTCGCTGCAGTTTCTCCAGCTTGAGAGCCGTTATTAACGACACGTCGACTAGCAAAAAAAAAAACAATGCCAAATGACCATAATACGGAATGTTCGACTCGCTAAAATAGCCATATTTTGGCCGAACGTGCTCTTGGATGTTTCCCTGCTATTATAGTAAGTATTTGTTGGCGAATTTATGGATTTTTTTTTTCGCCATTGCGTACCAATACTTGAGTCGTTTTTGCTCGTATTTCAAGACTCGAACGAAAAAACTAGGAAAAAAAAAGTGTCCATGAGCACCGTGTCGTTAACCCTTCTAGGACTGCAGTCTCTTTAGATCAGTTTTGGGGACAAGCTACTTACAATTTGACTGGTTTGTGCCCGAGACGGGACTGCAGTACTATCAATCCTAAAGGGCTTGAAGGCCCTGAACCGAACGAAGACCTATCTTGCTTTCGAAGTGAGCACCATTTTATCACGGCTCGCTGGTATTCGAAGAATAGTGGAACACGGCAGACGTTCGAAACAACAGTCCTTGCTGGGTCTGTGTTTGGCGATCGACTCCTCCCCCCATTCTGCCACGCGCAGGCTTCTTTGACGGAGTTGACGGGGCCTGTGTGGCATGTCGTGGCCACGAGGGGAGCAGGAGACTGGGGACATTCCGTCGCTCACGAAGATGGGCAGCTGCTAGATTTTAAGGTACGCTGGGAGACTCGCACCCAATCACGTCCAACTAAGCGGTCATACGGAAAACAATGCAAGAGGTTTTCCAAGGCACTTATCTGGCGTTTTTGGCTAGGGTGTTACGGTAAGGAGGAACGTGGAAACATGCGGGTGCGGTTTATGCTGACAGCATCGTGCATCGCGGCAATGTAGGAGACCGAATTTGCCGGTTTCACTCTGTAAAAGTGCGATACTACAATACCATATATTACCCAACTCAAATCCAAGTAGTTTGGTACCAAAAACGCATGGGCGGTTGCAAGGGGGTTAAAAGAAGCGTACGGCCTGAAACACGTGCAGGGTTTTTCCCACGATCTACTCCTCCCGCCGAGCACCATCGATAGCACAGTCAGTATCAGTCAGTATTTTTTTTCTTATGCGCGATTGTGGTTGCAAATGCAGGCGCTTGCAGGGGCCCTTCTGTTAGGAAATCGGGGGGTTTGTTTGCCTCCTAACAGGAATGTGAGAGGCAAGTGATGCAAGCGAGGTGTCGCTCGTTGCCGCCACGAAGAACAAGTGTGATGCGCTTTCCCTGTGAAGCATGAAATTGTCAAAATAGTTTAACTTTTGTGTGTGTCCGTCCACCACTACTACCACCGCCACCGCCACCGTCTATTGCATCGTGTTGTGCTGTTGCGTTCTATTTGATTGGCGTTTTCTTGGTTCTCTGCCGCAGCTCAACGGAGATAGGATCGTTATCTGGAAACACGCGCAAGCGCCGCCGGGACTCGCCGACATGATCACCGCAAAGCGGTAAGGGCTTAGCGCGGCGGCAGCCCTGTCTGCTTGTATCGTAGCTGGCATTGATTCGTATTGCGTTGCTTACTGCTGTAGTTTTATCACTTTTGCTATCCAGCTCAACTACTAAATAGCAGGGGCCGTACGCTCAGCAGTCTGCTGAACATGCCGTGGTCACAGGTGTCCACCCTTCTCCCCCCCCAAATACACGCCTTAGGTTTCGCAGGGCAGAAGATTCAGCATTCTCACTGCTCGTCGATTTTTATAGTCTTACACAGCATAATCATACTACTGTAGGTGCAGTTCTTTGTCAGGGTGAAGGGACCGTATCCGGCGTGATGCCCGGTTTATTCACAGCGTCAGTAAAAACGGCAAAGGCAGTTGCTTTTCAACGGTCAAAACGAAGATGACAACAGATCACTTACGACCGCAGACAAACGATTGCGACTGTTGGTTTACAACAGCAGAAAAAAAGCCAACGGCGCTTGATTTCGAGCGGTAAAAAATGGCGATGACACTACATCCACAGCATGAAGTGTTGGACACATCTCATGGGTTGCATGGGGCTGGCTGGGTTTGGTATACGTAAGGGCGCACACGATGGTAGGACTCAAAGGAAGTACCTTAACAGAGTACTAAAGCGTAAGGGAAGAGTGCGACGACCACCGGGGACACCAAGCAAATCATCCCCTGAATGGACATGCCTACTATTTCTACTTATTCCCCGGACCGTCTATACTGGTATATGGTCATTTCGTACTCTACCTATTGATGATGCAACCAACATAAAGAGTTCCCTTTCACACGCTCTACGTATTGCGCGCGGCACCGTTGCTCCGTGCCGTCCAGGATATCGTCCTTTCTGTTTGTGGCAACGGTGCTGCTTCTGTGCCTGTACATCAAGGTCCAGAGCTCGTGTGATTCGTGCTGCAGGTGGGTGGCTTATTTTGTCGGGGCCCCCGTCTTCTCAAAAATGCGGCGACATCACTCACCTCGCTCGCTGCCCAGTACTTTCGTTACCAAGCGGCGATATCACTCGCTCACCTCTCTCTCTCTCTCTCTCTCTCTCTCTCTCTCTTTGCGCTGTCCTCTCGTTACCCAGTCAGAAAGAGGTTTGTCCGTTTTCGTCGGTGAGCGATGCCGCGGAAGCAATGGTTGACTGGCCGACAGCCTCTTACTAGCAGTAGAACCGAGAGCGGTATACACCTAGCCCCAGCCTCGATGAAATGGTTGAAAGTGTGACTCGTGCTACGACAGGATTTGCGTTTTGTTTCTGCCGAAAATCGTTTCTGACTGATGTGGCTTGTTTTAGGACTGCAGTCCCGTTTTGGGGAACAAACCACTCAAATTCTAAGTGATTTGTCCCGGAAACAGGACTGCAGTCCTAAACGGGGTTAACTGAGTAACTACCCAGTATTGTCGAATCACCATTCGTGTTTTACAATGTTATTCGTCGTAAACCTAGGCCGTTGGGTTTAGCGCGTTCGTGTTTTCTAAAAAAACTTAGTTTCTGGGTGGCTTACTAATGACTTGCTAATAGTGTAGAGCTCCTCAAGTGCACCCCTATTCTGTTAATAAGACGGGTCGTATGCTTGACTATAAAGTCTAGCACTGCTCTGTAGACTAACCTTGTAAGTCTAACCCCAACCACCAGAGAAAAATTCTCTGGAGGAATCTGAGTAGTTTGTGCAGACTGCCAACCTTTTCATCGAGGCAGGACCAAGTCGTGTATTTACACTACATAGCGGTGGAATCTGCCGTACGGCTTGGTGTCGGTACCCAATGTGCACAGCGTGAACGTGGGCGTCTAACTCGGCGAGGAGTGGAATGCACTAGTACCTTCCGACACGAAGGGATGTCTCCAAGTGCCGTTAGGACATCGTACAATGACATGGGAGGCGTTCTACGATAGAGGTTCACCCTAATATTTCTGAGGCCCCTCACTCAAGGAGCTCCACATCTCACCCGAAAGCGCACGTCAGCGGAAATCAAATTGCATCTCGATGAGTAATCCCATGGCCCAAGTATACAATTACGTCATGTTTCGAAACGAGATTGGCATCATTCCGACGATTTTGGGTTAAGGAGCCCCGTCATTCAGAAAATATTTTAGCGGAAATGTGTTACCTCTATCGTAGAACGCATCATGGTGTATAACGTAATGTGGCGTAACGTGGGATGTGATGCGAACATACATGACATGGCTCATTGCGATGACATGGGATGGCGTTGAATATTCCAGTGACATGGCGTGACGTGACGCAACGTAAAAAGGCAGGCCGTATTACATATGAGATGGCATGCCATATTGCACTTACACGGCATGACGTCACGACGCACAACATGCCATTGCGCGACATAACTTGACATGAAATTACGTGACATTTTCAACGACAAGACACGACATGACATATTTCAATAACATCACATGACATGTTTCAATGACATCACATGACATGTTTCAATGACATCACATGACTTGTTTCAATGACATCACATGACATGCTTCAATGACATCACATGACATGTTTCAGTGACATCACATTATCAATTTCGACGACAGTACACATGAAGTGCTGTATTACATTGCCTTGAAATGACATGGCATGAGACATGACATGGCCTGGTATACAATAGCCAATCGAACGCGCCCCCTCCCCCCCACCCGCCGGTTGCTCCTGTCGGCCAGCTCAAGCCTGTACAAAAGGACCAGGGCCAGCTGCCCGGGGTTCAGCCTCGAAGGAGGGGCGGCGGAGGCTGCGAAGGATTGTGTTGAGGGCGACACGCAAGCTGCAGATCGATGCCTGCTTAACGCCACCGTGAGTCGAAACCGCTGGTAGCACAGAGCGCCCTCAGGGGTCAAAAGAAAAAGATTACCATTAAACTTGTAAAAACCCGGACGTCTCTTGTTTATGACGCGCTGCTCTTCCGTGTTATAGTCCTGTTGTTTGTATTGTAGTTTTTTGAGTTTTTGCCTTAGGTGTTTCATTCTTGCTTGGCGTTTTTTTCGCCGTAGCTAAAAGAGCTTTTTTGGAGGACGACTTTGCACTGATGTGAGGCTCCACCGATCTCTCGCTATTTTGTCGTGAAGAGGGTACGCTGGAGTCGTGGTACTGTAGTTGATTAACCTTATTTTCTTGTCAGAGTACCGATACGTCTTTGGGATACTGCTACAACATGAACAGAACACACTACGCTACATCCACAGCTTCATATAGTACGAGAACAAGACGCTCGAGCCGGGAGGTCCTTGCCGCGGGTACCTCTTCGCTTGCGTCGGGAATAGCTTGTTATAATAGTGATCGATTTTCGCGTGAGATGGGTTTTCGGCGCGGATTGAGGCTGCGGCAAGACTACGAAAAGAGACGGTGTGGGGGTGGGGGGTGGGAGGTTGAGCTGTCACTGTTGCATGCGATTGGTAATGGGAGCCCCTTTAGCCATCCTCAGGGC
This sequence comes from Macrocystis pyrifera, assembly GCA_031763025.1. Lineage (NCBI taxonomy): Eukaryota > Phaeophyceae > Laminariales > Laminariaceae > Macrocystis > Macrocystis pyrifera. The sequence continues at coordinate 1,164,123 of JASSKH010000026.1, forward strand.
GCACGGAGGGGAGGACCGAGTTGAGCGCGCATTGTCGTTCGAGGAGGAGTCTTGTGGTGCTTGGTGTGCTGTTGTCTTATTGGAGGTGGTGCGTTTTGTGACCTCAGTGTTGCGCCGTGTGACTCGAATCGAGACACGCTAACCAAAAGCACGGTCACACCCTGCCGTGTCTCTTATCCGGTGAACCAATGTCATTTGCTTTAGTTTGCGTCGACGGCTGATGTTGTCTTTCACACCTTGGACAGATTATGTACAGATCATCGATTCCTACTTGATGATCTAAATCTTTTAGGGCAGTTGTGTTTCCTGATCTGTAACTAGCTCACGATTCCGTGTGGGAGATATATATCCTGCATGATCTAGGACATGTTTCCTGAGTTGGGCCTGTACTATGTAGACCCTGCACAGCACCTCAAAACTGCAGAGTGGGATGGATCTACATGACCTGTCTGGTCTGTATATGATCTAACTGATCTGTAGATGATCTGTGCGTGGTGTGCTATATTAAATTCATGTTTACAGTAGTTGTATAAACTCTCCGTGCCCGCTCTTTTGACCCTTGCATGCAATGCCTGCTGTGCCATGCTGCTCGCAGGCTCTTTTCTACATCACGTGTGGGACTTTGGCCTCCGCGACGGCTTTAAAGTGGAGCGCCCGCACCAAATTATAGAATTTCAGGATCTAGGCCTTCTTGAGGCGCGACAAGGAGAAGAGCTGGTCGCGTAAAGCCCCCAACATCCTCGTCATTTAGTTTTAGTTGTGGTTCCGTTTACGTAGTACACTGTCGACACACGCACTAACGGTACGTAGTGGCAAGTGTCTTGCCTCCCGTGATGTTGCCGGAGCGCGTAGCCTGCGCTTTATAACCTCTGCTTCACGACGAAGATTCTGGGAGCCAGCGGTCTGACCCTTCGACTGGCCACCCTCATACACTGACCCTGCAGCAGTAGTAGTACATTTAATACCCCAAGAGACCTTAATCTCTATGGGACCCGAAATAGCGACCGAAACAATTACCAGGTAAGTGCCAGGTATATTTAGTAGCAGGTGGCTACCAACAGTCTAGGAGCAGCACGAGCGCCCAGCAGTACATATGGGTATGATGGGATCATATTGCGTTTCGCCCGTGGCGTACGATTCCTTGCGTTGTGATGTAACTCAGGCACCGATTTGCCTCATCCCTCAATCACGCAAACGGCCGGCGCTGTAATAACATAATCGTCACTTTTTATCGTCAAATTTTCTGTCTGAAGTCCCGAGAGCGTTAACGCGCCCAAGAATACCAGGGCTCACGGGTCATGGCCCGACCCACAGGTTTGGTCAGGAAAAATTTGAAATCTCACGGGTCGGGTCGAATTCAGGTATGGAGAGTTTCAAACTCTCACGAGTTAGGTCGGATCGGGTCGGGTCGGAACACCATTGATTGCCAGACCCGACCCGATCCGACCTGACCCGCGAGGTTTGACGTTGAACCCGTGAACAGCCCTAAAAATACCGATCTCCTACTCTGGTATACCGGTATTATTTGCTTCGAGTCGCCAGTATGTGAGGGCTGTGATTCAAATGCATTGCAGGAGCAGGAACCACCAGAGGCGAGGGAAATGATGTATCATTTCAATAGTGAAATAAGATTGTTTCGAAGGTTGTAGCGGATCTGCCTGGTGACCGAAGGAGCCACGCGACCGCGCCTGTTGGAAAAAGTCTCGGGCTTGAATTGCATTGGGGAGTTTGTGTGCACTGTATCAACCATTCTGTCGAAGGTGTGCCGAGTCGGAACGACTGCTGATAGTGGATGATGGGGAATATGGTCTGATGTGGAGTTGTGCCGGTGGAGTACCTAGGAAGTGAGACGCCCATTGAAGAGAATAGGAAGCCGGATGTTAGGAAGCGTGACGCTCGTTGAAGGAAATACGCGGCCGGACTGAAGTGGGCATCCCGAGATGCCCACACGCAAGTAGGGATATAGGTAAGAGACGGTTCGTTTTGTTTTTCCAGTTTCTGTTTCCCGCAGGAGGAGCTCCTTCAAGCCCGATGGGTACGGAGGGGACGATATCGTTCGGCGCATCAATTCTCCAAGCTCAAGAAGGCCCCGCAGCCGACTTTGTGCCACACTGCTGTCGAACGTGCTGCGAGTGCGACGCATCCTTTTTCCAATGTCGTCATCGCCGATACCCATGACGGTATCCTTTTCCCCACGCTTAGTTGCCAATGGAACCATGACGATACACCTGCCGTCTTCTTCTCTGGTGTTTCTTCCTCATAACCTTAAGGCCACGGTGGCACGCTCACGAAACAGTTCTGGCTGGGAAAAGGACGACCTCACATGCCGTTACTACGTATACAGCTGTACCTGACTGATAATGCCACCAGAGAGGTACAGGTGGGTATATACGCGCGTGCGCTCATACATTTCCGAACACGTTCTCAGTGCGAACCGCAGGCAATGATTGAGCAATTAATTGTCTGTGTCAGTGATATAAACCTGTTCGCGAGGATGAGGACAACCAAACGTTACAGGGCGCGTAGATAACCCTCCTCCTTCTGCTACTACAGCAGTACTGCTGCTGCTGTTTTATGCACTGGTACACTACTACTTGCTCTGGTTGTCGAAGGTACGTGCGTACATTGATTACTCATCTCAAACGTATTGTCTTGCTTGTCGTTCTTGAGAAAATTCAAACATTCAAAAAGCTGACCGATCATGAGGCATCACAAGACCACACGCCGGATGGAAATGGGTCGGAGGAAGTCGGGGATACTGGTGATCACCCGGCAACCGACTCCTTTTAATGAGCGTCTTACTATGTCTGCTGTCATGTATGGTACACATGCGCACCTACACCCCTCTCTGCTCTGCTGTGTCACAGTCCGCCGCATATCAGCACGATCCGTCCCCTCACCCCTGAAAGACGCCGCATGATTTCAAACCCCAAATTATGGTTGCTCTCGCACCAACGCTTCATGATCCTCCGCTGTGCCGACAGGCCTACAGGCAGCTCCTACTTTCCCCTCCAACTTGACGCTCCCCAGAAATCTCGTTCGCAGAACTACATGCGCCATGGGTGACCTGCTGAAAACAACTGGCCGACCTGCGGACTCCATCCCGCCGGCTCCCAAGCAACCAAACAGGAAGAAGGCCCGAAAGTCGAGGTCGATATATGTGGCACGCGAGAGCCAGCTTCACGGGTACGCTCTCCGGCCCCGAGCGTGTCTCCCAGATTCAGGTGAGGCCCAGCCTGAAACCGACGGCGCGGCAGAAACTCTGTCTTGCGTTGGATTACACCATGTCGCGAGTAAAGTCGATCGTCAGCAGCACACCTCAGACGCAGAGTGAAGAGTCTTTCTGTGCGGCTCGTTGTTCGTGTTACGTTATGTCACGTATACCTGACCTGGTACTCATTTGTACCTACTATCTACGACTCTGTCCGGAAATGTAAAGGCCGTTTGGATATTTATATGAGTATCCAATGGCCGCAACATTCACGGACAGCAGTGTGTGATGTTTTGTTTTGTTTTTTGGCATACCGTTGACCTGACAGGCACAGCTCAGCTGCTACCGCTTTACCGCTACCAGGTACCAGGTAGACTGCTGTGGTATGTAGACTTCGTACAATTTCTTGTCCACGGGCTACTGCTGTAGTGAGGCCAATAATAACAACAGGTACGGCACAACAACGTTTTGACGATGGAGTGAGTGCTCCTGGAGATGGTGAGGTAGAATGCCGATAATCGGGCGTGACGTTCTTTGTTATTTTGCTGTTGTCTGTATCATATACTGGCATACTGGAACCAGTAAAAATACGCAGGGTCTCTTGTGTTCGTCTTCTTCTTCTCGCCGAGTTGTAAAGGCTGCTCGTACCAGGTACGTGAGAGGGGCTACCCCCCATACATCAGAGTGGGGCAAACAACTTTTACCAAACACACGTGTGTGTGAGTCACCAGAGCGTCGCCAGAGGCAACCTGCATGGCATCAGCAGGCCGCACTATTAATATCTACTCGTATACCAGGTATACAGAATACGAGTGCTGAACCCTAACTGCACACCCGGTGTACGAATTAAATTCTGCACACCCTTTATTTATTAATGGTGTATGTATCCTGGTTTTACTGTGTTTTGCTCTTGCTTGGCCATTTGGTAGAAACCCTGATTTTGGTGGATTTGGTTGGGGTGGGGTCAGAGTGCCTTGGTAGGCCCTGCGGACGGCTAATTATATACATACCCAGGTTCGGTTTGGAGGGGTCAGGTCCGGGTATGATCAGGGTGCCAAGCGGGAGCAGGGCGGATGTGTGCAAGTTTTGTTTAGAGAGATACCCGGTGTGCAATTAGGGCTCGTCTGTTACGGTATCCCCTCGCACAAATGTGGAGGCGTTACTTGTACCTCATATGTACGATCGATATTTCAATATTTTTATCTTCTGTCTCCACTGATGCCGAAGACATCAAGGCGAAGCATGCGACTCAATACCACTCTGTTCCAAAATGTGTGGGACGTTTGTATTTAATATACAAACGGTCCTAACTGGCTGATTTATGGTTGTCGCTGGATCTGATTGAGCCAGTGCGCGGCGAGAATTGCCCCTCGGGACAACGGCGAGGTCTTACCGCACGGAGTTGTACCAAACACGTGCGAGTATCAAAGCGTTATGCCTGGTTTGCCAGAGGCAACCTGCACTACAGCGGTAGTCCCATCCCAGCCCCAACCCCAACCCCCACGTCTTCCCCCCTCCCCCCCCCACCCCGTGAAGCAGGCGTCACGAAGGTAAACCCCACCATGACCGCGGACATCGTCGCGCACATGGCCGAGTTCGTGCGAGACACCGAATTCATATTTTTCTCGTCGGTATCAAAGTGCTGGAGGAACGCATGGGGGAAGCGCCCCACCACGTCCCGCGCCATCACCGACAAGACGACCGTGTCCCAGCTGTCCTTCTGCTTCGACTGCGGCTTGCGGCGTCGGCGAGGCCTGTGCGAGGCCATCGCTAGACTCGGGAAGCTGCTGCTGCTCCAGTGCGCCCGGCAGCGCGGCTGCCCCTGGTCTTCCGACACATGCGCTAGGGCGGCCGAGGGCGGCAATCTGCGCCTCCTGAAGTGGGCGCGGGCGAACGGCTGTCCGTGGAACGCCAGGACTTGCACGGGGGCGGCGCGGGAAGGGCACCAGAGGATCCTCCGGTGGGCATGGGAAAACGGTTGCAACTGGGGGGCCTCGACCTGCGCGGCCGCCGCTCGTCGGGGGAACCTGCGCATCCTGAGGTGGCTGCGGGCACGCAACTGCCCGTGGACGGAACGTACCTCCGCCCTCTCGCTGCGTTCGGTGGACACTTCAACGTTGTCATATGGGCCCGGATTTACGGCTGCCTCTGGAACGAGTGGACCTGCGCTAGGGCTGCTGAGAGTGGTAACCTCGACCTCCTCAAGTGGGTGCGGAGTCGGGGGTGCCCGTGGAACGTGTACACGTGCTCTCAGGCCGCCCGGTCGGGAAAGCTGGAGATCCTCAAGTGGGCGCGGGCGCACGGCTGCCCCTGGGACTACTTTACGTGCACCGCGGCAGCCGAGTATGGACACCTGGACGTTCTCACGTGGGCAGTTGCGAACGGGTGCGGCCTGGAAGAGGTCGCAATGTGCGGCGCCGCGGCGGGCGGGCACCTGGACATTCTGGAGTGGTGTTGGATCAACGGCTGCCCGTGGAGCAGCACGACCTTCGTCAGCGCTTCTCGGAACGGGCACCTGCACGTGCTCAAGTGGGCGCTGGCGAAGGGGTGCCCTTGGAGCATCCGCACCTGCGCGATGGCCGCCCAGGGGGGACACCTGGACATCATCAAGTGGGCGAGGGCGAACGGCTGTCCCTGGGACGAAGACACCTGTTCGAGAGCTGCCGCGGAAGGAGAGCTGGAGGTGCTCCAGTGGGCTAGGGCGAATGGTTGCCCGTGGTCCGTGAATACGACCACGGGAGCTGCGAGGGGCGGAAACCTTGATGTCCTGAAGTGGGCGCGAGCAAACGGATGCCCCTGGGACACGGGCACGACCACCTGGTCCGCCACGCTAGGCCACCTGGATGTGCTTGAGTGGGCGCATGCGAATGGCTGCCCCTGGGACGAGACGACCTGCTCTGGCGCCGCCCGAAGGGGGCATCTCGAGGTTCTGCAATGGGCGCGGGCTCACGGCTGCCCGTGGGACCATGAGACGCCTAAGCAGGCTGCCTCTTGCGGTCACATGTTCGTGGTCGATTGGGCCGAGGCTAACGGGTGCCCGAGTCGCCAGCGGTCTGTTCAGAAGCAAGAGGCTGCGTTCGACGTGTAGCGGCTGCGGGCGGAGGAAGGGTCTGCCTGCCTCTCTTGTCGTGTATGTCTGTGTCCTCGCTTTGTACGGCGGTTGTACGGGACGCCTGTTCATGCTAAGAACACGAAAGCTAAGAAAGGCAGGTTGGTATTTTAACGTATCAATGAGACCTCGAGAGCCATTTTTGTTTGTGAAGTTACTGCTGTAGAGTGCTGCCATTTCCAAATGCCAAATATACTAAAGCCAGCCCTGGGCCAGCTTTTTCGTTTTTCACCAGCAGTACTGTTTGGTCAATTTTTTAGGAAGGTGTTTTTTATTTCGGTGGAAAATCCTTGGTCGACATTTGCCGTCATCCGGGATCGTGACGTCAATTTTCGGAAAAGATAAAGCCACGAAAACTCTTTTTATTGCAGGTATAGGTCCTGTATTGTTTTTGTATGTTGTCTGGTGTCGTGGCTTGGGTTTGCGCACGTCACGCTCCTAGAGTGGCAGGTGTTGCACGAACAGCAACAGCAGCAGCAGCACTTTGGAGCTTGCGGCCGTACCCGGCAGGTGGATTAATCGGTGGCTGTCATGTACCGTGTACCGTCAGGTGTCGTCTTTTGGTGTTGTTTGTGACAACAGTGAGGCGTTACCTTTGGGAAGCGAAACCATTTTGTTTGGTGTGTGTAGGACTTGTTGCGTTAGAAAGGAGTACCGTGGTTCTTATGGACAGCGGCGGCGGTGGGGGGGGGGGGGGGGAAGCGTGGCGGGGGTGGGAGGCGAGATGCATGAACACCTTAAACCCCAAGTTTGCGTCAAGTACGAAGTTGTGTCTTGACGGGTGGTGTTTTTCGGTTAAGGAATGGCGTGCGGCTGGAAAGTCGCCGTTTCACACGCTCCGCGCAATAATCTGCTCGTGATCGTACAGCATTAATTAAAGCGTTGTGAGGCTTGCCAAGGATGTAGCGGTCAAACGGTGCATGCAGCACATACTGCGATGAAGTTGCCGCGATACATCATTTTTTGTTTTGTTTGTTTTGCTGAAAACGGCGGCAGTCAGTGCGGTTTATTGGTGGTTATCGCCTCTCTCAACACCACTAATCTGCTTGAAACGCCAGTCAGTGCAGTGTTTTGGTGTTTTGATGGTTTGGAAGGCTTTTTATCGCTCGTCGAGAGCACGACGTGTAACATAGTGAATAGGTGTGTCCCTTACCGAGCTCGAGAGGAAATAAGCGACTTGCCAAAAGTGACGATTATAGCATTGGCTACTACTTGGTTGGGGTGTGATGAAGTTGACGTCCGAGACACAGTATATACAGTACAGGTCGAGGAGTCGTCTATATGACGCCGTCGCATGCACGATCCGACGCGTACGTTCTGCGCGCTGTGGTAGTCAGGGGACACCCGAGGTACATCCCTGGGTTTCCTACATGGATGTAGATCTTGCGGCGGGCATTTAGGATACGGCTGCTTGCTGCTGGGCATACGCCCACAGCGTTCCTTGCAAGATGTCTAATTCATTAATGTCTTATCTGTCATTTGTTTCGGTGACTCGTGCACGGTTGGTAAGACCAAACTTGTCTCTTTTTTTTCGTGGCTATCTCTGGGCCCTCATAGGGTTTAGGCGGGGTCTGTCGCTTTGCAAGACCATTGGGGTGGATAGGTTTCAGAGACGGTTTTGGGTGTTGTTGCCCAAGTCTACGCAGGGTACTCGATTCGGAGACGACTTGTGTGTTGCCGTTGCTGCCCTAGCCTCGTACAGGGTACCCAGGGGTACGAGGTATATTATAAGCGCAAATTGTCGTTCAGGCACAAAAAATACACTGCCGCGTGTCTTCACTGCGCGCATAAGGGCGCCTTTCGCGGTAACCTTTTTTGTCTGGACTTTTTTCGGGGTGGGTTGTTACTGATCACCCCCCCCGGCCCCCCCTGCTCCCTAGTGTCGGGGGGGAAAATAATAGAGATGATAACATTGCGTTGAGCTTGATACCAGATGCACGGGCAGCCAAAAACGCCGTGGGGACGCGGAGCACGCGGGATTCCTTCTTTAAGGTAGCATTTGTATCTGCTCGGCAAGAGAACATACGTAATGACCGCGAGTACCATCATACGACCGCGGTTACTGTTCATACAAGCGCGATTGCCGTCAAATTACTGCGATTTCCGTAACATTACCGCGATCTACAGTAAACGGTATGCTTTTCGCCAGCGCTTCTCTTCCACGGCACGCTCACCCACATCGAACGATGCCACCATCTACGCCATGGCGAAGACTACCATAGTCGGGGCGGGTGCAATACCCTTGAATTAGCCACACGAGACGTTTGCGGAGAACCGGCTGCGACCGCGAATTTGTCGTAAAAAACGATTTTGCGTTTCGCTGCCTGGTCAACGGTCGTCTGAAAAAGTCTGGCGTTTAACTTGTTGGTCACAATAAAATCTTGCCCAGGTGTTCATGTGAGCGATTGTGCTTGCCTTGCGCGGGGGCGGAGGTTCTTCTGTGCCAGTTGGCAGCACCATATTTTTTTTCTCTTTTATTTCAAGCTCGCTATACAGTAGTACACCTGGTATATCGTATACACCTGTACATAATACCATGCTGACGACGTTACAGGCTGTATGTGTCAGACCGTAAGACACACCGCGGAAACATTATTTTTCAATTGAAAACCGTGCAAAGCCCGTATCAGCGCTTGTGACTTCGGGATCCATTTTTCACTGCAGACTGTAGATATATGATCCCGCGGGATATAATAGAGGTATCTGGGTAGGCATATGATCTGGAACATGTTTCCCGGATTGGATCTGTACTACATACAGATCTCGCATAGCATCGTGGAACAGCAGGCTAGGATCTACCTCGTAGATGGTCTAGATGATCTATCTCATCTATCTGACATGTGCAACATCCAATATCAACATCCTTCGGCATTCGGCTCGACACACCCCACACCCTCGATACTTATTTTGTAGGCCGGATGGTGCCCCCTCCACTAAAAGTACGTAATCAACGAAAGACTGCTGGGTCTACGAATACCCGCACACGCCATTTTAACAAATGCGCGTACGATCGATCTTGATCTGATCTCTGCCCCTACGACAAGAGACGAAACATCTTACAGTTGTCCATAGTTAAGCTTACAGGTTTACCTAGTACTGACCTGCACGTATTACGGGGGACCATAGTAAATGGGACCAAATATTGTCAGTAAAAATAGTTAAATATATAGGTTTTAGTGCTTACTATGGTCGTCCGTAATAGTGTCTTCTATTATAGTAGAAAGTCCAAACGTGTCCGTAGGAACCCTACCAAATAGCCATAAAACGATATACCGGTGGTTTTTACGCTACTTGAGGGCAGAAATCATCTCGAGGCTGAACAGACCATATCGAGACAAAGGGAGATACTGTCTTCTGTCACGATATACCGTTTTATGTCAAAGCTACTCCAAGACCAAACCACTTTTTACTGGGATATAAACTGACATTTAGGACGACCTCCCCCGGCCTCCCCCGTTCAGTACCACTACTCTATTAATAGTAGCATTAATAGCTGCCCCCTTCATCTCACTCCTAGACTGAAGTAAAACTGACCACACCCTGTACAAATACATTATTTGGTATTTGTTTGGCAGGCAAATACTTTCTTGAGAATCTGCGCAAATATTTGTCCGTAGGCAAATACTTTCTTGAAAAGCTGCGCAAATATTTGTCTGTAGGCAAATACTTTTTTGAGAACCTGCGCAAATATTTGTCTGGAGGCAAATACTTTTTTGAAAAGCTGCGCAAATATTTGCCTGCAGGCAAATACTCTCCTGAGAACCTGCGCAAATATTTGTCTGGAGGCAAATACTTTTTTGAAAAGCTGCGCAAATATTTGTCTGTAGGCAAATACTCTCCTGAGAACCTGCGCAAATATTTGTCTGTAGGCAAATACTTTTTTGAAAAGCTGCGCAAATATTTGCCTGCAGGCAAATACTCTCCTGAGAACCTGCGCAAATATTTGTCTGCAGGCAAATACTGGCCCTAGTCAAATACACGCAAATATTTATTGTATTTGTCCTGACAACTATTTTGAAAAAAAACAGCTGTTACTGCGGGGAGGGTAGGAGGGAGAGACTAGCCGTATGTCATGCGATGGGAGATTGGTATCGGAATACAGAAGCAAATCCCTTCAGCGTGCATCTGAAATATCTTTTGATCGGGGTGGAAAAAAATAAGAAAGATCAGCCAAACCAAAGCCAAACCGAGACAATTCTTCGCTACTGACAGCTGGCATTTTGACATGCACAGCCCGCGGTAGTTGCTCGTGTCGTGGTGGGGAGCTGATTTGGTTGTGTGCAGGACCACTGATATTTGCGGCTGCAAATACACCGGGCTCACTCAAATGCATACGTATGTACATATGTATGACCACATACATATCACATATGCATATGTACATACGTACTCGTAGGCCGAACAGGTCAATATCTCCGCATGCGCAAATATATTTGTCTGCAGGCAAATACTTTTTTGAGAACCTGCGCAAATATTTGTCTGCAGACAGATACTTTCTTGAGAACCTGCGCAAATATTTGTCTGCAGGCAAATACTTTTTTGAAAAGCTGCGCAAATATTTGTCTGCAGGCAAATACTTTTTTGAGAACTTGCGCAAATATTTGTCTGCAGGCAAATACTTTTTTGAGAACTTGCGCAAATATTTGTCTGCAGGCAAATACTTTTTTGAGAACCTGCGCAAATATTTGTCTGTAGGCAAATACTTTTTTGAAAAGCTGCGCAAATATTTGCCTGCAGGCAAATACTCTCCTGAGAACCTGCGCAAATATTTGTCTGCAGGCAAATACTGCCCCTAGACAAATACACGCAACTATTATTTGTATTTGGTATTTGTATTTGTACAGGGTGTGAAAACTACTGCTTGCACGTATGTAAATCGACGGTCCTTGCTACTACGCGTGAAGGCTAATGCCACCTGCCCGTGTTACGTAACATAATCGGACTTGTAGCAACCGTAAAAAATGCCGCACACGGCGAACCACTCAATAATAGTATGCGAAGAGGCGGGACTCTTGCTCAACCAAGTAACACAAACAATCGCTGCAAAAGAATTGGGGAAACAACGACCTAGAGCAATACTGGCAACAAACTAGTCACAGCAGAAAAAGTCGACGCCGAAAACAGAACTCCTCCTCAAACGTAGAACACGGCCAACACTGTCGCACGGAAACGTCCCGATGGCTTCATCAGCCCAATAACTTGACGTACTCCTGGGGGCTGTAGGCTGCTGAAACGTTTTGACTCGGCGCGCGAGGTTCCAGATAGCAGCTTTAGCATTCTACCCCGACGGTCACCCACGTCCACTACTACTACTACTACTACTACTACTACTACTACTACTACTATACTAATACTACTACTAATATTACTACTAATACTAATACTACTATTACTACTAATACTACTACTACTACTACTACTACTACTACTATACTAATACTACTACTACTACTAATACTACTACTAATACTACTACTACTACTACTACTACTACTACTAATACTACTACTACTACTACTACTACTACTACTACTACTACTACTACTACTACTAATACTACTACTACTACTACTACTACTACTACTACTACTAATACTACTACTACTACTACTACTACTACTACTACTACTACTAATACTACTACTACTATACTAATACTACAACTAATACTACAACTGTTACTACTACTACTACTACTACTACTACTACTACTACTACTACTACTACTACTACTACTACTACTACTACTACTACTACTACTACTACTACTACTACTACTACTACTACTACTACTACTACTACTACTACCGTGGTTGCCCTAACCCTGGCCATCAAACAAGGAAACGAAGAAGCTGCGAAAACACAGAAAGATTTGCCACGTTCTACAAAATAAATCACAACATCGTTCAGATCAAGCAGGTACTGAACTTGCCACAACGCAGTCCCCAGCAAAGAGTCAAGTATGCAGGTCTACTGCTGTCTGACTGCTGTGCATCACTACAAGTATAGATGGGTGCGTGTTGTGTGTCGCCTGCAGCACGTAGTAAAGGCGTAATGATGATTTTTCGGCACTGAACTTGGTATATAAAAGGACTCTTTGTCAGCCACAGCCAGCAGTAAAACTCTGTAATAGGTAACACGACCCCCCCCCTCCAAAAAAAAAAACACATAAACGCCACAACTCTGACCAACACCAAACGCTTACATCGCCACAAACCCCGGGACTGGTTAAAAGCGGGCACGTCAACGAGTGCATATTCTGGAATACACCCCATTGTCACAGCAGCCGCACCTCCCCCGCGACACCCCCTGCCGAAGAAAGCGTCCGGAGAGAAACATAGGCAAGGGTCTACGCGAACGGTAAGGGTCAAGAGCGGGGCAATGCGACGGGATACCACTACACGACCTTCCGCGTTGCGTCGCCCTCACCAGAAAGATGCAGGTAGTCCACAGCAAAGTGCCATGGCACGACTCTAGCGCAGCAATCCACCACAGGACCAAACCCACGGAAGCGCATAAGCCACGAGTAAAACCACGCGTTGCATCACCAACACTCGAGAGCATCGCCGCACATGACAAGCTGGCACTGAGCACACTCGAGAGAACGCACCCGCATATCACTCGAGCCGCGATACATTCCACAATCGACGTGGGCGCTGATAGTTGCCTTACTTGCGCCCCCTCCGCTTGGTGGCAGGGGCGGCAGCGGCGCCCTTCTTAGTAGTAGTCGCGGCTCTCTTGGAGCTCCTCGTGGCGGGGGCCTTGACGGCCTCAGTCTCCTGTTGTGTGTTTCGACGTGGACAACCAGGGGCGGGAGGTATACAGGGTCGGTGGTAGCACGGGAAGGGAGGGGATAGGGGACAGGGCATGGATAGAGGAACACGGGATATTCCTTAGCACCGGGAGCAACGAAACAAAAAATCGCGTTTTGGGGCGTGTGGTATAGCAATGGGTAGACGGGCGCCACAGGCAAGGCGCGCCCGAGAGGAAATGACATAATAAATAATCCTCGAAAACAAATCCAGATCGAAGTACGAATGGTCCAAATCAAGAATACCTGGTACCAGGTATATGTTATGTACACAATCCCCCTCTCTACCAAAAAGCTCACCTCTGTCTCGGCCGTTTTCCTCCCTGATCACCTTCTCCTTCGACACCGTCTTCTTAACGGCCAGCTCCTTCTTCATTTTCTTGGCAGCCGGCCTTTTTTGGACAGTGATTTTTTTCACCACCTTCTTCGTGGCCGGTTTTCGCGAAGCCAGATTCTTCTTGGCAACCGGGACCTCCATTTCTTCCTGACCGCGTTTTGCTCCGCGGTCGTTTCGGGCTTACTTTTCTCCTTCCCGAAACCCTCGTTAAGAACCTCCCACCCTCTCTTGCCGCTGCTGCTGTTGTTGCTGCTGGTGGTGCTGCTCACGCTGCTGCTGCTGCTGTTGGTGCTGGTGCTGGTGCTGCTGGTGCTGCTGCCCCTGCACGTGATTCTGCTGCTCCTCCTCATGCTGCTGGTGCTGCTGCTGCTGCTCCCGCCGCCGTCGCCGCCGCAACCGCTGCCGCTGCCGCTGCCGCTACCGCCCTAGCTGCTGCTTCCCCTGCTGCCCACGCTGCAGCCTTCACCGGCGGTCAGTCGTTGTTGACGTTTTCCCTTGTCGCAACAGTCCCACTGGAGAGGAGGGAAAGGGAAGGGGGGGGAGGGGGGAAAGACGGAGGTGTAAGCTGCGGGCAAGGCCGGAGGGCGTATCATGATCATCTTAAAATGCGGCAGGGGCGTGGTGGTTTGTTATCATACCTCGGCTGTGCCGGCCTGCGGCACTCGATCGTCACAAAGTGGAGAAAGCCGGCAGCTACCGTCAAAAACACCCAAGGCTTCTTTTTCCGATTAGCGCCAGATCCCTCACACCCCGTCGTCACCCTTCCTCAACACTCACATAACACACTCAGCGGACTTGGCCCACGCCTGCCCACGTCACGAGACATATATCTTGCGGGCGACAGCTTCGCTATTCTCCGATCTCAGTCAACCTCACCTTGCTGTCACTCCCTTCTTCTTTCTCCCCCCCTTTCTCCACAACGGTCTCGACAGCACATCTAAACTTCCCCCCCCCCCCCCCCCCCCCTCCGCTTCCATTCCCTCCTCACGCTCCGGCCCTCGCGCCCTCCCCCATCTCCACCTCCACCCCCGTCCCCGCCCCCCCTTCCACTTCCACCCCTGCCCGTGCCTCCGACCCCACCTCTACCCCTGCCCCTGCCCCAGCCCCCGCCCCCCCGTCCATCTCTACCCCTGCCCCCGGTAGCGCCCCTAGCATGCTGCAGAGGGCCATGGCGACACTTTCCCTCTCTTTGTGCACCCGCCGCCCCTCCCACTTCCACCACTTCCCCCGTCCCCGTCCCCGTCCCTAACATGCTGAAGAGGATCATGGCGGCGCTCTCCTTTCTTCGTTCCCCCCCGCCGCCTCCACCGCTACCCATGCCCCCGCCCCCGCCCCCCCCCTTCAACCCCTGACCCCGCCGTCGCCTCTAGCATGCTGAAGAGGGACATGATGGCACTTTCCCTCTCTTCGTGCTCCACTACCTGGTGGAGCTCGTAGAAGACCCTGTTGACTTGCCAGGCAGGTGCCGTATGAATCGCCTCCAGACGGATGCAGGCCATCATGGCCGATTTAGTGGAAGCTTTAGCATCTGCCGCGGCCGCAGCCCATTCCACTGGGTCCAGCCCCATGGACGTTAGGATCGAGCAGGCCTCGTCCTCCTTCATAAGAGGAGAGCAGGGGGCCTGGAGGAGTATGCCACGAGGCCGTCAGGCGGGAATGGTGGCGAGGGTGAAACGGGGGGGGGGGGGGGGGGCGTACTCATTTGTTGCTTGCCTTAGTCATTAGACCATTGACCACGTATCCCTTTCGACACGGAGCACCGTAACTACTCCTAATAGAGACACCTCCAACAGTTGGGCGCTCATTACGTTGTTTCCATATACTAAATAGAAACTTTTTGCTCATCTTATCCCCTTCCTGTTTGGCCGCCTGTGGCCACCCTCTATCTCCTCGGATAGCGATCGTTTTCTCGCTGCTATCTAGAGTATCAAACTCCTCCATGTTACATTTGTCTACTTCCCTCATGTCTTCTTTAAACACATCCCGTTCCTCCTTGTAAAGTTCACATTCTCCTACTATGTGAGTTCTACTCTCTATTGTTTTGCCTCAAGGGCACATCTGTGCATCTACTTCCTCCTCCTCCCGGCTACTGGTATACCTCCTTCTTCTTTCTGGCAGGTCCAAGTCACCCACACGAAAGCGCATTTTCAGATTTTTCGCGAAGTCCATTGGGCCGTGCAAATACGTTTTCATTCCTACTAGTATTCCTTCAGTCAAACCCCCGTATATCGCTTAAGTGTTTTCCCGATTCCTCCTTGTTTCTTAGCGCTAGCCTTTCTCTTCCTTCTATACTTTCTTCTACTTCTGCCTTGTACTTCCTAAACTTCCCGGAGCACATCACCTCTTCTTGGTCTCCCCCTATATCCTTCCATACTTCCTCAACTACGCTATACCACCTTATTCCAGCTCGCCCTTTTGTTACTTTCTCTCATACAGCTCTATCAACTATGGCTGGCAACCTCTTTTTCGGCTTGTCCCTTACTTTATATTGTCATTTCAACTTTCTCATGTCTCTATTTGTCTTGAGTGGTACATTCCCAGTTCTGTTCTTAATACAGTATTACTAGACGTACTTGGATTTTTTTTAGCTGCTGTCATCTGTACTGTTTCCAACTGTTTTACGAGCTTCGCGTTCCCTTCCCATACTTCTCCTGCATATTCTAGCTTTGGTACTATCACACTCACTAGGATACATCTCCTAATCCTAGTGTCAAGGTGTGAGTCTGTTAGGATCGCATCCATCTTGCCTACGTGTGCTTTATCCTCTCGTATGACTTTTGCTACATGTGTATCCCAAGAGCAGTCTATTGACATCTCTACGCCGAGGTACGTATACTGGTCTACGATCGGCAATTCATCTTCGTTACAAACAACTACTGCGCATTTCTTGACGTTCGCCGTCACCCCACATTTCCTAGTGTATTCTAGCGCCTTCTCTATTTTTGCTGCAATCTTTCGGGTATTTCTGATATCTCCACGAAGATATCCGCAAACATCAATCCCGACACCGTATCTTGCCCCACCGTGACTTCCTGCCTTGATGCTTCGACTGCTACTATCAGGTCGTTAATATATATCTTGAATAGGTTAGGCGACAACGTACATCCCTGTACAACTCCTTGTAGAATATCTACATACTTCGATATTTCCCCGTCCAGCAATACAGCACTTCTCGCACATTCCGTCATCTTTTTCATCATTCTCCACATCTTTCCTCTGAATCCTATTTCCCACAACTTTTGCCACAATCCATTTCTCCATACTGTGTCGTAGGAATTCTGGACATCTAGAAAGAAATATACGTTGTTAGACCTATGCCAATGGAAACGCGAAGTCCGAAAGTTTTCTTTCAAAAACATTGCTATAAAAAAACAGCCGAAAATAGCCTCGTACCGCCGCTGTGGGAAAAAAGGGAAAAAATATTTGATTTTTTCTTTTTTTTTTTCTAACGGCTGCAGGCGGCGTAATTTGTTTTCTCTCGTTGCAAATTGTCAACACGCTGATAAAAATCAGCTCGTGCGACGATAGATGCTCGATCTCGATATAGACTCAGCCCAAGGCCAACCCGCTTGGTGTCGGGCAAGGCCAACGAGTATAGATGACAGCATCGAAGATAGAAAGTGAATACATGCTCTAGGGGGCGACAGCTTGCCGGCGGCGTCCTGCGGTATCCTCCCAAACCTGAAAACAACCGTGTTTTTTGCCATTCGAGACGGATCGAGAAATTTTGTCTTCTGTTTTGTACACACCAGCGGCTATTTGTTCTTTATCGTACGCCTGGCCAGCGCCTGCCACACGTCAATGGCCATTGTGTGAAGACGTTGACCCAAGAGTGGGTCGGTCGGAGCCCCTAACGAGCGCACTCTGTTCAGAATTCATGACGCAATCGTTGGTTTTGTTGGTCGATGTCTGTCGAGGACTCGGAATCTCGCCGCTTCGAACCAAAGATCGGCCCGAGTTTTCCTCAAGCCGATCTTGGCCCAACATCGGCCCCAGATTTGCTTTTATCGGGCTTGTCCAAATGTTGGGAACTTTTTTTTCTAAACATGCCCAATAGGAAGCGCGTTCTAAAAAATTTTGGCGGGTATCTTTGGAATGCAACATTTTTATTGATACTTCGCTTTCCCATTGGCATAGGTCTTAGTCCCGCGTCTTTCCTACCTTGGATTATCTTACCTAAGGTGTATACACGATCTACGCAGCTACGGTTTGGCCTAAACCCTGCTTCCCCTTCGCTTATTTTGTCTTCCTTTTCCATCAATGTTCCCATTCTGTCGTTCGAAATCTTACAAAATGTGTTGCCTACTGTGCTTAGTAGCGTTATCCCTCTATCGTTCCGCGAGTCAGCCATATCTCCTTTCTTGAATAGGTTACTACTACTCCTTCTCTCCACCTCCTAGATGCGTACTCGTTTTTTTTCCACATCCAGTTATACAACACAACCATCATGGTATGCATTCCTTCTCCCCCGTCGTTCATAAACCCATTCACTATTTGGTCTGCCTCTGCTGCCTTTCTATTCTTAAGTTTAGCTACGCACTTATTTACTTCCCGTGTGAACTCTCTCTGTAACCCTCCTGAACCACTGTCTTCCCTTTCTGATGCACCTACGTTCGCCTCTGCCCACGCGTTGATTTCCTCGAAATCGGCGTCGAACGTTTCGTTGGCTGTGGGTGTTCCTAGCTTGCGGTAATGCTCTACTAGTACTTCTCTTTCCCTCTTCGAACTACAAACCATTTTACCGTTCTGTGATCTTAAGGTAGCTATTCCCGTGTCTGCCTCTCCTGCTTGTTTGCCCAGGATCCCTTTGGTCCCTACCCACATCTGCTTCTTCCCACCCTTGAAGTCTTCATTCGTTTTATATACTACGTCTTTCCATATCCCTTTCTTTTTATCTACCATCTCTTTCACTTTCTTGCTAGATATAGCATATTCCTCCCATCCTGTCGTTGTTTTACTCGATGTATACATCTCGCGTGCGCCTTTCTCCTTACTCTCAGAGCCTCTTTCACTTCCTCATCCCACCATTTTACTACTATGTTGCATTCTATCAACTTCTTCCCTATTACTTTACCTGCTGTGGTCTTGACCAATTACTCCCATCCTTCTATTATCCTAGATCCTGCATTATCCCTCTCTATATCATTCCTTGTTGTACCTATTGTTTCTAACAGCTCGGAAAATTGCTCTGCATTTTTGGCCATCTCTTCTTGGAACTCTTCCCGTTTTTCTTTGACTTCCAGTTTATCTATTCTCCATCCGTACAATTTCCTACCTCGGGGGGGGGGGGGGGTTAACTCCATTGGGGCAGACCTGGATTCCTCCTGCTCGCTTTACAGCAGGAGAAGAAATGCTTGACTACAGTACAAGAAACCGAAAATTCAAGCGCCAGGAACCACCTTTTCAAACTTCAGCGACGAGGTCCGCCCCGAAGGAGGACACGAAAAGTGCTGTCGCTTTGACACACTCACGGGAGTGCACCAAGGAGCTCATATCCGCTCTGCCAAATTTTGGCTCGATGGAAACGTTCGGAGCTAGAGCAGAAAACGAAAAGTCCTCAGGAAAAAAAACGGCGGCAGACGTGCTGCCAGTGTCTTTGTTGTCGGGACTTTTTTTTTTGTGTTTTGTGGGCAGTGCAACTCGCAACACAGGTGTGAGATGCAGACAATCCGTTTGAAATTTCCGGTCACCGACAACCCAGCTGAAGAACGCCTGACGGTGTACAAAACGTTTTTCCGGTCGGGTTCGAATATTCAAAACACAGCAAACGGAGATTGGGTTATGTTTTCTTGAAATATCAGGTACAACAACTGCAGTACCTGGTACGTCCGTAATGGCCATTCGATAGGGCGTGCTATGTGGCACGGTCCTAGGTGCTTGATTGCATCGTCAGGACGTGAGAGATCTGAGGTGCGAGCTCAACCATGAGCCAGATTATTGCTCGATATATACTAGATGCTTGAAATCGAAAATTCGATTTCAAAACATGTTTCGTCTACAGGAAACGGCAGCGACTAGTCACGGACGGCGGTCTAGACCTACTGTACTACAGTAGTTTAAGTGTGGGAGTTCCTAAAGCTGTGACTGACGACGCCGTCTCCCGACAAAAACTTGCTTGACATGCGTGTTCGAGTGTTCGATCAGTGCGCTCTACAAAAACACGGGTACGTACGTACTGTTTCTGCATGTACAGCAGCCCCTCTATTGTGCCGGTTGAGTAATGCCGCTCGCTATATGTGCCTGTGGAGTCGCTTGGCACATATGAGATTCATCAGTGCGGTAGTCTGCGGAGTAATTAGTGCCGGTTGGTTGGTTGCCGCTATAGTGCCAGTATTGTTGGCTTCATTTTTTTTTTCAATCACCTTTACTTTCCAGCCCAACTCGTAGGAGGTTTTTACCCTCAG
The DNA here is from genome assembly GCA_031763025.1 of Macrocystis pyrifera. Taxonomy (NCBI): domain Eukaryota; class Phaeophyceae; order Laminariales; family Laminariaceae; genus Macrocystis; species Macrocystis pyrifera. The sequence continues at coordinate 1,183,995 of JASSKH010000026.1, forward strand.
CGGTCTTCTTCTGGACAAGCCGCGGTCACAGGTCTCGTCCCTTCTCCCCCCCGGTACGTGCCTTCATTTTTTGTCGCGCATAGGGTTCAGCATTCCCACCGCTCGTCGATTTTCATCGAAGTAGCTAACTCACGCTTTCGCGCTTTCCGCTAATCATTTTTTTATGCAAGAAAAAGTCCGTACGAGTATGCACTCGGTGAGACTTGAACCCACGAAATTGATCTTAGTAGGCACGCGGACCACCTACTAAGCCACCGGGGACGCCGGGGCTAGGCTGGCGCATACCGGCACTATAGAGGGACCATTATTACTAATTCTACTGTACATGGTGCGTGAACAACCGAAGAGTGCGAAAGGCAAAAGCTCAGTCAAGGTGGTTGAAGGCACTACATGCGAACAGGGAAAAATTATACTCATGTACGAGTGCTGCTGTACTACGGAGTGTATTGCTTGCATGTGGTACCCCCAGTGGTATACGTGCTGATGATGACTTCGAATTGGTTTGACAGCACAGGATGTGATTATCTTACAGCAGTACTTGCTATACTGCTGCATACTGGCTGTATATCGTCATGTTGCTTGTGCTGCGAGTAATCTAGAGCAGCAGCAGCAGACAGCAGAGTTCCGGTACTCGTATCGTACATGCTGTGGCTACGAATCGGGTCGCGGAGGAAACCTACTGTATGTACGGTATTCAGATTCAGTACTGCAGTAGGTACCATGAGAAGCCAGAACAAGTGCTCAACTGCTCTTATCTGCTGTAGTGAGCAATCTATGGTTTTTAGCATAGACGGGACATGCTGATTGGACCGACTATCTGCAGGGAGGACACCGAATTATCTTATCATCATGGGATACTACCTACCAGCTATAGGCTACCTACAGCAGATACATCAGCATGTGGAGGACACGCGATCGACACACGACTACACGACATCTCCATCGCCCATCGTCCATATCGCGGCGCAATCAACCGAGTCTGAGGGATGATGAGGAAAGAAATGCGGCGCAATTACAATCCAAGGAGAGTGCAAAAGCAAGGCGACTCACGAGCGCCAAAAGACAGCTCTCACTGGCGTTAATGCTCTTCTCTGACCACCAGTAAAGCCCCCGACATCGTGGCGATGGCCTAGGCCTGCTCCTTTGTCGGCCCGGTACGTCTGCGCTGTTCGCGCGGGCCCAAGCTGCCGAGAACTTTCCGAGAAACGTTATCACACAGCAGGCACGCTTGGGTCATTTCGGCGAACACGCAGAGGGTGGGGAGCCAGCCGCAGACGCCGCAAAGCGCTGGATTGCTGCGAACACTATGCCACCAAAAAAAAAACACAACAGGATGGACTCGTGCCAACCCTCGATCACAGGTCGGGATACTTCTCATACATGCATGGTGTTGTTCGGTGATTGGGTCTCCTCCTTGTTAATTGGGTAAATCGTAAAGCTCTGATCTCTGATCACTCTGGAGATCGAGCACCAACCAGTGCTGTTCAGCGATCGTATCCACCGGGTACCCATAGTAGTAGCAGTCTCAGCAGGAGGTCCGAGGTACACGAAAGCACGCAAGGATCCCCTTTCTGCCAAGACAGAGACATACAGGAAGGCAGTCGGGCTCCGAGCAACCCGGTATTCCTGCTGTACGAGTCGAGCCAAAATATGTGTAAAACGCGGTGGGACTGCGTTCTCTTACGTAGCTATTTTGCTGTTCGTCATTCGTCATTCTTTTTTTTTGTATATAAATTTTGAAAAATACGTCAGCTGTGAGTTCGACTGAATAGTTGATACTCAACTTTGCAAGCTGCGTAATACGCCTCGTCTATATTCCATTTTTACCGAATTTTACATAATTTTGAAATAAGTCGGGTTATATAGTGCGCAGAATGATTATTTAAAATTGTCCCGTTGACCCGGGCAGCATCCAGGGGAGTCGCTGGCCTATATCTTTGACAAGGAATCACATATAGAATACGCGCGCTCGGTTTATCACAATAATACTTGTAAAATTCGGTAAAAATGGAATTTAGACGAGGCGTATCACGCAGCTTGCAAAGTTGAGTATCAACTATAATAATTTTTGAAATACGTCAGCTGTGAGTTCGACCGATTAAATAGTTGAAGTAATAAATTTTGAAATACGTCAGTTGTGAGTTCGACTGATTAAATAGTTGATACTCAACTTTGCAAGCTGCGTAATACGCCTCGTCTAAATTTTTTGAAATACGTCAGCTGTGAGTTCGACTGATTAAATAGTTGATACTCAACTTTGCAAGCTGCGTAATACGCCTCGTCTATATTCATTCTTTAAAAAAAAAACTAAGAAACGTCAGCTGTGGTATACGGTTCTGACGCCCCAAAGATCCCGCCGTTCAGAGGGGGGGGGAGAGTGTTGTAAGGATTACCCTGGGCTGGGGGTAATTGACCGACCTTTTACCCCAATAGCTAGCTCAGTAGGTAACACCTTCACAGGTGCATATGATACACAGGTCCTGTATATACCTGTACGTACTTGTTATGGAAATGTTAGCACATGGCCATGTATGAGTCAATGTTCAAGTAGCACCGCTCTTGTGTCGTAGATCATAGTCTATGTACCGTTTCGGCTTGTAACGTATATTATGCGGAGGAATAGCAGCCGTATCGTCCCTGCTCGTAGGACTGAGTATCGTAGCCGTATCGTCTCTGCTCGTAGGACCGAGTATCTCACTCTCTGATGTGACCTTTATCCGGATCGTGATGGTATCCTAGCTGTCTCTCCATCTCTGGAAGCTGCCGTCGTCTGGACTCTTGCATTCTCTGTGGAGTACATCTGTGTGTGTTGGCCATCTAAGCGCCAGTGTTTACGTGTTATCACGTCTTCTTCTCTCTACAGCACGGGAGTATCTTACTCCCCGGGCCATCGCTAGCCCGGTGTCATATCTCGGGTACACACCAAGGACACAGCCTCTGTCTACATTGCCAGGGTACAACGCAATTATCCATAATAGTACTACTACTGAATGTAAATGTATGTACGACGAATATATACAAGGTACTTGTACAGCATGACTTCCGAAAGATCCGACCAAAAAAGCCGAAAAGGGCAAATTACGAAAACGCGCGCGGTTCACGCAGCTTGCAAAGTTGAGTATCGACCGATCTGCCGATCGGTTGAACTCACCGTGATACGTCTGTACGCTGACCTACCCGCTTCGTTTCATTGCCTGGGGAACCAGGGAGATGTGTTTTTAGGCACGCGCGAGGGTTTCTATGAAAGAAACGTTCGAAGTGAGGTTCGGACCCGTGACCTGGACGACGTCAAATGTGAAAGTATTACCTACTGAGCTATAGCGGTAAAAGACCGATCAATTACCCAGCCCAGGGTAATCCTTATAACACACCAGGCATGTTGTTGTTGTTCTCTGCTTTCCACGTATCATATCCTATCACCAACATGCCCAACAATGGAATACGTAGCGACAGCACAGCAAGAAGCTGGCAACGAGTCGTCCATGTCCGTCCGTCGTACAGACAAATTCCGCGGTCAGTGACTACGTATGTATCACTCTGACGAAAATATAAACTACATTACAATTATTATTATGCTTGCCTTCTGACAAAATAGCGTAGATGCCGTTCCTATATAAACCAAATATCCTTCCTTAAATCAGTAGTATCTCTCATACACTTCTCTTCCTGTCGTTTCCAAATTCCCATTCCCCACAACATTTCATTTTAGCTACCAGTATAATATATTCTATTCCTCATCGACGTTCCATCCCCATGTCATTGGCTGCATTCCTCCGGCTTCTTCCTCCCTTCCCCTAGCGGTCTCGCGGTCCCTCTGGGCAAGTTTATACCTATTTACTCTACGTGAAATTGCGATCTGTGTAGTCACGGAGATGATCTGGAAGAGGCGTCCTTTGCAGACGCTCTTCCGCCCCAGGGACGACCCGTCCGTCCCTCCAACTATGCTTGTCGCCAACTGATCAATTAGATCGCTGCCTTCCTTTCCGAGGCGCCCAAAGCTTTCCACCGCGAGGGTGGCGAGTTTGTAGCTGCGCTCGTCGAAGGACACCTGTCCCGGACGAGCGTAGTGACTGCGCTTGTGCGCCTCAGAAGTGGAAGCAGCTGATCCGTCTCGGTCAGCGCTGCCTGCCCGCATGTGGATCCCCGCTTGTGGATCCGCATACGTGACGTCGAGGAGTATTGCTTTATCGCGATACTCTGATGCCGTAGCATCTCGTAGTCCTCCTGCCTCGATGACGATGTCCATGCGGAGATCCCTGTTTGCGTGGAAAGGGGCTCCGCTTTCCATTTGGTGGCGGATGGACATCCTCTTAAAGGTGCGGGAGAGCGCGTGCACCAGAGGCTGGTGCTGGTTTACTTGCGCGCCCGATCGATGACATAGTCGTGCATGTCGCGTATTTGCCTCCGCTGCACCGCAGCAGGGGCACCTTGCCGCTAGGAACTCCTTAATTGTGCAAAAATATTAACAAGTGTGCCATATATTTACGATTAGACTGACACCTGTACCCGGTGTGTGGTAGGGCCTGTAGGGGGCAGATGGAAACAAAATCATCGAAAACAAATCGTGGTACGATTTTTTTCGTAGATGCCAGGTGTAGCAGGTACCTGTGGTGCGCAATACACCAACAGAAACAAGCCAAACAAGAAAGTATCAAAGTCAAAATTGCTCCCGGCAGACTTTATTGGCTCATCATACTCATCAATCTTGACGGGGTGGAAAGGGGACCAGGGGGGAGTGGGCAAACGGCGCAGCACAGGGACAGAGTACACGGAGAAGGGCCAGGAGAAAAGGGCAAAGCGAATTCAACAGAAAAAGAAACCCGCTGCGAAGTAAGTGCAGCAGCAGCACACCTCCTCCGCTTGCATCGAAGGTGGTGATGGACAAGGAACGTAATAACAAAGCCGTTCCATGGGTCGGCTTTTTATGGTATAAGTATGCATTAATTACTGGAGGCTGGAGGCGCTCAGGAACTCGGTAGAAGTGAGTGGGGGGGGAGCAGTGAGGGGGGGGCGGGGAGTAGGAATGGAAGTGGGGGTGGGAGTCGGGGTGGGAGTGGAAGCGGCGGCGGTGGCAGCGGCGGTGGCAGCGGCAGCGGAGCTTTGGTCTCTGGCGTGAGAAAAAAAATGATTTTCCTCCCTGCGTTCGCATGGGTGCGCGTAGCACCAAGATGTAACTGGCCACGAAGACGAGCACCAAGATGAGGATAAGGATGTACTCGTGGAGAAAATGGGGGTGAGTATGGTAAGTTCAGCGGTTATGGTGCATGTCCAATGCAGTAACAAGTCACTACCTGGAGTTCGACTCCCCCTATCGTCCTCCGACTGGCTGGCTGCTAGCTCAGTGGTAATGGTGTATACAGTACGTATATCTAACGAAACACGATATGTGACTCGAATCCCACGATCGTCCGTCGACTAACTGCTAGCTCAGTGGTTATGGTGTACAATATACCAGGTACCTTGAAGCTAACTTAACACAATGCGTGGTTCGGACCCTCCCATCTAGCTCAGCGGTTTTGGTGTACACCTAGTGCCTGTAGCTATAGTAATACCAGTAGCTAAGTAGACATGGTGTACATCTACTGCCTGCAGCTAAAGCACAATGTGGGGTTCGAATGTTCGAATCCGCCCATCTTCTTATCTTGTTTGATAGAAGTTGCGGATGTATAGTACACACGTCAAAGGTCGTGGTCGTAGGCTTCCGTCCATCCTTCTCGGATACCCCGTACTGTAAATGGTGATACCGGAGTCGACGCAGACTTTTTTCACCGCGTTTGACGTTTAATTGTATCGGGCGGGTGGATCATACCAGGCGTACAGCAGCACCGGCAATAAGATTATACTATTAGCATCGATGGTTGGATCATGTTGCATCGGCGGTTGGATCGTACTGTGCCGATGGTTGGGTCATCATATGGTAAACCGATGGTTGCATCACTACCGAGGGCAAGACGCGGAGTTTCCGCCAACTTAGGACCTCCCTTGTCGGTGCATGCTGCTGTATTTCTGGCTGTTTTTTTTTTTCTGGTGTGTGTCGCTTTTGCGATGACGAGAACGAACAAGAATCAGCCTTGTCGCTGCGGACAGCAGCGCAGGGAGTATCTTGTGTCGGCAGCAATACTATCGTTGTGTGCTGACATAATTACTAGCGTTTCATGGTTCATATAAGCTTGCGTATCCAGCCATCTTTGGCGCGACCCGAGCGCATCCCTGCCAAATCGTCTTCCTATAGACATAGCGATTTTCACTTCATACGTAGCACGCGCGAAACAATTGGCTCGCAGACCAACAGTCCACTCGTAGAAGAAAAGAAAAGAAAGAATGATAAACATATGATATAGCCAACATAAATTAATGTGGAGGGATTTAACTACCAACTCCCTCCTTTCCAAAACAGGCCAAAAATGCGCATATACCCCCCCAAAATTGGTCGCTTGCAAACCAAAGCAAATTCAACTAAAATTCGAATCTAAAACAGATGGTCAACGTAGCCCCCTACACATACAAAGGTATATATAATAACCCTGTATTCGTTATTTACGAGACTGGAAATACCTATTTTCAACCGCCTTCACAGTACTGCACAAAACCCACACATCATATTGTGTTGTGCTTGCACTACAAATATCCCAGCATATACAAATATCTCCCCAACCCCAGCAACTTGTAAAGGGCACTCGCGCACCAGCGCTCAACTACGTTGATATTTAAGAATAGCTACAAAGCCACAAACCAAAGCTAGAGAGGAAGACATTCCCAAGCCAAACAAAAATTGCAATCAGAAAAATTGACCAATCAGAAAACCGTGGGCACGAAAAGTCTTTCTCTGCTACTCGTACACGAAGCTCAACTACACCGCCATGAAACAACAACAATAGCTACATAGCTACGTAGCGTAATCGTTGCAGCCCAAGTGCTGTCAGATATACGCCACGTGCCGTCTCGTTTCGCGTACCGAAGCAGCTTCGAAATTCCGTTGTACCTGGTACGGCTTAGAGCTGTGGCGGCATACGTACGTACACAAGAGGGGACGGGCTGTCAAAATCTACATTAAAAGGTATCTTGCACCTAAACTGGCTCACAAAAACGCCCTGGGTGTTGAAGAACGGAGGGGGGGGGGGAGATAACTATCGCAACGCAGACAGTATGACCCCCCGAAGATGCCAGGTAAGCCATGAGAGGGTGGGAGCGGCGATGGCACGGTCGCTCCTCACCTCTATGATACGATGTCGGGTGGGAGGTGTCTTCCTTTCGTCAAGGCCGAAAGCACAGAAAATCGTGCGGCGAAACAAGCATCACCAAGTTCATAAAAAATCCTGGCGACATACTCACCAAAATCCTGACGGTATACTCATCAAAATCCTGACGATATACACAACGATCGAACCCGAGCGCAAGTGTATAAGCGACAGCTAAAAATGAACGGGCTGGCCCCAAAATCCCGTTAAATCCCACCCCCTACACGAACACCACCAAGAGGACACCCCAAAGCCACATGGTGTTCACGCCTCTTCCTCCACAGATGGAGCCGCCCAGGCTATACCCAAGACTGACTTACTACATCGGTTCCCCTTTTTTCATATATAATAGTATACACGCACGTCTTGAACACCCGATACGGAACGATAACCACCGACTCCGATAACATCGTTCTGCCCTCACGAATTTTCACCAGAGTACTACGGCGCGCGCACATTGTTCAAGGAAGGTACGAGTACAATCAAAAACGCCTTCGAACGTATCGTAACCCCTCAACACATAATACCCAAATCACATCCATCACGTGTCCCTTGACAACTTCTCAGGTTCCATGCTCCCCTACTATTGTACGTACACAATGCCAAGACGCCACGTATCAAACACACGCCATGGACAAACAACATACGAACACAGAGTTCATCGGGCGCACACACATAAGTAAAGTATGCACGCGCATTCGTTTGTTATTGGTATTTCAGTTTTGTAGCACGATTTCCACCCCTTTACCCCTCGTCTCAACATTGAAACGGCAAGTCTCCCCCCCGCCTAAAGGTCGTGACCAATCACACAAACCTTAACAGGGACATCATCAAGGCACCAATATTAGCACGCATTTTGCGGTGGGAAGTCCGTGCTGCCGAAGGGAGCTATGTCTTCGCCTTCTTCGCCTGGCCCTGGAGGGGTGCGGTTCACGCCGGAGAGGGAGGAAGGAAGGAAGGAAGGAAACGCCGTGGAAACCGTTGGGGTCGGGAGACCGTTGATATCAGGGGCGGGGGGGGGGGGGGGGGGGGGCGAGTCAGATTTTATTTTCTACAAAACAGGTTTGTCTGTCTGTGATTCAGGTTTGCCTGCCTCTGTACAGTACTACTATGTGTAAGATTTAATAAGGTCACGGAGGATCTTACCCACCTACTCTCATCGCCGGATTTCCGGGTAATTCTGGTAATAATAGTGTATACTGGTAGATGTTATTTCGGTGCAGTCAATCGCGGAGCTATTTTCACACGCTGCGTTTGGACCCTCGGCTGGTTCGTGCCTTACCAAAGAGCGGGTGTATCAGTTTACTGTATCATCTACAGGAGCTTGCCGTTATCTCCAGGTTAGGCATCTGGTCTTTGTCGATGGAGTTCTACACCTCGACTTTGGGGTGCTGGAGTGCTCGAAATTCGGAAGACATTAAATCGTGCGAAAAGAACCTTTCAACTGGACCTTGCACTTGCCTTGCGGACAGCTACAGCTAGCTAGCTCCTCACAAGCAACCACGGCCCGAGAAATTAAGGCACGCTCCTTTCGAGGGAGTGGGTGTGGGGGCGTCGGGTGCGCCAGACAGAAGTCGTAGGCAGTCAGAAACGACCCACGAGGTGTTTTCGTGAACCCTAAGTCGAGCCAGCAGCTGAAAAACCTCGCAACACTAATGTTAACATTATATGCTTCACGCGCCGGTGCCTAGTACCATGGCTATATCGCCGGTCAAAAAAAAATATTTCACCGTACGTTTGCCGGTTTCCTGGCGTTTTTTTTTTTTACTAACGTAGGAAGCTGACGTACCCCAAAAAAAGGAGAAAAATATTTTCGTTCCCGTGAAAGGTAGTAAGTTACTGGACCCAAAGAGAACAAAGAAGAAAAAAGGGCTAAAACGCTCTGGATTCCTGTTTGTGCGCCGAAAACTCCTGAGGGGTCCGCCGTGGTCTTAACTATGAATCCGAGGTTTGCCTAACCATGAGTTTTCACTGTCTGTCTCAAGAACAAACTTTGCCAATTTACGAATAAATGTATCTATGAGTCAGGTTTGTTTGTGTCTGTCCGTGAATCAGGTCTGCCTAGCTTTGACTGGGCTTTGCCTAACTATGAACAAGGTTTCGTTCGTCTGCCTACAAACCAACGTTGCATGCACATTGATCGGATTTGCCTACCGGTACACATATATGAATCAGTTTTGGCTTCCTATGAACCAGATTACACCGTCTCTGGATTGGGTTTACATTTTTTTATAGCATCTGCCTATTTATGAGTCACGTTTTCATATCTATGAATTGCCTCACTATGAATCAGGCTTGCCTGACTACAAGTCAGATTTGCCTGTCTATCAATCAGGTTAGCGTATTCATACATCAGGTTTGTCAGACTATGTGAATCAGGTATGCCTGTCCAAGAATTATGTTTACCCATCTATAACCAGGTATGTCTATCTCTGAATTTGCTCGCCCATCTGAGTCTGAGAACCAGGTTAGCCTATCCACCAAACAAGACCACCCGGGATGTATCCAGGGTAAAAAAAAAGGGTACAATACGAATGAATCCAATCATCCTGTGTGCTAAACCTACGTATAGAACACGTATGCACAAAGTATCACGCAACTTGCGAAGCTGACCATCAAGTATTAAATAGCGTATGGATGGATTCGCACCTGACACGATACAGTTTTTTAGTAAGTTGGGCAAAAAAACAATCAACAAGGTTGACGTCAGTGAGGACGGCGGCGAACGCACACCGCAGTATTGATTAAAAAAAATGCATGCCAGGTCCATCGCATCGAGCGGCTCCTATTAACACATTGGCCTGGCATTGGTACTGGCCTTGGCCTTGGCCCACCGTACACGCACCTCTACAGGACCCTCCTCCTCCTCATTCCCGTCTGCCGACGATCGGCGCCTCTTTTTGGCGTCGCAGCTGCTGCCGTCACCGCTGCTGCGCCGCCGCCGCCGCCGCCGCCGCTGCTACTTCCACCACCACCACCGCCGCCGCTGCTGCTGCTGCCGCCGCCGCTCCCACCGCCGCCGTCACCACCGCCGCCACTGCTGCTGCTTCCGCCGCCACTGTTGTTCCTACACACCCCAAGTAGGAAGGCAGCGTCAGAGCGCATAGCCTCAGGGCTGATACAACAGTCCGTACCTCCTCTGATGTGGAACTGTAGTTGGACATTAGGAGCAGCTTCGGCGCGAGCAGAGCGCTTCCCACTCTTCTTTCTGCGGCGGGGCGCGCGACGTAGACAGCTGGGGGCGCGTGCTAGCAGCTGAAGACGCCGATGATAGCGACGCCGAGGACGCCGAGGACGGTGTCGCTGACAACGCGGAGCCAGCAGCTCCCCCGTTCGTTGATCCCCTGGCAGAAGCGAAAAGCTGACGTCGTACGAATGTCTAGAGGTAGAGAACGACGGGAAAAGGCCGGCGGAAAGTGTGCGAGTAGGGCGGGAGAGCGCTCGAAAGGATGAAAGAGCCTGAAAGGCGGACGGAGTCAGACATGAGCTGGTTGAAGTATGTTGCCAAATTATGTATTTATACGTATACAATGGATACCGTGAGCTATGCGGGGCCAAAAGGCCACTTCCGTCTCCAAATCCACAAAGCACACCAGGCAACGTGAAGGCTGTTTATTGTCGATACCTGGTGGCACTTTTTATTAACTGTAGTGCACCCAACCTCTGGGGCACAAAATACTCGGAAATAGGGTGGGACGCCTTTTTTGCAGGCTCATATCCCACGTATTAAAAGTAGAGTAAAGGGGTTGACCTACCGAGGCAACACTTTCACTTTTACTTTCCAGCCCAACTCGTAGGAGGTTTTACCCTGCGGCGATCTTCTGAACAAGCTGTGGTCACAGGTGTCGTCCCTTCTCCCCCCCGGTACGTGCCTTCATTTTTTGTCGCGCATAGGGTTCAGTATTCCCACTGCTCGTCTATTTTCATCGCATGCAGCTAACTCATGCTCTCGCGCTTTCCGCTTGTCAAGTTTTAATGCAAGAAAAAGTCCCTACGAGCATGCACTCGGTGAGACTTGAACCCACGAAATAGATCTTGACAGGCGCGCGGACCACCTACCAAGCCACCGGGAGCACAATGTGGCATGTTATTTCGGCTATCACCCCCAAGAGGTTGAGATAGCGGAAAAACGACAGGAAAAGTCGGCGAGTACACAAGTAGCCCCCTCCCGACCAAATCTACCACACCACACACCACTTCGCACCTCGGCAGCCTGCGCCTCCTGCGGGGGGCGGCCCGTGGACAATATCATCAGCATAGCCACGGCAATACCCTCCTGCAAACGGCGGCAGATGATACAACAATCGGGCACGAATGAGGAGCGCGGAAAAGGTTTTTAATACCAATCACGCGCTGCCGTGGTGCATCCGTCATACGACCATCCGGTTTAAGGCCATAGCATGGATAAAACCAGGCGGATCGGCTTGTCACGATAAGAACTACCTCGAATCGTACAGATTAGTATCGGATCATTTTTCCAGTATCAACATGTATTAGAGATAATATCGCGTTTATTGGCTCGATACGGGGTGGAGTTACTCGAAATGGTTACACCACTATACGTGTAAACACATACAAGTACAAGCCAAGGTCAACATCAAACGTAAAGTAATATATCATATTTCATATTGAAAAACAATAAAACCAAACAAAAGCTGTGCGATCGATTTTTTTCCCTAAAAACTTGCATTGCACAAGCGTCGCAGAACGAGAGAGAGAGAGAGAGAGAGAGAGAGAGAGAGAGACCCCCAAGTCGATTTGTTGCTTATCTTTCGCTCCACAATACCCCTGCTGTATTACACGACACGTTCTGTCTCGTGGAATTCTACCATACCAGTACTGCGTATGGTCTTCCTCACCGGGTCATCCTCGGAATCCTTGTCGGCGGGTCGTAGGGCCGGCCCGGAGGTCGCGGCTCGGTGAGCCAACGATGGCGCGTAGTCCGCCCTAGTTTCCGCGTACGATAGGTTCCGGCTTCTCTTGGGTCGAGTGTTGTAGGACATGATCCTGACATTTGACGCAGTTTTGGCAGAAGCGAGAAGTAGCGGGAGGACCAAGTGAGGTGTCTGCTAGCTCACCATGCCATGCACATTTTCAGCAAGCAACACAGCCAACTGAGCTGAGCTGACCCAGGAAATGCGTACTGCGTACACTTACGACGGTGGTGAGTGATTGAGGTTTGCTACGCCGTTCGCTTGGATTTCCCCAACCATAGTTGTTGCGCCTGCCCACACTTTTCGCACTATGAAACCAAAACCGTTAATACTAGTACTGCTGTACGTGCAGTTGAGACGAAGATACAAGGTGTAGCAGAGGCGTCCGATACACACGATTTTTAAAGATAAAGGAGTGCCGAAAATCATCGTTACGATTGACTTGACATTTAGTACAATCTAGATTGGACAGGAAATCTTCGCAGGAGATGCACTATCGACTGCTGTACTCTAGGTCATGCCAAGACACACGGCGTGCAGCAGTAGAAACGTTACATACGGTCGTGCTTCGAAACCACTTTATTTTCCCCTTTCCAAAGACGCCGCCACGAAAACAAACAAGTACGTACCTGTGGTACAATACCATATAAACAATGCCCCGCGAGTAATGTAGTGTGCAGACAAGGGGAAACCGGTGCCGATGTTCTTGGGCCAGCTGACGAGAAAACGAAACTTCGACCGCCAACAGTACGCTAATACTCGTGGCAGCGTCTTTGGATACTAATATTCGATGTTCCGCTTCTATCGGGGTACATGAAAAAAAAAAAAATGGCACGCACACAGAGAAAAAAAGTGTCGAAACTGCAACCTACAGCAGTAGGGAGATAGGGGGGATTTGTGACGCGCGCGCAGCATGATGGTGTTTGTAGGATTGCACAGCTATCCTTGCAGTACGGTTGTAGAAGGTCGATAAATAAAGGCCGCACTTACTGATCTGGCGACTAGATCATGCTCTATCGCCGACTGGATCATACCGTTTTGCATCGGTGGTGGTTGGACAAAAAACTACCGTGCGTGACGAAAATGATGAGCGAACATAACCTCGCTTTTGTCCTCCACCTGATTGTCGCTCGATCAAAATTGCGTAAAATGTCGGGAGTCGAAGATGCCCTGCAGCACATGTCCTACAACCGCCCTAGGAGGAACCGCAAACCTCAAGTACGCGGCCAGCAGCACTGATTACGTCCATTACCCCTGCTGGCCACGTAGAGATGGGGTTGTGTGTCGTCCTGGGGCGGTTGTAGGACAGGTCATGCTGTTAATCCTGACATTTCGCGCATTTGTTACTTAGCGAGAAACAGGGGGAGGACCAAAGCGAGGTGTGTGTTATCTCATGATTTATTTTTTAGCATGGAACGCGGCCAGCTCAGCTGACACGGGTATTGCAGTATTGAGCAGTGCGTACAACTCGGGCGATGGTGGTTGAGGTTTTGCTAGACCGTTCGCTTGGACTTTGCCACCCATGGTTGTCGTTGCGCCTGCCCAGAGTTTTCGTACTATACCTGGTATATTTTCTCGTCTATATCTATATTTTTTTTGGCAGTTTTCCATTCCATTTATTTTTCTTCGTTCTTCTTCTCGCTCTCTCCTACTAATACTCGTAGCTCAGATCTAGGGCACTCTTGCCTTGCATTTTTTTTTTTTCGCGTTCTACCCCTTTCTTCCCTCGTCGACTCGCATCGAATTGCGTCTACCCACGATACTATTAATAGACGCTCTCAGCAGGTGACTCCGTTATCTATTTATTTATTGTTGCAAATAAACTCTACTGAAAACTTCGACTGACCCACGTGGGATTCGAACTCCAGATCCAACTCCTAGCAGCATTCGAGGGTATCACTACACTAGCCCTAGCCCACCGGGGCGTTCGGCTATGAAACCAATAATATTCCTCTCAATGGTAATGCATGCAGTTGAGATGAAGCTGTAAGATGCATATCAACATAGGCGTTCGATACCTACGATATTTCTAGAAATAGACGAAGAGCACCAAGCTTCATCGTCGCGACTAACTTGGCATATGATATGATCTAGATTGGAGAGGAAAACTTCCCAGGAGGTGCACTACGAGTATTGACTCTCGGTCGTGCAAAAAGAAACGCGGCGTACAGTGCACCTGGTATGTACACATTACAGCGTTCGTCCTTCGAAAAACTCGTTTTCCGCTTCCAAAGATGCTGCCACGAAAACATACAAGTGCCCCACTTCGTACTGTACCGTACTATTAATAATAAGGTGTGCCTGGTACGCACGTACAGCATACCTGGCGGGTACGGCATTCAATACCAATATTGGACATGCAAGCTTCCGTGAGGGGCGGCCAGAGCTACCGTCTATGACAGTGCATAACACACCCCGGTAATATTTTGAGTTTTTGGAAGTTTACTACCCAGGGTAGTATACCGTGGGGGTGTGATATACACCGTACCCCGGGTGATAAAGTGAGCGGTCGGTTGGGACTTTAGAACAAGCATAACCCGGGTGGTATACTGCTGTAGGGGTTTAGATAACAAGGGGGGGAGTACAGAAAAGTTTGCTGCCACGTTCTATTACAGGGGTCCATAGTTAACGGGACCAAATTTTGTTAGTAAAAATAAGAAAATATATAGGTTTTTATGTACACCATAAGTCCTGTTAACTATGGACCCCCGTAAAAGGCAGTCGGGGGAGTGATAACAACGGGTGTGATAGCAGCGGTTGCAAGTTTTCGCCGCCGTACCCGAGGCAGGCAGAAGGAGTGTGTCACATAATGGGGTGTGGCAGAACTTCGGCTTGCCGGTAGTTTGCCCCGGCTTCGCAATGCACAGCTGATTCTCGCACTCTCGTTGGCGGCAGACCAGGAGCGTTGTTGTGGGGGCTTTAGCATCAGGCGCGGTGGAGGCACAGACAGATTACAGAATGTGATCTGTGCGCAGCGGTAAACAAAAGGCGTGATCGAGCCTGGAGTCGCAGCAGTGGTCGGAGCCGCAGACTTAGTTTTCTCGCTGCAATGGGTCACTCGCACAGAGGCTCTGTCCATCTCCCACCTCGATACTGCTGGTCTCCATACGGTATGCTGTGGTACTCTCGCATATCATACCTGGTGTGCTACTGCTGCTGCGCTTTACTCGTTTTGTCGATCGCGGTACGCTTTCGTCCTCGGGTGTGTTATGATGCTGCCTAAAATGAGGCTGAAAGTCCGGTAATTACCTGGGTTCAAGTATTGGGATCGTATTTGTAGCGTTTGAGGTATTCACTTTTCGCTTTTCCATGAAACTTCCTCGCCCTCCCCCCCCGTTGTCGGTGGCATGGCGATGGCTTTCGTTGATGCTTCATTCCAGCCCCTGAGGGCTAGGCCTTCCTTTCTTTCTTTTTTTTTGGCGTACCTTGTCGGCTTCGTTATCTCGACGTTCAGAGGTGTGGGAGTGGGTTTTGAGGAGCCGCATCTTCGACTCATGTTCTAGTTCGTGGAATCGGGGTTTCCGTGAATTTCCCATAATTCTGCATATACGGCTCATCAGAGTGGGCTAGTGTTATGACACTGCCTTGAATGAGGCTGAAAGCCCGGTAATTAGCTGGGTTCAAATATTGGGATCGTATTTGTACTACTTGGGAGGCGTATCGTAGATGGAAAAGCAGGGTTTTTCCCAGCGAGTCACGAGCTTGGCTCGCAGTCTCCGCGTGCACGCAAGGAATAAAGCTAGTCTTCTTCTATCTCCAAGCAAACAACACACGTCAGTACCAACGAGTACCGACTTAATAGCCAGGGATACAAAGTGTCCCGACCCGGATCTT